>JAUPFR010000017.1:9877796-10498521 GCA_036925125.1 Oreortyx pictus
GTGACCATCATCTCAGAACAGTGACAATTTTTTTCCACAGCAGCAGGAGAGCAAGAAGCTAATAATCAGGCCAGGAAGCAGAAGCTAACGAGGTGCCAACACTGCTGGCCTCAGGTTCCCAGTGATCTCAGCCAGCTGCTATAGTATTTCCATCCTTTCCCTATGTTTTCTGGGTGGAGTTCTCCTGCCTACTGCTTGCTCAAGAAAATGAGGCTTTGCAGCTGTGCCTTTTCCATACCTTCCCATAAATCTACTTCCCAAAAACCTTTTCAGCCAGAATTTTTACAAAACACATTTCCCAAATGTTCATCAACAGAAGAATTGTTGCTCAGCTATTATTGCCAAATCTACTCACATTGACAGAAATCCATACTCAAAGTTTTGGCTCACTCTCACATTTGAGGTCCAGTGCAACACAAAATAAAAAGATATTTTTGCTTTTCAGAATTTATAGGATAAAATAAATGTACTGATAGATAGGGGAATTAATAAAAGATGGTGACAACAGAGTGTCAGGTTATGGACAGCCTAGACATTCTCTGGTTTGAAGTAACTCAGCAAAGTAGAGCTGTCAAGAAAGACTCAAACAACGAGGCTGAGGTAGCTCAATGGAGAATTATAGACAACAGCATGTAAGCAGTAGCATAGCAGAAATTAACGTAGAGTTGATTTGATGACCTAGTTGGAGCTGGGAGCAAATATTGTGGAGTTGACTTCTTGATATGGAAGTGTCAGATTACAAGAGGAAAAGGGGATGCTGTCAGGGACTGCGAAGGTGTGGACAAGAAGATTATTTTTGACATGACGGAGACAGGGGAAAAAGTAATAGGGTAAAAGCGACAGACACAGAAAAGTCCTGTAAGAAACCCTTTCATAAAAAATAACCATACATAAACAAGGAAAATGTGGGCCTTTTCCTGACATGTGAATTAGTGGCAGGAGGAAATAAATAAAGCTTGTAATAGAGGGAGGATTCCAGAGGTTCTATCAGCAGTGGATTAAGTGGGTGTCGGTAGAGAGAACTTGACTATGAATCTATGAATCTACTTGCTCAATACCTAGATCTCTGAACATGTCCAACAGAAACATGTCAGGCACACATGGCACACTCACATGATCAACCTGTAAGCGTGTGAACTGATAGAGAACAAGAAAGTAGAAGGATTTCCCTGTTCAACCTCAAATAGCTTGTGTTTTGCTGCCTTGATGTTTGGAGAATCATCTTTCCATAATTCAGTCCTCAGAAACATCCATGAACTGGTAGCTTTGACAGACTTGCACCCCGTCAGCTAAGGAAAGTTCCTACATAGGACGGTTGCTGTAATAAAGTGATACTGATATACAAGTGTGCGTGCATATATGTATATATACATACAACACCTCAATATTTGCATACATGTATACATACAAATATATATGCATTCATGAAAAGAATATATTTTTGCCTGCATAGTCCCAAACAGTGAGGGGAGGGCTATTGCGGATGAACTCTTTCACATTCAACCTTTTCTCAGCGTCTAAACTTTTTTTTTTTTTTTTTAAATCAAGATGATGCTCTTTTCAGCACAATCTAAATCTGAATCAATGTGATAGAGTGTGGTTTTGTCCTCAGCAGTCAAAGCAGAGCAAAAGTGCAAAGACCCTTCTAAGCTCATAGTACGAGAAACAGTATACAATTACATATTTACAGAAACAAATTATTTTTTATGTCTTATATTTTATCTCAGTAGTTGTATCCTATCATTATCTGTTGGCATACATAACACAGAAGTATGTTAAACTATCTTACCAGCTCAAAGGAAACTTCACTTTTCGCTCTGCTTCTGTCCCTCGATAGTGCAAAGCGTGTGGTTTGATGATCAGGCAGTAGCAGCCGTGGTATAATGAAGTACAGCTTACTGCGCCTGATTCTAAAGATATTCTCAAGAACCAATGAAAAACTGCTCAGATTATCAGATCGAGTTGAAGTAGCTGCATCTGCAATTACTCATTAGCGATGGATAATCTGAGGAATTTCTGTTAAGAGGTTAACATTTAAAAAGTCAAATGATTTGTTGAATACGAAAGTTTCTTCTTGGAACACTTCTATAAAAAGTGCCAACAAGAGAGCTCTCCGTAAGTGACCTAAATCCAGTTCCTCGTTCTATCTGAATGTGAGACTGCATCCATTGGCCTCAGTGCAGCTGTGCTACCACTACTGCCCAGCACCTGTAGGGTGAATAACCCAAAAGAATAGTACTCAGAGAAAATAGTGAGGAAGATGGCATATTTTGCTAGGCTTATCTGGATGGTAAACAGGCAACCAGTAAATAAAGAGAGGCTCACCTTTTGCAAATGGTTGAGGCTTGCCGATAACTCCACAGGGGAGGGATCTCCAACAAGAGATCCTTCTCCAGTGCTGGTCAGCCCTCAAATGGGGTCTGGGAGAGGTGGAGCCAGACTCCACCCCTTCTGGTCACACAGGCACACTGCCTTCACCTGTGCTTTTGCAGCTGACTCAGTGCTCTCCTCAGTTGATCCATCAGTGGTTCAGGCCATGATTCGGCAGTTCCCATACAGCATCACAGGCAGCCAAACTTCCACAGCACTCCTGAGCTGCCATGTCCTCAGCTTCTTCCCTGGTCCTATCCTGCACTGAGCTCAAAGGGGCAATACTGGAAAGAGCAGAGACAAATGAGCATTGCAGTGCTTCCTTGCCCATATCCCTGAACACACAGGGAACAGACATTTCTAATACTCAGCTGAAACTTTGCAGTGTTACACTCAAGATCTACCAAGCCAGTCGTGTACATGGGTCTGGTGCCAAAGAAGAATAAGAGGGATGGATTGAATAGCAGTCTCTCATTATGAGCTTTATGGACTAAGAGACAGGGACACATTATAACCCTGCATCTTTCAGCCTGCTGGTTTAGGACAGGGTAAGGATGCTGAAGCCGTCTGTGACCCACAGCTTTGACTGTTTGCCTTCAGAGCATGCAGAGAAGTCAGTGCAAGAGTTCAGCTAGAGTCAGTCAGTGCAATAATCTGGTACCATGTCTGTATCCCAGTCATTCCATGGCACAAGACTGCTTTCAGACTCTTCCATCTCCAGAGCAGAAGGGCTCTGTTCAGATCCCCCAGGCTAAGTGTGCAAACCAGCAATATCTTAAGTGCACTTTCACGTCCATGATCACTGTGAAAACCTCTGAGGGTGGAATTAAACCTTTTACAGACTGTTTGAGAACAGGAATACTCCCAAAAAATCAGCAAAACATGGGTTTGCAACACAACCAGTTTGGCCCAAGCATTCCTTGGGAAATATGCCTTTTTCAAATTAAACATCATTAAGTCGGGGACATTTGTAAAGTTTACTGCTAAAAGCCACAGAAAAGCAAGCAAACAAACAAAACACACCGACCCAAGATCAATTCAAAAACCTCCACATCCACAATGCTGCGTCAACAACTCTTTGGCCAATAGCTTAACTCTTACAGCTTTCTTCAACAGGGGCTGTTTCTCTTATCTTCACACTCTTGTGCCATGTGCCATGCAAGCTCCTCTCTGCCTCCTTCAGTGGCCAGAGGCAGCTTCGGTCCAGCGGGGCGGCAAAACACCACCTGGTACCAAATGTGTGGCTACAGATTGTGTAGCAGCGATAGAAACATCTCCTTCAGCAGTTTCAGGGCCAGTGATGCTACCAGAAGCATAGAACACATAGAGCTGAGGTGTGAAATGGCCCAGAAAGACAGACGAGATTCCCCTCCTCCCCCCAGCAGCCTTGGCCAATTACTGTGAGATCGTTCCAGAAATGCAAACAGCAAACAGCTGTATGATGCAGCAGTAACAGACTGTTACATCCAGACCATCAGTGATGCTTCTGCCCACTACACATTTGCACAGACGGCACAAGCAGAGCCTGCAGGACCCTGCGAGGCAGACTCAGCAACGGGGAAGTGGAGCTCACTCGCTCCTCTGCTTCCACACGGAGGACATGCAGGGTACTTGCCCCACAGCCACAGAAGACAGCAAAAACAGGAGAGAAGGAACTGAACCCACTGATATCTGCACCTTGTGCCCAGGATGGCCCGAGCTAGGGGGTATCTTGAGGCAGTAAAAACAGTACAGGCAAAACAAGCTAATCCCTGCAGGCTCAACATGAGTACGGCTGGCACCACAGCTCTTGTGAGCAATCAGATGGGGGCTGAGGATGCATAGAAAAACCTCCCACAGCACCCATCCATGAAAGGAACAGCTTCTCTTCATTGCAGTGCTCCCTCTTGTTAAGGGAGTGTGTTGTCTGGGACAGCAGTTGGAGAGTGATCCCTCTGTCCTTATCTCAACCCTTGAGCCACTTTTCATCCCGTCTTCTGTTCCTGTTCCTTTGAGGAGGGGGTTGAGAGAGCAGCATGGTGGAGCTCAGCTGCCCATCAGGGTGAAATCACCACAGGGAGCTGTGGGCTTGCCAAAAATCACGAGTAAAAGCTTGGGGAGAGGGAAGAGTGTTTATTGGTATCACAAGATCGGTTTCTCTCACTGTCTAATCAGCAGCCAACCACTTCTTGGGTTAGAAGCACTGTGCCTACCTAAGATGTAAGGTGTTCATGTTCAATATCCATATCACATTAACTTTTTAAAACTAAAAATCTGAGGTATGATTTGTCTCCTGGATACACCATTCTCTGATGATGAGAATTGTTTTTGACTACACCCCATGGTCAGGGATGGCTATAATTCACACTTAATACAAACTGCTATGGCTTTGCTTAAAGAGGAGAGTGGTTGGAAAAATAACACCACCTGTTGTTAGTATAGGGTAAGGGAACTTTAATGTAACAAGCATGTTTGCCATTAGATATGCTTCTAAGATTCCATGTACATCCAACTCCAGTCGTGACAGAATGCCATGGAAAATCCTTTTAAAGTTCTGTACTATTTATAAGCTTACTTTCAAAAAAAATGTGCACATCTATGTAAAATAAGGAGCAATTTTAAAGGTACAGTTGCTATTTTCTTGTAAAAAATTGAAGTTTGAAGGTCATTATATAAGGGTTTGACGAAGAATGCTGGAAAAAAAATACATAAAAAAAATTAACCACGTCAACTTTGATGCAATATGAACATAACGAGTGTCAGTAGAAACAGACATATATTTCTATGGACCTAACTGTTCTCCATTGTATGCAGTACAGCTTACACAAAGTCAACTTTGCTTTTTCTTCTGAATTTGGCTGGCATTTTGCTTCTGGCACAGTATGGAAAAGTCCTTAAACTCTGCAGAACAAAATCAAGTCCTCAGTTTGTCTGGGTCCCGCTGTCAGGGCTGTCAGCGTGGCAGGAGACCCACTGCTTCACATAGCTCCGCGGAAAGTCCTCTCCCTCCTGCTCAAGAGGAACAGACCCACAGTTGGTCTGACTATTTTGCTCAAATTCACAATCAACTGGACTCCCACAGTCCGAGTCCACAAAGCCACTGTCAATAGTGTCCAAATCTAGGCAGATCATGGGGTAACTGTCACCAGGCCTTGCGCTGTGAGGGAAAAAGTCACAGGATCCTTCACTGTAGGATACACTTTCACCATCAGGAGAAGGTAGAGAAGCTGGATTTTCCAAATCCCACTGATGTGGATGCAAGCAAAGGGCTTCTAGGATGCTCCCCATCCCTCCTTCCAAAGCCCCCTCAACTTTCTGGTGGCCTGAGGCACCTGTAGTCCTCAGGTGATCTGTGGACATAGAGCCCGAGGCCAGAATTTTGTCCTGCGAGCTCAGGTCAGACAGATGCAAGGCACTGGATGGCCTTCTGTCCTCATCATCAATATTAACCTTGGGGTAACCATTTTCTCCAGCACTACCTTCATCACTGTTATGCTTTTGTTCTCTGTACGTGCGGTTACAGTTGCACTGGCAGTTACAAGGTGTAAATTCATCAGCCACTGTCACAGTGTCAATAGACAAATGTCCGTAGGAGCGATCCTGAGTCATACTGCTGCTGTTCACACTTGACAAGAGGCTGTCTTGGACTGGGGTGGTCAAGCAGGACACACAAGGCTTGCACGGCAGACCATTTTTCAACTCCCTTATCTCCTCCTGCGAGGTGCAGTTGGCAGGACGCATGCTGTAAACTTCTAGGACTTCTGAAGGGACTATTTCCCATTCAAACAAATCAATGGTCATTTTCATATGGGATGTACCAACCCACTTCTGCATGAAAATACACACACACACACACAGGTTAGTGATGTCAGGTGTGAGTTTCTACAGAAACAACTGAAGATCTTATGCTTTTAGAGGCAACATCAAACTGTAATATCACTGACTCCTCCAAAGTGGCAGGGTATGAGATGCAGTTATTACAAGGAACAGGCAGAGCAGGAGAACTAGCTCACATAAAATTAATTAGTTCCGAGAGATCTGCATGACTTTACAGTTTTCTTCATGCTGAAACAAACAAAAACCAACCAAACAAGCTGCCACAGCCCATAGCAGCATTCCCACTTCATCAGCCAGAGGTATCTCCCCCAAGCCACTACATCTGCCCTGCATCTTCTCCAGGACACTGCTTCTCTTTGGAAGCAAGGTGAGTTACTTTATGTGCGACATCTGCAGCCAGCACACACATAGCCCTGCTCTGTCGCTTCCCTCACCTCAGTTGCTCATGGAAAGGCTTGATCTGATCTTTTCTCTGTGGCCACGCCCCAAACTTGTCCTTTCTCTCACAGTGACAAGAAGGATGCTGGGGTAGGCGGGGGCTGCAGGCATCAAAGAGCTGTAGCTATTGCTTGGTGCAGATAACACTGGGGTGGTTGGGAGATATCGCACATTGGACCTTTAGGTTAATTTGAGCTAATAATAAAGTAAAATTTCTGTTCTCTTCAAAGAAGTCACTGAGTCAGACACTCAGATCACAGCAAACTTTTGTTGTGTGCCACTGTGAATGTCAGTAAGTCTTATCAGAGGGGCCACGTAGTCCACAAGTCAGGCTCTGCACTGAAACTCAAGCTCCCTGACATTTGTCTGATGACTGAGCTGAGCTTCGTGAAGGTCTGAAGGTTTCTGACATGGGGTCCTGCCTGAAATGGGTTTTGTCACAGCAAACTGTCTGAATACTATCAGCTCCTGGAGCCAGATAACACTCAGCAAAGCTAAACATGAGCAAAGTATGCAAGCTGCTCCAAAAGTAATGACTTCTAAAACAACATATGAAGAGCACAATAACACTGATAGAGCAAATTCTCTGCTACAAAACACTATTTTGCAACATAGTCACTACCATTAGCTGTGCATTTTCACCAGCGATGATCAAGTCTCTACGCCCTGCTTGTCTGCACCACTAGAAGTGGCCGACTGCCACTGTCACCACTGCTGAACTGCAGCACCAGTGCCTCACTGTGCCACAGCCACTGTTGGTTGCCCAGCAAGCATCCACAAAGACCAGTGGGTGCCTTTTTTTCTGCGTGGAGGAATTCAGTTCCACCCCTTTGCTTCATCCACACCTCCATGTTAGACACCATTGTGTCAGAGTGCCCCTCTGCTGCCGTCTGTCACTCAGCAACAACTGTAACGGGATGTTGGTGGGAAGGTGCTGCCTCTGCGGCCATCCCACCAACAGCCGCCTCCAACACTGTGGGCTGATATCACAAAATAGCAGGCATTACTTTTGGAGCAGACCTTGCATTTGCTAAGAGATCAGCTTGTGACACACTGACATCAAGTGTAGAAACTTCACTACTGCAGGAAGCACCCAATCTATTTCAGTTTATTTTTAACCTTAGCTGCAAAGAGCTTAACATTGAAGCTGTGCACGCAAAAGGCTATTTAAGGGAACTGAAGGAAACTCCCTTCTCAGAAATGAGCATGCAGAATATTTCCTATGCCCTCTTGACACGCATTTACACGTTCCCACCCAACAGGAACATAAGAACCCACACACACTGAAGGGGTGGTCAGTGTTCTTCTGCTTTCCCTTCTCCTTTTATGTCTTAATGGTTCTCCGATATTTTCACTGCTTGCTGTGGAACCCAGGCATGCTTCGTGCAGCCATTACTATTGTCATTATCCCCAGACATTTCCTAAACGCTTGCTTTGATGCAGGCAGGATGCAGCTGAACAAGCCTTAGGTCAATTGTTTTTCTGCCTGCTGATAATGATGACTGTGTTCACATATTGGCAAGGTCACCACATCCTCTTGACACTGTCTGCTCCTGAATCTTGTGTGTGGGCAACTGCTGCTTTATTCTGCAAATTTATTTACCTTCTCAGAACTGAGCTTTAGCAACATTGTAACTGAGGTTAATTCCTTCCTGTCAGCACTGAACAACCACACTGAAATCAGCAATAGCATCACTCCTATGGAGCAGGGTGAAGCCGTGAGGTTCTCTGACAAGAGCATGGCTCTGGGCATGACAGGTGGTTTCACTTCCACTATGAGCACTATTCCTTGACTTTTAGGAATTCCCACACCAGGCAGACCATAGTCCTGGCTCCTTTCCTGAGAACGAGCAGTGTCATGTGCATTGCAAGGAGATGTGAGTACCCCTCATGTGCAAATATGGGAAGCTGTAATAGGGCTGAAAGGGGAAGGCAGGAAAGAAGAGAAACAATCAAGGCTTCAGCTTGAGTGGTGCCCATGCAAAATTTGTCATTTAACCCAATTACAATCATCATCCATGCATCAGTAGGAAAGTACATGATGATTGTTAGGGCCCAGCTAGCAACCTCCTTGCAGAGTGTCTAAGAAAAGCAGAAACAGAAAGCAGACACTGAAGTGTCTATGAGCAGTGATGAGCAGGAATGACAGGAACTCATTCAGAAAGAGGCAGTGACCTGCAGTTCAGTGCCAGCACTTCCACAATTTCATGGTGGCAGTGGAGATTGCACTTCGGCTTAATACAAACAGTGTCTATGGACACTCAACTTTTGTATCTTGAGAGGTTCTGCAAACCCTGCAGGGTTTGCAAGACACTTTGTCAGATGAGCAAGTCTGGCTGACATTAAAAGAGAAGGTAGTTTGTGAGGGTTAGGCAAAGCCACCCACTTCACAAAGATACTTCCTTATGGGGGAGGCAGCTGCACATACAGTGCTGTAACACAGCAGTTTCTGCCCCCATGGCTCTAGCCATCTTTCCAGGGTGATGTGTCTGCATGAACAACTCTCTACAGAGAACTACAGAGCTCAATGTTGAGCCTGTGTTACTGCAGAGGCTGAAGTGGGAGATCTGGCCCTACAGCAAAGCCTACAGTCCAGATCCACGATGGCAGCGTGAGATTGCAGCATGTCCTGGTATTGCTTTGCCCATTCCCTTCACAACCAGAGACGTCACAGATCAAATATGAGCTCAGCTTACCCACTAAGCATCTACAAGAGACAAGCAGCACAGGCATAAAGACCATCACAGCACAGAATACACACTGGAGGGCTCTGATCCTCATCTGTACCCGTGCAGCATTCCCCTGAGACTTTCTTCCACTTACTGTCCTAATGAGAATCCCTTGCCAAGGAAATAATGTAGAACCTTTCACTTTACTTCTGTCATATGCTCCAGTCACTTATCAATCCATTTATACCTTGAAATCTCCATTATACATTAGGTAAAGTGGTTTGAAAAAGGCAGATGGGTCTGGGATGCAAGCGATCTTCTTCCACAAGCTGAAAAATGAAAGAAAAAGGCTTTAGGGTAAGTGCACTGTCCCTCTGCAAGAGAGAAGGGGCCCCAGACTTGCCCTGAGGGATTTGCGTCAGCTTGAGAAGGGGTAAGCAAGTTGTGCCTGCTCCCATCTGGGCATCTCCAGAGCATGGATAGGACCAGGATAACAACCTCTGCTCAGTCCCTGCGCACCAGTGTTCTCTCCCACCCATCCTTGCTGAAAGGCATCAGAGCTGCCAGAGCAAAGCAAGGCAGTCTTGCCAGCACACAAGCTGGAGACCATACTTTACTGGTCCTCACAAGGCCACAGCTGTATCTGTGCCTGAAGGCACGAGATGCAAAAAAGGCTGCATGTGAGCACCCCATTTTTAGTGGAACAGAACAAGGGCACTTAAGTCCAGCTTCAAGATGAGCTCTTACCTCTGCTGCTTGGCCAGAAAGGCTGTGATTGAGGCAGTGATCACCATGGCAACAACAAAGAACAGCATCCATCCCATGCCTGCTGTCTGTGTCACTGCTGGAGAAAGATGCGAGGTCATTCACACCTTGCTCTTCAACCCTGGTCAATAAGTGGCAGAAAGAAGATGCCAAGGTTTTACCCCAGACTTTGTCTTAGAGACTCTGAGGCTGTTACCTGGGGACCATTCCCCTGTACATGAAGTCAGATACGAATGAAGTTGGTCAGAGAAGATTCACCAGTGAAAGAAGCTGTGCATCACTGCTGCAGCCAGGCCACAGGGCAGCTGGCAGCTGAAACGCTTGGGGCAGTACAGCTCCCTGCTCCTGGGACCACTTTTCCTGGTGCTGCCACAGCATTGTTTTGGCCCACACCTGGGGTTCATGGGCCCATAAACAAGCCAAATGCCTGCTTTTACTAGACTATCTAGCTTTTGTTCTAATTAAATAGATTTGATTAGATTTCTGGAAGTGTTCTCTAACATTGGACCAACTGGAAGGACAGGAAGAGCTAGCAGTGAGTACCAGCAGGTCTGGTTTTCAGTGTCAGCTGGGAACTCCATTCACTCCAAAATCCATGGTAGCCAGAACCTTCGTTGGGTCTGGCTCTCACTTGGAATTCATACTCAGTGTTCCCCTGGAGTTCCCATGGCAGGATCACCAGTGACCGTCTATCTTCATGGACAGATTTAGTCTTCTGAGTCTGTGAATAATTAAACAAGTAGTCAGTGCTGGAAAGACTGCTCACATCTTACCCTCTCTGAGAGCCCTGCAAAGGAATCCCCTCTGCTGTCATGTTGTTTCTGTGGGCTACGCTCTGGCTGCTCAGTGGCTGCATGAGGCCCTGGGGTGTTCTTCAAAGCAGAACAGCAGGAGAAGCAAATGATCTACCTCCCTTCCCCACAGAACCTTGTATTTTTCAAACAGCTTCTGCTTCTCAATTCTTTTTTTAGTCTTGCAATTTCTTAGTCCAGGCAAAAAAAAAGAGAATCTTTTTCAAAACCTCAAGAAACCCTCTTCCACACCAGTGCTTCTGTCCTGCTAGGGCTGGTCCTCTCTTTGCTGGTACTTGATGGTAAACTGACATCTCACTCACCTCCCAGGTGTCAGTCCTTCTCTTATAGCGCAGCTGATATTCCAGCTCCTCATTCAAAAAGTAGAAAAGAGGGTTCTGATAGATGGTTTCCCAAGAAATATTGTAACCTTCTGTGAATACAGCGGTCAGATTGAACGGGGGCTGTGGTCTGACTGTGGGTGAAGACAGAACAGTGTTACTCTTCACAGCATTACTACAGATGCAAGAGATGGCCCAGCACAATACGTGCAAGGCAGAACAACTGACATCTGGCTCACACTTCTCTGAATCCCTTACATCCCTGACTCTGCTGCCCATCTATGCAGTTCCTCATCACCTTAGGAGCCAGGGAAGAGAGTACAAGGGCAGCTAGCTTCTGGGAGATGAGGAAAGCAGAGTTCCTTATTCTGCCCATCACACAGGAGGTCTCCTTTAGTCATAGACATTTGCATAGTTGAGCCATTCAACTCAACCACAGGCATGAGTTGCTCTGCAATTTTCAATGGCAACAGTAAGATCACAGTGTCCTGCCCAGAGGAATGCACACTGAACACAGTTCCCCACCCTTGGCTGTCTTGCTCACTCCTTGCCCAGACTGACCTGGCAGACTGAGACAAGCACAAGCAACATATATCAAGCACATCATTTTTGTACTTACTGTTTTCTCTCATATAGAAGCCTCTGGAAATCACATGCTGCCTGTCAGTTATCTCTGTAACATCCACCTGGACTTTGATGTCTGCCAGCAGTTCAGTCATGTCCACAGTGCACTCATATTCTGTGTGGTTGGTGCTCCTGGACAATTCCAGGAGATCGCAGGCTGCCACAGTGCTTTCTGTATCGCCCTCCTCAACCCTGAAACCATCAAAAAGGCCACCAAAGAAAGTAGTCCACATCTATCACAGAATCTAATTGGCCTAATATGTCACTGAAACAGAACAGACTGAAATAAAAACTGCGTTCTGTTAAGACATACCATGTCGCAGTGAGATTGTATGAACTGGTACCCAGGTCATTTCTCAGGAGGCAGGACAGGGTCTGCACGTAGTCCACAAAACAAGTGAGGTTTTCACGACACATGGCTGTAGGTTTGAAAGGAGAAAACACAATACCAGCTTCCATGCTGCAGCAAGCAGATCTTGGTGTTGACACACACAGCCCTCAGGGCTCCCACCACATCCAAAGAGAACAGATTGCTATGCTCTAGGCTCAGAAAGCCTCCAGCACAGGTATGCTCCACCTCCAAAGGGAGGTGAGCTCCTGGCAGTCCAGTTAGTGTTAAAGCAAAACGTATTAGAAATGTTGTGGCAGCAATTGATGTTCAGAAATACCACAGTGCGCCCAAAGCACGGCTGAATTTTCAAACATATCTCCGTTCTCTCTCACACAGTCGCAACCTAATGTTCATGGCTCCTGGCACATTAAAAATTCACAACGTAGTAATTATTTCTTTACCACTCTCTTCATTTACAATTTTCTACAGCTTGATATTTGCAGCATCAACGATTTTCATGATGAGGGACTTGGAATAACTCTTCATCAAATATTGGCTGAAAGATGTTTGCAACTTTTCCACTATTATTCCCATAAGCAATTCTGATGCTCAAGTGATATGAAGACTTTATTGATCACTTAAACAGCCTTCTGATGACAATGTGAGGGGCAATTATGGAAGTTACGCTGTGGTCATTAGGAAAATGAGCTAATTTATAAGTGGCCACAAAACAGCATTTATGCTTTTAACTGTTGTGCAGAAGCTCTTATTACTCCTCAGCACCTGAGATATGCCGTACAAAACCCTATTATTCTGGGCATGACATAGTCTACCCCAGCACTCAGATCCCCATATGAGGCCCCCCAGCGAAGCAGGAAGATGACAGAAAAAGAAGAGTGGGGATTATTGCAACAGCCCCTGCTTCCAAATGTGTCCATGTGCTTTATTAAGCATCACATTATTCAAATTATGCGGCTGTTATTTTGTTTCACTTTGACTTTTTCATTTCACTCTGACTTCACAATTCTGTTCTGAAATTTTCATTAATCCCGTTTTGTTTCATTCCAATCCTAACTTTTCATTCTGGGTCCTCAGCAGGCTGCCCTGAGGCCTCAGGGCACACATTTCTTGCTTCAGTCCCAAGCAAGATACATTTTCTTCCTTAGACTAACTTTGCACTCCTAGAAAAAGAGAGCTATTATCCCTGCTTTCTTTTAGAAAGGGCAGCTAGCATTTATAAGCTAATGAGCACTACTAATTAGTGTCCTTCTATGCCATTATGATTTTGGTCAAAAAGTCAAGTATACCTCAGAAGCAGGCAGTCTGCAAACTTATCTCTGCGCAAGAATTTGCTAATGAAATTACGAAGTTAACAAAAATTTATACTGGTAGGGGAATAATTAAATGTTAGAATAACCCAATCAATTGTAGGATGAATTCCATCCTTGGCAGCTTCAGAAACAAAGACCAAAGGATTTTACTTTGACAGTAAGAACTGTGCTGTGTACAGCCCCACAGAGCCTGCATCAACAAAGGCAAACCTTGTGTACAGCCAGGAACACATGTTTGTGAACTTACTGTACTGCAATAAAAGGAAGAAGGAAATACTCTGGAGCCATAGTTTGTTCCTCATTTTGGTTCTGACTGTACGTCCTGAAAAAAAGCAAAAAAGCCACATAATGAAGAGTTCAGCTCAGCCACCTGCTCATGTGCATGGGAGGTTAAAGTGGAATTAATCTAGCCTTCATTTACATGTCTAAAAGTGAAGTGCTTAATTTAGACAAGGCATCTCAGCTCTCCTCTACACATCTCTCCCATGAACTAAGATGTTGGGAGTGGGGGACCAACAGCCGTAAAACAGATGAGCGACACTTCTGCTCTTTGCCAGCAGCACATGCTCAGAGCTAGAAGAAAAGTGACTGCAGCCTCAGTCTATCCATGCACCAGGAAGACACTTGGTTAAGTGCTAACCCATTTTTTCCTTTGTCAGTGCAACTTCCTGCAATTAGAAATGCATTGCAACTAGAAGTGACATTGTTGTGGCTTAAACCTCTCTAGGGTGGAACAGTCCAATAAAAGAGTCTGAATGTCAGTGTGGGTCTCTATGGACAGTACTTATTTGGACTCTGCATAGCTAAATAATCAGGGGACATCCAGCTAAGGGACTCCACAGTGTCAGATTGAGTGAAACAGAAAACAGTCTCCCACATGTCACAATACAGAGTACTGTACAGCACTCTTCAGAAGACTGTCCTGATACATTTTGGTGAAAAGAATCTACAGGAAGAAAGGTCTTCAGAGAAGGGGACAACAAGATGTGTGTAACAAAGTGAGGAAACAGCACCATAGGCAAATGACTGCAACACCTTCAGTGACTGAACCCACAGGAGCCCTTCTGCCAGCTGCAAGCCAAGCTTGCAAGCAACAAGTGCCAGAGTCCTGAAGAACCTGTTGCTGGTTTGCAGCAAGGCACCTGTGAAAATGATGCAGATGAAGCGAACAGTCAGGTGCCCATCAGAGACAGCACCAGCAACGCCTCTCCCACTTGGGGAATATTCACCACGTTTAAAAATTTCCAAGTTTACTCAAATAATGAAAGCAAAATAAATTTAGCAGCCACCAAAAAGCCCCTGCAAACCCACGTGAGCTCCGAGTCTTTCTCTCAAGGCACTGCAGTGTCCAGATGAGATCAGCAGGGCTCACTCCGAAGCTGGGTGCAGCACCTCAGCTCTGCAGCAGGAGCAGTCATGCTGCTGCTGCTGCCCCTTGCTCCTTGGCAGATGCAGAGAAGCAGCTGCCCCAGCTCAGCAAGGAGCACAAGCACTCCACCCTGCTTGTCTCCCTCACCCGCTGTGAGCAGCAGGACTGAAGCTCTTTCCCCCGGTCTCCAAATTTTCTCTGTACAATCACAGTTGTCATTACCACCATTCGCTGATTATAAAGGCACAGCCCACTACTGAACAACACCTGTGCTCTCATTGATCCTTCCCCAGCTCTTTTCTAGACTCTTCCTTCTCAGAGAAAGGCACCCCTCACCACGCCATCAAAAGCACGCTCACCTAACTGCCCCCATGGGAACATCCCCTCTGGAGATGGGAATCCCCCTCACGCTGCAGCATCTGCTTACAATGTCTTATCATCACAAGCTCTGTTCCTTGCAGTATATTTAATGGAAGAGCTGTACCAAAGGAGTGGACCACTGAAGCCTAGATATCACTAGGCCCAGAACAAGGTTGTGCTGCTGCCTGCTACCTCAGGTCTTCGTTCCCTCTCCCTGAGTGCAGCCCAGGGGCTGCAATGCCTCCTGAGGGCTGTGCCCTGCTGCAGAAGCCCAACCTCAATGTCACTGCTTGGCCACACACCACAGCCTTGGTCTCCCTGCAAGCAGAAGCAGCCTCTTCTTCAGCAGAGGCAGGAAGGGTTGGACTCCCAAAGAGCTCTGCAGACTCACTGCTTGTTTCAGAATTCAACTAGCAGTGCCCTGAGTGTTTTGCAGCCATAATGCCGCTGTCGTTCTGCTTTTCTTCTTTCCATTCCTGCCTACACAGGCAAAACAACGAGAGGGAAGCCTTTATTGCTTAGTGGACTGTTGTTTCTTCCTTATTTGCTTTCTAATCAGAGAACAGGAAAGATCAAACACAAAAAAGTCAAATCAACAAGCCCAAGTGGTTCTATAGCAACATCAGAGGTTGTCATTACACGCTGGAGAAAGGTTATCGTAAAACAGAAGGAAGATTTCTCAATAAGGGCACGGGACCAGGATAAGCTCCCTGCTTCCATGATCGTTCACTTCCAAGCAGAGAGCAGTAGGCAATGAGCAGAGGCAGGAACTTACTCCCTGCTTTGAATTTAGAGAAGCCCCTTCTCCTTTGTAGTTATCATAGAATAATGTGAATCACAGAACAGCTCAGGTTGGAGGGGACCTCACAGATCAGCCAGCTCCAACCGTCTGCCATGGGCAGGGTTGCCACCCACTACATCAGGCAGCCCAGGGTCCATCCAACCTGGCCATTCTTAATAAAAGGTGATTAACACACACCTATAAATGACTCTATGATGTTTTAAAATACACCACTGAAAAGGAGACGGGACCAGTACACAGATATTTAAGATTATTTTGCTAAAGATCTGGCTATGAGCTGCCAAATATGGATGTAAAGTAAGCTCACAATTTGAAATGCATCCAGGATCTGCTTACTCCTCAAAGAAAAAGCCTAATTAGAAGTTAAGTTTATATGAAATTAGAAAACAGTGTTTGATACTTCCAAGCATAAAGAAACAAATGTTCCAGTTACAACCAAGTACAAAGAGTGGAAGGTCTGCAGAAGTCTCTCAGGCTACCAGCTAGATGCAAAAGCAAGCTTTCTTCTTGAAAACTTCATTAGCAACACACGCTGCTACCTAATCACCACACTTAAAGCAACAGGCAGGCAGCAAGCTCCTCGGGCTGTGCAGCACGAGGCAATCTGAGTGCCATGGGGCACAAGGGCCACGTCAGCAATGGGAAAGATTTACAGTGAAGTCACAGGTATCAAGCAGGAGCAAACTGGCAGCAGGGAAAATTGATGGGAACACGGACATTACCTTCCCTCATCCTTTCAGCCATCCATGTCAGACCTCCAACACTCCCCCAGCCAGGCTGGCCTGGCCAACTGGTTACTGGGACCACAGACACTGCATGTGAGAGCTGGAGAGCAGGTGGCTCTCATCAGCACGGTGAGAGTAGTGCCTGGTGTGTGTACCAGGAGCTGTGCTGTATTGGAATACACAGTGATAGGCGGCGGTTGACGTCATCACTGTATCAGTATTACTGACAGAAGGATGTGGTGAGCACAGAGTAGGCAATGAATTCAGGTCCAGACTCCCACACACCATTTTTTACTGTATTGCTCGTTTATCTTACTATTATGTGAGAAAAAGGTGGGAGAGTGCATAAAGCAAACTCACAGGGCTTAGATATAAAAGGTCATCTGAGTTGTTTAGTGGGGTTGGTAGTGGCTTGCAGTGGGGAGGCATTGGTGTCAAGTCGTTAGGTGGTTAAACCTAACTTAATAGTACAGTATGGACCACATCCAACAGCTCAGTGCCACTTTACTTTTACCACCTGACTCCAAAACAGCCTCTGGGACCAGGTGGCAGCAGCAACCATCACAGTGCAGGCAGGGAAGTGCTCTGGCTCCAGGCTCCCCCCTGCCTTTGCTGACCCCATGCAGGTCCAGGAATTGGAACAATATTCTATGCAACCTCAAAGACACAGACCAGGCAGTATAATTCTAAAAACACTTCTGGTGACATTTAAGAGGGAGATAATAATGTATTACCATAAAGAGTGAGTCAACAATGACAGGAGAACAGCTGAGACCTGAGTGACTGTGTTCTACTGGAGGGGAAAGCAATAGAAGAAACCACCTTAAAGCTCAGGAAATGGGGTAAAATATGAATGAGCCTGGCAGAAAGCGGAGGTGTTAGTCAGCAAAGTGGCAGGCTGAAAAACAACAGAGCCCCACAGCTGAAGCCTGCAAGCTCACACAGGATGCTGCAGAGGAGGGAGTGTGTTGCTTTCAGCCTGGGGAATGCTGTCACCCACACAGACTCCCACAACATTGCCCCCAGACTCCCTCTTTCCTTTCCTGATTGTCTCTTTTCAGCTGCCCGCAGTGGGCTCAACCTCTTATTCCCCCCAGTACGCATCTCAGCCTGATCCTGTTCTGCATGAAGGCTGTAGCAGGAGATGTTGCTTTGGCTCCTGACAGAGGAAAAGGACTTACCTTCGCAGAGCTGTGACTGTATGTCTTGCTCACATGGAGGGGAGCACTCACAGCCTTGTATCTTCTTCTTTTAGGAAACCACCAGATACACATTGGTAAGCAGAAACAGGAATGACTGCGCCTGTCAACTCACCCTGACCATCTGGAACAGAAACCTACAGCTCTGGTCAAATCCATCACCCTCATCTGAACCACGCAAAACATGCCCAGGGCCCTCTCCTCAGATGCTTTGCTGCACTGGAACCTGCTGGAAGACATTCAACCTGCAGGAAAGAGCATTTCCTCTGATGGAGCCTCCACACCTCCCTGCTCAGAGTGCTCAGGCCCCTTTGGGAGCCCATACACAGGTCACTCCCTCCAGAAGTGTGTATCGCACCCATTTAGGGCCAACATCCAGCAGTGCATCCCCTCTGCTTCCAGTGATGCACCAAGATCAGAGCAGTGCTGCTGGCATATGGCTTTCTGTGGCAAGAGCTTCACCTCACCCACTCTGCCACGCTGCCTGGCCACAAGCTTTTACAGCGAGCCTTCCACTTCCTGGGCTAGGTGCAGCAACTGAGCATACCCTGCTCAGCTGTTGGCATCTCAAATAGGTTTGCAAACACACCAGCTGCTTTCAACTTGTGCACGGCAGTGCACAGACTCCAACAGCACTGCTAGCTCACCCCAAAACCTGTAGAACATACCATCCCAGTGCAGCTTGCAGCTCCTCATGTCACTGGCAGCAGCATAGCACGTGTTAAGGAGAAAGGATGGGAATGCAGGCTGGACAACAATGTTGGAGATAAATGTGGTCTTCATGGAAATGGACTGCTCTGGAGTAACCAATGTTTCCAAAAATTCAAATTACATTTCTGTACAGAGAAGCAATAGGGCTTCCTGCAACCATTCCTACTGCTTGAAGCTGTGGCTTGCTACAAAGCTGTAAAGTGGCAGAAGGCAGCACTCATTTTAGTTGAGGCTAGAAGGGCTGAAATGTGGGGTTTTGGGCTTCACTAGAGCACAGGTACTAATATAACAAATTAATTTCACATCAGTACCTTTGCATCCACATAAGCACTGGTAGATTTGTTTACAGTGCTCAGGAAGAAGAGGAGGCTGAATGTTGTTCCTACAAAGCACAGACTAGGGGGATTCCACATTCCATAGCAGCTGTGGCTGTGGTATAGTTGTTGATCAAACGAGGATGCTGCTCGCAGCCCCCAGTTGCTGTTCTGGGGTTGAGGAAGAGTAACTGCACAGCCCAGCTTCCACATTGCTTATCCTGTCACTGTAAGCTGGAAAGGAACGTTCTATGAGTGGCTAGACGTTAAAGCAAAGACAGACAGCATGTAAAATAGAAACAAAAATGACAGCAGGTGGCTGCAATGGCCCTTCTCCCTCCTCCTTCAGCTGGAGGCTGTAAGACAAGTACTAAGAAGAGTTGGGGCTGTCTGACCAGAAGTGCGAAAAAATGCTGTTGCTTCAGAACAACACCATCTGTCAAAGGGCCAGCACAGCTCAGAACGGGGCTGTAATGATGAACTACAGATCCTAGCTCCTGCCCCTGGGGCAGAAAGAAGTTACCTGACAGTGCTGTTAATTCCCTTGAGCTGCTGTACAGGAGCCTGGTGCTGCTGGAGTCCCTCTGCCAGCTCAACTGCCACGCTGAACATTCAAGCCCAGAGCCTGTCAGGTACAGGCACTGGATAGTGAACGCAGCACACCTTAAACCTGCCAGAGCCACCTCCTAGGCACCTCTACAGGCTGCTCACCGAACCAGGAGCGCTCACTTCAGGGCAAACCATGCCCAGCACAGAGCTGGCTTTCACAGCAACTGTCCACAGCACTAAAACAAGAACAAGGGGCTAGTTAACACTCTGAACCAGGTGTGGAAATTCTCCCCCACCCCAGAAGGCAGTCCAGTGCTTCCTCACCCTGTTACAATTTTTGCTGCTGTGTGGGTGGTTTACTGCAAGTGAAACCAGTAGTGGCTGAGCTGGGGAGAAGCAGCCAACCCCAAACTCTTCTACTTGTGTCAAATTCCCCTACTCTAAGAGCAGGGGAAACAGCAGCAGGTAGGAAAGTCCCAGTGATATGTTAATCCCCACCTCAGCTACCTCCAATCACACTGCTCCAACTGCACTGCTCTTCAACAGTGAAGGACAAACACAGAGAGGACCATGGGAGCACCTGATCCATCACTGAATCAGGGAAGGAGCTCCTTAGGAGACCTGTCACACCCCTCGGACTGGGGGAAGTCTAGTATCTCATCAGCGCGCAGATAAATATGCTGCAGCAATCAGTTCCCTGCACTGCTCCTTACAAAGCTGCAGTCATTTTTCTTTTACCTTCAAGTCTTGCTGGTGAGGTGGAAGAATGGTGCGTGAAAATCTTGTGTTGTAGAAAAACAGAGAAGGGACAGGACAGAAGTGGGACAGTGCAAGGGACAAACAGTGCAAAGATTTTGGCCAGAGTACAGCAGAGTTGCAATTTCCTCTCATCATTGCATCCTCATCTCTTCCAAAAACAGAGCAGGCAAGACCTGGCAAACCATTCATGCTGATGTGGGCTGTTGTTAGGAACTCTGAGAAGACACACCGAGGTATGGCAATTCAGCAAGCTTTAAGTAAGGTGCCTGGGAAGCACCTTCTCCTTTGCTTGGTTGTTTGCTGTCTTTTGGAGCAATCTGCTTTGACAGACCGTTAAAGGATGATAGCGCTGCAGCTGAGAACACGACCAGTACATCAGCCCCATTCCTCTGCCAGTGGGGTGTGCTGAGCTGGGGCTTTGCTCCTGCCACTGCTCACAAGGGGCCCTGAAGGCTGTGTGCTGTGGCTGCAAATGATGGAAATCTGACAGCGTGAGATGGACACTTCAGTCATAGCGTGGGGGAAAAAGATGAAAAGCTGCATCATGTGATCACAGTACATCACCATGTGGGAGGCTGGGGCAGAGTTGTACTCAGACTACAGTGGTGGGGAAGTGATCTGCATGTATTCATGCACATGTGCATTGCATGGGCATAGCACCTGGAGAATCAGCCCAAACTACCTATTCTACATGAAAGCTCCTGCACACAAATTTACACACATTGGAAGGAAGCAGCTCTGTCAGAGGCAGGAGCACAAACTGCAAAAGTCACATTAAGGAGTTTCCTTCAAAAAAAACACAGTTAGGAGAAAGCAAACCAAACTCTCCATCTCTATCCAGTAAGGGTCGTACAATATAATGTATATAACGTCATACAATCCACTTCTGTCATACAATAATTTCACAGCCAGACATGAGATTAGAAAGCAGAGTAGGACAAGTCACAAACCCCCTGTTTGATTCTCTCACCTTTAGACCACATTGCTGCCAGAAACAGACACCTCACAACAGTTGTTTTTCTTAGATAATGCACATAGCTTATGATGGATGAGCACACACTTGCATCCTGCTTGAACAGCACAGGTTCCGTAGCAGGATGATTCCAATGAGCTCTTACAAAAGCTCACAGCACACCCCTGCCCTGGGTTAACTCCTTTCACAGGTCTGTTTAACCCCATACCCTCAGACTCCTCTCACTCTCCTCTTGGGGTTATTGTGTTTTCCAGTGACAAAACTTGTGACTGATAGGAATTTGAATGCAACTGCTCAGTTCAGTTGCATATTCCTAAGATGCTAAAAGATATTTAGAAGGAAGGAAAAAAAAAACAACACATAGCATTCTCTGCAGAGGAAAAACACTATTGAACAAGCTCAGCCTGAACTGGGAATACAGCTGCTTTTCTCAGGAGCCTGTTTCACCCACTAAGGTTGATGAGTCAGGTTGCTCACACTGGGTATGCAGGCAGGTAAGGATAACACAGAGGTGGAACAATTGTGAGTTAGTAATGAATGGCCTGAGAGCAAGGCTGCAAATCAGCACAAGCCTCCATTTGCACTTCAGTCTTACAAAACAGAGAAAGACCGAAAACACACTAAATGGCAAGAGGCAGTTGTTTGTCCTGGTAGGAGCAATCTACCAGCTAAAAAGGCCATGGTCAGAGGGTCCCAATTTTTAGATGTGAAGCTCCTCTTCCTCCCAAATACAGACCAGCACCCAGGAGGCGTGGTTCAGGCCAACACACAGCCCCAAAGGTCAGAACTCTCACACCCTCCCAGCAGATCTTAATCTTAAGCTTCAAACTTGTCATTTGAAACACAGCTGTGGCTCAGCAGCCAGACTGCAGAAGTGGAGGAAGTGGGAGATGGAAGGCTGAGATCACACTCAAGTCTCCCATAACACGGGGGGGGGGGGGGCAGGCCAGCTGCACACAGTCCTGAAGTTTAAACACCAGTCCTGGGTATGAGAACAGGGCTGCTCCTTCCCAAGAGCTGCAATTTAATTCCACCAGAGAAGTTCTGACAGAAGGGCTGATGTAGAATACTGAAGAACACAATACTTACCCAGTGGAAACAAGCAGACAAGAGGGTGCAGCTACGTTGGGAAAATATAAATACATACATTTAAATAATTAAAAAAAAACAAGTGAGAACAAAGTTGGGGCTCAGCAGAGGAACTGCTGCAGCAAACAGCCTTCCAATCCCGGCCTGAGCAGAGCTCTCCTGGCTGCTCCAGCTGAGTGCAGGCATCCCAGCACTCCCCTAAGAGCACAAGGATGAGAGCAGGGGCAGAAGGGGAAGAAAGCAGCACTGACAGCCCCATGCTTCCCTTCACAGCCCTGCGCTACTACTGCAACGGGTGAGTAATCCATTCTGGGTAGCTGCAATAGCTGCAATAACTGGGGGTTTTGTTTGAACTTTCTGTCATGATGAAGCTGACTCACTTCCCTAAATCCTGAGACAGACCACAGCCTTTGCGCACGTTCCTGTCCCACCCCTCCAGTGAGTTTGCATACAGTCCCAAAGGCCTCTTCACCTTTGTGCCCCAAAGCCTTCCTACTTCAGCACTGCCTGCCTTCACAAAGAGCATTTCTGAGTATTCAAGCTCATCTACGTGAAAATAAAATTCATCCTCATAATTTCATTAAAAAAAAAAAAAATCTTACTGCGCTCACCAGCACTTTAGTTGGCTCCACCATGTATTATTCATCACATGCAAATACAGACACTTCAGTCTGTGTCTCCATCCTGGGAGACCTCCCACTTTTTACTGCTGAAAAATGTATGCATAAACACCTCTCCTGCTGAGCCAACCTGGAATTTAAGAAGTTGCCAGATATATCTCACAGAATGTGTCAAATGAATTTATGTGTAGCAGCCAGAGATCTGTTCTCTTTCTTTCTTTATGAATGGCAATGCCAATAGGGTTTTCTAAATAAAAAGTACACAGGTATTTTAATGAATATAATATAACAATTATTTTGTGTCACTGCCAGCATACTAGGGAGGAATTTACAATATCAAAATACATGATAATGACCTAGAAAAATTCAGTCATGAGTATAACTTCCGGAATAATTACCCAACAAGAGCTTGAAAACAGCAGGTATAGTTTCCATTGTGACTGGACAACAACAAGAAGCCAAGGAACAACCCATGAACTGTGTCTGACCAGAAACTGTTAAAACATTCAGAGAAAATGATTTAGAAATATCTGATTCCATTTACAATGGTGCAAGAATGAAATATCTGTTTATAGTAAGAAACTGAACATCAATAATGTAATTTCTTAAGACCAAATGACAGTAATCTTTATTTCAGATCTTGATTGAGCAAATATAGAAACATACCACCTTGTGGTGCCAAATACACAGGACACCCCCCAGTAAACAGATATTTGAAGGTGCGATGCCATCAGTGCAAATCAATCACTTCCCCTTAAAGGTCTTTTCCAACCCAAACCATTCTGTGATTCTCTCTCACCTCCAGGTGCATCAGCACCATCCGTATCATTTCTTGTGCTTCCCAAGCGACATACAGAACCAGAGCAACAACTGCAGGAGCTGTGCTGAGTAAGAACTCCAACTTGGAGCAGCTCCTGCTCACTTTCAGAGAATGATCACAACCAGAGAAACTTCAGCTCTGGCTCTGCCTCCCTGTGAATGCAGTAGCTCCATTCAGTGGGTGCTAGCCCCTTCTGTACCCAAGGGTCTGCCTCATGTGCCAGCTGCCAGTCCAGCAGCAGGCGTGAGCATTACAACCCAGCGGATCCACGTCTGAACTGTAGCAGCCTTCACTTTAGGCAAGACTGGAATAATAAAGCACTATTTCAATTTGCCTTACAGTTTACTTCCAAAAGTTGGTTTGGTTTTCTTGACAAACATGGCTAGGCAACCTCCATGTAACAGTTGTCCTCTTGAGCAAGAGCTTGTAGAAGTTTAACTTTTTTCTTATTCTTCCTGTTGTTTTCCCTTAACAGTTCTGATGGCCTTTTTTTAACTGCAAGTGCCAGTCCAGAATTCCCACTGTGAGCTGACAACTTGTCTGAGTCCAAGAGCTCCAGGGGCTCTTCTGCAGTTTTTAGGGCTAGCCCAATGCCATCCAGTGATTCTTCAGGTAAGTTAGCTGCTGAGCTACACCTTCTGTTTGCCACCTCTTTATTTTCCTCTGTGTTTCCAGACTTCCTCAAATGGTTGTGTGGGGAACACTGGAAGTCAGTATTTTTTCTGTTACTGCTGCTCCCTTGCACTCCTTCACCACAACAGTTAAAGTAATTCTGTTTTGTTTCCTTTATAGTCTTCTCTCTGTTAAAATCTTGACAGTTCAGTTCTAAGAAATGCAACAGCTGTCTGTCTCTGCTGGTGTTTTCATCTTTGTTATCACTTAACAGCTTGTTAGAGCTGACAATCGACAGGCTGTCATCACTACTACTGTGTGTGACTTTCTCACTAAAGCCTACACCTGGGGCAATGCCAGAATCGAAGTCCTGTACAACCAAACATTCACGGCCATCCATCTTCTGGTCAGGTTCATGGGTTATATTATCTGGAGGTGTTTCTTTCAGGCTGTTGTACAAAGGATGAATGAAGGGTTCATACAATGACTTTGAGATAACCTCACTGCTGTTGTCAAAGTGTGCATTGCTACATTTAACTGCGGTATCAAAAGGTTTATAACCAGATGGCTGAGGTCCAGCAAGGCACGAAAGCATGCTGTCTTCCTTTTGAAGATTTTGATACGTTGCTTGCTTATGAATTTCCTCCTCTGGTATGAAAGCTGAAACTCCATCGTTTGCATGTGTCTCTGGAGACTGGGTTAAAGATGGTAAGGAGCACATATTTTCAAAATGCATATTCAAACTACTGTTAGCCACAGATGGAGACATTAGGGCATCAAAGCTCTTGTATGCAGAGCTACAGGGCTCCACAGATGGAGACATTAGGGCATCAAAGCTCTTGTATGCAGAGCTACAGGGCTCCACAGATGGAGACATTAGGGCATCAAAGCTCTTGTATGCAGAGCTACAGGGCTCCACAGATGGAGACATTAGGGCATCAAAGCTCTTGTATGCAGAGCTACAGGGCTCCACAGATGGAGATGTAAGGGTATCCAGGCTCTTGTATGCAGAGCTACATGGCTCCAAAGATGGAGATAAGAGGGTGTCAAAGCTCTTGTATGCAGGGCTGCTTATTCTGTCAAAGGCTGGTTTATTTAGAGATTCCCAAATAAGCACAGATGAGTCATGCTGACGTTCAGAAATGCATGGCAGAAGACTTTGTTGAAGCTTACAGGGAGTATCTTTTGCATCCAGAGAAGCAGAAATTGTGCTGGAGCTCCGATAGCCAGATTCAAAGGATTCTTCTGATTGTGCTGACTTCTTGCTGGTTGTACTGCAATTGTACTCATCCTGAGAGGTTTCAGTGAAAGGAGAAAATCTATGAAACATACCAGGTGACTGCTGACTCTGGTCTGCACTTTCTTTTGGATTTTTTGGAGAAGGATTTTCTGACTCAAGTTTCTGAAAGATTTCAGTTGTAATGATGTGTGAGTCTTTATCATCTTGCACACTTTTTTCATCTGCCAAGAGCTCCATGAACATGTTAGCTAGTGCATCATTATGTTCAGTGTGCTCCCCCAGAGTGCTGACACTGCACTCACAAGACTCAAATACGGTGATTTGGTCACTAGTCTTTTCTTGGCTCTCAGCCTCAGTGTCAATTAAGCATTCACAGATTTCTACAGACTCTTCAACAAGAACAGTCTCGGGGGTTAAAACTGCATTAATGCCTTTTGGAAACCACTCTTCAGGCTTGTTGCAGCAGCTGCAAGATTTCTCAACATTTCTGATGTTATCTTTTTCTTTGAAGTTATGGCGTGACAAACTTTGGGCCAGACAGCATTTGCAACTTCTGTTTCTGGAAATAAAAAGGAAAGGAGAGAATGTTTATGTAATAGGAAAATATGCTGTAAAGCAGAGGCTCCCTCCTCACCCCATTTATTTTACTTACATTTGCTTTTCCACATGACTCAGCTTTGAATCATGGAAAGGGAATTTCATTTCATCAATGTAGCTCAAGACTGAAAACTAATAAAAAGAGACAAATTTTAGGACACATGAAATGCTTTTAGTATTTCCCACAATAGCCAGCCAAGAGCACTTATTCTATATTCTGTTTCTGGTGATCAGGAAAAGGTGTATTTTGCAAAGCCCTTATATTACCTTGACATTTTTTACAACCAAGTGGCTCTTTGCTGGGTTTGGGATTTGATCCCACCATTCTTTCTTCACTCTGCAAGGCAAGAATGAAAACTGTTTGCTTTAACAGAATTTCGGCTTAATTAGTATACACTTCCTGTTGCTGCAGTACAGGCTGCTAAGAAGGGAAGAGCAGAAGAGGGAAGTGCTTCTGCGCATCTCCAAATGATATTTTTCGTAAACATATTTGCACCAACTTTGTGTTTTGTGTATGACTGCTCTATGCAACCACAGTCACTAAAAATATCATCACTAAAAATGTAAAAAGAAATAGATATCTTTAGCCATCCTTACTGGAACTCCAACAAAGTCTGGGATTCAAAACTAACAGACTCATAACTGCAGCTTATTTTAATGCTGTAACAAGCCCATTCTAGTGAGATTAGTAGAAAATACTCAATTATCTTTTCAGAAAATGACAGAGTGCAGCAGATTCATGTTTAAAAGATGTTTTTGTCACAGAGTTTGGAGATAAAGGTGCAAAGGAAAAATCATTAGCTTCCTGTACTACTAAATATTCAGCCAAGCAACGGCAGTACTGATATCTGTGCAAAGCACAAGTCTCTAAAACCCACAAACAGTATGATACCTACTTGGTAAAACAGAAATAACAAATCACAGCTACTGCCATGATCAGGATGCAAGATATAGGAACAGCCATCTGCAGAATGTCTTCAGATGTTACCTGATAATCTGTTAAATAAAGAGGTATACTTACATATGTATCTGCATATACACGTATTGACAATACCAAATCCAGCACCAAAGCAATGCTGCTTTAGAGGATGTAAAATAAAGCCTTTGCAGATAAACAACAGAACATACACAGCTACCAGTGGCAGTGATGTGTGTCACACCTAAAGGTCAGTGCAGATACTTCGGTCAGTCACCTACCATCAGTGATTTAGGAACTGGGAGAGCCAGGTGTATTGTGAAACAATTTGCCAGCTCTCAGAAACTAACCCATCGTATAGTCCCTGGAACAGAACTGTAGTGCAGTTGTGCTTCTTTACCCTCTCTGTTGCTCTTCAGAAATATTTTTAGAGCCTCCCCTCTCTAATGGTGGAAGTACTGCTTAATTTCCCACTTAATTCTCTCCTGCTCACTTAGAACCACTGGCTTTTATGTTTGTTTTTTTTCCTTAAAGTTTAAACGTCTCTTCTTCTACCAAGCTGCGATTTGTCATGATACTTACCATAGTGAAATTCAGCTCCATCACTCCAGTCACTCCAGTAGGCTGGGTAGTCAATGTATTTACACCGTACACTTGCAGTGTAATCATAGCCCCTCTGCAAGGACCTTGCAGTGATTTCAAAGCTTTTTGCCTGGTAGTTAATTGGTGTCACAGAAACCTGAAAAGAAGGCAAGAAAGTCTTGAGTTCACTGATTTCCTTATGGGGAGTAGGGCTTGTGGCAGTAATTAGATACCAATTGTGTCATATGTTTCTGTGATCTTTCACAAATGAGCAAGTGAATGACTGTACACATTATCTGCTGTGTGCTATTGTGTTGTGCTGTCACGAAGGGGTCATATTTGTGACATGCCACCACACACATTCTTCCCTGGCAGAATAAGCCCTGCCCTAAAATGCTGCAGAGATAAGGAGGATACTTGAAACATCTTAAGTGCATCAGAGTGTCACAAATTGCCTCCAGCTTCCCAATGTCAGGTATCAGAAGGATTGCATTTTCAGTCTCTGCCCTGTCTACGGAGAGCAGCCAGTAGCTTCGGGGCAGTAGTCAGGAAAGTTTCAGCCCTTTAAGGCCCAGTTTGAATTGACTTGGGAATGAGACCAACAGAAAGCATGTGCTCAGGAACACTGTGGGACTTGCCCTTGCCAGCCCTTACACCACTGTTCATAAAATGGTTTCAAAGTTTTTCAAGATTTTTGAACCTTGAAGCTTCAGAGATAGAAAATGAGCCCAGCTGTCTCTTACCTCTCCCGGGCGCTGCTTGCTCCAGTATTTTACTTCATAGATGACCGGTTGTTCAAAAAGCCTGGATGAAGCAGTGTAGCTCTCCTCCCAGCTCAGATTGAAATTACCATTTTCAGTTTTCTCAACAGCAAGATTTTTGGGAGCCCTTGGCTTAACTGTACATTAAAAAATATACAATTAAGGAGAACATGACAATGTAGAAGCACTGATGGAAAGAATCAAAGACAAAAGACATTTACCAGAGGCAAAATCGTCAGAGTTGATGCGTTTCAACCCTTTTCACTAAGCTCTAGTGCAAGCACACAAAGGACAAAACAGAGCAACTGTGAGGTATTCACCAACAAGCACTGAAAATTCATGCTGGCTAAACAAGCTTCAAATTCTACTTTTGGTGCATAGAATGCAGCTTTCAACCTGAAGAAGTGGTAACAACCTGTGCCCTCACTGCAACATGCTGTGCCATACAGCAGGCATACACCTTCTCACCACTGTCCTGGCTACCTGTGTCTTAGAAACTGATGCAGGCTCTTGTTTACTCCACTGGTAAGCCACAGTGACATCAGGTAGGAAAGAAATCAGATCATCACCACAGATGAATGCCTGCCCAAGGCACGTGAATGATTTCCAAGTGTTTGAGGAGACAAGTGTTATGAACACCTACTGGTTTAAACAAACTAGATGCTGACAGAGAAAATATGAACTGTATCTATACTTTGTCCTGTGAAAGAGCAGGGTCATTAACTTTTTCTCCTCAGAGGATGACAGAGACAGGAATTTCAGTAGGGACAGCTTAGCATTCTAGAATCTGGAAGTAGTACCTTCCTCTTAATCCTTGAATTCTACACCAAGTTAAATCCTCTAGATGCACATGTAAGCCCCCAAATTGTGGATGACTGGAAGCTGAAGAACCCCTCTGCTTGCCCCATTGCTTGAAGTCTTTCCTTAAGAATATACTTCAGAACTGGGTTTCTAAACCAAATGGACTTCTCATTTAAGCCCGCATTACAAATTTCACATTTCCACATCTACTAAGGAAAAACTCTTCCGGTAGCATTAATGAGGAGTTAGGAAGGATTGCAAGGCCTGAAACTAGATGTCCTGGTGACAAAATAAACATTTTCTTACCAACTTGGGCTGGTGTAACACTGGAATTCCACATACTGGTCCCATTAAACTGAAGACCTAGAATATAGGTGAGGCCTGATACAAAATAATCAGGATATATTGTACAAGCACACTCAAAACTCTCTTTTCTGTTTTCAGGGACACACACATATCTGAAAAAAAAAAAAAAAAACAGGCAGAAAATGGTAAGTGTTTACACAGCACGGCATGCTATTTTTCAGAAGTGGGGAATCAAGCTTCCCAGTGTGTGGAGCCACTCAAATCTGATACAGGCTATCTCAGTTTGTAGAAATGTTTATTCCAAACAAATCCAAAACAAAGCCAAGTCCCTCCCCTACATCCTCCCAATCACCTCCAGGTGCTGCACTAATGAAAAGCTAAAAACTGATCTAGAGAAGAAGAGCACACTCCACCTCTGAAAGAGTAGACTGATGCCCGACTAGTATGGGAACAGTTTTATTGCAGTGTACAAAGCAAGGTTACTTGGAAGTCTCTGGAGAAATTGCATGGAGAGGAACAGGAAATCTCAGACTTGTCTTCCTCTGCATGAGATGGCAAGAATACTGCCTCTGCTGCAGAAGGAAGCAAACAGTCTATGAACAATGAGTTGTACTGTACTACACCCTGGTAAATCATGCATGGTTTTTCATGAAATGAAGGTTCACTACACTTATGAGATCACTACTGCTCCTATACAAGCACTACTTGATGTATATCCTGTACCAAGAAAGCAGAGAGGTCTGCAAAAGAGTGAACAAAGCATGATGTTAGTTGCAGAACATATCTTCCTCCTGGCAGTGAGGACAGCCCTGACTAAGTCTTGCCCTAGGAACCTATGGCAGAGGGATGGAATCAAAGCTGGTAATGGCTATAGAATATATTAAGTTCCATCGACAATGAAGGAAAATCTTATTAAGCACTCACTCCTGAGAAGACGACTCCATCCTGTAGTAGAGCAGGAATTCTTTGGAGCAGTTCAACTGTGCAGGCACCTTCCAGTGACAAACCAGCTTTTCATCATAGTCAGAAAAGCATGCAAATTCTTGTACTGTTCTATGTTCTGTAGCCATAACTAGGGAGAAGCAGCATATAATTGAAATGCATGAAAATCAGAAGAATAAACTGAACTAAGTAGAAACATTAAAAAACGTTAAAATTCAAAAGGCAGAATGCAGACAAGTAATAGTCAGACCAAGCTCACTAATGCCTGAACTTGTGCTTGTAGTTGTAGAACTGTTCTAAGCTTCCTAAGCTCATACTTTCTGCCTCCCTTAAGCAGTTTCTCATTGCAGATATAATTCTTCTCTCCCTCAGTTCCCCCATTAACATTTAGAATAGCTTTGGTTGATTTTCAGCATCCTTTTAATTGGCATTTTTCTTCGTTTCTTTACTTAGACTGCTAGCAGTCTTTCTGTTGACAATTATACAAGGGCCATGCAAATGCATGATTTGGGCTCTCTGCAGTATGTAAACATTTCTGCTCACATGGCCTAGCACATTACTAACTCTCCATTCTCGTCATTTACACTGCAAATTTAACATTAGTTGCCAACAATTCACATCCTGTAAAGTCCTTCAGCTATCACAGGGCTTATCTCAATGGGTTCCTGTCTCAGATTATTCCTCCAAAGAAAAAGCTTTTCTTTTCATAACTACCTCATCTGATTCTATTCATCCCATGTTCCTCCTTTTCTGTGGTCCCTTTATGACACGTTTTCTGATGTAACTAATGTACACTCTGATGTAGTACAGCGTCTGCAAATGCAATATGATGGTCAGTTCCCCTTCGGGATGCACCGACACATCACACAGAACACAATTTACCACTGCACCCTGTGGTACTTCAATAAAAACTGGTCTCAAAGAAACAATCATTTATCACTGCCCGCATGTGGTCTCTCACACTCATTTCACACAAGCATCACTTTCGTTTGCCTTTCTACAAGGCCTCCCGTAAAACATCATTAACAAGGAGCCCTGGATCTCTCGACTGAACTCAAATGTTACTGAATCTCATCTACACAAGTGAGGACTTACAACACTGCCAAAGAATTCTTCGTATTGTTTTAGTGAAAATCACGATAGATGTTGTCTGATATATCAACTGGTATAAACCTAGAGCTGGCTGCAGCTTGTGGTTTCATTGTTGTTCAGGACTTAGAAAGTGCTTTTCCTAAGATAAATATCTTGCCCTCGCAACTAATCTATGAGAGCTATCACTCATATCCTCTCTGCATGGTAGCACTGCATTTGTTCCCTCTTGTTCTGAATGGTCCACAGTTCTTCAAAGACAAACAAAGGAAAACAAACAACAAAAAACACCAAACGTGAACCAATGAGCAAAACTAACTCCAGTTGCTGCAAGTTGAAGACTAAGCATCTGCACTACTACAGCAGTAACACCGCTCATTTATTTCCAACAGGAACCACTACTTATCCTGTTGCTGTTTATAATTTGTTGCCCTTTATATTTTTCCTGTTTGTGCCTTCCTTACTTTCACTTCCAGAAAGACTTCTTAAAGAAATACTAACATTCTAATCTCTTTTAAGATGAATTTTAACATACTGAAACATTATATTACACTTTCAAGGACACCTGAATTAAATGAAGCTCTTCCTGCTGCGTTAAGCTGGTTAGGAGCTTTATCTTCCTTTTAAGTGTCCTCATGGATTCCCAGCACTCCGAATTATTTTATGTACTCTCTTCCTGTGACCTTTTCCTCATCTCTGGTACATTTTTTTTTTTTTTTAAAGAAGGGACTCATCTCTGAGAATTTCCTTTTGCAACCACATTCCGTAAAGAGTTTGGTTTTCAGTTCACGCAGTTAAAAAAGGAAACTGAAACACTGGATTTCTTTTTTAATCCTCAATTGGAACACCATGATGAAAGAACACTCATTGACCAGGGAGGTGAACATCTGTGAAACTGAACCTTGATGAAGATAACTTGCAGCAAATCTACCTAGATCAGATGACACAGAAGATATACTCTTACAAACCTTCATCCTTCTCATTAATTCAAACTGAAAGATTCCCTCCAGCACAAGGAGCATGTCAGAACTCATTGGCTAAGAAATCTTGTTTTTTGGACAAGCTGTTTTTTATTTTAACTATTTTGTTTGGCTTTGTAAAACAAGTGCATGCACACACACCAAAATACCCCACAGATTTTTCCTGACACAACATAAAAACTACACAAAAGTAAAATGTGAGACTAATTTTCCAGAGAATAAAGGTACGTTGTCAGAAGAAAATGACTTTTGAACCTGTCCTTATTACAGAACTTCTCTCTGTCACAAACTTCATAAAATAACCATTAACTAAGAAGCAGCACTAAGACTTAAAGCAGCTACACATCTTGCCAGACCAATAAAGGTGTAGTGAAGAACACACAAGACACCACATGCAAGTCAGCTGTCCCTGTACAGGCACAAGGCAGAGTACACAATGTCTGGCAGACAGCATCCTTCAAATCTGTTCAAATCCAGCCACCTCAGCCTTCCAACCTTGCACACTTCAGAGACCACAGACTGACAGAGATGCTTGTTGATGGCACATCTATGTACTCCTGCTTTTTTCCCTACTGGTCCTTCCAGGTCTACTGCTGGTTACTGCACACAGCAAGTAGTGGCAGCTATAAAAATAAACAAGAGACTCCTATGAGATTTCTACAGAGATGCTGCTGTGACACTGCCAAGAATCCTGTTTGCTGTAGCGTTCAGAACAGATCAGACAACGGGGAACCAGAGATGACTTTCCAAACCTCAGTTTATCCCTATTGCAAATCTCTTTTTTTTCCTGCTCACATAGAAAAGATCAATAAAACCAAGAGACCTAAGACTTTATTCTTGTACACGGGTATTTCTAGCATTTGAGGTTGCAGATTTTATACTGCTTAATGTTAATAGTGTTGCCTGCTGGTTATTCCTAGTCATGAGAAAACACTGGTAGAACAAACTTAAGTATAACAATTTAAGAACATTGATAGGCATACCTTCAATTGCTGCATACGGAAAGAGAAGAATCCACGGGTTACACAGCGCAGGGAATCTCGCCATCCTTTTCACCAGCTGGGTTCACAAGGACAAGCTGTGCTGAGATTCTGCAATGAGATGACAACATAATAAGTTTACATTGTTCCCAATTAAAGTAAGGGCACAGTTCTTCTCTGCTGCTTTGCTGGGTGTTAGGATTCACATCCCTGCAATGCCCATTCCCCCCAGAGATCTGCTTAGAAGAAGTGCAGGGAAATAAAGGTAATACAACTGAGCTAGAAGTGTGCAAAACACAAAGAAACCTCGCTGCGGCATAACCTTTTTAAGTAATTAGCTGAAGCATTATTTAATGACCTTTTGGAAGTACGCATGTAGATGCCGTATATGTATAAGAACGTGGAGCCCGAGGCATGCTACCCTCTAAAGCCATATTCCCTTAAATAAGTCATCTCAAAAACCAGGAGGATTCTGAAGTGCAGCTGCTTTCTGCTTGCTGTCAGACAGAATAAGCACAGGGGAGGCAATACCAGCGGAACGCTGATTTCTTCAACATGTTTAACAGTATGAATACCTGTACAGTGAATCACTGCTTTGGTATGCCAGTCAGCCCCGAGATAACCAATTCATAACTCAATTTACAGAGCTGTTCAGGAGAGGTACTGTATTCCTATTCCCGCATGTGTAATTGATCACTCTTTAATACAAACTTCTGAAGTTTTTGTTCTTACAGGTCCAGAGATAAAAACACTGAGTGAAAACAGAACATCAGAATGGAAACTGTTTCGAGATCTTATCTGCAGCAATTACTGCTCATCCAGTAAAACAAGACCAGCTTCAAAAGCAAGTTTCCCATAAATACTCAAGAAAGCTATTACTCAAGAACAGATCTTTTCACATTTGGGAACAGAAAATGTGACTGAGTACAGCAATAACATTTTGGAAAAGAACACAAATGTTTTTTTCTGCTGTTTGGGAGAAGAAACAAAGAGCAGATGACTGCAACACAAGACATTATTCTCCTTCTCCTCTTCTTCCTGCCTTTTTCATGAGAAAGCATGACTGCTTTCCAGTTCATTGTTGAGTAATAAAACTCTGGCAAAGAATCCTGTATACATATACGAATCCACAGATGGCAGAAAAGAAATACTTCCCTTATAGGAAAAATGCTCTGTGTATGCTGATAAAAATGGAATTAATCTGCTGCTTTGATGAAACAGTGATGAAACAGACTATAAAGCCAACACAAAGGGAGAAAATTCAAGAGACCTTTCAACATCTGCTAGCTCTTAAGATTTTATGTCAGATAATGACATAACGTCAACCTTAATAAAGTACATAGCACAAACAGAGAACACCAAGTAAACGGCAAACCTATTAGTTGCAATATACATAAGGAAATAAGGTGCAAGAAGTTTAAGTGACTTTCCCAAATACTCAAAAAGATTTCTGCTGGGGCTGGAAGCAGCTCTGTCTGTTGGCTTTGCTTCCATGCTGGGATCAGCAGATCAAGTTGTCCCCGTCTACACAGGGAGAAGGAAAAAAAAAAAAAAAAAAGGGATTGAAAAGATTTCATTTAATATTTAGAAAAGCAGTAATTTCTGCTATAGGCCTTTAAGTAAATTTAGGGTCATCTTTAATCTATAGGTATAACCTGCAAAGCTTGTGTTCAAAGGGTAACTCACGCACAAAAGACTGACGATGGTCACTGTGACCCAAGGCTGCTCAGTTTACCTTTGCTGCTATTGGACAGAACCACCCCTACCTAAAACAGGAGGTCGCACAGGCAGGCCTGGAACACCTCCAGAGAAGGAAACTCCACCACCTCTCTGGGCCACTTGTTTCAGTGCTGTCACTCTGACAGCTCTTCCTTGCGCTGGTATGCAAATTCTTGTGCTCCAGCTGGTGCCCGTTGCCCCTTGTTCTATTGCCACACACCACTGAAAAGAGTCCACTCCCACTGACTTGACTACTGCGCCTTTAGGTGTTTATAAACAGAGAGGAGATCCCTCCTCAGCCTTCTCTGAACAGCCCCAGGTCTCTCAGCCCTCCCTCGGTCCGGAGATGCTCCAGCCCCTCACCATCCCTGAGATCCCCGCGGGGAGCCCAGAACCGGGCACAGCGTCGGAACAACCTGGAGCAGAACGCGGCGCTAACCCGGCAATTTCAACCTCATTTTAAGCTCTGGGGAAGGAACCGAGAGAGGCTGTGAATTTTCTGCCTTTCAGAGACCTCCAAGCCCGCGGGATGTGCGGTTGGGCACTCCGCTCTGTGCGGAGCGGGGGAGTACCAGAGGAACCCAGAGGTCCTGGCCAACCCCAACCATTCTGTGCGGGGAACCCACCTTTCCCAGCAGCTTCCCGAGCAGCAGCAACGCAAACATCCTTTGGCTTTACACGGGAGGAGGTAACCAACCCAGTGCCCCTCCTCGGGGGAGCAGGGACCCCACGCGGGCCGTGAGCGTGACCTCGGCTCGTGCACGTGTTTGGTTCCCCGGAGTCTTTTCCACCCGCGTCACTCAAACTCGCCCACGAAACCGAGCGTGGCGGAAACCCATCAGGGAACGCAGCCAGGGAAATTCCAGCAGGAAAAGAACCGGGGCTCCGCTCCCGGAGCGGCTCGCCCCGCTCCATCCATTCAACCGTCCTGTTTCGAGACCGACGCGAACCGCCCTTAAGCCCCCTGGGAACCCGCACCCACCGGGAACGGTTGGTAACGAAATCCGCGTTTCAGGAAAAGCTCGTTCACTGCTTCCGAGCGAGTCCAGCGCGGCAAATCCCCGGCACGCGGCACACGCGCCCAGCCCGGGGAGCCCCGCAGCCCCGCGGGACACAGCTCCGCGAGCGATTAACGAGCGCCAACGGCGCGGACACCGCGCGGACCCACGGGGCCGCTCCGAGCGGATCAAACTCCGCCGTCGCGGGCGGTGCCGAGAGCGGAAACGCGGAACCGCCGCCCCGGGACCGGGACCGGGACCGGGACCGGCACGCACCGAGCGGGACTCCGGACGGACCCATCGCCCGCCGCAGCGAGGCGCCCTGCCGCCCTACCTGGTCCGCTCGGCTCCACCGCCCGCAAAGCCGCTCCTCGCTCCGCCGGCGGCCCCGTCCCGCCGCTCTCCGCGACTCCCGCCCCGCACGGCCCGCGGGCAGACAGACGGCACCGGGCCGAGCTGCGCGGGAGCGGCCGGCACCGGCGGACCCGAAGCGAACCGCGTGACCCCGCCCTCCTTCCGCTGCCGGGCGTGGCCGGACCCCGCCTCTCCGCTCCGCCGGGATCGCGCCCCGCCCCCCCGCCCCGTCCCTCCGACCGTCTCCGCCGCGGCCGCAAGGGGGCGCTCTTACAGCGCGCCGCCGCTGAGCGGAGCTCGGAGCCCCGAGCCCGGAGCGCGGAGCCGAGCTGATCGATGGCAGGAGGCCGCGCCGATCGCCGATCGCTGCGAGGAGGGCGGGCGGGAGGCCTTCCTGCTGCGCTCACGTCGGCCCCGGAGCTGCTGCGCGGCGGCGTGCACTGCTGTAAGAGTGAAACGTTTAGGGGTGGGAAGGGGGGGGGGGGGGGGTTTGCGATGCGGTCCGTTCCTGGGTCCCGCGTGCAGGTTTCTGGAGCTGTGTTCGTCTCCTTGCTCGGGGAATGCCTTGAGATGACTGGCTTTGTTTCAACTGGAAGTAACGCCTCTTATTTACTTCCGTGACAGCAAACGCGAAGAGCACGGTAACGTGGTGAAGTAGAGCAAATTCTCGGCTACAAACACTTTCTCGGTACAGTCACCACCTTTAGCTGTGCGCTTTTGTTAGTGGCGAACAAGAGCTGCATGCCACGCTTGTAAATTGTACCAGTGGAGGTGCCCCAGTGTCACCGTCACTGCTGAAACGCAGCACCAGTGCCTCACTGTGCCACAGCCACTGCTGGGCCTCCATCAGCATCCAGCAAGCATCCATGAGGATCAGTGGGTGCCATTTTTTTCTGCGTGGAGGAATTCATTTCCACCCCTTTGCTTCATCCACTCCTCCATGACAGACACCATTGTGTCAGAGTGCCCCTCTGCCGCCGTCTGTCACACAGCAACAGCTGTAACGGGATGTTGGTGGGAAGGTGCTGCCTCTGCTATGGATGGGACGACGTAGTAGGAGGCATTACTTTTGGAGCAGCCCTCATCTGAAGGATTTTCTGACCTAAGCGAGATATGCTCTAATTAGACAGTATCTTTGGATACGTAGTGAAAAGCAGCTGACAAAGCGATGCAAAGTGTGCTACGGCTTGAAAGCGTTCAGAAAAATTATTGGGCTTCTTTTGCATCCTTCTCTTAGAACACTGCTCATTGTCTGTGTTTGGAGAACAAGCTGTGGGATCTGCTTTTTGCCCCTAGTGCTTAGGGGGTTTAATTGAAATGCTGTGTGTGCTCAGAATGTACATTTTTTGATCCACATGTGCATTAATTGCAGTATGTATGTTTTGCAGCATTTGAAGCCTGGAGGAACATCACGATGGCAGCTCAGATGTCTGATGCTCATCGACGGTTCTTGCAGGTCCTGATGTCACACGGGATAATGGAGGGAGCAGAGGCTAGGAAATTGCACAGGCGCTGCTGTGAAGTCAGTAAAGGTGGTTCTTTGTTCTGGAAAGAAATGTGGGGAGAGAGAACTCTTTTCATTTTAAATAATTACATCTCTTAAAAGTGTACACTAGCCAAAAATAACTTCAAAACAAACCAAAAAACTTGAGTGGCATGAGTTTTCTCTCTTTTTCCTGAGAATTAACAAACAGCAAAAAAAAACCTACTAACAGCACTTTTATTTTAGCAAAGAAGTTTTCTCAGGTTATATATTTAAAAAAAAAAAAATTGACACTGGATACTGAGTGAATGCAGACCACGATACTCTGCATAATTCCTCAGCAAACCTAGTAGGTAGCTAATTTTCAATAATAACGTGTTTGAATAAATGGATTCTAATCCAGTCAGTTGGTTCAGCTTCCTGAACAAGAACTGTTTGGTAGGCGGAAGCTGTGATTTTGCTCTGGAATTGCAAATAGTACTGGTGAGCTTTTTGGATCTTACATTGCAGCACCTCACGCGGTGTGTCCTCCATTAGATGTGTACAGGGAGCTGATGTTTTTGACAGCTCATTTTTGATCTACTAGAGCAGCCATTCATCTCAAAGTGATACAAAAGAGTATTTGTGTGTTATCTTTCACCTTACCTTTTCCTGGATGTGACATTAATTCTCACTGGTCATAATTTATGCAGAGTGTTTCTTTCTGGAGGGTGCCAAGAAGGTGGCAAGACAACTTATCAAAATTTCACTTATTGTAATACTAATCTGTTAATGTGCTGTTTGTTGTTTTGTCCATTCATGGAGTCTTGTTATATATAAGACTAAGGAGCTTTCTGGGCAGAAGTATCCTGAGTGCTGTTTGTATTGTACTGTACTATGAGGTACAGTTGGGTTTTGAGCTTTGGACCTTTGTCTGATGCTGTTACACTGGTAATTGACTTTTGTAATTGCAAATAGTATAACTGGTAGCAGTTTTGAGATGTCAGTCATTTTTCTAAAGGTATGAGCTGTTACATAATGCTCAAAGTCATCAGGAGTTTTGCCACTGTCATTTAGTTTTGGATGGAAACTTTGGGGGGTGCATGCTGTGGCTGTGCAACCATAAACCACAGCACATGCTTCTCCAGGGTTACTCCAGAGTTTGTCTGAATGATGTCTATGATAAAACTTCTCATACTATTTCATTTGCTTGTAAAGCACGACACAGAATACCAACGGTATAGCTACAAAGCTAGAATTTTATGTTTGGTGGCATGCAACTTGTTCCATACCACTAGTTTATGAAACAGGAAACACAGAAACGAGGAATTTGTTGTTTATAAGTTAAAGAAATCAATTGTGTACAAGAATTTTCTGTTGTATTTTATTTTCAGTTCAGCTTAGTTCAAATCAGTGTAATTAATGAATGAATGTGGTGGTTTCCATTAAGTGAAGCAAAATATCTGCTCTCGTTTTCTATAAAGTCTGACTGTAAAGGAGCTGAACTTCTCTGAAGGCAAGTAATCGCTGCAATAAAATTGTCTGCTGCAGTCAGTGGACCTGTTTGAATTCTGCCTCAGAAATCGCTACAACTTAAACATAAAAAGTTGTGGGTTTTTTTATTTTTTTTCATTACCTCTGTGTTTCTTTCTTATTTTCAGTCCACTATGCACATGATAAACTGGATGATTTTGTCGCTACGATCAACAACCAGCTACAGCCTTTGTTCATGCAGATCCGGAAAGGAATGTCTGAAGTTGATGGGAGAACTCGTTATGCCTTGGTAAGCATGTGAGGTGCTGCCATCTCGTGGTTTTAGCTTCTCATAACGACCGCAGAGGTTCATGCCCTTAGCAGGTCAGGATGCTGTTCCACTGTTCTGCTGGCAGCTGCTGTAGAAGCTACTTGCAGAACAAGGAAGTGGGAAGATAAACTGCCAGCAGTGCAGGCGTGTGGGAAAGGAACATGGCAGCAAAGCTCATACCAGCGTCTGATTTATTTAGCATAAACAGTGCTGAAGTAAAATCTTTCACAGGAGACTTTCTTTCCGAAGAGGAATTTTTAAGCTAGAAAACATGGAGAATTCTTCAACATGAGTTTTCTTTTTCTCTTAATCAAAGAACAGCCTAACATCAAGGGGTGCTAAAGAATTGACTAGAAAAATTTCCCTGAATGCTCTGAAATGCAAGTGCCAAAGCAGGAAGGTTAAATAGTCATCTCAGAAGGCCATACAGGAGGTCTCCTATTATTAGACTCTGCTTTTAACATTTGTGTATCACTTTGCTGATGAAGTTACCAAATAATATATAGTAATTATGTACAATAAGAATTTGAAATGCCAGTAGTTGTTCTTCAAAAGGAAACAACATGTATTATGTAATAGTTATTGCTGCTGCCAGCACCATTATGCTGGTGGAATATATTAATGATACTGCATTATTTGCATTTTGTGCCAGAATTCAGATTTTTTTTTCTGTTAGCTTAATGTAAGCTTAAAAATTGGACTTAAATTCTTCTGCACTTTTCTATCTCCATTTTTCCCAGGCTGTAATGGGTTGCAGGTGGAACTGTTCAGGAATTTGGACTGAGCAGATGTGAGGAACATGTGGCTGGAAAGGTTGGGTTGTAAAGAAAGGACTCAGGCAACAGCTTTAAGGAACAGCCTTTTTCATGCCACTTATAGGAGTGACATTTCTTTTGCTTTTATGATTATATATTCTTTATGCTTTATAGGTTTTTTTGTTTTGTTTTGTTTTTTCTTTTGGTAGGTGAATATGGCAGAAACTGAAATTACTAAAATGGCATCAGACTATGCAGAAAATGAACTAGAATTGTTCAGAAAAACAGTAAGTATGTCTGCTATTAATAAATAACATCGTTTGTGAAGGTACTCTCTTAGAATGAATGGAAATCTGAGATGTGTTTCAACAATTAGTGTCCATCTTGCATAACTCAATTGAATTTTATCCTAAATGAAATGGGGCAGGGAGGGAAATGGGAATATATACAAGTAATGATTCCCCTCTCGAAGGGAATCAGCTTTTTTCAACTTTGCATTCCAGTTTTTTTTTCTTTGTATAAACTAGAGAGAGAGCTGTTCTGGGACAGCTGCTGAATTGCCTTCTAAACTGATAATGTTCAGAATCCACTCTGCCATTATTGAGGTAGCATCTATACAGCCATGTCTGCACTGCAGACTTGGTGCTGTCATGGCACATATTACTACTTGCAGATAAACTCTGCATTCTGCTCTGTGATAATGTGCAGCAGGAATATTCCCACTGAGAGAATCTCTGAAAATTGGTAATGTATGCTTATGTACAGATGCTGAGAAAGCCATATGTGACCATAAGGTGCATCTATCTAATTGCAGTCTATTTAGTAATTGAAAATGTTTCTCTCTATAGATGGACCTTATCATTTTGTCAGATAATGGCTTTGCCTCTTCTGTGGATATTTTAAACTGTGCCGACCAACTGAAGACCAAGAAAATGAAGAAAAAGGAAGCAGAACAAGTGCTGAAAACTTTTGTGGATGATAAGTGGCTCTCTGAGGTAACTGCTTCATCTTTTCAAGTGCTTTAATAGGTCCAGGTGTTATTTTCTTATGGCTGTGATGGTGGAAACTGGAGATGTTCATGAATAGATGATGACAACAGTGGTTTTGTGATGGCGATACTTATTGCTGCAGTCAGTGATTTTTTACAGAAATGCTGGTACATTTACAAGCAAAAAGTCCTTGGGTAGATGCATGCGTGACGACGTGGTTGTGGTTTCTGTATCTTGTACCTAAGCTAATGTGTGTATCTTTGCATTACAACATAAAAGGCATTCTTCTACAAATCATAATGGCACATTTAAAGCTTGGAACAAAAGCTGGGGAAAGCTCTTCAGAGTGATCTGTGTTGTCAGTTACATGTAGAATTCCCTGAAAAGCAGTAAGGCCAAACATGTTGAAAACTGAACTAGAAAACGTACAGGTTACTCTGCATGTTTTGGAAAAATGGGAAATTGAGGTTAGTTTTTACCACGTGGAACATTACAATTGCTTACCAAGACAGTTGAGACCTGAGTCTCTTTTCTCCTGGCTGTAATCACATCATAGATTTCCACCCTACTGCCACCCACTTCCTTATGTTAGAGATTTAGCAGAGATTTTCAAAGATACCTCAAGTAGTAACTGCTCAGATTTTGCAGAAAACCATTAGAAGTTCCGCTGATGTGCAAATGAAGGGTCCCCTAATGATATGCCTTTAAGGAGAGCATGCTTGCTCATCTGTACCTTTCAAGGACTGTATTTGTTAAAACTGTGACTTATGATCCTCTTAGTAAATTAGTATTGCCTCTACAAAAGCATTTTGGCTTTGTGCTTTATCAGTGTAAGAATGTTTCATGATGGCAGACACCCTTGGATGTCAAGTGCTTGCTAACAGGTAGTGACAAAGCTCCAAAATGAAGAAAGGATCTAAGGGATATTGCTAATCTCATCAATTGTTCCCACAGAGAAATGGGGAATATACTCTGCATACTCGCTGCATAATGGAGATGGAACAGTACATTCTCAGCACCTATCAGGATGTAGCAAAGAAGTGTAATATCTGTCACAGCCTTGCCATCCAGGTAATGCATCTGATCAGCTCCGTTGATATCTGCAGATGGGTTTGTGTCACAGAAGTTTGTGACGCTTTCCCTTCAGTATTAGGCAGGCAGTGAAAATTCCGGTGCTGTAATCTGATAATATTACTCATGTTTATAATGTAAAATAATGTAGATAACTGTAATCTTCCACGTGACACATACTCCATCTTTGGTTGTGGGATTTTGGTTCAGGAATTGGCCACCGTGGACTTAATGAATGTCTGTTTACACATAATTTACTAAAGCACTGTGTGTTGGTACCTGGCAAGTTTCCTATTTAACCTTGCATGGGAGATTACCACCTGAACTCCTGTTCTAGAACTGTTACATTCTCTTGCTCCTTGTCTTTGAATCTTCATCTTCCCAACTAACTTTCTTCCCTAACATTACTTTTTGCATCTTAATTGCTGTCCTTACTGCAGCCGAATAGCTCAGCATTTGTCTTTCAAGCTAAATTATGTCCATATAGGAAAATAAGAACAATTCCTATCATGCTTTACCAGCCTTGAGTGTCCTTCAGCCGTAGGTGTAAACTTTTGTTTACCTGTAGCCTTTTGTGACAGAAGAGCAGATTAAGAAGGTTGTCTTGTGACACTTCTGATTTCAGAGCCAAGCATGCAAAACCTGTGGAATTGGAATGCATTTACCTTGTGTTGGAAAGTACTTCAAAGCTCAGTCTGAACCACGGTGCCCTCAGTGTAACGATGTCTGGGCGTATGAGATTCCAGGTACCAAGTAACATCTGTTTAAAAAGTGCAGTAGTTACGAATGGACTGCGATATTCAGTGGCACTGCCTGAATTGCTTCTAATTGTAGCTGAATAGCAGACGTTTCTGACTTCAGTTCTATGTTTCAAAGTGAACCATACAACAATGACTGCAGCAGTGGTTGCACAGCCCCTATTGACACAATTGTGCCACAGTCAAATTCATTCTGTTCTATACCGCAGACCCCACACGGGCAGTGCTGTCCTGGCACTTGCTCATTGGTTGTCTCAGGTTCATCATCTCCCTGATGCTGTTGCTATGATACATTTCCATAGAAGGTCCATTACCAACCCGTTGTTTTTATGTGTTTTGCACTTTTCTATGGAGACGGGAGGGCAGTGTTCCCAACAGTTAGCACATTCTTTCTGTTCTGTGCTAGGTTGTCCCCACCCTGCATATTTATGTTATCTTGTGCCTGTCTCAGTTCTGCCCAAGTCAGGATACCCCGACTCAACTTTCCTCTGTTCAGCAACTTCGCTCATGGGAAGAAAAAACAAACAAGAACTTATGTAACTGTTTCACAAGAGGGTTATGAGTTCAGTAAGGCCTACACTACATACAGAAAATAGTGGAAACTTCCACTGCAAAAACAGTCTACCTCTCACACCCTGAAACACCGAAGATTCTCCTGTGGTCATTAGCAGATCCTGTGCATACTATTTATAACAGAATTAACGTTCTGGGGGATGGGCAGGAACACAGAAACTTGGAAATACTGAGTTTCGAAGAAGAGCGCAAACTCATCTAAGAATTTCTCAGCTGAACTAGAGAAAGTGGACATTCTGAACAGGAACATATAAAGAATTGTAAAAATCTGGAGGTCGTACCATATAATCTTTTCTTTTTCATATGTCATTACTTTTGCTTTTTTCCTTTCTCTGTAGATACGATTCGGAGAGACTCCCAGTCATCATCAAGAAGAGAAAGCAGAAAAGAGCCTCGTTCTTAGCTTTAGCTGAAGTCAGTAAATCTTGCTTTTAGTGATTTTTATTCTCCCATTCTCTGTCAGAATAGCCAGACTGCACTGTATTCATTAGTAGCAGTATGCTGGTACATTTATTGCTTTATTTTTTCTAAAATTTTAAGAAACTTAAAATAAAACTATCATTGACCTCTATGTTTTCCTACACAGTCGTGCCCAGACAACGTTCTGGGAGGTGTGTGTGTGTGTGTGTGTGCAGTTCCCTGTATTTTTGGGTTGGGAGTCTCAGTTCATATTTGTGAACAAGACATATGTTTTTGCTGAAAGCTGATCTATGCAAATGAATCATTACCCAAGGTCTTTCTCAACCACTGTATTCCATTTCTGTATTGTTTCAGTAGCAAAACTGAGAGTGAAACCTGTTATTAGCACCACAGGGCATGCGAATATTCCACCATCTGTCAGTTCACCTATGTAATTTTCTACACGGTTTTCAAGTAGCTGACCACACAGTGCTTCAAGATCTCTCCTAAACTAAAAAGGTCATCTGAATCTCTGATTTAGGGCTGGCTACAGTCCCAACTTCCAGCTAGCACCACTGCCCGTTTTTTGTCTCTTTCTTTTGACAGAAGAGTTCATATTGTATGGTGAAGTCACACTCAGATATGTTGAAGAAAAGATGGAATGTTTCCACAGTCAAACTGTAGGAATGGAATGTTGCTGCTGCACTGGAACGAAGAGAAGCATTTTATTTCATGGTCTCTGTGGCCATCTAGCGGCCTCTGTCAGTACCAACAGTCTTTTTCGGGGGTCTTTTTACTTCATCGGGGGTCTCTGATAGTCTTCATCACTTGTCCTTTAGATGAACTTTCCACATTGATGCACGCTCAGTGAATAGTAAAGTAATTATGGTCTCAGCAATTAGGGAGATGGAGTCATTTATAGATACGAAAAATGCAGCTCTTGTCTGTGCAGCCACCTGGAACAAGCCAGATACCCACTCCCAAACAGTGATAATGCTGTTATAAATCAGAAGACCTTGACAAGTCACAAGCCCTCAACAAGGGGAAGTACTAAATTTTGGCACTGGACAGACAAGATCTGTGTGAAGAAAACATAAGAGGCAACTAAGTAGCAGTACTCATGTTTAGCTAGGAACAATTTATATTGGGTCAGCACCTCTACGTTTAATTAAGCATCAGGAAGATTGTGAATTTGAAGTACTCAGCAAATGAGGAACCAGGGAAGAAAAGGTAAGCATTTGGTATAAAAGCTGGAACATTGTCTTTGTGTGCACTCCTGTTTGCAGGATGCAATGGCAAATAAAACATTTCTTTACCAGAGGTCCTGTCTCCTAAAATTATTTTGGAATTTTTTCTGACAAAACCAGTGACAATTTCAGCTTAATCTATGAAGCACTGAAAAAAAATCTCAAGATTTTTTTTTTCCAGTTCTTAGAACTAGAGCTTCACTCTGTTAAAGATACTTTATCCTTTTAAAAGTGACGTGATAAGGAAACAAGGACTATACGTTGCTAGATACTAGTGTGGAGTGGCATTGTATCTTTTCCTTGTCAGACAGCAGAGTCTGCAATTCAGCTGACTTTTAATCAAAAGATAATTAAGCTTCAGATTATTTAACTGCAGTTAAACTATGGATTGGATACTTTTTCTTTTTTTCCCAGATTATTGAACTTCTGGGCAGCACTATTCATCACTTCATAAAACAGTTTCTACTGTCATTAAATCCAAGTAGAAACTGAAACTAACCTGATGCTCCAAGCATAGTTTATAAAGCAGTTTTGGCACTGTTGATATATAGTGCTGTATACACTCATAACCCAGTGGTGACCCAACAGATGCTCTTTACGAGGAGGTTATATTAGAAACATCCACAAAATAAAGCAGTAGCATTTACACACACATTTTTACCACGCAGAAACAAAGAATTTTTATTCACAGGGGAAAAAAAAACATTTTCATGTTTAAACAGAATTCACTTCTGAAGCATACCAGATGCTACTTCTCCTGATCTTTAACTGCTATCACAATACTAACAAATGTTACACATACTTCAGCGTTATGACCACCAGAAACTGACAGAGAAGCTAATATCAAGAGATCGTACATAGTGCCAGTATTTAACTGGGATAAACAGAACCTGCCCAGGCATCAGAATACAGGACTGAAATGCAGCTTTCCTAAAGTTGGGGAATTTTGTTAAGTCGGGATCTTCTACATCAACCTATTTAAAAACAAAAACAAACAGCGTTTACGTAGATATCATTAGAGGAACTAACATTACTGACACTAACATTTCAGATGATTATTTACCTGGCTGGTGTTGTGAAGAATGTGGCTTTCATGTGGGTACAGGTTTTCTGAATCTTGCGGTGAATAAAGTCGGATATATTTTCTTCCAAATACCTGAATATGTTAAAACAGATTGTTTTAATCAGTTGTGAATCTCTACGTTATTGGAAAATGGTAAGTTCAGTAAACTAGCAACCAGTCTCATATACCACACTGTGGACCACAGTTAGCATTTAACAGTAAAGTGCATACTTACAGGTGGCTGCAGTACTACAGGTGGGGCCTCATGAGGGCAGAGCAGAAGGGACAATCACCTCCCTTGCCTTGCTGGCCCCCCTGTTCTGATGCAGCCCAGCTTACAGTTGACCTTCCAGGCTGCAAGAGCACCCTGCTGGCTCACGCTGAGCTTTTCATCCACCTGGATGCATATTTGAGGTGCATGTAGTCCAGCTCCCCTGCTAAAGCACATTCCCTAGAATATGTTGCACAGGAATGTGTCCAGGTGGGTTCTGCATATCTCCTGTGAAGGAGACTCCACCACTTCGGGCAGTTTTTTCCAGGGCTCTGTCATCCTCACAGCACTGAGGATCTTTGCTGCGTTTATCCAGAACTTCCTGCGTCCTGGTTTGTGCCTGTTGCAACTTGTCCTGTCGCAGGGCACCACCAAAATGAACCCGGCCCCATCCTCTTGACACCCTTTAGATATTTCAAAGCGTTGATAAGATTCCCTCTCAGTCTCCTCCAGGCTAGAGAGTCCAAGGTTGTATTCCCTGTCCTTAAGTTATATGTCAATTTGCCTGCCATCCTCATCCGTTATAATTACATGTGATAAGCAAATTTTCTAGCTATAACATTAAAGGCTTGTGAAAGGTAATCAGAGTACAGACCTGGGCTAAAAAATTTTGCTGTGGATCCTGATGAAGAGGTGAGATAGTGCCTGCTGGCCCAAACCACGCGTTAATGGTGATGTCATCTTCTTCCCCTTCCCCCAGGCAGCAGTAGTCAGGGATACTGATATCCTCTTTCAATTCCGGGATCTATTCCATAAAGAAATGAACATTAAAAAGGGTACCTACTAACTTGCAAGAGGTGTGGTTTGTAGAAGAGAGTAACAGGGCCTAACATCCCTAATTCAGAGACTGCTTTAGAAGAAACCAGAGAAACTCAAGGGAAGAGAGCTACAAGAATATGCATATTTGCTGTTCAAGGAAAAGGTAGAAGTTATCTTCTATCCACTAAGCTTGCTTCTTTGTGCGATTCCTTTTTGTATCTCCCACCAATCATAGAATCATTAAGGTTGGAAAAGACCACAAAGATCACCTAGTCCATCTGTCAGCCCATCAGTACCATGCCCACTAATCTATGTCCCTAAAACCTGATTTCCTCTTGTTACCTGAAATGACATTGCAAAGCACAGTGAAAGTACCAACACTGAAGTTTGTTTGCTGTTCAAACCTCTTCCCTGACTTATGCATCAGTGGGAGAAGTGCTGCTTTCCAGGTGGTATCCTTGTGAGCAAATGCTACATTGGACCAAAACAGCCCTAAAATTAAACATCTTCACCAGCCAAAGGCTCTGTTTCCCACTCCTTTCAGCCAAGTGGGAAAAAAAAACCTCCCTACACCCTTCCATCGAGGATAAATTACAATCTCAGAGATCATTTGTCATACAAAGGGAGCACTTGACTACAGAAAGAAGAAATATTCATGCAGCTTTACCTGATCAAAGAGCTGGTGCTGGGCAAGGTATCCTACACTGTTCTGAGATGAAAACAAAAACAAACATAGTGACATACAGGTTAAGACTAATTGATTATTTACATATAGTTAAGTAGAATTTACTTGTAGGTGAAGTCCACTATTTCAGAGTACCAATGTCTTAATTGCTTCAACAGTAGACCAGTATAAGGAGACTTCTGAAAAATATTTACTTCTATTCTGAAATTGAAACAGTGTAGAGAGATTTCCACAATTAACAGTTATCATCTAGCTTAAGATACTGGTAGAAACCTAGCAATAGTAACATGGAGTCACACCAGTCCTTCAGCTGTCAGTTCTATGACAATACTCTGCAATGTTGTAGCTAGGCCCTGCTGCTACACAGAGTAGTTCACTTCTGCACCCCACAACCACCCTGACATTCCATTCCAGGCTATACCATAGACTAATCTGTAATGACACACGGTCTAAAAGACTTCAACAGAAAGAGAGCTCCAGATTCTCAGCTGTGAAAGTAAATTAAAAAAAAAAAACAATGAAAGTAACAGACCTCATTGACAATGTAGTGGTTGATGAAGTCACTGACGGTCATGAGCTTCTGGGACCACTCCTCATCTGTGTACCGGGAGCCCAATTCTACGGGGACTGTGCGGCACCCAGCGACCTGACGAACGTAGTCCACACTGAAACAAAATTAGTTCCATCATCATCCTCGAGTAGGACAACCAACCAAAAGCAATCTTTGAGAGTAAAAGAAGTCTACCAATGTGAGTTTCTTTCCCCTAAAACCAATCAAGCAGAGACAAAAGCTAGCAGAAAACAACCCAAGCAGCGAGAAAACAAGTGTACATCATGCTACTGAATCTTGCTCTACTTTAAAACCTCGTTTATCTCAATTAAGTGCAGTTTCCTCACCAGCTGAGATTTAAGCAGTTAGCCTCAGTTGACGAGTGACAGCCAAACTTTTTTCTGGCTTGCTACCAAGTTTGCCAAATAAGATAACTTTTTTTTTTTTTTTTAACCATTGTGCTAGATCAGCTCTCGGTGCCAAATTCTAGCAAACAGGGGCCAATAATGTCCATCCTGGCAACAGTCAGAAGAGTTCCTCAAAAGAGTAACTCATACCCCTTTACTGACCATGATTAGTATCTCTGTTAAAGAGTTCATCATTGTGTCTGAAGACTGGAGTGCCTTGGCTGCAAAAAGAACTAAAACATCTTTGAAACAATAAGGCTATGTAATGTGCATATGAATATATAACCAAAGTTGTATTTTATATGATGGTACACAGAAACTATGTAATAACAATAATCTACATTCAACTAACATAGACTTTATCCTTGGCCTCAGAATGTAAGAATGTAAGCAACTTCTCAAACTATACCTGAGCGTTCTCTCCCCTTCTGAGAGAGATCATGAGCTTTATCTCACAAATACTTCATTCTCAGGACTGGAAACGCTGGCACCATTGCCTACATCAAACAAGCAGCACATGTGATGTTATTTCTCCTGAACGTGGCTGTCTAAAACTCAATGCTTAAAAACTGCTACGTGATGAAGTTTGTATTTGTGAATAAAAAAGCCGGTTATGCTTATTTGTGCTCTGAAATTGAAGAGCAAGTTCCGAGATGTAAAAATAATTGAGCAGTGTCTGATGGAGACCAACTCACTTTGCGAGCAGTTCTACCAACCTGTAGCTCCCAGCTCAGCAAAACAAAGCGAAGGGAGTATGCCAGCACAGCATCATCCCCTGCACAGACAGACCGGGTCCAACAACCAGGGCCTGGCTGCCCTGGCACACCGCAGCCCCTGCAGTACAAAGTTCGGAAGTGATTCGGAAGCCATCTGATTTCCAGCACCTACAAGGTTCACTGAGCAGAGCAGCAGCAGCTCCCAGCACACACCGCTCCGGTGGTCACCCACCTACAGATGAACACCGCAACACCCGACACAAACCCGATCCTTGTCCTCATCAGGGTGCAACGCGCGCTTATCCTCACCTCCACTTCTTCATGCACGGCCAGTGGTCGATAATCCCATCCAAGACCACGGGCTTCTGTGGGATCAGATAGCAGTCTCGGAAGCGCTCCAGCGAGGGGCAGCGCTCGTGCGGCACCGCGTCCTCGGGCCGTACGTCGGGCGCCGTGGGGGGCTCAGTCCGGGCCCTCTGTAACAGAACGCCGCCGGGGAACCGCCGTCAGCCCCTCTCGGCCGCCGAGGAGCCCCGCGGGGACGGTCGGGCCGAGCGGAAAGCGGAGCCCGGGGGGGTGGGGGGGGGGGCCCGGCCCGGCCCGGCCCGGCGGTACCTTGGCGCTGCCCGGGGCCGCGTCGCACCGCGTGGAGCGAGGTAGGTGCGCCTGCAGGAGCCGGACGAGGCGGGCGAGGACGTGGTCCTGCACGGAGGCGCCCATCAGCAGCCCCATGTCGCACAGCCGGACCGCGGGCGCCAAAGGGCGGCGGGCGGCGACCTCGGCCAGCGCGCCGAAGAGGCAGCCGTAGGCGTACACCTGCCGCCACGCCTTGCCGACGTCCCGCCACGGCCCCGCGTTCAGCTTCTCCCACGCGTAGTCGCGGAGGACGTCGCCCAGCCGCCGCAGAGCCGCCTCGCATGGCGGATCGGCCCCGTACAGCAGCCCCCGGGCGCGGAGCAGCAGCGGCGGCACGCAGTCGTCCACCTCTCCGCTCAACGCCAAGCTCAGCTCCTCCTCGGCTTCAGGCAGCAGCGCCCGCGCCTCCGCCCACAGCCCCACACCGGCCATGGCGGCGCTGCCGGGCATGCGCAGTGCTGGCGGGGGGGGGGGGGGTGGGGGGGGGGGAAGCCGGGCATGCGCTGCTGTGCGGGCGGGATTTCGGCTTCAGGGTTGTGTCCCCAGAGGAGGAGCGGGATGTCAAAGCCGTGATGGGCTGTGCCAGCTCTCCTGAAGCTGGAAAAGCGATTGAGAGTAAAGTTCAGTTTTAATGGGGGGTGTTTTTATGAAGTGTTTTCATCAAGGAGATGTACCAAGGTAAAACTGTGGAAGTTGCGCTGAAACTGATGTCATTTTGTGGTACTTTTATGATCTCATGGTATTTTATAATTCCCGTATCTTAAGCAGTATTAATTCTATGTACATCTGATTAAAGGTTACAGTCTAGCTGTCTCTGTGGTGCGACCCCAAGCCCACGGGCATCCAACTTGTGGCTTGCCTGGGCTGCACTGAGTGAAGAGGAACTGTCACAGACTGTGTGTACAGAGGTCACACCCAAAGTAGTGACTCCTATTTTACTTCCACGGAAGCAACAACAAATGCAAAGAGCACAACGACACTGATAGAGCAAATTCGCAGCTACAAAACACTGTTTTTCAGTGCAGTCACCACCTTAGCTGTGCGCTTTTGTTAGTGGCGAACAAGAGCTGCATGCCACGCTTGTAAATTGTACCAGTGGAGGTGCCCCAGTGTCACCGTCACTGCTGAAACGCAGCACCAGTGCCTCACTGTGCCACAGCCACTGCTGGGCCTCCATCAGCATCCAGCAAGCATCCATGAGGATCAGTGGGTGCCATTTTTTTCTGCGTGGAGGAATTCATTTCCACCCCTTTGCTTCATCCACACCTCCATGACAGACACCATTGTGTCAGAGTGCCCCTCTGCCGCCGTCTGTCACACAGCAACAGCTGTAACGGGATGTTGGTGGGAAGGTGCTGCCTCTGCTGCCATCCCACCAACAACCTCCTGCAGCATTGTGGCCTGGTATCATGGTAGCAGGCATTCATTGTGGGGTTGACTATCTTTTGTTCTGATGGAAGCCAGGTAAATTAAAAATACGAGCATTGTCTTCCTCAGAAAACAGCTCTTTATCTGACTGGGCGAAGCCTTTAAAACATGGTTAATACTTATTATTAAGTATTTCAGATATACACACATGTTGTTCTATTTATAGATGTTGTATCAGCCATGTTATACTTAATCACGATAATTGCCATTACACTGGTCTTACGTTACAATATCATTTGCTGCTGTGTTGTTAGATGTTTTCATCCTGGAAAATATGAGTGTTCTCCACTGATGTTCCAGAAGAGTGGAGTTGTATCACTTTTAGCACTTTTCCTGTTCAGCTTACAGATATTTCAAACCTGGTACACAGATACTGCAAGATTATTGCTCTGAGTATGTAATAAGTAGGGGTGGAATTAATCTTAAAAAAGTATGGATGGAGGTCATACATTAAAATAAACATTATATTCGCATTTTGTATTCATGCCTCAGGCCTAGATTTTCTGTTACAGAAGCTAATAGATTTTCATCTGGAATTTAAAGTCATATTTTATTTTATTAGTTTGTTCGCTAGTTAGTCCATTAGTCCATCAGACTGTGTGTTTTAAGGTAAATAGGTCATTTCCACTTCCAGGACTGTTGGCTGGTACCTCCCATGAGAATTACTTTCACCTAATGCCCTCTGCATGGCAACAAACAAACAAATAAACAAATATATAGAGAAAAGCAGAGTGTAATGTGCCCTGTGGTCCTCTGGTGAGAGTGTAAACTGATGATTGCCATGACAGTATTATCATGGCTAACTTTGATTTTCCATTACAGACAATGAATGGTTGTCTGTCTGTCTTGCTGTCTGTCTTGTGAACAAAGGGATGAGCACGTAAGACTTTAAAGATTTTGCAAGTCTTCCCAGCTGTCTCTGTCTGCTCCAGTGGTCAGGAGATGATTAATATTGATTAATAATACATCCAGAATTAATCATTACAAGAGAATTGTTTTGCTCACATAAGCAAACTCTTCCTACTCAAGAGCGACAGACCCATGCATTTTGATTGTATCTTCAAGTTGAGCGTCACTGTAAAGCAAAAGTGTAATGATGGATATGTCTTTATCAACCTGTTCCCTGCATTGTGTTTTTATCGCTGCCATCTGCTCTGCTGAGAGTGGCAGCTGCCAGGTCTCACAAATAGCACTGCCATGTACTCTCATGTAGAACAACATATTGTCATAATTTCTGTGATATTATGAGATGGAATAACTTTCCATGAGTTAAGGTGACATTTTGCTTGGCGCTTTGGAATGCATATCACTGCAGTGTGTGTAGGACACACAATGTTCTTTCTGGAGCTGGCTATAAAAGCACACCCAGTTCCACTTTCAGAAATCATTGGAAAACACTTCTTTATCCAAAAATGTTATGAAACACCCATCTGGGACATACGTGTCAGTGCTAAGATGCAAATGAGACATATTCACTATCACTATTGCTTACTGTATGCAGCCTTAGTTACCTTTGCTGGATGGAACTTTCCTAAGTCACGCTATTTAAAAAATTCAGTTATTTCTCTCTTTGCTTATATTGGTTTGAATTCCCTTCATATTTGCAAACGTGTTCCAACAGATACTTCAGCATTAAAAGAAAGAAAGAAAAAATCTTTACAAGGAATCTTAGAAAAAAAAAGATGTTTATGGCAATAAGTACTCCTTCTGTTGTTACAGCTGGACCCAAAGTGGGGGATTTAGTTTTATTGCATGAGGTGTCCAGTGTCAGCTGCTCCTCTGGGCTCTTGAGAGATTGGAGAGAGAGATGCCTTCAGCATGTTTTTTTTCATAGCCTGAGATAGGGTAGTTATGGTGGACAAGCAAGTGGAGTAAATTACTCTCTGTGGGTGTCTGTTTCTCTCCTCAGACTGTAAGAGGAAGCTAAAGGACTAACTTAGATGACCTTCTTGCTTTTCAGGCAGATAAACGTAAGTGAGGTGAATTACATACTGAATGTATGCCAAGGCATCCCCTTGTTCTGTGCATCTGCTTGTGCATTGAATGTAGCAAAGTATTTGGTATAATCCATCTGCACAGAGATGTGTCTCCTGTCTTTTCTTAAAAGTAAAGGGATGCATCCTCTTTTGCATATTTAACTCAAGGTGACTAGAAGACCAGCCCAGAGAAAAGCCTCTTGGCATCTAAGTGAGGCTGTATACTCTAGAACTTCTGGAAATGTTGCAATTTGTTCCAGTAGTGTGTTTCAAGAGCTGGTAAAGGCTCCTGACATCGTACTGATCTTGAGCTTATACCATACCAACTTTTTATCCTAAGGATAAGAAAGTCCTTTTTATAAACCACCCTTCATATTATGCAGATATACCCCGAGAAGAAGAATATGTATGTAAACACTTTTTCCCGCCCTCCAAAAATTTCCTGAACTCATTGGAAACTTTTGTTTGATTTATTCTCTGAACTAGGGCTATAAATGCTGCATGAATTTGTTTCTGTTCTCTCTTTTAAGTATACTTAGAAGTGTACACAGTTATTTGTGCTCATACATCACATTCTTATTAATGAGCACAGTATAATTATCGGCTGTATTGACTTTTGTTTCTCTGGATGTTTTAAAAAGATATTTAAAAGGCTTTGCTGGAGTTTGCATCTGCTTCAGAAATTAAATTTAGTCTGTGATTTTATTACCCTTTTTATTTAATTTATCTTAACTGTTGCTTTCAAGCTGTGAACCAGCTGTTGACTTTGAAAAAAAAAAACATTGTTCAGTTTGAAAGGAGCATTTTAAAGCTTAATGTAATGGCTGTAAGTAATCACTACAGCAATTATATTCTATGGTGTTGCGCGTCACTATAATAATACTGGAGGTTGTGAGAAAATGCAGGAGAGAAGCACATCAAGCTCAGACTTCTCAGTGTTGCCTGTGATGCCTGGTGCCTCTCTGCTTTGTGTATTGTTTTGTGTCACTTGGCTTGAATCACAGCAGAAAAACTGAAGCTCCACTCTGTTGTGGTGCTGTGTGTACCCAGCAGGAAACAGGAGGCTTTTTTTAGCATTGTTCTCTATCATTCTTCTCCAACTGGATGTATTTTGTTCTTTCTCCATACTGGTGCACTGTAGATAGATGCTTGCTGCAGTGGCAGAAATGCCTGCTGCTCTGCTGCTCCGCTGCCTGGTCCTGACTAGATCCAAGATGTTGTATGTGACACTGAGTGGAACTCATGTTTTAGCTCTTCCTGAGCAGCACTGTACCCACCTTGTGGGTGTGAGTCGTAGCAAAGCTCCTTGAGGAACATGTTAGAGGATCTGTCCAGAGCTGCAGCACTTGGCATCCTGCAAAGTCAGGTCATGCTGCTGTCTGCTCTGAAAATGAGCAGCTACTCTCCATGGTGAGGAGAAATAATAGAAAAAGTTATGGTTGTGTTTTCACCCATGCAGTGGAAAGGGATGTCCTCCATTTGTGAACTCTCTAGTTGAAGCCAGCTGGGCCTGTTGGGAAACTTTCTGGTCCACTGCAGAGAAGATAAGAGAAGCAGCATGCAGTCAGTACCCCTTTGTGCAGTAACAAACCATGAAAGTGCTGTGCAGATTCCTCTGCCCTGGAAATTCTCCCCGTGGTGATTTAAAAGGAAATGTAATATGCATCATCGTTGGAGCGGGCTGCTTTTCTCAGTGAGTGACCTTGCTTTGTTTTCCACACAGCTTGTGTTTGGAAACTGTAGACTGATGTGATGCTCTAAAAAGGTGGCCTCCCAGATTGCACAGCCGTGCTGTGCCTAGCCCTTCCTCTGCTTTTGGCGGTGTGTTTTACATGCAAATTCAAGTCACCTGCTGAGCTAAACCATCAGTTCCAGTTAACAGCTTTGTGGAGTAATAGTGCAGCAGGGGAAGACCCAGTAGGAAGGCTTTGGCTGAGCAATGTACTAAGCCTTGCCGAATTTACTTTGTAGCAAGATCCTTTGGCAGAGAGATCTCATGACAGCAAGATCTGAGTTAAAGCAAGCAGGACAAGTGTGTAGGGAGCTGCAAGGCTTGGAACCTGGTACAAAATGGGAGACTAGGCTTAGTACTGAAGCAAGATCACTGGTGATAACAGTGCTCAGTTGCTGAGAAGGGACAGATGATGCATTTGGTAGTTGGTTTTGTGATGGTACTTGCTGTGGATGGTGGTCATGGTGATACAATTGGGATGATACTCCAAGAGTTAGTCCTTATTTGGTGTTGGTAACACTTGGCAAGAGCGGCCTGTGCTTTACCTTAGAAAAAAAGCAAGATCACCATGAGAGTGAAAGCGTACCCAGGTGTATCTACAAGTGTGTAGTGCACATCTGCATGATATCAGCAGCAAACTGAACTTTGAGATAGTTTCCGTTCCTCTGTCTATGTGTGGAGAGCAGGAAAATGAAAGCACTGATACAGACCCAAGCAGTCCTCAGAGATCAGGTGTATCCCTTCCCAGCAAGTGTGGTAGAAGCTGAGGTGATGGCTGTGGATTTGGCTCAAAGGGATAGGGACAGAATTCTGATTGTTGTGACAAGGCCAGTATGCCTCATGAATTACATCATACTATTAAAAATTAAGGCATATTTATATAATACATTCATTATTTGCAATTAATGGTAATTACAGTACATATAATATTATTATATTGTATGTTATAACTGTATAAACTAAACATTCAATGAAGCTCACTGCTAGGACCTTCACACAACAGCATGTCCTGGAAAGTTAAAAGCATATCCAGCATTCCAGAGGATTTTTTTAATGTCGCAGAATGAAACTCTTCGGGTGCAGCAAATGAAGCCCATAAAGTGTAATGCCCTGTGAAATCACAAAGCTCCACTTTCAACAGATGGAAAAAAACAACTTTAATACAAAAGCAAAAATTGATAGACTCCGTCATAATCCAAATATCAGATTACACTTTAACAGTGGCCATTACTGTCTACAGAGTATATTTCAGTTGTTACATGCACTTGCTGCTTTGTCACTGTACAGAATTTAAGGTGATGAATACTATATTCTTCTGTCTTCTTCACTCTAAGAAGTCAGACAGAGTCGGTGACAAATGGCTCCCAGGTTGCACATGCTGCTTCAGACTACTGCCTGCTGCACCTGTTCAGCTATTCTGAGCGCTGAACCAAACCCCTTTAGCTTTAATGCTGTTTTTAGGAGTCCCTGTGCTGGGAGATGTTGGGAGCTGTGTGAGTGGACAGAGCTGAGCTGCCCATTGCCAGTGGCAGAATTGTAGATTGGCATGCTGCAGTCAGGAGGCCTCTCCGTGCCCTTAGAGAAAGGAGTATTGCCATGAACACAATGAAGAGCTCACCTTCTCCTCATTGTGTTGCATCTGACTTTTCTGATACGCAGGGAGGAGCAGAGGTACCTATTCCAGCTGTCTCAGTGTGGCTTCAGGCAGCATTTCTTGGGAACAATTGGCTGTATACCCAGGAGATGTAAATGCTAGTATACAGGAAAGGCCCCTGTTAATTAGTCATTGTAACCTCACTAGGGAAAACCTGGATACAGCATAGGTCTTGTTCTTTTCTAAATGCATGAAGTCAGAAGCATGTGATGCACCAAAGGCATAAGACTTCTGCAGAGAAAGGTGACGTGTCTCATAAATCTCTTGGAGGTTTCTGAAGGAAGCAGCAAACTTAGGACAAAAAAAAAAAAAAAAAAAAAAAGATTTACATATCCTGTTTGGATTTCCAAAAAATAATTCAAGATCCCTGGTCATAGACTTCTAAAAAAAATAAGCGGCTATGGGTATAAGAGGACAGGCTCCCAGATGGACACGCAGCTCAAAAAGCATGGGAGTAAATGGTCAGTTTTCGCAGCAAGGGGATATTGCCAGCTGAATCCTGTGGGGATCTGTGCTTCAGCTGTTTGACATACTCTGGCACAGTCTGGAGAAAAGGATGCACAATGACTACGTTTGCTGACTATACTCAGCTATTCAAGGCAGTAGAAATAAGAGTTGAACTGTGGAAATCCGTCTGCATAGTAAGCGACTGATCTGATGTGATTCGGTGTAGATAAATATAAAGTGATGAACAGAAGAAGAAACAGCCCTAATTTTATGTGTACAGTAATGAGTACAGCAGAGATTGTTAAGTAATGAAAGAGACCTGGGTTTCTAAAAAGTACTTATCTTGCAGCGCTGGCCTAGCACTCAATAGTAATCCAAAATGTAAATAATGTGTCAAGAGGTCTAAGAGAGGAAGCAAAACTGGTAACGTGCTTATGTCCTAGCATAAATTTCAAGTGTTGCACACCTTGAATACCTTGAATATGCAGTGCTGTTCCTCCTTTTCAGAAAGCAAAGAGCAAAACTGGAAAGTTTTAGACAGGAGTGACAAAGCCAGTGAAACATTTGCAATGCTTTCTTTTGGGAAAAGCTTTGCTTGGAAAAGGGGCAGTTAAGAGAAATATATGTGTATAACATCATGCAGGATAGGAAGAATGAAGGAGTGATTGTTCAATGCCTCTGTTTATGAAGGAGCTTGGGTGAAAGGAAGGACACGATAACATGTCAAATTCAAAGCTGAAAGAAAAGAAAAAGGAGGTATTTTTCCACATTGTGCACAGTGCTGCTCTGCAACTCCGTGCCACGAGGTTGTTGTAAATGCTAAACAGTGGAAGAAAAATCCCTCTGTGAACATTAAATAACAATGACCCATCTCCCTCTTAGAAAGTTTGGAAGCTGTGCACACTTCGCTAGAGGCTGGGGATGCACTATGTGCTACGTGCTTTTCTAACTCTTATATTCTTCTGATGGCTGTTAGAAAACTAGGATATTGGGCTGGTAGAATTTAGCCTTGAACTCTCGTGACCACTCTAATTTGTGGGTATTATCCTAAATTGGACACAGCTTAGCTAAGAAACTGCATATGACATTTAGGTCCAGTATTTTTTACCACTGCTTTATTTTACTCTAATATTTGCCTCCGACTCTTCAGAGATCACTGCAGACTTAGGCTGTGTTGTGTTTGCTGCTTGCAGTGAAGGACATGTTGCCAGTGGCAGAAGCCAGATCTGAAGACAGGAGACAAGTGCCTTGTGGTATGGATGTCAGAGTCCACTGGAAGGCAGGAAGTGAACCCCTGATCTGGTGAGTTTTGCTTCCTGAGGATGAAAGGGGAAGAAGAGGCTCTGTTAGCATCTGGGATCCATTCTGAGTTCAATGTGAGACAATCACTGAGCACTGGGAATGTTTATGTACAGCTCTCTGGAGTGGATGCTGGTCTAAGCCTATGTGATTTTGGAAAGTATTCCTAATACTTGTACAAGGGAGTAAAAATCATAGAATCACAGACTGGGTTGGGCTGGATTGGGTTGGGAAGGACCTTACTGTCTTCCCAGTCCCACTCCCTGCTGTGGGCTGGCTGTTCCCCCAAATCAGGCAGCCCAGGGGCCCATCCATGGCCTTGGGCACCTCCAGGTATGGGGCACCCACCACTCTGGGCAGCAGTGCCATAGCCTCACCACTTCTGGGTGAAGAATTTCCTCCTTAGTCTAATTTAAATTACCCCTCTGTTAGTTCAAAGCCATTCTCCCTTGTCCTGGCACTATCGGACCATGTATAAAGTAGGTCCCTCTCCTGTTCATAAGCTCTCCTTGAGTACTGGAGAACCACAGTGAGATCTCCTGGAGCCTGGCTAGCACTGAAGAACTCAAATGGTCAGGAGGTTGTGGCCCTCCTAGATGGAAATCTTCAATGCATTAATGGAACACTGACTTCTGTCCCCACCATTCCCATTTCTTTGCATACTTTGCTGCTCTCTGAATTGCAGGAATCATGGGGGTAAGTTCAGGGCTTCCTCTTGCTTCATGGCCCTGTTGCTGTGAGGATGGAGCCAGCTTTCCAGCTTTTCCTCAGCAGGAATCTTCCCATTTACATGCCTCAGAAATAATTCCTGTGAATTTAATTAATCACAGTTTACATGGTAATAACCATTGAAACATATTTTTATGGGTAAATAATGTACATCTCCTGCTGTGGAGGGATCTGCTGGTTCCAACACTCATTTATTGCATAATCTACTTCCCATTAAGTGATCACAGAAGGAGACCAAAGGAAACCAACAGCAGAGGGAATAATTAGCAGCTACTTTGTGTCCAGGGCAGGACAGGTCTTGATGCTCCTTAGGAGCCCAAGCAATTCAGGCCAGTGTGGTTTTCTGCTGCTGCAGAGGGACTATCTGACTGGCAGCACGCTGCCGTGCACAGGAACCTGAGCAAACTCAGTACAGAAGGGCTTCAGCACAGAGAGGATCCACATGAGTGAGGCTGCTCAGCCTCTGCTACCTGACTAAGTCCTTCCTACAACCCTGTCTCATTGTAAGCTGTACTGTGAGGGGGCTGGGAATGTCAGGCTGCAAGGTTTTGTGTGTCTGCAAAAGAGCAGGCCTGGGCATGGACAGGATCTCACTTACCCGATGCTGGGAGTTATCAGCCCCATGCTGCTTGTGCAGCAAGACAAATCTTTTTGCTGAAGTGGTCCAGGAACCATCTGCTCAGAGCAGGCCTGCTGTATGGGCTTTGGAAAGGCGCAGTGCCAGTCCATTTAGTAGCCACAGATAGAGACAAAACCTGCACAGGGAGAACTGCTCTAAAATGAGGCAACATCTGGATGAGTCCTGTTCCCTCACTGTGATTATTCCGAACACTAGTGTACTTTTCCCAATTAGTTTCCTTTTCCTCCCTTGTCTTTGCTGGTTTTACTTTTATTTAGTGTTGTTCTCTATGTTGTAATTACTTCTTTAATCTATAATATTACTGCTTGCCTGACTCCCCCAGCTCTTGGCTGCCTTGAGGATCAGCGCTGTAAACAAGTCATGGTGTCTCTCAATAGCAAGACTCTGGCTGAAATAACTCCCTAAATAAATAAAAGGCAAATTAGATATTGGAAAAGAACTTTAAATAATATCTGAATTCCTAGGGAGCTACACCTTACATCTCTGTTAGGGACAAATGGGTTCAACATAAGTAATACTTCCCTGGAATAAAAAATAAAGACAAGACATGCAGCTCACCAGTCTACAGGCAGGAATGAGAATAGATTTTGGTGATAAATAAAAGCAAAATGCAAAGATGTCCCTGGGTGGCAGATGGGAGCAAAAGATTTAAACATCATTGGACTATAAGCACACTATCTCTGAAATGTGCCTTAGCTTGCCTCCAGATATCTGCTTTGGATATGACAGGTCTAGCTTTCTCTCTTGTGTAATGGGAAGAAGCTTAAAGCCCTTCACTGAGGCAGCATCACTGGGAGCTCTTTGCGGTACATGGTAGACTGTGACCTTCCCAGATAGAGCTGCACCTTTCAAACACACACTTGTGCTGATTTCCAAACTGATTAATGAAACATAACTAGTTGAAATCTCTAAACGGCTTTCTGATCTTTCCTCATTCTGATGTAATGCTAAAATCTTCCCTTGTTCCCACTTCACATGATCAGTTTGTGATTGCCTTCCGATTGTTATTCTCTGAGGTGTGTGTTGTTTGATACTCACCACCTCCCCACACCTATTTCAGGTGCTTATGACTGGACAAGTCACAGACAAGTGTGTGTATCTGCCCCGGGAATCTTTCCTCTCCTCTACGTGAGATGTCCATCCTTTTGGTTCTGACAGAACATATACCTGTCATTGGGTGGACAAACTGGCTTACTTTGTTACTTCCTGAGCAATAAAATCCTCTGTCAAAGTAGGACCCTTCAGTGTCAAGTCCATGACTGTGGTCAAGCAGCAGAGCTCATGATGATGTGAGTGTGACAGCCCATGCCATCAGGGAATATCCAGCCGTGCTGTGAGTGCTCTATCAGAGCTCGAAGCATGAACTATTGCTTTTGCTGCTCTTCTCTTATTTGTTGTGCATTTCCCAGATACTGACAGAATATAGCTACTGCCATCACTGCCCCACTCTTGATCTTCCTCTGCATCTCCTAGATGTGTGTTCTTCCTGAAGAAAAACTGATTCTGTTTCCTTTGAGCCTGGGTCAGATGTCACAGCATCTGGTGCAGTAGAGAAAGCTCTTCCTTTGCAGGGGCACTGTCTTTACCTTGTGCTACTCAGACCAGTGACCTGAAAACCTCTGCAGGGTTCATCAACATGAGTGGTTTTACTCCTTCTCTGCTGAGAGCACTCCTTGTGCCACGTATAAGCTGCTGTACTGTGCGCACTGGAGTGACACTGGGGAAGGGATTTCAGGAGATTGCTGAGGAGTAAGTTAGGTAGGGGCTCTTAATACTCTGTCTTGTTTATCTTCAGATAGAAATAACATTTTTCTTCTTTGCTAAAATGAAGTTATTGATGGGCCTGTTTATGAAAACCAGCCTAAATTCTCTACCCAGCAGGGCTGTGCTGCACCGTGGTAATGAATTAATAACAGCTCCTGAAGAGGGCAGCATGGGTTAGCTGATGCTCCTTCCATGGTATTACACTTTGTATTCTAGCCACGTCTAAGGCAGGGCTGGTGAAACGTAGAAGAGCACTGGAGGAATTGGTACTAAAACTCTTGGCTCTGTGATAAGATGCCTGGACTGTGCAGACGGTGTTACCCCATCCCCATTACCGCGGGAGAATGTGCAGCTCACTAGCAGTTGTGGTTTCTTTGCCATGGGCTGTCTGACATGAAAATGAGTGGTGCTGGTGTGACCTGCCTGCAGAATGGTCCCACTCTTCACTTCTGCTTAAAAGTCTGACTTAGGCATCAGATGGATTTGATGCTTCTAAAGTTAATTGTTGAGTACTGATGTAGTAATCAATTTCTGTGGAATGTGTACAAAACAACAAAATGAAAACACAAGGCCCTTAAATCAAGAAGCCTGCACAGTGATGAGACATGAAGTGCTTTTCGCTAAGAGGAGGACGTTGAGAGACCCAAGGGAAGGGATCAGTTTAGTTAACGAGTCCTGGGACTTCAGTGCCTGTCTGTCTACAAGTAATGAATGAAAAGCATTTTTCTTCAAAGCAGAAACCAGGATGCCTAAGCATGCAAGAGGTCTGGAAGATCATGTGGAAGTGTTTGTGACATTTACATTAATACCAGATGAATAATGAGGATTAATGTTTGTGGGAGAAATATGAGTGGATATCACAATGATTAGGCTATTATTATAATGAGTTTTCAGAGAAGGATGATGACAAGTGATTTATACATTATACAGTGTATTCACATGATAAGCAACTCTGGCACTTTGCTGCAAGAATTTGGGATTTTTCCTTATTCCTGAAGTTGGCCAGAATGCGACTCTCTTTGACTAGTTAGTCAAGGATAGAGGACAGGAAGGGAGGGAGCACTGGGTAAAGGAAAAGGATGCTGCTTTTTCATTCCTTAACTGGTGGGAGAGAGCTGCTGTGAACCTGGCCCTGAGCAGTTTTCCAGCCTCACTGAGAAAAGTGAGGAGAGCTCTGTCTGGAGATGTGATATAGGGACAGTTTTACAAATGCCAAAACTCCCTCAGGCAGTAAGGTGAGGAAGGTGTGACTGCTGCTTCATTACCAAGCTTTGCCTTTCTGCTGTTCAGGCACCGGCAGCTGTTTTCTATTCTGATTCTTGGAACAAAAACTTCCACTGGTGAGGATGGTTTTCCACACAGTAAACGTGTACAGTATTTGGCCACAGGAGGCCATAATCGTAATGTGCTAGGAGTCACTGTCATAGAGATTGTGCAGAAAAAAAGGAGGAGCCTGGTAAGAAAAAGCAGTTGTCTTTCTCCATGCATAGCATTTTACCCTTTGCTTTTTTTTTTTTTTCTGTTCTTCTAAGCACTGAGTGTAATCGTTGCTGTCTATGATGCTTTGTCACTCTTCCCCATAGATTTTCTCCCATATTTGTAGGCTGAAGAATGCTAAGGAATTCTGGTGTTCTTGTGCAAAGCCTGTTCTGCCAGGTGTCGTCAGCTCTTCAGAATTGACAGCAGGGATAGGGGAAAGTACCCAGTATCTTGCTGAGAATGCAAAAATGATGCAGCATTTGAAGCTCTCATTGTAGATAATGAAGTTCTTCTATTGGCTTATTGATAGAGTGACCAGGCCAACAACTATAGAAATTCTTTTTTTCTCCTCCTTCTTCTCCTATTGAATTATATTTGGATCTTTTCCAGATATTTTGTGCTTTAGAAGCTATGTGAGTACCTGCTTCCTATCTGCAGGTCATTAGTGAACTAAACTTTTTGCCTCTGATGCCTTCCTCGGGAAAGGTGACACAGTATCACCTCTTAAAAATGAAATCAAATGTTTGGTAATACCAATCATTTTCACTGTGAGACAAAAAAAACAACCCAAGTTTGGTACAGTTTCATTATGGGTTTTTCAGCTCCTTCCCCCTCAGCCAGGATTGTCTGCTTGTCCCAACCGCTGTGTGCTTTGCATGCTCAGACCTGAGCAGCTTGTAAATGGGAAAGTGCTACAAATGCTGAGCATACCCTGTTCTCTCTAATTCTTGAAGCAAGTTAAAGCTCAATAGTGAGCTGAAAAGCCAATGCTGACACTGCTGCTTAAAAATGCAGTTTCATGTGTTTCAGCTGTACTCGTTCTGGGTACAATGAAATCCAAGGCGTTGCCTTTCAGGTGGTGTGTGCCCTTTTGTTTTCAAATTGAGAAATGGGTTTGGAACAAGTTTCCAGACAAAAGTTGCCAAAAAAATTCCTGGTATTTTTTGCGTTGTTTTTGCAATCCATGAGCAGGAGCAGTACCACATGTCACATCCTGTAGCACAGTGCTTCACACCAGGTTAGCAGGTTCTTTCTTCCTGTGGAAATACCGTCATTACTTTCCTATCACCATAATTCTCAATCCTCAGATGAGAATGTTGGCTTACTAGACCTCTGTCCAGAAAAGTTACTGCGTTCAGATTGCAGCTTGGCAGAGAAGTAGTGTCCTTAGCTAGTGCTGATGGTGTCCCCAGGCAAACCTCCACCCAGGAACTGATGACAGATAGAGAAGAACAGAGCGTGAGCAGATGAGACAGGAGTGACCTTGTGCTGGCTCTACTTGTTTCTGTGAATTCAGAGCAATCTACATGAAGAGTAGTTTTGGAAATACTAATCTGGAAAAGTATGTAACCCTAGGCAGATACACCTTGGGTTAATATGTTATCAGTCTTATACCAGAGAGCTTTACTACATGCCATTCATTCACACAAACATATTTTGTGAGAAAAGTCCCCCATCAGCACTTCTGTTTTATTTTAAAGAACTTGAATCATGAAGGGCAGCTGGTAATCCACATTAAAGCAAGACTTCACAGTGCTACACTGTCACTTGAATACTTAAATACCCTAAAGGTTTCAGTTTGGCTTTGTTCAGGTGACTGTGTGATCCTTATGTGCAGCTCTGAGGGTCTCTTGGCCTGGTCCAGAATGCAAGCCGGACTTGATTAATAATTACTTGTGTTCCGAGCTTACTTTGTTTGATGCTTAAATTCATCTCTTTTTAAAAGTTTGATGACAGTTTTCAAATAGCTTCCTGGCAGGCAAGTGTTGGATTGGAAAGTAGCTCTTGGTACAAGGAGTGCTTCTGTGTGAGGTGCTTGGTTCGAGTGGGAGCACATCTATTATGACCACTGAGTTTGTGAGCAGACAACAGTTGGTCTTCCAGGTTTGTGGTTTGATACTGTCCTGTCAGAGAGGTTGTCTCGACTCTTTCCTAGTGCTTTCTGATCTGTATCACTGTACTGAAGAATGAAAAGCCTGATTTAGTTCTGGATTAATTAGGGCTTTCCTTCATAGCACACTACGGGTTAGCCATAGATCTCTGCTGGGGAAATTAAGTGGAGTGCCCTGGTAGCAAATAAAGTAATCTGGGAACCTTTTGTGTCATCCTGCTGAAGCAACTTGACACCAGCAGAAGAACAATATGCTGCGTTCAGATCACACGTTTTGTTTTGCAAACGGAATAAGGAGAGGCTCTGCAGCCAGCACAGCAGGTCAGGACCCCTTGGGCTGAGCAACCACTTACATCTCCTAAGAGACAGGAATTGTAAAGGCCATGGTTCTGATAGTAATGGCTGAATAAGGCAGGGAGGCAAGATGAGACTGTCCTGACAGTGAACAGTGAATGTCCTTGCCACATGTAATCGGCTTGTAGCTCCAGAGAGCCTCTGCTGTTCCCTGCTCTCGTCTGTCCTTGACTCCTGATCCTTGTATCTGCCCTTCTGCTTTTGTTCTGATTCTCAGTTAATCATCCTTTGTCTTCTGACTCTTGATCCTGCCATGTAAAACATTGTCTGTATGTAATAAAATCAATGAAACTTCTACTTAGACATTACATGTCCAACCAAACAGTGAAGTTTGAGTAAGGCAAAAGACAGCCCGTAATTAACCTCTTACGGCAGTGCAGAAGGGTTGTCTTACTGCACAAGGGCTTGCTCTATCCAGACAGGCTGGCTCCCTGGCTCTTGCCTTGGCTTGCAGGAGCCACTGAATTTAGTTGGTTGAAAGTCTTTCTTTGTCTCTTTGTAATGAGGTGCACAGTAACAACTTTCATTTGGTGTCAGTTGGCAGTTCTAAGCCAGAATACATTGCAAGTTTTTCCAGGTGTCCTCAGGAAGAGGCTGAGTTTAGCAGTTTAATCCACAGACTTTTCAGAATCGAACCGATTTTCTCCTGCACACTTTGTGCCTCCCAGTGGAATCCCCACAGTGCATACAGACCCATGTGACTTCATAGGCTGAAATTCTTAATCTGCTTTCTGTCCACTGTTATCTTCTAGCAAGTTTTTTTCTGTAGCTACAGCATTACAGTGAGATAATTAAAGCACTTATTGGTTCTTGATACAAAAATGAGTCTTTGCATGCCAAATTTTTTTCTGATATAGAAGTTTTAAGAATTTATTAACCATCAACATTGCATGCAGTCAAAACATAACACTTTTTCTATTTAGTTGTTTGAGTTTATTAAATTTGACTTTCCAGAAATAGTTGCCAGTAACATAATGAAACAGTTAACTAAATATATGAATGCATCTTACTTCAGTGTAATTAGAGACACATAAAGTACATTTTAGCAAATTGAAAATGTTAATTAAGGCCCACACACTTGTACATTTTCAGTTTTGTATCATATCCTGTGGTGCTGGAGTGCAGACACAGGCTAGATCTCCTTGTGCTTCACCAGTCCCCAGTTCATCACAAGCTACTGCTATTGACCGTTTTGGTTTTCTTGTTTCATAGATGTTCCCCCAAAAGCTGAGGAAGCAGCCAATGGCACTTCCCAGGAGAACAGAAATTAGCTTTTTGATGAAGTTCATGTGAAAACTTGGCTTCACTGCAGCTTAACAAAGCTGTGTCAAGGCTTCTTTTTAACTTAACAAGTATGACATTTATTTGTCCAGAGCTAAGCCAACTCCCAAAACGTATGCACAAGTAGGAAACTTTTCTAGGGACATTCACTTTCTCATTCATGTTCCTGTGTAGTTCTGATTAAATGTCACTGTCTGAATACAGTGAGACCAAGAGAGACACTGACTCACAATGTCTTGTGAGAAAAACTCTCATGATGATACCTGAAGAAGCAACCTATCCAGAACCAGGTTTCATGACAGAGCAGTGGAGAATCTTGAGGAACTTCTGGGTGTTTTGCTTAGCCAGATCTGAAAACCAGAGTTTAAGGGAACTCCGGGCTTTTGAATGCCAGTAACACACTGCATAGACAAAATTAGACAGAGTTCTAGGTTCAGGAGTCAGGAGAAACATGCTAAAGGCAGAATTTAGGGTCAAGCATCAAGAGAAGACTGTCAGAATACAGCAAATGGAGACCACAAGGCTCAGTTTCCTGGAGTGGTTCTCTGTGCACAGAGATCAAAGCAGTCATTTCATCACATTCTGTTCTCTGAGCCCTTGCAATCATCATTGCTGTTGCCACACTGAAGGTTACAGAATGTCATCTTACACTCCTCTGTAGGTTTTCTCCTAATGAATGGGAAACCTCCAGCCTTGGGGTGAACTGGTTGCCTTCCTTTTCTGTTAGTGGAAGACTTATAAAGAGATGTTCATATTTTAAATATGGTGCAATGACATCAATAGTAATAATTATTGCATGCATCAAAGCTTTGGAGATTAGCCACGGATCATGCATCTAAATAGCAAATGGTTATAATAGCTCTGGATGTGGAACATCAAAGTCTGAGGAAACGTAGCTCTGTTATAAAAAATACATCAGAATGATCATCCCACTCCAAGCAAAGTGCAGAACCGTAGATGTGCATGGGACAAATGCAACAGATTTCTTACTCATTTGGGTGTTTCAAGTAGGGGAAAAATTGATTCCACAGCCCCAATTACCAATCCACAGTAAGTAAAAATTGTATTGAAATTATAAGATTTTGCACAGTATTAGGCTTACTTTGGCTCCTCGTGGTAGAAATGTATTTATAATTAGGGGCTAGAAAAGCAAGGAGCAGTATTTGGGGTTTTAATTTTTTATATGTGCCCTGGCAGAGAAAAAAGTGGCTGATATTGCACAAAATTCTTAAAACTGCGGTGTTTCAAGTCTCCTTTTACTGAAGTGAAATGGTTTTCTTGTAGATTAAAGGAACTGTGATGCTGTTCTCTTTGTTAGAAGTATTCCAAAGCTGGAAAATCCCAGATGTTCTTCACTGAGCCTCAAAATGGCTGCTGGAATAAGAAAATGCAAAACAGTCATTTGAACAACAGAACCTCTGAACTCAGCAACTGAAATTCCCAATTACAGACATGCTGCTGTTTCTCCTCCCTCAACACAGATGTTTAGCTTGATCACTCCCTCAACCCCAGTGAGACAAACACTGTGAAGGATGCAGAGCTATGCATGCTCCGACAGCTACATCAAAGGCCCAGCCCAGCCTGTGTCTCAGTCACCAGTCTGGAGGAAATCAGAGACCCTCATTAAAGTTTCAGAAAAACCTAACTGGTATGAGGACGGCACTCAAAAACATATTCAGGGGAAAACAAATATTGTTTTAACGCTGTTAATAATTGATGAGTTGCCAGCAGAGATCCTCATAGCATTAAGGGAATTGAAAATTAAAGGCACAAAGACACTACTTTAAGAAAACATCTTGGTAAATAATTAATACAGAACAGGCCTATTGGAATCTGAAGAGTGTAGCTTTTAGTTTATCTTGTCAAACCTATGCTTTCTAACACCAGAGTTTCTTCCAGAATGAGAGGATGGTCATTTTCATTTCATATGGACAAAAGCTCTCATTGTTTCTGCTGCTCAGCCGAATTATTTACTTGCTTCTGTATTGGTTGTGCTGAGCTCCTAGCATCATTCTAGGCAGCACAGCTAAGCGCCCAAAGATTATGGCTTTCTAAGATCAAGAGGGGAAAAAAAAGATGGATAATTATTTAGAAAACAGAAAAGAACATGTTCCTTTGTCTGTCTCAGGGAAACAACTGTTTGTCAGGGTCAGACTGGATCAGAGGAAGAAACCCTGCCAATGCATGCTTAGCAATATGAGGTATAAATAGCTGTGAGTAGCATCTTGGGATGTATAACACCCAGGAGCAGTGACTGCTTCAGTTTTTGTGTCTCTAGGGAGATGTGTTTGCAATGGTGAGGCCAGTTGTGAGGGCTGCACTGAATAAATAATTCAGAGGCTGGCACTATCCCCACGCATTCTTTCTGATAGAGATCTTGAGGACAACAAATAGAGAAACCCATCACTCCACAAAGCACAAGCCCATCAGAATGTCTAAAGAAAGACTGAACATATAATGAACTAAGGGAGATAAATACTGAATTTCTGCACCTCCTTCCAAAGCAGCTCCTGACCACTACAGTGAGCAGAGCTGTGAGAGTAGAGTTCAGAGGCATGTCTGAAGAGTTCAGCTGATGCACATTTCCTGGCATGGAGAGATAACGTAGATTCAAAACAGAATATGGAGCACTGTGTTAGCTAGCAGAGCTTCTGCTGTCTCTGAAAACCTGTGTTGCTGAAGGGTGTACATGCTCTTAAAATCACTATTTATTCCAGTCTATTTCTGTCTTTTAGGCAGTTGTAACGAAGCAGCTAGTAAGTCAGGCATAATTGCTGGCAGGCATTCTAATTTAGGGAACTGCACAAGAGCATCCACAGAACTATATTTATCTTTTCATTCATTTAAATAAAGCAAAAGTGAATGTGGTTCCTTCATTACAAATATCTGGGAGTGTCTTACATGCAAAGGGCCTGTTGAGATTGATGGAATTCATAAACATCCTTTATTTACTACAACAAAGTTAATAATTAAGCAGAAGAGAGAATATCTACGAATGCTGTTATGAAATAACTCTTGCCCTGGTTCCGAGCAAAAATTTAAATGTAAATCAGTGATTGAGAACATGAAGACGTTCCACTGTAACTATAAAGAGAAGCTCATGTTCTCCATTCTGAATAAAATAAATACAGCGGTCCGACATTGCCTCAGCATAACTGAGTGCAAAACCATCCAGATCCCAGCTGAGCGCGCTCTGTCCCACACAGCTGCTGCTTTTACCATCTCTCAGTACAGGAACAATGTTCATGGCACCGGCCCCATGCTCTGTTCTTTCACCTCTTCTCCTGCCCCACCTCCCTCTTGCTCCTTAGCCTTCCTGTTCAGAGGTTGGCAGGGTGAACTTCCCCTGCTTCCCACTCTGCCCTCTTGTTACTTAAAGATGAGAGCTGTGGGAGCTCCATCTCCATCAGGGAAAGCTGAGAGACTATCTGAGCCGATTGAGCAGAGCAGTGAAACAAGCCAGTTATCTCGATCAGAAGCAAAAATCAAGGAGTGATTGGTTGCCTGAACTTACATTCCAATTATCTGTGCTGAGTGGCTACATCATTGCCCATTTTTCTGAGTGTTTTTATTTAAGCTGATAATGGAAAATGAATAAAGCTTTAGTTCTGCTCTGATTTTAACACTCACGGAAAATATTTGAAGATGAACATTTTTGTGTTCAAAACAGTTATGATTAATATTTAATTTGCCGGCATCCAACAAAGGGATTAGTTTCTCTCTGATATTGCTCAACTTTGTAATCACAAGAGCTGTCTCCTCCTGGTTTATACCTGATATCCCAGCATCACGGTGACCACAGTCTCACTGAGCTGAGGTTACCATCATCTAAAAGCTCTGCTCTTGGGAAGAGGTGCAGGCTGGGACCTGTTCCACATCTCCAGAGGACAGAGGAGATCTGTCATTGGTTGCATTTAAACTGCAAAGTGCAGCCATGTCATGGCTCCAGGAATGAGCAACACGTGCTTGCTGCTGCAAGTCCTCCTTGGACTTGTTCACCTGAGGAATGGCAGAGCTAACAGCCGCAGGAAATGGTGATGCTCTGCTGAGGATCAGGAGACCCTTTAAGAAGTGTGAAAGAGATGCTGAAAGGCCTTCAGCACCGTCGTGGATGCAAAGAAAGAGCGGTGTGGTGGTCAGCCAGCTCAGGGCCTCTCTCTGGCCACAGTTGTGAGCAGGTGCCAGTTCTGTGGTCATGCTGCCCTTCCTCTTTCAGCCTGATACCTGATAATTTCCCTGGTGTCTTGTGATTCCTGTACTGTCAGCACAGACCAGCGTACATCCAGTATGCCCTGGTGATCCCTCCTGCTGGGGCTGGTTCCCCTTCCTGACTGTTGATGAAGTATTTGCCTGAGATTTGTTGGGTGCTGCTGAGGATGGTGCAGAACTCTGCCTCGCAGGGAAACAGAAGCAACTGACCAATTCACACCCGTTTTTTTTTCCAGAAATAAGCTCCCAATGCTTCCTTCACAAACAAGGCTACAACCTGTGACTCAGTTGTCCAAGTGATTAAGCCTTCCTACTTTCAAAATTAGGTCTTGCTCAAAGAGCAGCTACAGCTTAGAATCAAATTCAGCCTTTAGAATTAACCCATCTATAATGTCCATTAAATTTGGATTCCCCTGACCAGTCATGCAAAGTAACATCTCATCTTAGTGCTGTATTCATCTTACTCTGTCAGTTTTACCCAGCTCCTAAGCACTCAGTAATAGCAAGACTGTCAGGGGGTTAGTTATTCATTAGTTTTCATTCACTTGGAGAATATAGTGTTGCCATAATATGGCACATTGCACTGGGAACAAACTCCCAGTGCAGACAGGGCTTAAGGCCGTTTTTCAAATGCTGCTGATAACATGTACCTTGTTTGAAGGGAAAAGTTCTTGTTGGAACTTCATTTTGAATGTTACTTTGACAGAGCTTAGTGGGCAGTTTTCATGTCCTCTGATGGCTGGGTGACAAATGGGTGCTGGTGACAGGGATGTAGAAAACTAACCCATGTGGTTCTGGGATTAGTGCTTGATGCTGAGTTCTCATTTGTGCACCTAAAGCCAATCAGGTCAACCTCATCAAAACCACTTGCTCAGTGTCTGACTACGATAGCTGCTGACTACTCAGCCTCCATCCCATGTCTATCACCAGAAAGCCCAGGCTGAAACAAAGTTAGCAGTGACGAGAACAGTATGAGTATCACCTATGAACTGGGGATAAGGCAAGACAAGCATGAGCGACACAGAGGGTAATTAAAACTGCAGTACCAAGGGATGCTTCTAAATGAAAAAAATAATCTTCACAGAGAAATTACAGAATGATACATCTCAGCTTCTCTGCCCAAATTAGAGCTGCTTAAAAAGAAGTGGTGGAATCCCCAGCCATGTGCCTGCTCTTCTAGCTGTGAGCTGCTTGGTGTCTGCCATTTTGTTGGGTTATACCTTCATGATTTGAAGCAGGGAGAATTACTGAAGCAGATGAGAATCAGAATCTTCATGGAAATCAGCACCTTTCATGGGAAGCTTGGCGAGAAAGCACAGAAATCTTCCAGGAGATAGGATCTTTCTTAATGATGTAGGATTACATTTCTTCTGTTTAATTCAACCTGAGTGACATAATATCTTTCATTTGGACTTATTACCAGCAGAGCAGTTAGTCAGTTGGAAGCAGACCTAGGGCAGGGCATTTTGTCATTATTTTAAATTTTCTCTATCTGACAAAATTGAAGGTCTTGAAAAGACTGGAGCCATTGTAAAGGATAGAGCATCAGAGAATAGGTCACACAGTGTATTAAAGAATGAAAATTGATTCATTCTTTCCTCTGTTGAATAAGCAGCTGTACTTTGGTCCCTGTGATCCATGAAATAAGCTGTCAGGGAAATAGGAAAAGTGCCACATTTGAACTTCACTCATTGATTCTGTTCTGATCTGAGGTACGGTATTAAAATACATTACGGTGAGTGCAGAAGCTACAGCAGTGGCTGCGGCTGGGCCTAGCTTGCTAAACAGTTGTCTGCATTACTTGTTATTAAATTAATCCATGCTTTACAATGCCAGGACTCATTTACTTAGGTCAGAGACAGCTAACGAAGGAATTTCACAAATGCGATGTTTGTTAGTTTTAAATAAACCCAGGGCTACAGAGGAGATGAGTGGGGAGTGGTTCTAACAAGATCTTTTGGCCCTTTTATCTAAAGAGACAATTTTCAGGCAATTCAGATATTCTGACTGTAATCAATGTCTGAAGGTGTAGCAGAGAATTCTGGAATGTGGGATTACTAGACAGAGCACGTCAGGCCAATTAGTGCCTGCAACTATAATATTCTGCTTAGCTGCAAAATTAAATGAAGGACGTTCACACCACTGAATAAAAATCACACTGAGATTCTTTTTTTTTTTTTTTTTTAATATAACACAACTAATTTCTTTATTTGGAAACATCTGTTCCCCCCCCCAAAATAAAATAAAATAAAATAAAAAAACAGCCTCTTTGTGCTGTGTCAAAGTAGTGTACAGAGTGCTGTCTGGGAACTGTTTTTCCTGTGTTAAGTCTGCTTCATCCACACAAAGTATCTTTCGCTTCTTTTGTGAGTTCTTACAAGTTTTATTAAATAAAATATCATTTTTTGCTGCCTTTGCTTTATTTGCCTTGAAATTGTGATACATAAAGATGGATTTTTATAATTAAGGTAGAAATGAGAAATGACCTGGTATATATAATTTAAAATGTTGAAATTATAGACACTATCTAACTTCTGCCTTAAATCACAGGAACAAACTGTTCCCCATTAGCAGCCCTAATTAAATCCATTTTTCTATGAGTCCTTGGCAAATTCCATTTTAGTAAAGCTGTATTAAGCTCTCTTTTATTTCCTCCTTCTTTGCAGAATTCTCTACTTGAGATGAATAATAGACTGAATATGGTATGTGATGGCTCTGTGGATGCTGGAGGTATAACACGAACCAGTACACCATTCTGGAAAGATGCCATAAGGGCCCTGTTGCGGATTTGGAAGCATCCTGACTAACAGACAGGTAGGAGAACTGCTGTTCTGTCTTGAGGAGTTTACACGTGGTGCAACAATTAGAAATGATCACATACCAAGAGACTGTGGAGAGGTGGAGGCTTGCAGAAGAGGAAGAGAGGGGAAGTACTGAAGCAGGCAGCATGCACTCAAAAGCATTGCACTGCTGAGCTCCCCTCTGCTCTCTACTGTACTGTTCTGGTGTTGTCTTCTATACTTGTGGAGGAGTGCAAAGGAAACCTTGTTTCTGCACATAGATCAAAGCCTGCCCTGGGTCACTGGTCCTATGCAGGGACTGCTTTGTTAGACCAGTTGACTCAGGAAGCGGTGTACAGAGCAGAGAACCGACCCGAAATAGCCTCTCAGTTTGCAGTCCTTGTGTGTGAAGATTAACTGACTCCCACTAACATGCAGCGGTCCCAGAGCAGCAGGCATGCTCCTATCCTCAAGCGGCTCCATCATTCATTTACTGTAACAATTGGTTTCAGCCTTCGATTTCCTCTGTGGAGCGTATTGGAAAGAGAGAGGCTGAGCTGTGAACATTAATAACGATGAATAATAACGGTACGAGTTCCACAAGCTTTAACAATCAAATGAATCAACAATCAGGCAAGCTTCATTAATAAATACTTGCTGGGGTTGGATGACAAGGGAGCTGGTGCCAGAGGTGTGTGTATCTGTTGAAAGCAAATCTGTTTGATCCAGCTCTCTGCCTCTTTACTTGCCTTGTGGGTGACCGGTTCTGCTCCATGGTCCATCATGGAGGAGCCAGAGGCCAGGAGGAGGAAAAGAGCGGGCAGTTCAGGCAATGTTGCTCTGTTGGTGTCAGAGAGGTGTGCCAGAGAGCTGGCTGCTGCTTCCTTCCCTCCCTCTGCCTCACATGCACAAGTCACTGTCAGGTGCAGCATCCCTAGTTCACTGCATGGTACAGAGAGGGCTTGTTACACTGCAAAGGCAATAGAGCAGTTTGTGGAGCCTTATGTCTCCTGAGAACATAGGCAGGATGTAGGTTAAAAAAAAAAAATTATAACGTTCCACCATTTTGCTTATGGATAGAGAATTTCTCTGCAACTCAGGGTAAAACGTTCCCTTTCTGAAGTCACCAGAGTAACAGCTGTGAAAGACCTCTGAGATTACCTTGCATTTCCCTCAGGATAGAGCATGGGATACAGGGGAGAGCTGTCTGTCTCTGTTGCTTTATTCTTGGCTGGGCTGAAGCGGGACTTGTGTATAACCCTTTATAGATAGCAAATTCCTGTGCCTGAGGAGCAGCCTTGACCATTAAGCTTTTACTATAGCAACAGTGAAGGGAAATGCAGGCTTTGTTCAGCACGGTTTGAAATCTAGTATAGTGCAATTGTATTTCAACTAAGGAGGGTTTGAGGGCCAACTACTGATGTGTTCATCCATGTCAGGAAGAGAGAATGACATCTTCTGTAATAATGATTAAAGGATATGTTCATGTCTTTTCCTGTTACTATAAAATCAAGAAGTGTAGTTTTCTCTCTGAAATTCACAGTAAATATGTTTGGGGTTTTTTTTTGCCTGGGCTGTTGGAAGTAAATTCTTTAAACTTTTGTGTTTTAAATAGCACAAACTGTTTTCTAGTATAAGACCTGATTCAAGGTGTATAATGCTACCACAGAGAACTTGAAGAAAAGTCACGGAGTTCAGTGGTGAAATGGAGCTTTCTACAATTGCAAGAATTCATACTGATGTTTATTGTGGTAGGGAACAGTGCAAAAGTTAGCCTGCCTGGCAGGAGAAGATGCTTCCCTTATGAAGGCTACTCTATGTAGATACCTCTGTCCTATATCCATTCTGGTGTCAGACACCAACATCCTGAGCTTTGCCAGGCACTTTAGAGCTCTTTCTCGCAGGAAAACTACAACTTTCCCTTATACTCTCTGCATCCTGGTGTATGCCTATATAGGCAAACACATGTGTGGGCATTTGGCATTTCTTCTAATTTTGTAGTCTTCATTTTCCACGTCTCAGTAGCTTCTTAATTCCTCATTAAGATTTCCTTTGTGCCATGACATTCCAAGTCTGTAAGGTATTCCAATCATTGTGTACAATAGAAAAAAAAATTACTGTAAATAATTGTCTTTAGTTTGTCTTTTTTTATCTGGAACATTACAACCAGACAGCAACTCTGGTCACAGATGCTTCAGCGAGCTCCTCTCTTTATGAAGCCATGCCACTTTGCACGCCTGTCAACTCACTTGATCACTCCTACTGTGCCAGTCCAGTGATGGGAGATGCAGCTGGCACACCAGACTGCAGCCTGAGAAGAGTCAGTGCTGAGGAGAATTTGGTACTTTGGATTACAGCAGAGGGACTGTTGTGGACAGGAAACAGGACTGAACAGGCCAGACTGTCATGTGATGAGGGGCTGACAATATTTGGGCTACTTGCTGATGAGGATGTCATCTAGCAAGGTGACTGGGGTCTCCACCAACGCGGTGTTTCAGCTTGCCTCTGCAATGCATGTCTTGCTTCAGGAATCCACATGCCAGAGTCACCTGGTTGGTACTGCAGAAAATGAGTTCTTCTTTCAATATACATGGATCCCTGAAGGTTAACCTGCAGATGTATGATCGCTGAACTGGAAGAGATCTAGGTTGTGTCTGGCCAAGGGTGTCTCAGGCTTGACAGCTCTGCAATGAGCTTTTTGTGGAGATTTAGGTTAAAATGCTGCTCTATACAATATGACCCCTTCTGCTTTGGGCTGTGCTGGCTGAGCTGGGCTGCTTTGCTGGCTGAAGCTACTGTCAATGTGCAAGGTTCATCACCTTTCTCCTTTAGGAAAGAAAAAGTAAAAGTTCCTGGCAGCAGAAGGTGTGGCATATAGTCTTAGCCCTGATGTACTCTGGAGCTGTTGTCAGTGGCAATAGGAGCACAGATCCCAAAGGCAAGTCTTTTTCCTCTAGGAATATATTTTAGGCAGATCCAAGAGTGACTGGAATGTGTAACGTCAGTTATAAGTGACCAATGCAGATAGGAATTATTAAATCTGTTAGCATAGAGTTGCCTTAATGAAGTGTCAAATTCTTCACAAAACCAAATCCTATTAAAAAGACCCAAGATTGAAAGCAGAGTAGATTCTAAAATGATGGAAATGGAAAGGAATGAGAGAACTCAGTATTGATCATTCACACCAGTAATGTCTGTTTCTGTTTAGAAATATGAAAAACAGATTAATGAATTAATAATTCAGTGTCAAAAAGAGGCTGAGAGGGAGTAAGTCTATTAAAGAAATGTGGCTGAGACTATAAAAACTGCAGCACCTTCTGGAGCTGAGAAGGCGGCTGAGCAGTGGCAGAAGGATGAGAGGCAGTTGCAGAATCCCAGCAGAGACAGTCAGTGAAGGGATGCATCAGATTTTAATCCCATGACAGTGAATGGCCATTGGCAATCTGGGCTCTTGGGGCACTCAACAGGCAGTGCTGAGGTAAGCGATAACTAACCAGCTGCATCCTCTGCTAGGTCAAAATTCAGGCATTGCAGCAGGGCAATCTGTGAAGTCAAGTCATAAAGAAAGCACTGCACAGACACTGCTGCATCTGGAAAGAATCTGTGTTCATGTTGAAACCTGTGCAGATGTTCTGGTTCTCCATACTGGAGCTGAGTTGCTTTTCTTTGCTTCAGCACAGACCAGCTCCCAGGAAATCAGAAAGTGCACTGTAGAACTGGTATGATAGGAACTGGTAAAAGATGTAGAAACAAGCTTCTGGAGCTTTGATGGAAGGTTTTGTTTCCTGGATTAGCAATTATCAGCATTTCTGAGCATACAGCATGACTTTGTTTCCAAACAACACTTATTTTGAATCCGTGTGAGCATTTGTGTGTTTGTGCTTCTGAACAGGGAACCAGAATTATGGAGAGACCCATGCTTTAGTTTGAGCCTTTTCTCTTGCTGTCAGATGATTTCAGAAAGTGTCTTGCAGTCTACAGCTCTTGGGAAAAGAATTTCAGTTGCCTGTGAATTCCCTTCTAAATCTTCAGCAATGCCTTTTCCTTTAACTTTCTTGGTGTTCCAAAATGCAATCCATGAGCTTTGTGAAGAGAGGTGAAACTTTCCATCCTTGCAAGTGCAGACATAATTTTGTTGAGAGCACTGAGCTTATTTATTATTAATCAAGATATATGCATGTGTAATTCTGACAATGCGAGAATAACATGCACTGGTATTATTTCATAGGGGGATACGCTGGGAAGCTGGGAGTTGCTCCTTCACCTCGTGCTGATTAAATGCATGACCTTAGAAAAGTTACTCAACCTCTCAGTGGATCATTTTATCAAAAAACAAGATGGGCATAAGGAAAACTGTCCATTTACATGCCTGCTAGAGATTTACGTTCAAGTGGAAGCACAGTCAAGAGATTCTGAGGGTGATTTTGTGGTGTTTGAGTCACTGCTATGCATTTGGCATAAATCTGTTAGGGAAATTCAATTTAAAAATCTCACATATGGCATAGAACCAGAACACTTGTTTGCTACTGGCATTAATGTGTTGAAAGCATAAGAAGTCAATGTATTGTTGTTGCGCGGGGTGCTTGTACATGTTCCCATACCATCCGTGCCATGAGGTGACAGAACCATCCAGCACGTTTTACTTGTGTTAGGGTGATAATGCTTCATTTTGTGCATACACACACACTGTTCTGTAATTGCTGTGGAACACTCTACACAAAGGTCTTAGAAATGTTTTCAGTGAGATCAAATAATCTGTGAAAACATGATTTACTTGAGCAGGGTTTTTGACTACACGTTGCTGATCAAATGTTGCATCTCTTCAACTGGTGTAGCGTTCTACTGGCGAAGGTTTGCATGCCTGGCCTCCTCCTGATTGCAGGAGCTCACACAGCATCTTCCTATACGTATGATTAAAAAGCAAAATTAAATTTTGGACAAATTAATCACATTAGCAAACTGTTTTTTTAGAACACTCTGGAGAACATTCTGTCAGCTTGACAGATGAAGGTAATGCCACAAAATGAATTTTGTTGACAAAATAATTTCAGGGTGTTGATAAAATGCAATTTGTCTTCAGTGTGAAAAATACCAGAGTGACAAATACTATTGTCCTTAGAAGTGCTTTTCCAGCTGTCAATCAATTATTCCCCTTTTAAGGCAGCCAATGATAGTTCTTCATCTACGAAACAGCTTTCGTAAAAGATAGCGTAAAGCTCTGAAGGACAAAATAATTAAACTTGGATTTGTTGCTTTCAAATTTAAAACAGCTTTGTTACTTTGATGAACAATGATTGGTTGCCTGCAAACTGGAAACAGGTGGCGAGCGTTTTGATGCAGATTTGACATGCATTGTAGAGAAGAGAGGGTGTGTTCGGAGCTGGGTTTCTTGAAACAGCTGTTTATTGGGAAACTTATTGTTAGACTATTTGAATGTGATGCAGGCTCCTAACAGTACCTTTCCTGCAAATTTCACAAGCTGTTTAAATGCTCTTAAGGGTCTAATTTTTTCTTTCTCCTACTTTGCGTTGTTTGAGAAGGTGTGCTTCTGTTAGGTGTGTTTTCTGCCTGCTAATGTGAGGTGCTGGGGAGGGGAGGTTCAGGCTGGATATAAGGAAGAAGTTGTTTATGCTAAGGGTGGTGAGGCACTGGCACAGGGTGCCTGGGGGGATGGTGGTGCTCCATTCCTGCAAACAGATTTTAGTGGAAGCTCAAACTCAAGGAGGTAGAACCCTGGCAATTAAACATCACTGTTTCAACACGAGACTTTTTTTTCTCTCTCTATCAATACTGGCATAACTAATTGCAGTAAAACATAAATGACCTTGTTGTAACAGATAATCTTAGTCAAATGAGTATGCTGCTCCCACAAGTCACTGCAATGACGCTTAGCATAATAGCTCCTTAATATGTGGAACATCTGTTCTTCACTTTTGAAATAATCATGGAATCACGGAATGGCTTGGGTTGGAAGGGACCTTAAAGCCCATGCAGTTCCAACCGCTGCCCTGAGCTGGTTGCCCCTGACCAGATCAGGCTAAGATGTCTGAGTATTATTTACTAATTGAAATCCAACAAGTCATGCTCTCACCTTCCCTGCTACCTGACTTTAACAGGCAGACTGGTTTTGCTTCCCCCTGTACAGAGAACAGGGAGAGCCAATGAGTACCTACTCATCAGCCTTTGGTTCTCATCTGCCTTTTAGATTCTTGGTCCCGTGACACAATCACAGCAATACTAGAATGGTACCTTTAAACCAATCTTCTCTATGGGAAAACACATAGTATAAAAGGTCTGACTATCTCTGCCCATATCTACCATCAGTGGCTATTACCCAATAAAGCTGTCAGATGAATACCACAGCAAGTCTTTGAACATCATCTCCTCAACTTTAAACAGAAAAACCTCCTAATGATTCATTTCTTATAAAAAGTAAAGATGATCAATACAAGCTGAATGAATGAATCAACATTGTTTCCTGTAGCACACAGAGAAATAGGGTTTGTGACCACAGGCCCTAGTTTTAGGAGATGAGCCCACTAGCTGTCCAAATCACCCTGGCAGAGCTGACAAGAACTCTCAACTGCTAGCAGCAGGGTTGACTGCATGCAGCAGTTCTTGGACCTAAAAGGAGCTGTAAAATACCCGAGTGGCAGCTACTGAAAGAGCGAGAGGGCAGTTCAGATACTATGCTGAGAGGCAGCTCCTGTTCTCTCACCCTCAGCAGATGACCACATGCTCTGTGCCAGGCTGCCAGCTCCAAGTGCTTGCTGCCTCTTTGCTAGATCCAGAGCACATCTTTCCCAACCCCTCTTCAGTCTCTGCTCATTTAACTCTTAAGGAATCTCTGGAATTCAGCACACCATTACAGACCATCATCTTGTCAGAGATCCACCCAACTAGGGACTTGGTGTCAAGTCATGGGGCAGTGTTAAGTAACTTCCACGTGGCTCACTTGTAGTGCTGATGTATCTAACTGTCTCAGTCAATAAGAGGAGGATGCTCTTTTGGGTGCAGAAACTGCATTAAAGAACATTATACTATTGTTGCTTTGGACAGAGCTGCTAGGAATTTCTGCTTCTTGCTCTTAGCTGAAAGGTAGCTTTGCTCTTTTTGTTGTGTGAGGTGGGTATAGTTAACCAAGGTGCCGCTTGAGAAGGAAAGTATAACTTTTACCAAAACTAGGGAAACCCTAACAAAGCAATTGATCTCTTCTTACTGCTGGGTTCTCTCTAGCTACTGAGACTAGGTAAATGCCACTTTCCCACTGTAGCAGAAATGCTAAGTCACAGCTTGAACCAGTGACTGAACACCTGGTGGGAAGGCAGGACCAACCCAGGGGAAGCTCAGGTACGTGCAATACACTTCAGTGACTGGAAGGGTGGAGTGAGGGTCTGCCCATTCCCTGACCACATTTAAGGGTTAGTAGTGGAAGTAAGGGTACTTTGTTGGAGATCCTTCTGTACCTGAGGCCTTCTGAAGGTAAGTTGCTTCTTTCCTTTATTTCTGTGCCCACTACTGTTCCATTTGTGTAAATCCTCAATTGCTGTAGCTTAGGACCTTGTTGCTCTTTTGTCGTTGTTGTGTTTTCCATCATGTTATGCTCACCAAGGAGAAATGCAGCTTTCCTGTGAAGGTTATAAGAGGTGAATTTCCACCCAAAGATGGTTCTTGGTGTATGACAAATATAGTGCAAAAATATGACTCTAGAAGCAGCAAACAAGATGTGCCTTGGCCAGTGAAAATGCCTGGTTCTCCCAGAAGGGTGTCCTGGCAGCAGCCCTCCTTTCTGGGTTGGGAATCCATAGAACAAAAGTGCAATGTGAGATACACAAACACAAGTATGCAGAACTCCTTGCTTTCTTATTTTTGATCAAATTGGTTCAGGTTCAGCCATGTTCCTCTATTGTCCTTGAAGCTAAAAGGCAAACATACCTGTATTGGTATTTTTATGTTATATTGGTCACCTCCTGCTTCTGTGTTAAGGGAGCAGAGTGCAGAGCTGCTGCTCTGAATGGGAAAGAGTTCTGTTCCACTGCAGCAGAAATGGGTGTATGACTCCCCCCAGCCTCTGCCAGATGTATACAGAACCTCATAAAGAGCAGATGTAGCCAGCCTCCTTGTTGATGCTGAGTGTCTTACACCTGCAGTACTATCTTATTCTAGTAAGGATGCTGCTAATAAATGCAGAACCTGAAAGTGCCAATCAGGACCAAAATAGTAGTGAAATTACATCATAAGTGCAGCAAAGCACTGTTCAACAACTCAGCTGTGTATTCCATCCCTTAGAGCTCTGAGGAGGCACCATGGATTTCCTCCCCCTGCTCCATTCTGAAGAGTCCTGCCTGCTTTGAAAGCCTGCATTTTTCCAGAATATCAAGGGTTTCATTTCTATGGATGTGTCTGCAAATCCAGGATGCTTTGTGTGTATTTCATAGGAGACTGTCCCTGCAAACAGACTCTTCTGGTTTTCAAGTTAGACAGGCCCAGTTCCTGCTCTGTTCTCTCTCCTTTTATATGTGTATCACTGTTCTATTGCAGCAAGGTGTTGCAGAGAGAAGATGAAAAGAAGCTTGGAAGTCTGTTTCTGCAAAAGCATGAATTTATTTTCAAATCTCTTGAATTATTTACCTTGTATAGCTTTTTTTTAATGGCAGGTGAATATGTTCATGGCTGGCTCTCTTTCCCAAGGTAGCACTTGGCATGAAGGGAATTAATTACAAGCTGAGCAAATGCAGCTGGCTTTAATTTTCAAGTCAAGCTCCAGCTTTGTTGAAATTTCAGAAAGAAATTAGTGTTTTATGAATTAAACTCTGCTTTGTGGGCTTTCTTTTTTAAGAGGGCTTGGCATTTGAAGGGGCAACAGGAACAGAAAGCAAACACATTAGATGGGGAGAACTTGTCCTAAAGGGTGTACTCTTCCAGCTATCTATAGGCAGCTGTGAGAGAATAGTGTGGCAGCCTATCAGCTGTATGCAGAGTGTAATAGACTCCAGCAGAATGCCAGCACCTTTGGTAGGAACTGGTTTTAGTGGCAAATTGCTGGTGTGTGGCATGAGCTGCTGCTTTGAAGTGACAGAGTGATTTAACTTGCTGCTCCCTTCTGTAAGAGAATGTATTCTCTGTGCACTAGCCAGGAAACCTTGTTCTGTTTCAAATCAGTTCAGATACTGATAGCATCAGAGCTTAGCTGCACTGTCTGTGCAGGTGTGCTGCTTGCAAAACAGGTGATTCTGTGGTTCTTGGGAAAATCAAGTCATCAGCAGCATACACTGACAAACTGGTCCCCTCTGTTGTGGCATTTCTGTTCCTCCCTCCAGAAGGTGGGATGATCTTACGTTAACTCCTGTGATTTGGGAAGGCCCAGAAGAACAGCCCTGGGGCTGTACTGGTGCAATGTTTGGAGCAGTCTGGCTGGTCAGAGAGATGTCACACTACCATTCAGCAGTGAGCACAAGTGATTGTATTCCTCTAGGCCTGGTTTTGAGGAGCCACTGACTGACCCATTGTTTTTTAGCTAATGGGAGTGTGAAACAAACACTCATGTCATGTTTTCTGCAGCTCATGGCTCATATCTGATGGTAGAAAGCAAAATGAGTTTATGATTTAAAAGCAGAGAAGGTTAACTCTAAGAAATAATAATGAAAGGTTCAAATGCAGAGTAGTTAATGTTGCTTTAGTTTTTTATGGGTTCTATGTAATTCTAGCTACTTCTCTATATTATTTAGTATAACTCAGCAAGAAAATTGCATTCAAATCCTTTGAGCTTCTCTGCTGTGACTGACCTGGGATTAGAGGAGATGTAAGAAGGGGTTTTATAGAAATAGCCAGATTGGCTGCCTGTTGGGGAAAGCATTGGTGACTTATCTGTGTAGCCCCTTTGATAGGACAGAGGTGGGTCAACAGCAACCTTGTCATGAGAAAGGAAGAAACAGCTGTGTGCTCTTAATGCTGCATTAATGGTGCTGCAGGGGGAGACTGAAATGCACAGTGACCTTTGCTTCCTACTTCATCCCTGGGATGGGTTGCTTGCTCAGAGCTATTGGGAAGAAGCAACTAATCAGATATTTCTTGCTCTAAACAAGAAGCTGTGTGTTGTTGACAACTGTATTCTACTAGGGCTGTTTAACATCCAATACCTTGGATGTGAGGTCTCTCACTAGGAAGAGGTACCAGTCAGAGATCTTGGAGTCCTCCCCATCCTGCAGTCATTGCTTCTGGCTCCACACTTAACCTTGAGGTTCCATAACTTCTTAAAGCAGTCCCATGGACTCCTACACAACCAAGATGTGGCTTTGCCTGTCCTGTACATTGTGCAGAGCATTTTAAACAGGATCCTGTACACAGGCAAGGTGCTTCATCTTGTCCTCCTGTGAGTGCTACATGGCAAACAACTAGAAGGCTTCCTAAAGGTGGGACAGTCTTGGCTCCTGGTCTTAGGGAAGAGAGAGATTAAAATCACGAAGTAGCTGTAGGTCTTTGACCATGAAGAGCCTTTGGTGAGAGCTTCTGAGTAAAAAAGACAGTTAGAACCCAGCTGTCTTTGCATAAGTGACACTTGGTGTGTTATGCTGCAGAGTTAACTTCTCTGCCAAGTTTGCTTGATGCCCAGCAGCAGAAGCAGATGTGGATTTGGGCACCCAAAGGATCTGGGTTGTTATTCAGTGCTGACATTTTGGATGGGCCTAAGCTGTTTTGATGGAAGAGACAGACTCTGACAGTTTTACTATTCAATTGTTTCTTATAGATTTTGAATACAAATAAATTGGCTTCTTTTAAAAGAACAAACTGCAGAAAAGCTTTTGTAAGCAGAAGTGAGTGGTCTCTGAAGCATGGCAGACAGCTCTACATTCACAGCCAGACAACAAGAACTTCAAGGACTGGTGCAGAAAGGGCTGGAATGGAGAAGCAAAGGTTTCTTCCTGAGTTTAGTTTTGCCTTGAGGAACCTAGGGAAAGAGATGCACAGGAGAAAAAGCAGAATGCTTGAGTATGAGCACTCCTCAGAAGGCTGGTATAGTACCACCACCATTGCAGCAGCTTAGGAGGTTTATCCACAGCTTTTATAAAGCATGGGCCTGTTGTTCCTCTGCAAGCAGCTTCTGCAGAATGCCAAGGCAGGTCAAAGAGTTCTGGATTCTTTCGAGGACTTCCTTTGCATAAGTCCTGGGATACAGACGCAAATGGCTGTGAGGAAAATGCCTTTCATCATTCAAGATAAAGAACATCACAAAGCCTTGGAGACATCACTTCAGTCAAGAATTAAATTGCAAGAGCCATCTGGTGTCAAATAAGTTTCATTTAATAGGTCACTTGCTTAAATAAAGTTTCTGGAGAAATCAATATCGTTTTCTCCTGCAATTGACAGCTGAAGACATTGGAAATGGCATTTTTCACATAAGGTTTATTTAATTTTAGTAGGAAGAATTCCTCCCACATGTCTATTTGGTCTAGGCATCTCTGCTACAAGGTTAACAGTCTGCTGAGGTGGAAACCTGCCTTGTTCTTTCCCAGGGGTATAATGGAAAGTCACTTTAGCACAGGCTTGCCAATCTCACATGCAGTGAAGATGCCATTGTCACAGGGCTGTATCAGAGGCATGTTCACAGCTCACTGAAGGAAACTCGATGAATCGCATTTTCTCTTACATCTGAATTTGGTAGGGCAAAATACCTCATTTTATATCTTAACTGGGCTATGTGTTTGTTATGAAGAGCAGAAACTGCAAAAGGGTTCTTGTGTCTGCAGCTGGTGCCTTCTAATTTCAGAGCCCCTAAAAACTGAATGCATTTTTCGGTCTGATAGTATCCCAAGGGAAAGTGAGAAGTCTCCAGCAGCTTTGTATCCCATTTCCCAGGAGAACTGTTTGTCGGAAATGAGAGCTGTTACTGTACCTACCATAGTAAAATAATTGTTTCTGACTGCTTGCTCTTTCCTGCATTTGCTTCTCAGTCTTAAGCAATTTCTGATGTTGTCATATTTGTCTTGTTGTGTGGCATGACTGATGCAATTACAACTGACATTGTCACAGTATTTTGCACAAATGACTTCAATTGTAGACTAGCAGATGACCCATGAGATGAGCATCAGGGGACATTGATGCCTTTAACTTCCTCCAGAGGAAAGAATTGCTGGCTCTCAAAATAATGCGTGGCCAGTGTCAAGCGTTTCAAGCGAAGGCTTCTCTGCTGTTGTGTGCAAGAAGCAACATTATTACTCCATTCTTGCACAGCCTAACCATGGACACACTTTGTCAGCACTTTTTGCCATAAACTGATACAGATCAGGAGAGTTAGTGGATGACGTAGTTTGTCAAGGCTGAGGAATGTGTGATGCACCAAGTGTGCCTTGGTGAAAGTGCTAGGCAGCCACTGTGGAAGGTGAAGCAGCACTGGGGTTTGGGGGCTGGCCCAGCACTCAAGTCCAGGCTCTGCTGAGGTGCAGATGCTCAGGGAAAAGGGAAGTGCCAGCAGTCCTCTGATAGTTATTGCAGGAGAGTGACAAATTTTTAGGGAGCTTGGAAATGCTCCTCTCGGAATGGGTTGGCCCAAGGCAGAATGCTGTGTGGAGGTGGAATGCCTTGGATGATTGTTAACAGTGGGAAGACCACAGGAGTATTAGGGAAACCAGCACTCACAGCAGCACAGGCACAGGGAACATTCACGGATCTGAAACTGACAGACAGGACGGGAATTGCTCTTCCCCACTTTTGGGATATATTTGGAGCAGCTGACCCAGAATTTGATGCAAGTAACCCAGGGCTGATAGCAGTTCCCCACTCTGCGCTAGACAGGCAGAATTAGATACTATTTAAAACCACCCAAGCTTTTAATGACCTCTTTCAGACACAGGCTGACCGTCTAACTGCACGATTCACTGAAATTCCATTTTATTCAAGGAAATAAAAATAATAGTTTAAACTACTTCAAATATAGCTGTAAATCCCTAACAACATTAACCTTTTCCAAAGCATTAAACTGATCTCTTGTGGATTTTCAGTGTTGCTATTAGGAGAAGACACAAGATATTCTCTCCTGAAATTCACATTGCCAAAGCACACAAGCCATGCTGTTGGGAGTTTCTTGGCTTCCTGACAGGTGCCTGACTGTCTCCTAATCCTATCCTGAGTCATCGAGCATCAGTGTGTTTTCTGTTATGAAGGCAAAAAGATGATGCACGAAGTCTCAGATACAAGGAAGGGATCTATGCTGATGAGCAGGCTCAGTGAGGGAACGGCAGCTGTTATACAGAGCGTGGAGACAGAGGAGAGCTGACTAACTTGTACTGCTGTACTTCTTTCTTTGAAGAAATCTATGGCTGTGGTTTTTGACTATCAGAAGGACTTAAGGGGTTGGAAGGGACCTCTAGAGATCATCCAGTCCAATCTCCCTGCCAAAGCAGCTTCCCTAGACCAGGTTGCACAGCTAGGTGTCCAGGTGGATCTTGAACATCTCCAGAGAAGGAGACTCCACAGCCTCTCTGTGCAGCCTATTCCAGTGCTCCATCACCCTCACTGTGAAGTAGTTCCCATGCATGTTTGTGTGGAACTTCCTATGCTTCAGTTTCTGGCCATTTCCCTTCATCCTATTGCCACACTCTGCAGAGAAGAGTCCAGCCTCATCCCTTTGCCTCCTGCTCCTTGGGTATTTATGGATGTGGATCAGATTCCCTCTGAGCCTTCTTTTGAAGGTGGCAAAAATAGGTAAGGTTTAGGCTTCCTGGTTCAACTTGTTGGTTAAGTAAGATCAGCTCCAATATTTTTTATCTTGGTGCAATGATTTGGAGAAGGTGATGAAGACCACTGGTCTTTCAGGGATGTGTCAAGTGCTGTTAAAAGGTGTTTAGCTCTAAGGGAGGACAAGCTCATATTCTACCTAGCATCCTTAATGCTTGTAACTTCTGTGAGCAGTAATATTGATTCCTGTGTCTGTGCTAACTATATTACAGACAGCATCTGTTAGGAAGGATTTCTTAACTTGCAGTATCAGGCCCCAAGATGCAGCTGATTTGTATGTTCCCAGGAGCTGTCATCTGGTAATAGTAAAGAATTGTTACCTGCTTGCTCTCAGAACCTTCCTGGCAGCAGTTCCCCCAGTGGAAGCTGGGCAGAAAAAGCAGTGTTGTACATTTGGTGCTCTCCAGTTCTCCTGCTCAGGATCTTACTGCATTCCCAGTCCCATAATGTGCGAGCAGCCCTGTGCTGTGGCACTGTGTGGAAGCAGTGTCAGGCAGCGAACTGGGCTTGGGCCCTGCCAATGACATTCTGGTTCATGCCTTCATAACTTCCAATAGCTCTCCACACTGCTTTTGGAATAAACAGCTGATGATTAACAAGCTTGTTCCCGCGTTCATCCCAACCTCTTCAGTATGTTAAATATCTGATTACCTCTGAAGCTAACTGGCTTACAATAGACCCAGCACAACAAAAGCATTCTCAGCTCTGTGAAAGTGGCTATCAAAATTGGTGCCATCTGGATTTGATTGTTAAGTAGTAGAATACTTCTTTGTGCTCAATGTAGACATCACAATTGGAAAGCTATGATACATAAACTACACGTTTCTCATCTTTTCATAGCTACAGAGCTTTCAATAGTGCGAAGTCGATGTTTTATTTGAATGTATTTTTGAGGTTAACTTAGGCCACGGGACTGGGCTGCAGTTTGCCCTGCTGATGGGGATAAACACAACCAGCACTGGGTGAGAATGGAGATCTGGCTGTAAATAGAGCGTTACTGGAAAGAAATGTTTTCAGAAGTGCAGTTGCTTCTCTCTGACAGATTAAAAAGGGAAGCATCTGCAAGCACAACGGGAGAAAATGCTACAGGAGACATTTCATCAAGAGTCAGGGGTAAAACACCTGTGGAGACCGTCTCCTGGTGTTCTGCAAAGTGCTGTGATGCTGCTGTTTGGTGCCTGAGTAGGTGTCTGTATGCATTGTGCTAGGAGTGGTGTTATTTAAACGTTCTTCCCTTTAAGCATCTCTGTTCCCTAATTCTCTGTCACTTAACAAGTCTTAAAAGACAGAGGGAATTCACCTTTCTCTGCTTCTGGTTGGAGATAGTGTATATAGACCGTCTCTCTGACTTCTTTACGCCAACACTGTTATTTTTTTTTTTTGTGTTTATTTATTTCTCCTGGACATTTTAATAACAGGAGGAAGATGAGCATGGAAAGGCTTCTGCCATGCAGCATGATCTGTGTGTGCTTTTGCTCCCTGTAGTAAATGCCTTCTGTGTTAACTTCTTCCTTTCCTGAGCAGTCCCTGCACCTGGTATGGGGTGCCACACTGAGACCTCCTGCCAGCTCAGCAGAGGCAGCAGCTTTGGAGCCCACAGTGCTGCAGCCACTCGTGTGCATTCCCTCTGTGCTATGGCTGTGCTTCACTCTGCTAGGCCACCAAGGGAGGGGAGGAATTTACCTGTTATGTGTGATGATTCTATGTGTGTGTGCATGCCATTGGGCAAATTGTCTGAAAGAAAGTGGAAACAGCATTTACTGTTGTCAGGGAGGAGAGCTGCTTAGTTTGACTTGATGCTTACAGTTTCCCATGCATTTCTTAAAGAGGCATAGTTTCCTGCTGTGTTTCAGTTAACTGTTGCCCACCCAGTCTCTGTGCCATGTCTTACCCAAGACACTACTTCAGGTCCACAAGCCTGCTTGGGTGCCCCAGGCATGGAAGTGATAATAGATGATAATATTTTTTCACTGTGATTACAATGGAGAGAACTGTCAAGATTTACTGCTGCAAATTCCTTCTGCTGTCCAAAGCCCAGTCCAGAGCTTGGTGTTTAAAATGCTGCTGCAGAACGGGCACGTGCTTTAAGCATTGAGAAAAGCGCATATTTTGTTGTTGTTGGTGGTGGTGGTGGCAGCTTTTCCCCTTCAAGAAATGACATTTTGCAGTAGGTTACATCTACCACTTTTCCATATTTTCTCAGAGAGAGATTTCGTCTGGCTGGTATACGTGCTTGCCATGAAAAACTATTTCTGAGCTCCTGAGTCCCTCGCCTACTCTTCATGATGTAACAATAGCAGATCTAGAGGAATAGCTACGGTTAGGTTTGTAGTCTCACTTCAGATGTATTACTGAGTTACTGCTTTGTGTCTGAGCCAAAGGTCCATTTATCTCAGGGATAGCCTCCAGGTTATACCTATATGCCATATTACCAATTAAGGCACACACCCGCAGTTCCAGTCCCAGAAGAAATCAGTGTTTCATTTCAGAAATGACAATTTTTTGCTCTTCCTCCTCTTGCCATTCTTGTGAAGACAAACTTTTTGGAGGGTGTGGGAGGAAAAGCAGAAGGGTTATGGAAAAACCTTGTCTACTTCAGCTACCACATCCTGTTCAATTATGAATAATACATCAGCTGACTGTAGGGCATGGTCATCTAGGCTTAAGTAATCAATATATATTAATAGGATAGGACATATTCTTTGTTGGAATCGCCTCCGAGGAACTGGCCTAGACTTCTGCAGTCCTGGTGGAAGGTGAAAGATGTGACTGTGCCACTGCCATTCTTGCTGAGTGAATGCTAAACTGCAGCTCAGCTCCTTGCTCAGAGCCAGTTATCTATCCCAGCACTTCTCTAATTATGATACGTGCTTTATTGCTTGTCAATGCTTTAACCTTTCTGACACATTATCCCCTAGGGCAACTGAGCAACTTTAATAATATAGCTGATAATTATCCTCCGCATGAATAAAGTTATCACCGGGGTCCTATATAAATCACACAGGAAGGATGACAGATTTCACTGACTGGTCATCATGGAAATGGGAAGAGGCATGTATTGTGACAGCTTAATGGGGAAGGTAATAAAACCAACAATAAAGTCATTTATAATATAAGCAGTGATTCTCAGGACCTTGTTTGTTTTCATGCTAATAGAGGACGGGTGTCAGATTAAAAGCAAGACGTGAAATTTCTATTAAAAATATTTGGAAAATGTCATTAAATATCAGAAATTCACAGTTCAGGAAGTGGCAGTATTATTCTTAATTACCTGTGGAAGGTTCTTGGAATCAAAGTGGGGATAATAGTATTTGCTCCCCTGTTTCCTGGGACCTGCCAAGAGGAATGTTTCTATAGTTCTGAGAGTGCTGTGCCTTGTGTGGTGCTGGTGTAAGGGAGCTGGGTCAGAGCAGGAATGGCACAGCGCTCCCTGCGAAGTGCGGATGCTGCTCTCTGCCAGCAGTGAGGCTGACCCAGCACTGGCTGAGAGGAGCAGGAACAGCTCTTCCCGGATCACAGCAGGGCTGGGCTGCCCTGGCTTTGCGTGTTCTCTTCAGCACTCAGTGCAGGGATTAATTTGAGGATGTTTCTGGGACTGGTAGTGGCTGGGGAAGGAAGGGATGGGGAAGGAATGATGGAATTTATATATGTGTCTGTGCTTAACATTCTTGGTGTGTTCCCTCGCTTGCACTTCTCTCAAACATTCACTCTGAGGTTTGAGCCCTGGTGCCTGTAATCCAGTGATGTCTCATTGATCAAAACTTGCCTCTTGGTCCCGTGAGCTTCATGGTGTTCTACAAAAGGGGTAAATTGTTCCTTACACTTTAAAACAATCGGAATCTTTTTAGTGCGTGTAGTACCATATAATAAATACCCAGGAACAGCTGGGATGAGAATAACAAAAACGGAGGGATAATTAACAGCTGGAATACTACAAACTAGTTCCCCAGCCCAAGCCCTGGAGGGATGCAATGCATTTATCATGTTGCTCTCTGGGCTGATGCTACAGCTCAGGGGTGTGAGGTATTGAATTACAGTCTCTAGAAAATATTGTTTGGGGAATGCTGAGGAGAGCTGGTAAATAACGTGCTGGAAGGTGACAGATATGTTTGCAGCTTCATATAGTGCTTTCACAATAAAAAGAGCCATCTGGGGTTTTCCCATCATGGCCCTGCCTGTCAGAACCAGAAGGCAGCAGACTGTCTGCCAGGCCTGGTGGGAAGGCCAGCCCAGCAGCCCGCGGCCTTGTTTGGTTCTGATAACTGTTTTCTTCAAATGATTATTTTATTACTGAGTGCAACACTAACAATGACGGATGAATCTCAAGCTTAATGAAGCATCATCTATGATTTAGCTGTTGAAGAAAACAACATACGGAGAGCTCTTTGCGCTGCCTTTGGACATGGCCTAACCTGAACACCCCTTCTGGGCTCTCCTGTCCTCTGTGGGGTGTTATGGGGAATGCCACGGAGGCTCCTAGCACAGAGCTGATGTCTGTTATTATTTGGCACAGCCAGTGATCTCTCATGTGCTCCCACCAAGTAGAGGATCACAGCCACGCAGAGGTGGGAATGGGGCAGGCAGCCAGGATCTTCTTTCTACGATGCTTTCCTTTCTATTTCCCTTCGTAACTGTATCATTCAGAAGATTCTGGTCTAGGAGGACACTTGACTCCTATAGTCTGCCACCAAGTCATGGCAGCATCTCTCTGAGTCAAGTTCTTGGCTTGCTATGGTAGTGTCTACATCTCTAAAATCCCATGACACGATGCCCAGATGAGTCACATGGAGGTCAATTAGGGTGAATACCAGATTCCCTCTGAAATTCTACGTTCCTCTGGCACCTTCATCAAAGTTCAAATATCTTTCAAGTAAATGCTTCATTGTTTAAATGAGTGATTCCACAGACTCTGTAATGAGTGGTGTCTGTGCACAGGGATGAGTAGGAGTACGTGGCCAGATTTTCTCTGTGTAATGATGAAGGAATCAGTTTTGAGGTGGTCTGCTACCTGTTAAAAGCAAGCAAACAAACAACAAAAGAAAAACAAAGGAACCTCAAAGAGAAAGAAATGTCACACTTGAGCTCTTTACATGTGGAAATCTACCAACAGCAGTATGTTTCTTCTACAGCAGTTTTTCTGTGCTTATAGTGAACTGTCCCAGCAGCACTGAAGCATATGATGCCAACCTGGGTGCCTGGTGAGGATGTGTTGGATGGTTTCTGCACAAGATGGAGATCCCAACTATGTAGATGGCTCTGAAAAGGGAGCTCTGGGCTGTTCACTACTTGCAGGAATCGCAAGGCTCACAACATGTCTCTTGGCAGTGCTGTGTTTCTGAAAATCTATGAGGTCCAGGTTACACATTTTGAGGCCAGAAGACACAGTGATTACCTAGTTGAACGTAGGCCTCATGATTGGTTCTTTCTGCAGTAAATTGGAGAGCTCTATAGCCAAAGAGAAAAAAACATCCAGTGTTGGAGTGGCCCCTGCATTCTTGAGGATGGACAGAGAGGCACTGTGATTACTGATTTACTGACAAAATCACAGAATCACTGTCAAAACCTAAAGTAAAGAATTCAGCTCATAAAAAACGCATCAGCCAAGCAAACAGAAGAAGAGTTATAACTTTCCATTCCCATTCCTTGGAGCCAAGGGGAGCATGTGCTGCTGCAGCACATGCCTGAGGCGCTGACAGTGGCCAACGAGGAGCATTTCATCGCCCCTGGAGAGGTCCTTTTTGAGTTATTAGTCATAAGTTTCTATTTAATGTACTGATTAGGAACAAGACTTGTAGACAGACACTGACTGTGCATGTGAATTGACTTAAACATTATTATGTATGACCATTGTCAGCTCTACTCCCCAGGAAGATTGATACACAGAATAAATCTTCTCAAGCTGCTTCTGAAAAGATTCACGACGTTGCAGTGAAAGTGGTTTCCAATGGGAACCTCTGTGTACTGATGTCAGCATATATTTTATTCCCCTTGACTACAAGCCTCCCACTGAAATGGACTGCATACAATTGCCAGATAACTGGTTCTTTTCCTTGTAGGCTGGTCGAGTTATGATTCACCCTTGACTCTCCCAGAAGCAGCAGTCAAAGCACCATGGGTTGCTCATCTCTCATCTAACTGCCCTTGCTTGATTTCCTTTCAACCTGACATGGGCAGATGGGAAGTCTCAAGAAGAGAGGGCAAAGAACAGCTGCTGGGCATGGTTTTAACTCTAGGTTTGCTGCATGAGTAAGCAGGGGGACTGCAGGACTGCACAAGTTTCTAGAGTGCTGGTCTAGGCAAACAGTCCAGGCGACCTGTGCTTGGGGTAGAATCCTGTTGAATGGAGATGTAACAACATGAGGACTGTGATGTCCCAGAGTGAGCTTTCCCCTCTCTTCATTTTACAACAGTCCTGTTGCAGTACGATGTGGGCAGGACACTCCATGGCTCTTTTTCTTCCATGCTTAATTCTGTCAGTTTTGGCTGTGCACTGACACCTGTGGACAGAGGGGGAATTCCAGCAGCTTGAAGTCAGCACTGTCGTGCTCAGCCTTGCCCAGAGGCTGGTGCTTCAGGATGGAACAGCACGGGAGCTGGTGCAGGTGTGGTTCAAGGGTTTGCCTTGCAGGAAGCTGAGGAAGGTGGACGTGTGGGGATGCTCTGTGCAGTCTTGCCATTGCATATGTAGAGTTCTGTGTTTCTTGAGGAAGAGAGGTATAAAACCAGCGGCACATTTCTCTCACTGTTGCAGTGGGTTAAGTTCTTTTATTAGATTACAAGTAGCTGAGGATTTTCTTAGAGAGCAAAGGCAAGCAGGAGGTTGGATCTCCGAAAGCCTCATTCATCTTTTCATAATCCCATTAAAACTTAGTGCATATTTCCTGCTCTGTTTGATAGAAAGTATCAAATATGATCACAACTTGCTTTGCTGGAGTGCTTATCATTTATCCAACTAGAAACAGCAGAAAGCCTTACATCGTCCTCACAGTTTGCCTTCCGTATGGTCATACAGAGAGAGAATCACTTGACCTCTGCTGTCCTGTACCTTGACAATCATTCCAATGCAGTCACCTGTATTTTGGCAGTCAGAGGTATCTGTTGTCATAAACTCAGGGCCAGGCAAGTGGTCTCTACGGGGGATCACTGGAAAACAGACATTTGTGTGTGTGTGTCAATAATTGAGAAACTCATTTTATTCCAGTAAGAATCTTTCAACCACAATCAATTTCACATGCCATCATAAATAATGGAGGTCAGCAGAGCACTGTGAGTGCCTCAGCAAGCTCTGTTGACAATGTTAAAATGCAATAAACAGCAGAGAGATGCAGCTCTGCATGAGTGAGTGTACATTAATACTTGTTTAGAGAGTGTTTGATTGGCAGACCTGGTTCTTCCAGGATTTTTCTGATGGAAAATGCTTCATGTTTCTCTGGCTTTGGTAATTAGAGTGGATTGTCTAATTTCCTGGGCACTGTGGGGTACCAGGACAACTCAGATCCCAGGGCCATGCAGAGGGGTAGGCAGTGCTGCCATGCACACTGTGCAGCTGGGGTTTGCTCTCGTTTCCCTGGGAAGTTAATACTTCATATCTGTGCATATCTTTTTTAAGCCTATGTGCTTTAACTAGATCAGTGTTCATTCAGTAAGTGTTTGAAGCTGAAGCAACAGTAAAAGCCACAGCAGTTAGAGAAGCACACAGAATCATAACCCCAAATTCCATTCCAGTGCCCTTCAGTATGGTCTTTCCTGCCCAGGCATTGCTCACATTCACTTGTAGAAAAGTGGATTTCATTTCCAGTTTTCCTAACTTTCTCTTCCAGGTGTCAAATCTAATTTGATGTTATTTGAATAACTCATCTGTTATCCCTGTATGAAGCTTCTGAGCTGTGATCAACTCACCTTTCTGATATTCTCTATCTGCTGAGCAACTTCAGCCTTTCACTGAGCAGTGAGTCTTGTGGATGTGAAATCATTCTTGCAGCTGTTCTCTGGACTCCTTTCAGTTTTTAACTAACTGGTAGGAGTCTCTGCATCTGCTCCCCGAAGACTTTCCGCACCCTTGGCATACCCCACTGGCAGTATGTATGCCTGCTGGAGATGTCTCCCCAGAATGTGGCAGGCATGCAAATGCCACGGGGCTCAAAAGAACCACTGCTGAGGCCTCCTCCTTGTGCTTCTGGTTTGCAGTGCTCCAGAATATAAAGCACAGAAATAATTAAGTAGATTAATTAGCTAATGTTTACACAAGACCTGGAAAATTTAAAGCACTATATAATTGCTAAGTACAGTAGATTAATTAGTTAATGTTTACACAGAGCTTTGTAAATGTAAAAGTGGCGTAGCAGTGCTAAGTGTTATCATTAATTAAATTTTCACTATTTGTGAGATTCATTACAAGCAACAACAATGTCAAGTGCTCATGTTCCAGTCTTGCTGAATGTACCCTTGCTCACATGGGGACAGTGTGTGGGTGCTGCTGTGGTGCTAGGCAGCTTTTTCTGTTCTCCTGTCCTTCAAAATAGCTGCTATTCCCTTCATTATCCAAGTTTCTTTTAAAGCCTGGCAGGCTTGTGAGATTGCCACTGCAAAAATGCTTCCAGCAAGAATGTGGCAACCTTTGTGTTCTCCTGCTCAGCAAAAGAGCAGGGAGATATGAAGCCAACATTTTTATTAGCAGATAGAATCATCTCTGCTGTATACATTTATTTGTGTAAATAATGCGAATGGGACTTCCCATGCTTGTTCAACAAGATAATTCAATTTGACTTCTGTCTCCCAGGCATATGCTCCTGCACTGTTTGTAATGCTCTAGATCAGTGAGCAGAAGACACTCTTCTTCCCGGTCTTATGAACTTGCAGGAAGGATGTGGCATTTGTCACTGTCTGCTGGATACTTTCTCACAGGTACTGCAAACCAAATACTTCTCTGCAGAAGCAATTGGGAGAGTGTGTTGATCACACAGAATTTCTAATGGGATGGTGTGACGAGGCAGCTGGGAGAAACAGTGAAGGTCAGCCTTGGAGCACAGAGCCAGCAGCCAGGCAGGGGAAGAACCTCAGAGGAGCAGCCCCAGAGCTGTTCTATCAGCTGACTGCTATTGTGAATGCAGGAATGCAAAACCAAGGAAGTAAAATTTGTCCTTAAATGAACAAGAAGTTTGGAGTCCCTGAGTGTCACCACCCACCCTACTCCATTCCCAGTGTATTCTTAGAATCTCCTCTCTCGCCATGTGCTGTGGCAGCCCTACAGCTTTCTACACAGCCGAAAGGACAGGGGCTCTGGGTGCCCTGCTCCAGGCCTGCAGATGGGATCCCGGTCCCTGTCCCTCTGGAAGCCACACACTGCCATTCACCCAAGTTCCTTCCTTCCAGCACTGTGTGCCCAGGCTTGTCTGTGCATGTGGCAGCATGCCAAAAGCCATTCCTGGCTCTTAGTCAGTGATGTTCTGGGTGATGAATGGCAGAGGGAACAGCGTTACTTTGCTGAGCCTGTGAAGAACATTTCACACCCAGGCAACACTGAGCAAATCTGTTCTGCTGGGACAGCATCTGACCCCACACATCTTTCCCTCGCAGGCTGTGCCAATGCAGCCTCGTGGGAGAAAGCACAAGGATGCTCTGCATCCTCAGGAGATCTGTGTCCAATGGGGGCTGGCAGCTCTGGGAGCTAAGGCAGGCAGGCAGGATGCTGAAAATGACATTGCCTGTGACAAATACATTACTGATTTCTTCATCTGTCATAGAGCAGTGCCTTGACCATCTGCTGTCACTTATCACTTGGAGATGGGCTTCCCAGTGCCTTTCCCCCTTCTTTTCATCCTTCTTTTTGCACTTTGGTCTTTGCAGAGAGTAGAAGTATGTGAAGAGCTGGAGGGAAGTAATGTGGATGGAAACATGTTCCCCCCCTGAACGGTAGCTAGCACCTTTCAGCTGGCATTGTGGTGCTCCTCTCTGCAGTCTGTGCCCTGCAGAGCTGTGTTGATGTGCCCAGAGGCTCATAATTGTGACTGCAAGGGCAGGGAGCTGAGAGTAGCTTACTGTGCGTGCTGAGAAAAGAAGGCTTTCTTCAGCTGTTCCTTTAGATGCAAGGAGGGCTGCACTTTGTGGCAGGTGTGGGCAGGCATCCTTGCCACATGATGATGCTCTGTGCATGTTTATTGACTCAATGCTTGCATGGAGCGTGACGTGTGCCATCCACCGACACCTCTGTGGAAAAGACTTCTGGAAAATAGACAGGAAGGGAAAGCATAGAATAAGCTAATTTATCGTGTTCTTGGTTTATTCCAACAATTTCTTCCTCAGATCCAATGGCAAAAATATACAAGAGGTATGAAGCAGCCGCACTTCAGCAGGGAGGGAAGAACAGTGCCTGTGTGGAGAGGACAGGACAGGCAGTCCAGTTGCATTGAGGATGTTCTTTAACGCCTGGTTGCCAGGCGAGACGGAATGGCTTTAAGGAACATCTTTATTAGGGTACAGTACTTAGCGTCAAAGAAATGTCAGGGCTGCTGTATTGTGAGTCCCTGCCCGAGGCACTGAACCTGCCTGTCATTCAGCAGTCCAAGTACCAACCAGAAAACCACTGGCGGAGTCCTGGAAAGATTTATTTTTCCAATTTAATTGCCCTTTTTGCTTTGTAAACATAAAGGTTGAAGCTTAAACTCTGACAGCTCCAGTAGCCTTTTTCTTATCTCCTTAAAAAAATGACATTCAGCTTGTTAGATTTTTCTTTTACCGCAGTCCAAAATCTCACAAAATCTGCACAACTTCTTCTTTTCTTTTTTTTTTTTTTTGAAGATCATTGAAGCATTTCAATGCTCACTTTGGGAAATACCCTTCAGCTCACAAAAGCTGGAGCCTGAAGAGCCAAGACCTTTCCCCGCAGCAATGCAGGATAAAAATGCTCAGCCAAAAGAGGCAGAACAAGCAATCAGCATTCCGTCTTTTCACCAGGAGCAGATTAAAGTATGCTTATCTGCTCCTGTTATTGTTCTAGAAAGAAATGCAAAGGCCAAGGACACGAGAAAAACAAACATTAAAAATCAAAACTGTATGTACCATAGCTGTCTGAAAACTTAATGAGCTGAGTTCCTTCTCTGCAATGCATCCTTGCACAGGAAGAACCCTTGCAGGGGCCTGGGTCAGCACAGAGGCTTTTATCCAGCTGTCCTCCCTGCTGCTCTTCACCATTTGCTGCGGGTTCCTGTGGGATGTTCCTGATCCTGGAGTTAGCTCATAACGTTAATCATGCTTTCTCATGTTATCCTGAGAATTCTGCTTTCTCACAGGATTTCTTGGGTTGTGCTTAAAAGTGGGTCTTGATTTCTGTATTAGACTTGACGTCATCTTAAAATTCAAGACTGGCGCAGGAGATTCGTAAGTCTGCTGTCAGGTTGTTGTAGGTGTGATCCAGCACTAATAATTCTATGGTGTGTCTGCATTGCTGCACTTTGCTGCTTGCTGAAGATGGCTGAAAGCAGGCCTGTTCAGAAACAATTGAAGCTTTTTACATACAAAGCAGAAATGTAGAAGGGAACCTTGAAACACATACTGAGCAAATCCTGTGATTCTGATTGTGAGTTTGAAATGACAAATGGGAGAGAGAATCTCAGGGAGAATCTATGTCTATCACAGAACTTTCATCTCCCCACCATCAATAAGAAAAGAGCAGTGATTGGAGAAGTCTAATTGCCATTTACAGTGCAGAGCTGAGCACAAGAAGGACCACACTTTGTGATGCTTGAGGAATAGGTTACAGTGAATTGTAATCTTGAGGAATCATTACAGTGAATGTGTCTCTGTTAAGTTTTTCATTTTCTATTTTTCTCAGAAAGGGTGGTCAGGCACTGGAATGAACTGCCCAGGGAGGTGGTGGAATCGCCAACCATGGGGGTGTTCAAGGAACGACTGGATGTTGTGTTGAGGGACATGGTTTAGTGGGAGCTATGGGTGGTAGGTGAATGGTTGGACTGGTTGATCTTGTAGGTCTTTTCCAACCTTGGTGATTCTATGATTCTATGATTCTGTGTCTTCCAATTCGTACAAAATTAAGTGTTGGTGTTATTCGGGTGGGCCTTTCAACAAGTTGTTGAGAGAGGATGACTGTGCAGCAGAACATTTTACCATTCTTCTTTCCACAACATCCTCATCCGTGGGCATTTTTGTCTCAAGGCCTCAATGTTTTCTAACTATCACATATTTTTTCCTCTTCTTTCTTCATTTGTGTTGGTGGACTATTCCAGAAGTCCCACGTGGTCCTTCCTCCCATGGCTCATACTGATGGCTTGCTGTGGTTGCAGGGAATGCAAATGGTTTCTTGCTGTTTCTGAAGATTTACTGTCTGCCTCTGAATATGCTTTGTCCAAGGAAGGGTCTGGTGTCCTTCACTTCATTTTTATTTTTTTCAAGCTATTCAGTAGTTAGTATGTACAAAATCTTTTGATATTTCTTCATGCAGAGAATTATAGACTGCTGATTTGGATGCATGGAGAGTGAGTGGGTGTGTGCTCCCTTGTGATAGTGGATTGGCTGGAAATTCAGACCGGTTGGTGAGGGGAACGCTGTCTCTCTGCTGACTAATTTAAAAAGAAGCAGCTCCTTGGGTTCAAATGCATCTGCTGTGTTTATTGCCATCCAGAGCCTTGTTATCCCAGGAGCATCTGCTCACCCACTAGTCTTTAGCAATGTAGATGCTCCAGACAGACTGAGGAACTGACCCAAGATCAGTTCTCTGTGAGCAAGGATGTAACTCTGTAATGAATTTTTCAATCCCTTATCAAGCTAAATAGCGAAAAGCAAGCAGTGAAGCATAACACCAGTTATAGTGTCAAGCACACCAGCAACTTAACTTCACCGACCAAGAGCTGTCAATGTCCTGATTCACAGAACATCCGACATACTTTCCTGCAGTTTACGCTTTTCTACCCAGTGCATGTTTTAATTGCTTTGTGGTTCAGTTCCCATCTCTGTTGTTGGCTTCAGTTTGGTTCATGCAGGCAGATTTGGCTGCTTCCTGGTCTACACATTTCCCATATCCTTCAAAAGTGGATATGAATTTAACCAGAGGTGCAAGGGAGCAATTAGAGGATCTTTGTGTAGATGCTCCCCAGTTTTCAGTGGACCACATGACTCCCCTCAGTAATTGGCTTTGTTTTGGCTGCCTGCTCTTTTTGTATTTCTCCCTCACCCTGTCAGATACTTCATCTCTCTCTTGCAAGATGCTCAGCTGATAAGCATCTTCACTCTTTGCCAGACAGCATGTGTGCTTGTTAGCTGCCAGCCAGCTGATTATGATTAGACTGTAGTTTTGATAGTTATTTCCTGTCTCTCAAGCCTGAGCAGATGGCATGCTCCTCTCAGTGCAGGCGTTGACTTTCATAATACTTCATGGCTTGGCCAAATAGCAGTTGCACAGTCCACACATGTGAAGCTTCTCAAGGGGCTCCTTGCAAAGAGAAAGGAGCAACTGTGCCCTCTAAGGATCCTCCTAAGTTACTATCCACATTAGGAGTGCTTTATCTTGTTCCTTGGATGCTCCGAACTACAGCTACAACTCCCCAGATTGCAAGTCTGTTCTGGATAGATGCTTTCAGCATCATATTTTGGCTCTGCTTGTTAGAGGACAATTAGTGTTACGTCTCATAAGGAATGCTATTTTCATATTTTATTTTATAGAATCAGAACATGTGCTGTACATATTTGCATGACAGATGACCACAAGACCTTTGTAAGAAGCAGACAGGGAGGTCTTCATTATGAGGAGAAGAATCATTTTATGTTCGATAACAGAAGCAATGTTATGGTGTCTGTGTGGATTTAGCCAGAAGTTGTTTATGAGCAAAAAGATGTACCTACCTCCAGGTTTAATGGTTTCTCCCAAAGAAAAATAACAATAAAGATAATTCTTTTAAAACATATTATTTGAGAGTACAGATTGTCAAGCTTTATGCTGCTGGATAAATCAAACTAAGTGTTGGGAGTTAATTTGTCTGGCCATAAATCGCATTCAATGAGTGTAAAACAAAACTAATTGGCTCACATCTATACAGATTTAATCACACTGTAAAACGTGATCAATGCAAATAAAGAGTAGGTTAAGTGTCAAGAATATAGAAAGAAAAAAAGAGGCTTATTCCATTCTTAGAATACCTGAAAATGGGATGGGTTTCCATCTCTGCCCTTACCATCTCTCAGCTCAGCCCTGGTCTGAACTACTGAACACCGGTGTCTGTGCTTTGTCTCTGCTGCTGTGTGTTAGAAATACCTTTCCCATCAGTCTTCGTAGTTGTTTCTGTTTTCTCATAAGTCAAAGCCACTGGTGGAATGGTACAAGATTCCTGTGGATGGAACACACCAAGCCAAATGCAGGGCAAGTGTCCTTACCTGTGCAGCCCCCTCTAACAGCAAAGGTGGCAACTAGCAGCTCCAAACATGGAGCCCCTCTCAGAGCTGAGCCCTGGCCCGGGATGTATGCAGACCTCCAGGACTTCTGCTGGCTGGGCTCTGCTGTGCACCCCCTCTGTCCTTCCCTTCCATGGGGAGCTGTGGCATCCAGTCTCCTCGCCTGTGCAAGCCTCTGGGCTGTCCTAACTGTCCTGCTCCTAGAACAGCCCCTGCTGCTGTTTTCTGCAAAGAGCTGGGTTCATCCAGGCCTCCTTCGGGGGTTGAAGCACAGCTGAGTTCCCCGACTCCCTCAGTACAGAGCTTCAGCTGAGAATGGGAAGGAGTGCTGTGCCATCTCCTGGGGCTTACCTGGTGTGCAGTCTTCGTGTTGAGCCTCTTCAGTGGATGTGCAATTGCCAAGGCAGCCATCTGGTGAGGTGAAAGGAGGCTGCCAGGACAAGAGCTGCAGCTCTCCACACATCACAACAGAGGTTCAAGGCAAATTGGATGAAAGCAGCCAAACTGAATCCTTTTAAATTAATCTGTTGAAAGACCTGCAGTGAGAAGCTGACAGGGGCAGTAGTTATGGTGATAGCTGAAGTGTGGCTGGGGGTGCTGCAGTTACTGCTCGTGCAGAGAGCAGATAAATCCCTCAGATGTGCAGGTTGCCAAGAACTGATATCTTTTGTCAGCACCATCTCTCAGTTTTGCCTCTGGGATGTCCAGCTTGGGCAAGACATGAAAGAAAGCAGGAAGAAGAGATGGAGAGAGAGGAAAAGGAGCAGCATAAGACGTCTGTGAAACTGAAGGAATGGATGGGTTCCTGCTATCCAAATTATCAGAGCTGGACTGGGAGAGAAAACCTCCAAAGCTAGAGGTAAGGACAAAGAGATGTTGCGTCACTTCTTCCAGCCCAGGCTTCTTTGCTGGACTTCTTGCACTTCCAGAGAACATGCTTGAAAGGGAAGGAATTGCTGCCGATCTGCACACAGCCTGCTTGGCCTCCAAGTCAGGAGTGTAAGAGCAGCCTGGAGGAAGATGGATGTGATGAATGGTGCAGTGAGCTCCAGCTGTGCAGAGAGGTGGAGGCAGATTTTGTTACTCAGGACCTTTCTCCTGTCCTGCAGATGGTGTTTATATGGCAGGATCCCTGGAAAAAGGGCTTGGTTTTCACTTAGCTTCTAGTTCACTGGTATGGTACGTTCATGGAGGCTTCCAGGATCCCGGGAGAGATGGGAAAAGGGAGGGATGGGGTGGGGATGGAGGTGGCAGCAGCCACCTTAGCCCAGGGCTGGCAGTGCCACTGGTTTTTCTGTTGCTGTCCTGAACAGCAGCTGCTGCCCTTGACTTCAAGGAGGAAAATAGTGAGAGACCCTCACTGTCCCAGGGAACCTGGTGGACCTGCTACCCCTAACCTCTGTTCTCCATCCTCCTAACATTTTGGAATTAAGTTCTAGTATCTCATAAAACATCATGCTCATATCATAACTTCAGTGTGCAGAGAGCCCATGCAGGGGCCGGGATGCATACAAATTGCTGCTCTAAATCTCTGGCTACAATAAGGAAATGTCAGATGCTGGCAGTTTACTTGATAAATACCTAATATAGCTTAAATAATTATTTAATGCAGACAAATGGAAAAAGAGAGCATCTATGTGCTGTGTTGTATTAAGCTACAGCTCGTGACTTGTTGAGCAGTGAGAGCAGCAGCTCCAGCGAAGGGCTCTACCGTGTGCAGGGCAGGAGGGTTTGGGCTGAACACTGGATGTGGGAGGGCCCTGCCAGGAGCTAATAGGTGTTGAGTGGCAGACTGATGAGAGATGAGAACTCTCAGGGAGCAAAATGAACACAGTGCTGATGACCTAGGTGGAATGATTGAGTGCTTCGTCTTGCCTCTTTCCCCACACTGACTGTAGGGGTGAGTGTTGGCTTTGTGGGATGAGTGCAGCCCAAGGCAGGGCTGGGCACAGGACAGAGCTACCAGCAGTGCCGTCCCAATGGGGTGAGGACAGGCTGCCTGTGCTCCACCATTCCTGTTGCTGGCTGGACAGCTGCATCCCTGCCCTGTTGTATCACACTGCTGCATATTTCAGCCCCAAGTGCACTGCAGGAGTGTGTGAGTGTGGCCATGCAGATGAGCATTTGTCCCAGCATGTAGGCACCAGGGTCTGGTGGCAACCATAGCCCAAAAGGAAGCATCAAGGAGTGGTGTGAGGCAAGTTGCTCTGTCAGCTTAGCAAGCTCCCAGGGCCAAAGGTGTTGCTCTTCCAGCAGGAATGCCTGTTTCCTTCTGGAGCTGCTTTACACCGCATTACGAGAATTCTGTGGGTTTTGTGAGTGCAGCTCACGGTCTTTACCTCCTTTGAGTTCCATGGTCAATGACTGTTGATGGGTTTTTGCTTTGCTTTATATGCTCAGTGGTATTTCAGGGAGCACGCTGATCTCCTCCACGAGCTCTCCGACAGATTACAAGGACTGCACTTGACTGAGCTCTCGGTGTTCTGCCGTGTCTGCTGTGCAGAAGCAGAGCTGTGGCATGCGCCTTTGCACGGCAGAGGATAAACACAGCAGCGGAGATGGAAGATAAGTGTCAATAAAAGGTAAAATGCGGAGTGCCTACCCTTTAAAATATATTAGGTGGTTCACAAATAAAACTGTGTATTTTTAGGATCTATATGGAATTGTAGACCTTGAGGAATCTGACCTTGAAGGGAAAATAACAAGCTGTGGCCAGCCTTTAAAATGGTCTGGAAGAAGAAAGTATTCATGCTTATTATTTTAGCAGTAGTAGTGTGCAAAAATGCCAAGTGTTTGGTGAGGTTTGGAGGTAAGGCTTCCCTTCCCCAACCATTCTGGTGGAGCAGTGAGGAGGAGGAAGCCTGGGCTGTGGCTTACGCTCCTCCAAGAGCACCTGGTGGAGATGGCTGTGAAGTGACTCTAGGAATCGGTGCCGTAATCTTCTCATTTTAAATTTGTTCTTAGAGAAAACACAGATGATCATGTGGAGAATCCTCTGCACGTGCTGGGGCCAGGCTGCTGATTCAGGGAGCCAGAGCCTCCACGTGCTTTGGGCTCTGGCAGAGAAAATGTAAACAAATCTCCGGCTTTACGTCTGACCGAGGAGATGTAAATCAAGTGTGTGCTGAAGCCTTTTAAATGTTTTGACATTTTCCAATCCATCAAGGCCTTTAATTGTATTTTGAGTGTTGTTGTATATGTAAATACCCGTTAATGTTGGAATTGTTTATAGCCAAATTGTCTGCTTATGCAAATCGTGTTCCAAGATCACAGAGTTTCTATTGCAGAATAAAAGTCTCTTTTATTTAATACTGGGAATGTTTCCTGTGGCTGCTCTGGCTTTCAGAGATGATGTAGCTCTGCTGTGCTGTCAGAGCAAGGCCCCAGTGCTCAGCAGAATGAATGGAAGGAGAGGAGCAGAACCAAGCCCTGGAGCCCATCTCTTGTGACTGAGTCAGTGCTGTGCTTCTGCATTCCTGTGGGCTTCAGTACTTTCCCTGGGCCTTGGGAATACTAACAGCTGACTATCCCGCTCCAGGGATTCCTCTATCTGGCTTAGGCATTAATTTGAGATTCTGGTGCAGATGGCAATGGGCATTAAAAACTGCTGGGTGAAAAACTGAGAGAAATCAACATGCTGCTCCTGCTTATGCTGTGCCTAAGTGGTAATCAAGATCATCACCTGTAGATAAATCTCTTCCTGCCATCCTACAGAAGAGGAGCAGCTATATAGGCTCTGCCTCCAAGTTTTTAATCACTGGGGAACACATGCAAATTAATGACTCGCTCGTGGTAAGAATCAATAGCACTGTAGTGTTTGCAGGCTACACTTCAGATACAAGATGTGTCTGATACACAGCCTGGGGAGCAGAGTTCATGTTGGATGCAGGCATCTGCTGGACCGCCTGGGTCCTCTCGTTGACTCTGGCTGCCCCTGAGGAGGGCTCTGTGCCCCGGGACCACGCTTTTGTGCTCCTGGATTTTTCAGTCGAACAGCACTGTTGATTGTGCTTTTGTGTTTGCTTAAAGTTAGCGTTCCTTGGGGAATACTGTAGAGTAATAGCAAGTCGCGCAGCCTGGAGTTCAGCTCCTGTATTATTTCTTCATTAATATTTGTTGTTCATAAATATATATTCACTCCTATTTATCAAAAGAGCACCAATTACCAGCCATAAATTCTAACTGTGGGGAATATTTCAGTCCAGTTGTATTAAGAAGTGATTTTTAAAAACGTTGCTGAGGCTTTTAGCCAGTTATGTGCTACTAAATATTTAAATTTGTATCTCTTACTGCATGCTGAATTACAGCAGGGGGATATTTAATGCTCCCATTTCTCCAGCATAAATCTCTGAAAGATTGACTGGAAGAAAAGCACGGTGCTGAGCAGCCCGTGGAGATGCTGAGCTCTCTCTGGTGCCCAGACCGATGGGTGCAGTGCTCTGGGGTCCCCGTGGCCGGGGCTGCTGCGCAGAGCCATCCATGTGTGGCTCCACAGTGTGGAGCAGCTCGCCGTGCTGCTGGGCTGCTGTCAGCGATGGGTGCCTGGGGGCCCGTTACACACCAGCGAGGCCGTGATTTTATTGTTTGACCACGAGGCTGGTTTACGAGATGAAAAGCTTTCAGTACTTAAATAGTACTAATAGGAACCACTCCCGCATGGGCTCTAACGGTCTCCCCCGTTAAAAATGTGATTAAGAAATTAATTCATCTGGAAGGGATTGGCATGCAGTGGTAAACACTGGAATCATGATTTTTTTTTTAAATTTATTAAGGCAAAGGCCTGACTGTGTGGTGAGAGGAAGTGTCCGAGGTGCACACAGGCTTCCCCCTGCCCACTGCTGGGACACAGGGCTTGGCTCACTGTCAGTCCCAAGTGATCTAAGGAAACTGGAAATGGAGGAGGAATGCAGGGTCTGCTCTTGGCAGAGGGCAAAAGCCAGCAGCACTCTCACTTTCCTGCTGCTGGGCGCAGGACCAGGGTTGCCTGGGCCAGTCATGAACACGTTGCAGCATCCATGCTGCCAGCACAGCCCAACAGCTCCCAGCCCTGCAGCCACTGCAGAGCCCAGCAATCCCCATGCAGGATTCAGAACACTCAGCTCAATGCACAGCAGTTAAATTCTGACAGATGTGGTCATAGCCTTGATGTCCATCAACTTCTGCTGCAGATGATTCTAAAGAGCTGTTATTTGCTCCTGAAAAGCAGTCAGAGGTTTCCCTTTATCATAACATTCGGAAATGAACAGATGGGCAATGCCAGAGATCCCCATCCCTCCTCGTTTCCCCTTCCTCTTCTCTCTCACTCTTTCGTTCTCCTGCTTTGAGCTCTGGTGGTTCGGGGTAGCAGCTGGCCTTGAGAGCCAACGCGCCTGGGGCAGCATCCCATATCCCACTCTGCCACTTGTGTCCCCCACCTCTGCAGCAGGTCCCAGGTAGTATGGTTGTGGACACGCATAACAGTGAGTGCAGGATGATTCTGTATGTTGCTGTGGAAGTTGCATGCTGACAGCAACTTTTTCAGCTGAGGGAAAGAATCAGATGGTTTCATCCCCTTCAAAATCCCCACATCAGAATGAAAGAGAAACAGCTGTGAAAGTATCTTCCTGGCTGTGTGCAGGCAGTGCCAGCTGGGCCGTGGTGGTGCCTGCATTAGGGGCAGCCCAGGGGAAGGAGCTCTTTGCTCTGTGCACACCACACATTGTCTTCTTGGCCTCTTCTGCCCACCCCCTGTCTGGGCAGTACAGGCTGGGACAGGAGGGAGCAGCCTCCAAACTGGAGCTGCAATGCTCTGCAGAGCTGCTGGAAACAATGGAGGGCAGGGAGGCTGCTCTGTGCTTTGAGGGATGCAGAAAGCAGCACACGTTGTGCTTGCATACAGACACGGAGAATATTCATATTGTGATTTATCCCATTCTTTTTCTCCATTGATTTTAATTAAGTTCACTCTCTCCTGCCAAGCCTGGGGAATACAAGCAAAAATTAAAAATACTGAAAGTTCGTTTGCTTTGCACTGGAGTTTTCCCATCCTTTCAGAGAGGGAGAGGGGGCCCACACCACCACAACACATTTCCTGTGCTCTGCTGGTCCCCAAATAATAAACATAAAATTAAAATCCTGTTAGGAGAATCACAAAAGCTATTATAGCTCAGCAGCTGATATTGACTCTGATCAAATCTTTTGTGTGATTTCACGGCTTTCTGGGCTACTCACCATGCACACTCTGATCATGTTAGCTCTGGCTTGGTTTTTTTTCTCTCTCCCCCGCTGAAGCAAAGCAAAAAGAATGGCAAGAATAAACAATATCTAATCCTGTGATATAAGTTTGTGTCACACTTTTATTCTTGCAAAAAATACTTGGATAGACAATACCAGAAATGAGATGTCTGTACTCCAGGCCTGCATCTCCTCTTGTGTACATAGCCAGACATCACACTGCTATGAACAGGGGAAGCAAAAGTGTGGGATTTTTTTGCATGGATCTCTTTACCATCATAGATAAGCAGATGCAGTGCCCCACAGCAACCTGGCTTCAACTAGAAACTGCCTGAGAGTCCTGCATTCCATAGGTATCCGTTGTCATCCTATTTTTCGACAGACTCATTTTTCATATCAGATAGGGTGAGAAGCAGATAAAGATACCTCTTACTCAACTCTAATTTTAATTAATATGGTCATCAAATTGGCTATGAAAAATTAGGAAACCTCAGCAAAAATTCTGGAGGGTTATAAAATAGGACAATTTAATGTTTGCCGATCTGTGCTTTCCTCCAGTCCCAGGCAGTCAGTCATGGTGACTTGGTTGTTCAGAGGTGTCTGGAAATACCGGCAGCAATCTCTTCACAGAGTTTAATGACCTCGGGTCATTTGCTTTTTGAAATATTTCAACTACTAGGGAATAAAAATGGCAAGTTTGTTACAGTTACCCTCCAGGAAGTCATATCCATCCACCTTTGGCTTAAGGTCTGAAGTTCTGCACAGCCACCACCGGCTGCAGTGCTGCCCTGTCAGACAATGAGTTTGTGCCCTGGGAAGCAGCTGCTGGGGGTCACTTCCATCACCCAGTGACCAGGCTGGAAGCAGCCTCTCCTCTGCGGAGCTGAAGGGCTGGACTGGAGGGGTATGCGCAGGGGTTGCACTGCTGCAGCACTGCAGAGAAGACTGGAGGGCTCAGTGTCTCTCAGATGAGTGTTTGCTAAATGCAAATGCATATGTGAAATGCCGATAAGTGTGTATTAAATGTATCTCAGCCCTCTCAGCAGCGTGAGTGCCTGGAGCCTGTTTGTTTTAGCAGCAGCAGTTTCTGTCACTAACTGTTGAGCTCTGCTAATCCCAGACGTGGCTGTTGTGGAAACAGTTTGGCCCCCTAACCCATAGGTGAGGGGGTTTAAAGCTGCCAGGAGAGGAAACGTGCATGCAGTTTTGCTGGTTTTGATCCCTTCTTTTGGTGACGGTCTGCTGGAGGAACTGGCCTTGTGGCCTTCACACCAACTACTCTCTGCTGCATTTCATGTTTGGCATTGGCTGAAAGAAAGGCTGTCAAAACCAGGGTTGAACACAGATAGCCCAGCTCCTGACAGAGGGTGTTGTTCTCATCAGTTGTGTGGCTGGTGCTGGGATCACTTCTTTAAGGAGCAGAGACAGAGCCAGTCTCATGGAGTAGGTGTCCTTGGGCTGTGACATCCCACCGAACCCACGTGCTGGCTGCTTCACGTGTTGCCTGACCCTTCCTGGTTGCTGGGCCCAGGTATGGCACCCACATCTCAGAACTGGTGCAGTGAGCACAGCCTTCCATGGGGAAAACTATTATTTATGTTTTCAGATACTGCTAACTCACAGATAATTAATGTCAGAAAGCTGCCATGGTGCCTTTGCTAATAGCTCAGCAAAAGGAGACACACTGGTCAATTAGCAGCTATTTGATCTGACAGTACCAGCAAAGGGCAGATCAAGCTGCCAGCCCCCTTGGCTAATATCATTAAGTTTAGAGAGTTGTCAAAGCCACACTGGATAGGATACTGGTGGGAACAGTCAGTGGGACTCAGCAGACAAAGCCTAGTGCTCACAGCTGTATGTTTGCAGGCAGAGCACTGCCTGGCCCAGGTGTCAGGATGTGCAGAGGTGTGCAGAGGTGTGCAGGCTGACATCCTGCTGTCCTGATGTGGGGACGGGGTGCAGCTGCAGTCTGTTCTTTCCTGGGAGCTGAGCTGTGTTACCCCAGAGAAGCCCATGTGATAGCTTCTGCAATATTGGGGAAGTATTAAATTAGAAAGAGACCTCTGAGCAAAGGAGAAGTAATATCTGCATATGTGAAGGCCTCCAACTGTCAGCACAGCAATATTAGAGGATTTGTGCAGTTTAGCTCTAGTCTTTCTTCCCAGGGCTGACACCATAAAAGGAGGCACCATGATTCACTTGGAAATAAAAATACATGGAGGACGTGAGCAGATCTGTTGTTTCCCATCCCCAGAGGAGCCTTCATCCACCTGAATTGCTGCTTGTGCAGTGGCTTTTTCTCCAGCACAGTATCTGGCAGCTCAGTGTGCACCAGTGCTATTTGCTGTGCTTCTTTCCCTCATGAGCTCTCAAGGCTTTCCTAGAACCCCAAAAAGGGGTGAGAACAGCAGGGGAGAATGCCCCAGGTGCCAGAAGGAAGGAGAAACACCAGCTTGCTATTGCCTTAAAGGCCATGGGAGGAGTTTGGTGTTCCTGGGTGGGTGCAGCGAGCAGATATATCAGATGGGGGATATATGTTACTTCATGTCTACAGATGGCTGCCAGCATGTGGACAGACACAACCCAAAGGCAGTATAGATGCCAGATTGGGGGGTCTGACACATCTGCAGACAAGGGGCTAATCCTTCTGCAGACATTAGCAGAGATTTCCCATGCCCATAGGGAACCTCAGAACCACCCAAACACCAGCTCTCAGGAGCAGTAAGCCCTCTGTGCTGGAGGATTGTTCCGTGCTGACTGGGAGGAGGTACATTTCAGAGTCATTGTTGTCTGCAGGACTTTTGTTCATTGTTAGTCTCCAGACTGAGAGCAGAGGATGCCTATGGGGCTTGTAAGTAGGCTCCTTTCCCCTGGAGGCAGCTCTGTCCTTTGTCAGAACTGTGTGCACTTTTGTGGCCGGGGCATTTTTTTCTACCATTGTCAGAGATGTTCGTGTCTGTGTCTGGGATTACTTTTGCTTTCCCATTGCAGAAGACTCTGATTACAGTTAGTCTTCTTCAGGAAATGGATGCTGTAATATGCAATCTTGTCAGTTGAAGGCTAAATTTTATTCCTAGAATAACGTTTAATTAAGCATGCTGGCTTGCTGTCTGTGATGCACCAGTGAGCTGAACAGATGCACTTACCTTCATCAGCTCTTTTAAAACCAGCTGGAACCGAGGTTAAAGTAAACTGTAAAATTTATGAGCTGTTCCCTCCCTTTTTAATTAGCACCGTAAGTGTGTGACAAGAGGCCTCAGGCCAGGGGAAGGAGACATTTACTTGTTTACAGGTACCTGTCTTGCTCTGCAGCCTTGTCCAGCTGTATCCCCCCTAGATGGAGCTCTGCAAAAACATTTGGAGGCAAGAAAGCAGAAGCCTCCTGTTGCCCTGCATTCATTCAGCTGCCCCAGCCATCCTGGAAATCTGGGGTTTGCACTTTGTTGCCCTGCTGGTAGTGGGCAGCAGTGGGGGCAACGTTCAGATCCCCCTTGTCCTTTCTGTGAGTACCCTCCAGCACACCTTTCCAGCATCAGAGTTTGTGGCACAGAGACAATAGCATCAGAAGAAAAACTGCTATTTGCTGTAGACTGGTGCTGCCTTTGTGCCCGAGTAGTCTCTGCCTTGCTGTACTGAGAGCACATCTCCTGCCCTCACAGCTCTGCCGGCTCCTGGCCTTCCCCTGTGGGCTCTGTGCAGTCCCCACAGCCAGTACTGCCAATCAATGGATCATTGATCACTAAATAGATGGAAGCTGAGCTCCAGTGCGAAATCTGGCTTTTTGCAGGCTCTAGACTAGAGCAGACAGCTCTACTTATCCAAGCTGACCTGCCAGAGACCTGCCACAATAGGAGGCGAAAGAAGAATTGGTTGTCCAGGAGGATCTGTGGCAGGAAGGGCTAGAAGAAAAAGGCTGGCTCTTCAAGCACATCCCAGGTGTTCAAAAGCCCAGCGGTCGCAAGAGGATGTCAGTCCTGAAGGTCCTGTTATCAGCCAGAAAATTGTGGACTGTAAGTGGCAGAAATGTGTAAATGAGTGGAAAAAAAAATCTGTTTCTATCACTGCAGGAAATGGTTAGAAGAGAGATGAAGACTGAGCTTCAGCACAGGTGATAAGAGAGTGGAAGAATGCAGAAGACAAGCTGGGTAAAACAAGAGGTGTGGAGGGCCAGGGCTGAGGAACTGTGTTTGTATACTGTATAGGAAAGTACGTGCTGCATCAGCATGGCCATTCCTGCTTGTGCAGGTGATTGGGTATTACTGAAGGCCTGGGCAATTTTCAGACAATTTGGCATTAATGTATGCAAGGACAGCTGGAGGTTGAGGACCCAGCTGGAAGGAAGGAGTGGTGCTGTGGGAAGTACTGATGTGCCTGAGGTGCTTCCCCGGGCTCCCAGCCCCTTGGAAAGGAGGAGCAGAAGGAGGACAGTGCATCAGGGAAAGTGCCCAGTGCTCATGCTCAACTTAGAAAGAAAATAAATGAGTTTTTCCTCTCTCGTTTGCTACCTCTTGGGTGAATTGAGGTAACCATGCTGGAAACTACCAACCTGAATCACTAGCAGGCAGAGCTGCATGGAACTTCATTGGAATTTGCACCACACCAGTACTGGCACAAGCAACTTCTATGTTCATCAGTGTCATGCTGCATCATGGCTGCAGGAAGCTGGCATGCCTTTTCACCTCATCCCTGGCTGCTGCCAGAGCTATTACTCCTTAGGTTTTATAAGCACTAAATTCATTCGCAAGTATAAAAAACATACTGTCATATGGTCAGCTAGCTGAGCATTCCCTGACAAAAATGTGATTCTGCTGCTCCTCACAAGAAGTGCTAGTGATAGAGGCTTTATCTCTTGAATATTTGGCCAAGTCTCACTGCAGCTTCAGTGTCATCCTTAGTGATCAGCCCTTTCCAGCCTCTGGATACAGCCTCCTTCCTGCACTGTGAAGGCAAAGCTTCTCATATGAAGGTCTGTGCCACCTGTTGATTGATCTTTCTTGCCACTATGACTGGGCAGCTGGAATTTGTGCTGGTGTCTGTTTGGCTTTGCAGGGGTGGAGTGGTGTGTTGTTTCCTCAAAGTGGGAGTTTGCAGAGCTGACCTGGTGAGGGGCAAAGCAGCAGGCTTCTCCTCCATTCAGATGTGGGTTGCAAGTTGGCACGGTGAAGGTCCAGCCAGACACCGTGCCACCTCAGCTGCTGTCCGACCTGCTCCTGCCAGCAGTGTGGAGAGCAGAGCCCAGCAGGCAGGAAGACCACGGTCCTGTCTCACTCCACAATTGAAGATGCAGCCTGCAGTGAAGCAGCCACCAAATGGCAGATCCAGGGTGCATCGTGGGAGCACTTGGACAGAAGCTGCCTCTGCCTGAGTGAGCAGTGAGTGCCGGCACAGCCAGGAACCTGGGCTGGCTGTGAGCAGGAGCTGGTGCACAGCCCAGAGCCCTGTAGCAGCTTTCGCAGCACTCCCTGGTGGACCGTGCTGATTTTGATAGGCACATAACACAGTTTGAGGCTTATTATATTCCTAGAAAGAACGAAGCTTTGAAAGATCCCCCTGAACCAAATCCAAACCATAGAACAATCAGCTCCTGTCAGCCTTCATGCTGCTCACTGTCTATGGCAGGGATGGGGGGTCAGGGCTTGCAGGTTCAGCTCTTGGGCTTCTTGTGTTACCTTGGTAAGGAACTTTTTGCAGAGACTTTTCTCTTGGCAGGCTTGTGATCTTTTCTGCCTCAGCTGGGAAGCCAGCAGGACTGAATAAATCTCCAGGCCAACAAAAATCCAGGGTATTCTCACAATTGCCAGGATTTCATTAATTTACAAGTGCATTATTGAATTTCTTACCTCTTGAAAACATCTTTCTCTTAGATGGGAACTCCTTTAATATGTTTGGTTTTATATGATAGGCAAATCCAGCAGAATTCAGCAGGGCAGTCACCTGCCAAGATCTTCCTTAACTCCATTCTCTCTCAGTTCTTTTTGTTCCTGGCTATTGGAGAAGTTAATTTGGCATCTTTCTCTTTTCCACCTCAACAGCATCACCTCCTTTGAGCACACGCTGGCGGTTCCATTGAAAGGAACCAGTTGTCCCCAGAAACCGAGCAAACTGCTACATTGCTACAACAGTTTGCACTGCTTCTGGGGTGTAACGTCGTTTTTCAGTCCATGTTTTGGTGTATGCCAACCTGTTCTGTAACAAGAACTAAATGGGACTGCTGAGAGCAAAGCAGAAGTGGGGGGCAGCAGATGGTATACGTGGGTTGTCAGGAACTGAGCTCTGCCCGTACGTGTGCACCTCTGCCTTGATGAGTGGAATGCCATGAGATGAGCAATCCTTTTGGAGGTGGGCAGCACACACAGCAGTGCCTGTGGTGGCAGTGCTTTGTCTAATTCAAAGATGGCAGAAGCTCCACAGCCCACATTCCCAAGCCCAGCTTTGGTGGGTTGCTGAGTCCCTTGCGCTGCACGGCAGTGCAGTGTGCTGTGTGCCCGACTGGAAAACCTGCATACGATGAGTAACAGAAAAGGCACAGCAGTGGCTGTGAAGAATTCCTCACTGTCTGTGAAACATGCCCAGTTTTACTGAAAAAACCCCGCAAATACAGAGAACTGAAAATAAATGGCATTATTAGCAAAAAGGGAGTCCCTAATTAACCAGATATAGTCCATTACTGTAGCCTTCAATTCATTTAATTGCATAATTATGTAAAAATACTGGTGATGCGCTATTCAGTATATCTGGTATTGTCTTCCTAATAATTAGCTCAATAATTGTCAGTTCGACGGGGTAATTAACAGTGTTTAAAGATGTTGTGTCAGCCTTTTCTCCTTTGCTGAGCTCAGTCGGATGTCTCTGGAAGATGATTTTCTACCTGACTCGACTGTGGTTTCGTTTTTGATTTATAATAATGCGTTATGGGAACGACCAGACTCATGGATTGCTTCAATGTTCCTGTTAGGCTGACTTCTGAAAGTGGGAGAGAAATGAATCCTTACTTTCATTTACTCTTAGGGCTTCCACCGTCCCATCCCCGAACTCGTGATCTCCTTGATGTGATTTTCGCTTGTACAGAGGGAGCTTTGCGAAACCTGACATTTGTAGCCCTAAATCTCGGTTCTGTTTGCTGTGTAAAACCTTTCATCCCACATGCATCTTTTATGAATGGATTGAGAAACACAAGGAAGCAAACACGGAGCCGTGAGCATCGCCGGGCGCAGAGTAGAGCTGCTCAGCACGCGGTGACGCCGCTCTCCCTTCACACCGCAGTGCTCGCAGCGCTGAGTGCCGTGTGACGGACGGAATCTCGATGCAGTGGCTCCAATTGCATGGTCCAAGGTTGGCAGATTTCACTTTTCAGCAGGATAAAACCGAATATTCATTACTGAGAAGCGATAGATAAATCTCTCCTCGCACCCAGGAACTTTGCCAGCAGAGTTTTGGCTGGATGGGAGTCTATTTATGAACGCTTTCAAGGATTTTTGAAAACATTCTGCTTTGAATCACTAAACAAACAAAGTGATCTGGTCTCCTGGAATAAGCGGCAGTCACATGGACGTGAAGTCTGAACGTCCTTCTTGGCAAGGCAGTTTCCAGCACTTCTCCCTCCTTCTCTGTTTTTTCTTTTTTAACTGTATTTGTTTACTCTTACTTTCGTTTCTGTTCTCGGGCTCTGCTCCTTAGGGCACACCTTTCCATCTCCACCAGGCACAGTGCTCACCGGCATGCTTGCGGTTTGCAGCTTACAGGCTCTCCTCCCTGCAGCCCTTTTCCTCTTAGCCAGAAGCATCGCTGAGCCCAGATGGCCCCGTTCCACCGCTCTCCAGCCATTAGTTTGTATTCAGTATTCATAATTGCTTCGCTAACTGAGAAACTTTACAATCTGTTGCGGGCCATTATATGCAAAACCATGCCCAAATAATTGATCCCCTGCCATCCAAATTGCAGAAGTGCTCGAGCATTTTGTAATCTTACAGAAAAGGTTTGTATTCTGAGTGTTTGGAATGTATATTAAAATAAAATTGACATCGAGATAACAAGGCACTGTTTTGCAGCGCTCTGTCATTAGGCGCTCACACACCCGTACCTGTGCAGCAGGGCAGCGTCCTGCTGGGAGCGTGACCTCTCCCTAATGCAATATCTGGAGCTGAACTGATGCAATTTCGTCCTGCAAGATTCCACATTTGCCAGCCGCTATTGCAGCACCTGTTCCTGGCAGGGCAGCGGGATCCCCAGTGCTTGTGCTGGAGAACACCTTGATGGTGATGCAGGATGAGGTGCTGCAAATCTACCTGCCCTTAGCTCGTGCTGCAGGGAACAGCAGTTTTGTGATCCTTTCCCATGGCCGCAGCCACTGCCAAACTTTTGTTGCGCTGAGAAGTGAAATTTTCTCTGCCCTTGTACCACTCAGTGCTGCCCGAATCGCTGCCTCTGGAGCTGTGGCCTTGGCACCTGGCAGTGCTCAAAGCGCAGCAGTGATGGGCACTGGGAGCACAGCTGCAGTGTGGTCAGTGTGGGGCTGGGTCACAGCCCTGGGCCCTGCAGTTCTGACGCACTGACGCCTGTTTTCAAAATGCCTTGTTTAGAATGTGATTCATATTGAACGAATTCTGAGGCACGAAGGCAGGAAATGCGACATAAAGGTTTTCAAACAGAACCGGTGAGATCTCCTGTCGGATGATAGATCTCCCCTTAAGTCATAGGAGGAAAGGCTCCTACAAAGAGCAATAAATTCATACATTTCTCTAGTCACCAGAGTTATTTCCCACAAAAGAATTTATTACATAGCATACATTTCCCTGCTCACAATAATGAGATCTGGGCTCCAACATGTGACATTTATGACTGGCATTAAGAAAAAAAAAAGAAAAGATGCAGTCTTTGAGAAATATATGTGGGGCAATTCTCCAGTTCATATATTTGGTATATTCACACTCCTGGATAGCAAAGGTATGGTTTGGTTTTAACCGAGCAGCCAGCAATATTTCTGCTAATGCTTTTCTGGGGAAATGAATGGCAGTAGGAGCAGCCATGTAGGGCTCTCTCTGGTTTTGCTGGAGGTGCTGCCACCAGCCCACGGCCCTCTCACGTGGCAGGAAAAGCCCACTGTGCTCTGTGCTCCAGAGCTCCCCGTGCATCTCCCTGACATCACATGGCAAGGACATTTGGAGCTGCTCTGCTGCCTAATGGAGTAGTTTGGATGTTACAGCCTAAAATTAAAGAGCTCATTAATTACTATGCTGAAAGCCAGGCTCTCTTTGAGCCTGTTCTTTATCATGATTAATGAGGCAGCACAATCTCTTTCCCCCTTCATGTAATCTGTCCTGCCAAAGTGGGATCCACAGTCCTGTCTCCCGCTGGTCCTCTCCTCCCCGCTTGGCAGTAGAAGCATGAGCAGAAGTTTGGGGCTGAAAATTGCCCCACACTCTGTGATTCTCAAACCTCCAGGCCTCAGAGTGCCCTTTGCTTCTGTCAGTGTATTCCATTCTTTCTGGGAAATAGCCCCTCAGTCTGCCCTGGAAGTGGGCACCCACTTGATGGGGCTTCAGAGCTCAGCCACACTGTGCCTGGATGGGCTGGAGCAGGTCTCAGTCTGCCTGTGCTGACCCACTTTCTTAGCCCTGTTTCATCTGTAAATCATGTATAGCTCATTTGCCTGTGGAAACTGGTGCTTGTCACCCATCCGTGTATCAAGACAGCAGTGGAGGAGAACTGTACCCACCTCACTTTTCTGGGTGTCTGTCCCACGATCAGAGTTGGCAGCTTGGGAAAATGAGGTAAAACTGCAACCTGACGTGGATCTGAAATTCCCCTCCTGCTTTCATGTTTCTGATCTTCAGCTTTCTGTTCTGCTGAAAAAGAGGCAGCAGGAGGACAGGTATGCCTGTCTGCAGGATGGTCACTTAGTACCTGGGAGCTTCCAGTTAGATTTGCCTGCAGAAAGAAAGCAGGACATTACTGCACGGCAGGGCTCGCTATGCAGCTTAATCCTGGGATAGTGTTTTTTCAATAAAATAGATGAAAACAATATTGGTGGCAGCAGCATGCACAGCACCGTGCAGCTGCAGGAGCCCGGGCTGGATTATGCAGATGTGTGCTGGAGAAATCAGCCTACCTTTGTGTACCGTAATAAAACTTTACAATTGCTCAGTGCGTTCTAATTAACTCTCTCTGTCCCTCCTGCCTGTGGGAGGCATTCAAACCCTCCGTGTGGTGCTGGCAGCCTCCTGGTTTTTCACAGTCCGCAGCAATTGCATCGATACCTTCAGAGCTGCGGGTGAAAAACATCTGCCTTGGCCAGTGTCTGCCGTGCACCCTGTGCTGGGCAGTGCTCTGCAGTGCTCCTGACTGCTGCTGGCTGAGGATAGCATTCCCATGTGGGGAACCGGGCTCGGGTTCTGCCTTTTGTCAATGTGATGCCCATCACTGTGTGAGAAAGGTTATGCAGGGAAACCCCAGTTTATGGGCCAACTTTGGCTCATTTAGACTCCTGAAACAAAGGCAAAACACAGCTTGTGACAGCCGGTGTGCTGCTGCAGGATGGGAGGGTTTGGGCCGGAGCTGGGCCCTTCCCTGGTGAAGGCAGATCGGGAGATGGGCACTGGGTTACCCTGAGCATGCAGAGCAGGACTCTGTGCTCTGCAGGGCATGGCACTTGAATTGTGCACTCTGCCTCCCTGTGCAGCTGAGCATTGGTGACAGAGAACACCAAGACCCCCTTCTGCTCCACTGGAGGACACAACTGCCCATGTTTGGGCTGGGAAGGGGAGATGAGAGGCTGCCAGAGCACAGAGTTGCCCTGATGTGCGCATCATTCCCCCCCTCCACTCTGTGCAAAACTTGTGACCCTTTTTAATATCGTGCATGCAGAGAGGCACTCCCAAATAGTCCCATGGGCATGCTGAACATCGCCTGCACATGCAACTGTCAAATGTGAGCTGCGTTAATCTGTTAAGTGTATGTATCTTGCTCATAGGTACCTCAGTAACATCAGCAAAAAAAAGAAAAAGGAATTACATCGAAAAGTTGTTTGCAGGATAAAAACATCACACAGTACAAGATTTATAAAATTCTGTGATGGAATCTGGAGCGATGAAGCCTCTCCAAGAGCACTTTGAATAGCAGAGGTAATACCTTGGTAATACCTCCCAGGGGAGCACCACCTGCTCCTCTTCCATCTCAGGAGGGACACGTGCTTGTGTGCTTATCCTCTGATGACAGGGCTGTCCATAATTGATACTTCATGTGTAGCTTTTATACATAGCTCCAAGTCTTCTTGAGAACCTTCAGATTAGCAGAATGATTGAATAATTGATACTACATGTTTTATAAGATTCTGAAACATTCACAGTGTATGTTGTCTGGGGAGGAGCCCAATTAAAGCTGCAATCCCTCCAGCCCACCTCCTCTTTGCTTCTCCACCTCCTGGATCCAAAAGGCGGGCAGGTACACAGGGAACACGCATCGTTTGCACTGCGGAAAGAATGTACTTAATGACAACACGTTATTTGCATTTTTACTGAGCAAAATGGAAGTAGAGATAGAAACAAGGTAAAAGTCCCCTCTGAAGCCTAAGGATGCCTTTGTACTTTGCTGTGTGTGCCAGGTAACCTAAGCTGCAGCGTAAGCCAGTTTTCTGCATTGTGCCACTGGGCAGGCTGTGCCCTGGCCCTGGGATGTGATCCCTGATGGCAGTGTCACTGCTTCATTTCAGAGAGGGCTGCTGGCACCTTGCAGCACTGCACACAGGGGAGGGAGCCCAGAGATGAGCTGGCAGCAACCAAAGTGCTCAATATTGACAACGCATTGGCTGTTCTTTGTACACTTCCAATTCCAGTATCGATTTCTTAACCCTTTAACTCTGCCCAGCAGATGAGTTAGGTTTGATTTACTTTTCATTTGTGCTTTGTGATGGGCATGGTCTCCCCTCAGTGCAGGTGGCACTGCAGTGGATGGAAGGATCCCATATGCGGCCCCCACCTGCCAACACCTCTCTGGGGTCACAGACTGAGGTACACGGCTCTGCCATGATACCAGAGACACGGTAGCACCAGGCAGGGAGAAGTGGTGGCCCAGAGCCCATGGGGCAGCGGTGCCCATAGTCCGGGCAGGAGAGTAGAGCTAGGGCAGGCACTGTGGGGCAGGCACTGCGGGACTGCTGCAGCTGCAGGGCTCTGAGGAGGGGGAAGCCCTGAGCACTGTTACTATAGTTACTGCAGGGCCAAGGGTAACAGGCAGAGATGTTTAAAAATTGATTGTTCTAGCAACAGCTCATCCTTGTTTGGCAACATCAGGCACATGATGTCAGCTTGCTGAGCAGGGCCCTGCAGTTTCTGAAAATCCCACATCCAAGCAGTGCCTGATGTCTGGGATCTGGCTGCAGCTGTTGTGGTCGAGAGGTGAAGAAGTGCAGGTCAGTGCCTGCAGGGAGCAGGGCTGTGTGCTGAGACATGCTGGTACTGCGGTGGCCACGGGGGATTCAGCAGCAGAGGGGATGCTGAAGAGCACTTAGGAATTGTTTCTAGGGTTGGAAAAGCCTGGCTGAATGGACAGCAAATATTGGGTTTGTATTGTGTAGAGAAAATGGCTGCCACAGTGTCAGGACATTGTGTTGAAAGTGTTTTCATTCCTTGTAAATTAGCCCAAGGGCTTGTCCTCCTCCTGTACTTCCTGCAGAGCTTCAGGCTGGCTTTATTCACAGCACCGAGCACTGTTGCTAGGAGTCAAAGAAAAGCATGAGAATTTGTGGTTTTACTTTTCCAGACACCAAAACAGCAAGCTGACCACGTAGGCTGCGCTCTGCGTAGACTCCACGTGGAAACAAGCAGGATTCACTGGGCAGTTTCAGAGCCAACTTCCTTTATGTCATGGGGCAGTGCTGGTGCTTTGGTCTGGGATGAAAAACAAAACCATTTCTTCAGCCTCTTTCTCTTTCTGGCTATCCACCCATCCCATTCCGAGAGCAGTGTTCCCAAAGCAAAGCAGCATCAGCCAAAAAAGCTTTGCTGCCATCTGGACAGCCGGGCTCTGGAACCTCAGGAGGTACCACACCAAAGGAGAGCTCTATCAGAAGTGCAGAGGCAAAAGCAGAGATGAGCTTTGACCCAGAAAACCCTGCCAGCGCTGAGGCATGGGCAGCACACATCCAGCAGGAGTGAGCACACCTGGGCCAGCCCCAAGGCAGCTCCTCCTGCCTCCTCCATCCCACAGGCTTTGTGTGGAGCTGGTGATGCTGTTAATGTTGTTTCCTAATTATTAATCTCACTGCCCTCATCAAGGGCTGCTGCCCTGAGAGGCATTTTTTTTGTTCTTTTTTTTTTTTTTTTCCTTTTCCCTATGGGAAGAGATAACAGGAAGTGCTGGTGGTCAGCCAGTGTGTGTGTGGAGGGGGGGTAAGCCTAAGAAGATTGTCCCGTGAGAGCCAGAGTGGGTCCTGCACAGCGATGGGCCAGCACTGCCCGTGTCAGACGGTAAGTCATGCAGAGCCCTGGAGAAGCATTCTGATCATTTGCATTTCATGTGTAAGGAGGTTAATTACAATGATGGTGAAGACAGTCATTGGCATGATAATTTGATTAGAAGGGAACTTTAGTTCCTAAATAGATCTAGCTAGAGGCAATGTCTCTCTCTCTCTGGAGCAGCAGTTTTTTATCCCAAAGGCTGCGGTACCCTGTGGAGGAGGGAGTGGGGAGAGCTTTGGTATGATTTCATGCACCAGTTGGAATATCTTTATCTGAGTCACTGCCTGTGCTTATAAGTCCCTGACTGCGAGCAGGGGTGATAAGATCTTGAGGCGTCTGTGCAGTAAGGAATTAAGAAAAATGCATTAACAAAGTTATTTAATTGCTATGCAGCACTGCCAGGAGCTTGAGTAATAAACAAGAAAATTCAGAACTGCTCATTTCTGAGAGACAGTTTGAACTATTTCTTACTGAGACCTGCTGGGGAGGTCTGTACAACTGGAAAGTTAACACTGGAGAAGTTGTAACCAGAAAAGTGCCAGGCTGCAGCCCTCTGTGAAAGGGGATAGTGCATTAGTCCAAGTTAAGGCAGCATTTCTGCTGCTGACAGCTTAGAATCAATCTCAGGTACATGGAGACGGACATCCTACTTTGCAAAGCAGGAGGTGGGGGGGCGGCAGGTGCTTGCTATGGAAAACAGAATGTGCGATGGGAGGATGGCATGAGCTGGGTGTTCTCTGCTGCCAGAATTAATGGGCCGTGGAGGATAGTTCCCTGACTCTGGAGTTGCATCCAGGAGTGCTGCATTAACTCCCACTGTGACAGAATGGGACTGGTCACAGAACTAAACCTTTGTGGTAACTTACATGCAGGAGATTGTGACTTAATTATGTTTATTATGTGTGAGCATAGTAAAACCCAGTTTGTAATTGTGGACATGCAGCTGGTGCTTTAAAAGGGCTAATTTCACAAAGTTGGAAGTAATTGAGGCTTGTCACTTGGGTACAAGAATTTCAGGAGAAAGATGTAAATGAATAAAAGAAAACAGCTGAGAATAGAGAGTATAAATGAGGAGCCAAGTTTTATGGAACGCTGATAAAGGGTGGAGAAAGCTTCCCCGGGTCATAGTGGCCCTCCTGAGGAGGAAGGGATAATCTCAGCCAGGACAAGGCCCTTCACAGATGCAGTGTTAAAGCTGGGTAGAAGTCAGCGGTGATCTCCCATTGATGTGGCTGGAACAATGCGCCCAGCTCTGCCTATGTGAGAGTGGAAGCTGGTATGTAAAAAGAGTAGAGACGAGCTGCGGGATGATTACAGAGAATGGAATTATGCCATAAGGTGGGAGCCTGCAGGAGTGGAGTTTTTTCCACCCTATCAAAGGCAGGCTGAGGAAGCAACTTCAGTCTGTGAGTACTTGTGCAGGGAATGGAGCCCTGATAGCAGACTGCTTTGTTGTCTGGCAGACAAAGGTCTAACTAGATGCAGCCGACGACAGACAAGTACAGATTAGAAATAAGCTACACAGAAGAAACAGAGTTTAATTAAGTACTGAAGCAAAGCATCTAGGGTCTCTTCCTCACTAGAAATGCTACAGAGAAGATCAAATGTTTTCTTTTTTAGAAAGATTCATGGTTGTTCAAACTTGAATAAATCTAGGGCAGACTGATGTCCTGTGCTTGGCACAAGGTCAGGCTGGGTGATAGTCAGGTCCCTCCTGGACTCATTACCTGCAAATGTATATGCAGACAGGATACAGATGGGCCTCAGAAATCAGTTTGGCAAGGTCTGAGCACAGGGGATGCTCCAGACATGCAGCTGGAGTGGAGCTGTATCAGAATGAGGTGGCTGCAGCAGAGGGCAGCTCTAGTCCCTGTGGTGCCCTTATGAGGGTAGGGTGTGCTGGAGGAGGCAGGAGGAAGGAAGAACAGGGCAATGTCCCAGCCAGATGTGAGGGTCTTTAACTACTGCCTCCCTGGGGAGCTGCAGAGCGGTTGTGACCAATGCTCTGTGTATTGGAGCCACCTCTCCTGACTGCAGGGTGCACGCTGCTGAGGCTGCTCTGCTCAGCAAGAAGGTGTCTTTAAGAGCTCCTCTCTGAGAAGTCTCTAACTTTGCTTCTGATAGCATTCCTTGTCGATCTTATTTTTCCTTTGGTAACTGCTTTTTAAGGGGGGGGGTGAGGATGGGTGGAACAAGAAGTGCCAACGCTGATCTCCAGACCTGCGCAGGTGAATCATTGTTTCGTTTACTTTTGAGTGCCCATCAGGAGTTTCCCCATCTGTTTCCACAGCTGACTACTGGTGCATTTCACGTTGCATTTAAGTATTGTTATCTGTATTTGTCATGCCCATAGCAGTCTCCCCCAGATTTTAGTAGCTGTCAGTTTAAGTTATAGCTGCCTAGAATGGATTATGTAGAGTCTTATTTGCATGGAAGAAATATTTGAATACATCAACGCGTCTTGAATGCTTAAGATTTAAGACACGTGAGTATGCCCGTTTAATGTATGGGAATAAGGAGGAATGAAAGCAAGCAGTGTAACTGCCACATAGCTTTTTCCGTAACTTTCAGTGGAGCTGAGCCTTAGAGACTTCTCTAGTTTCAGCATGTGCTCTTGCTGCATGCTGCATCTCATCTTCCCCAGGACAGCTGTAGCTCCAAGCATCCAGATGTACTCTTGCCTTGGCAGCTTCCAGCAGAGTGGAATGGCAGTGGCTTGCTGGATTGCATTACGAAGCACAGTTTGGGTTCACAGCGTGGGGACAGCTGGAGCAGGGGCTCTCTTGCTGACAGCTGTGCTTCACCAGCAGTTTCTCACTACTCAGTGCTGTGCTTGCTTCCCAAACGCCCTGCAGGCTTTTACTCTGTTCTGACAGTCTCTCGATGCATCAGGAAGACCATGAAGGGCAAACACTGTTTCAGCATTGGCCTTAGTGTCTGAAAGGCAGCACTTTCCTGCTCCTGTGACCCCTTTGCTCACTGTGATCACACATACTAAGTAAATCATCTCCCCAACCTTGCCTTGATCTGGGATTCCCCAGTCTCAGCACCATGAGCTCAGCTCTCTGAAGGAGAGCTTGCTGGGTTTAGCTCTTAGCAGGTGTCTGCACAGCTCATGCTTCACAGGGAGCAACACAGCACCTCCCCCTCGCTGCTGCCAGGACCAGTTGCTGATATTCTTTTGATGGTCATCTCATGCTTCTTTGTCAGCATTTGCATATTCTGCCTCTTCACTAGTTTGTCTGCACTTACTTTGGTTGGCAAAAGCCTTTGAGACAGCGCAGTACGAGCCCGTGGCACTGTTTTCTGAACCTGCTCACCCTCTGTGTACATCTCCTCCTGCTTTGGCAGGTGTGAGGCTTCCAGGGTAGATAAACAGCTTTGCCACTACTTAGAGCCTTGCATACTTGTTTGCGTGTTTTCCCTCTGATGTACATAAACGCACCGACATCTGGGTCAGTCAGTGCTGTCCTTCTGTTCCAGCTACCGCACAGCATCTGCTTGCTGTCTTATTGCTTAACAAAACCCTCTTCTCCTGTTGTTTCATATGCAGGTCATTGTCCCGCAGCAGCTTATGTGCTTGTAGTTCCGAAAATGTTTGGCACCTGATTCACTTGTGGCTGTTCCACGTTCTCTCTGCTGAGGTTTCCAAGTGATTACATTTATGCTATGTTTAACTTTTGAACCCCACAAATACAGTCCCTTTAGAAGATATATCAACTAGTGAGCAGCGGCACAGGACAGAGAGTAATCCTTTTTTGACTGCTTCCGTCTACAAAAGAGCAGTTTACAGGTGCATGGGGATGTCTGCTTGCGGGGCCCTGGCAGTGGACTGCAGCTGATCCTTCAGAAGGGTTTCTCTTCCCTGCAGGGATGACCTTGCACATCACCCTGCTGCTCACCTGGAGCTGAACAGAGCAGAGAGTTCCTTCTGCAGGCTGTACCCAGTGATATCTGGAGGGTTTTGGCTTGTGTTTTCATTAGAACTTGTAGGGGAGGGAAAAAAAAGTGTGACTGTAACTGGGAGGTGAAAGTTAACAGCTTCTCTTGGCTATTATTATACATGCCAGAAGCAGTAATGATTAAAGGGACTGCACTGTGAGGTAAAGAGATGCCATCCTGGAACCAGATGACTGGGTGATACAATTAAGATAAAGAAATCACATATTGTTGGAAACAGGGAAGCAGAAGTGATGAAATGTGTGATTGGGAAGTATAGGAACAAGATGAAATTAAAGAAAAATCACAATAAGGAGCAGAAAATGAGCAGGACTTGGAACAAGTGATGCAGTTCTCGAGAAGATAAGAAGAGCAGAAATAAATTGAGAGCAAACACCCATGGAGTAGGAGAGACATACAAAAAAATGTTTCCAAACTCTATTAAAAATGAGTTGCTGTGCAAAAATGAGAGCGTTACAATCTAAAATAAATGGCAATGTTAAACCATCAGCATCTGTGGGCGTGTGCTCAAGGAAAGACGGGGCAGGTGCTCACAGGCTGAGCTGTGCTGGGGTAAGGTTTTGTGTAATTACTGCATGTCCTGAGAATGGAGCACTCACGGTTGGTGAACAGAAACACTATAGTAATTCATCCTGCAGATAAGGGCTTGCTGTCCACTGAGCAAAGCCAAATGCTTCTCAGACATAGCAGTTGCCAAATAAAAGCTTTCTGTAAAACCAGCAATGAGCTGGTGGCACAGAGATGGTCAGGGCTTGGAGATCCAGTGCGGCACAGCAGTGTAACACAAGGTATGCGTGCGTGGGATGAGGGAGAGCCTCAGGAAAGGTGCAACAAAGTGCTGCCAAGCTCTACTGGAGAAGTTGGTGGCTGCTGATGGAGCAGTGCTGCGTGCCCATACTGCAGGTGCCATCAGAGTCACTCTTTTGACTAAGATAGATGATGGTGAGTGGTGCAGGTGCCAGCGAAGGACTGAACGGTGCCAGGGAGTGTTCAAGAACAGATAAAGGGACTGAAACACTCAGAATGCCAGAGGCAGCAGGACAGCAGAGTGAAGTGCTCTCCTTTGGCACAACTGCTTGCCAAGCTCCCACCTGGGCTCCCTGTTGGTTCTCCTGGGTGGCAGTACCCAGGTTTGCTGGTAGCTCATCTGCTGCTGCAGCCCGCAAGGCTCTCCTGTGTGCTGGGTCTGGAGCTCTCTGGACTGGAGTCAGGGCTGCATTCAGAAATAAGTGCAAAACATCCTTGGCATAATTTCCTGCTGGCAAGATATGTGCACATATGTATGCACAGTCTTAGGAAGTGCCAGTACAAGAGGAAGAAAAAATACAAGGCCCAGTGATTGCTATTTTTAAATCCTGGGGAGGCTCCTGGACTTGCTGGTGACAGGGCTGCATAAGCAGGTTGGTAGCACTGAAATACTGAAATGTGTGAAAGGAATTCTGTCCTTGTGTTGCGTACAAGATGTCTGTGCTGAGCTGCAGCTCTGAAACCTGTCACTGCCAATGAGGAAATTGGCTGTCTCCAGAAGGCAGGAGGAAGCTGCTCCTGCTAACGGCTTTCAGCAAGCAGATAAGCACAGAAATATGTTCACTTTCCAAGAGCTGGCGTGTCCCTGGGGGCAGAGCATTGGCCACCTGCGGCACTGAGCTGCACTGTTTCTGGGATGCTGGGGCTCAGTGCAGTCCTGGGCAGTGTGAATTTAGGCTGGGTGGTCTGGAAGCCTGGTAGGTCAGGTCCCTTTGTGTGTCTGTACCATGCCTGAGAAGCTGCGTGCTGCATGCTGTTCATGAAGCACAGTACTTTGGGATTTGCCCTGCAGCCCTGTGTGGGAGGTCAGCGTGCTGCACAGCTTCACAAGTGCTGACAGCACCCTTCCCAGTATGGTGACGTGAGATGGACCCTAGTGCTTCCCCTCCTTCACCCATGCTTAGAGATACTCTGGTTATAGAGCAGCAACAAAATGTTTACACAGTTAAATCCCAAATCTTGTTGGTGTAGTTATTTAGTTGCAAGGGAATGAGCCTGTTGTTCTGCCTTTGTGATGCTTTCAATAACTTCTCATTTGTTTTGAGGAAGTCATGTATCCTTGAGAAGGTCGCAGTGATGCTGAATGAGGCAATGTAAACACCAGGACAAGGGCTTTGGGGTTTCTGAGTGTGGGGGAGAAGTCGTGAGAGCAATAAGTCCAGCAAAGTCAAGTGTGCCCAGAAAGCGGTGACTCCACATGACTTTGTGCTGCCAGTGCCTCAGGTTCAAATCATTAACATTAGGGAGCTGCTGCAAAGTATCAGAGTGCAAATTTTTTCAGTAGTGTCTGAATTAAGGAAACTTCTGTAGATTACAGGGCCACAGCCTCAACACAGACTGAGATCAGACTGGGAAGCAATGTCTCCTTTGGGGATCCCTGTGCTGCTTACTTCTGCAGGTGCCTCTGGAGCCCTGCAGGAGCCACAGTGGCCATGGCATGCTGAGAAAGGAGCCTTTCCATCCCTGTGTTTCACCATGCACATGCTCATTTTAGTGCATCATCCTCACTGCCTGTACAAGGGCATACTGACACACGGGAGCTATCACCCATTACCATGCAGCTTGATATGTATAGGGGGCAGAGGTGGAGACCATGTCCCCCAGTCTCCAGAGGTTCAAGGGATGTTACGGACATGTTATGCACACCCCATGCTGCCCTCTTGTCAGCCCCCTCTGCCCTGTGTCCTGCTGTCCCTGCAGGAGGGATGAGGCAAGAGGTGCTCCCAGCCGCCTGCTGTCTCATGCTCCAGGCACAGGACATGGCTGGTGCCTGGGTGAGGATTGCCATGATGAAGGTTTGTGCCTGGGCATTAGAGGCTTTTGTTGCTTGGAGTCTATATGGGAGGCACTGTGAGAGCCTGGGAGGAGTGCTGCCCAAGGGAGTGATGAAGGCTGCTTCCAGCTCCCCCTGCACAGAGCAGCATTCCCTGGAGCTGAGTGCAGGGGCAGAAAAGTCAGAGTGCCCCTGGGCATCTCTCCCACAGATGCTGGGGGCATGTGGACATGTCCTGAGTCCTCCCAGCCTCTCTCCAGTGGTTGTTGCCTTTTTCTGTCCTTTCTGCACCTTCCTCCAGGTTTATGTGGCTGCTATGTTCTAAAGTAAGCACAGAGGTTTCCCTTCTCAGAATAAAGGAATTGAATGGAATTGAATTCCTGCTGGGCTAATTTCTGTGCAGCAAAAATAGCTGTAATATATGTCTACTGCCACTGCTGTAAGGGGAAGTATGAGTTCATGGTGGCAGAAAAAAGGAATGCGCTAATTCTGGGGCTCAGTCTGAAGGTTCTGTGGGGCAAAAACCCTGGGAGACTATGGGCTCTGAGACCCTGACCACATATGGGACTTGGTCCACCACAGCAGTTTGATTTGACGTGGTCAGGACCATGGCCACATTTTGGAGGTACCAAGCCACGGCAAACAGTGAGGATGTGGGTAGGGAACGTTGGGCAGCGAGGAGACTGATGTCTGTGCCACCATTCAGTCGCAAAGTTCTGAGTGGCACTTGGCCATGTGGCAGCTGAATGAAGGGTCTGTGGCACAAGGATGCCTGTTCTGCAGGGAGAGCTCCGGGCTGAGCCCAGGGGCTTCAGTGGGGAAGTCCAGGAGCAGACACTGAGGAAGGAGCTGCAGACACCTGCTCAGTAGTTCTGGTATCCAAAGCTCAAATGAAGGTCTCCTGGAGAAGTTTGTGCTTCAGATGACTTTAAAGCTTTTTATGCAATATCCTCATGCTTTTTGTAGGTACAGGTATAATTATTTCATTATGCTTTCCTGTGAAGTGTGAAAACTATCTTTACCAATCCTCTTAAATTAGTTAAATATAATATTCGGTGAGACAGGAGATAGAGAAATGTTAATTGAAACTGGAGAGGTGTTTATAGGGTGATACAGTGTGGCCAACTGTGACTAAAATTAATGTTCAGGGTGCTTGATAGTGATTCATATTCCAGAGTTTATTAAATATTTCCAACAGCAGCCAAAGCCACATGGAACAGTCCACTACATTTGTGAATATCATCTTCGCTGATACATGGCACTTACTAGGAGTGGGTCAGCCAAAATCATTTTTAATAGAACCGGGTTTTCCCTAGGCTGCTGAAAGGACACTTCTGAGTGGTTGCTGTATTAGCGGGCTTGCAGGCCTGTCACATCCCTCATGCACTGGGGCCAGACCAAATTGTTCACAAACAGCCCTCTCTATGAGTGGGATTTCATGGGGTCATTATATATGAATGAAGCAAAGCTCTTCAGAACAGAACAGCCTGGTATTAATGCTGCAGGGATGCCTAGGATCAATTCCTTCTTGGCCATGCTGCAATGACTCGCTCTGTCCCACTGTCAGTGGAACCCCCACTTGATATCATACTGGAGGGCAAGTCTTGCTCTGTCCCTGGCTATTCCTGCTCTGCTATGTGCTCCTCTTTCGAAGGAGGACCTGCGGACATGGTAGGGCATGGCTGTAGAACATGTCACTGTAGAAGATGCTCTCCTGCCCAGCAGGTTGGGGAGGTCTGCATGTGGGCAGGCAGGTCGCCTCATCCATAGAGATGTCTGATTCTTTTAATTGAAGTATTTTCCTTCTTTTGCACCCAGGTCTTTGGCTTCACACATCTATCTCTGAATGGCAGAAATGTAGACTGTCCTCCTGACATTTAGTTGCCACGCAGCTCACGCTAGCCTAGGGACATCATCTCTCTAATTCACTGCTGCGGCCATTCAGCTACACACGCTGCATGGAAAGGAAGAGGAAATGCAACTTAGCAGCTGATGAGTGACAATGATACATCACAGGCGATGGGCTCAGCATTTCTGCAAACCTTCTGCTTGCCTAAGGCACCAGAAAACATTTTAAACTATTGAATACTGCAGCCAATAAGCGGCTGCAGTAATTTATTGATGTTCCCAGCTTGCCTTATTCCTTTCATCTATCTTTATGCCTGCCCTGGAAGGCTGAAATAACTAATGTTGCTATTTTTAATGAAGTTAGGTGAGCTGTTCACCTTTCACTTAGAGGACCTGAGCTCTTTTTTTAGGGTCCTGGCAGCAGGGAAGGTCAAGAAGTGACCATGCTTTGCTTCTCCCTGGTGTGTTGTGTGGACGTGTCTTTGTGTGCAGTGCTTTGGTGTGGGTGGACTGACCATCATTTTGTGCTGCTGGTGCAGTAACTGCTTGTCAGTGGTTGCTCCTAGTTTCTTTATGCATGGCACTAAAGACTCCTCTCGGTCCATGAAGAAGCCTGGCTACTCCCAGGATGCTTGCTGTCTCTGGGAGCTGCACTTTTTCACACTGAGACACTGAAGAGGCTCAGGCTGTGTGTGTCTCTTCCTCTTTAGGATAAGGCTTTTGGGCTCAGATCTCATTGCCTTTTTGGTTAGGTCCACGCAGACTTGTGATTCTGGTAAATGCCGTTTCACACAGCTACTGAAAACCAATTGAAATGATTCTGCATAATCCCATTGGCAGTTCGTTAAACTGATCAACACATCTCATCACCATGGAGAGCCAGCTTCCATTGGAGGAGAATGTACTAAAGAAGAAATCAATTTCCCATATAGCACCATCACAGCTGACACTAAACAAACTCATGTTAGATCGATGCCCTTCAGTGAACTTGTAACTGGCAGGAGCTGCCAGGGCATGAAAGCTCATTGCTGTTTGTTATTTTCCCATCTTTGAAACAGAATGCTGTTATGCCACTTAGAGTGCTCAAGCCGTCTGCTCTTTGTTATTGCTCTGGTGTTTGCATCTCTGATTTTTGGACTGTACTGTTTATGCGATGGTTCATTTGCTTAAAGGCGATGGAATGATTTATCCTTTTTGTCACTCTGGTAAATCAGGAGATCCATGGTGGAGAGGGGTGTAGTGCAAGGCTGGTGTACCAGCAAGTCCCATGCTTCCAAGCATAGAGATAGATATTAAAGATTTCCTTCCTGGGGAATGGCAGAGCCCTTGGATGTCTGAAAATAGACACAATGGTTTATTTTTTTTTCCATGAAGCATTTAAGTTACATATAATCTAGATTATTTTTCTACTAATATTATGGCAGTAAGTGCTTCTAAAATAAATAATCAGATCTCAAATTCTGAAGTGCTTGCTGCTGGAATATGTGCAAATTAGCTGATGTTAGTCCTCAGAAATTTGTAATTGTTTTCAGTGTTTCTTTTGAAACACTTTTCTTCTCCTAGTAGCACTAGGGAGAAGACATCTCCACTGCTCTCTTACAGAGGGATTGGTGAACCTCCTCCAAACTTCTTATGGAGACAACTAACTACAAGAAGACTTGAGACACTCCTTAAGGCACTAAATGCTGTGGCATGTGGTTTTCACCCACCAAACTGCCTTCTGAATTCTTTGTGTTAGCACGTTAATTGTAGAGGAGAAGAATCCGTTTGTTACAGCACATGTTTTGGGACATGAAATATGCTTGTCCTGTCTTTGCAGGTGATCGTGGCCTTTTCACAGAAGGAAGGAGTCATGATTTTATTTTAGTCTATGAGAGGACAAAACAAATGTCCTACAGAATACAGAGAAAACTCACCTGATAAATTAATTTTCAAGCTTTCGTGGCAGGACAAACAGCAGTTTTGGATTTGCAACCTTGCTGCTTTTCTTTTAGAAAGACCTTGTAATTCCATAGGCTGAGACCTGTATGAATCTGTTTTATCTGGAGAAGTGTTTCAGTACAGGAATGAAATGTCATTTCCTCACTGGAAGATAAATCAATAGAGCAGCTGGCTTGTTACTTCTTTACTATTACCACTGCCCCATGCAGGAAAGGTGACTGGAGCTAGGGTCAAGACGGGGAGTTCTCCTGGTCCCTCAGTGTTCCAGCAGTGTACTGCATTAAGCGTGTACAGGGACAGGATTGCTTGGGCCATGTACTCAGTTAACCTGTAAGCAACAAAAACTTGCATAGATCTTTATAATTCTTAACACTTATGTGTGTAGAACATTCTGTTTGTGGTGCTCGGTGTTTTGTAAGCATACAATTTTACAGATAAAGGATCAAGGCTTTGCTTTTACTCTAAGGCAGGCTACTGAAAATGTAACTCCTTTGTTTCTGTGTCCTCACTTACTGTAGCCTGGGACTTTGCTACTCCTCTATCATGGCTGCTCCATTGTGTCACAGGGTGAAACTCATGGGACGAGATGAAGACAATTTAATAAGGAAGAAAAAGAATCATAGAAGGTTTATGTTGGAAGAGACATTAAAGATTGCCCAGTTCCTACCCCTCTGCCAGGGGCAGGGTTTCCAGTCACCAGCTCAGGCAGCTTGGGGCCCATCTGGGGATGGGGCACCCACAGCTCTGGGCAGCAGTGCCAGTGCCTCACTGCCCTCTGAGTAAAAAAAATTCTTAACAACTAATTTAAATCTATCTTCTTCGAGTTTAAAGTCATTCCTGCTTCTCCTGTCACCATCTGCCTGTGTAAAAAGTCACTCTCCTCCTGTTTATAGGCTTCTTTCAAGTACTGGAAGGCCACAAGGAGGTCTCCCCAGAGTCTTCTCCAGGCTGCATGCCCCCAGCTCCCTCAGCCTGTTTTCACAGGAAAGGTGCTGCAGCCTCTGAGCATCTTTGTGGTCCTCCTCTGGCCTTGCTCCAGCAACTCCACATCCTTCTTATGCTGGGGGCCCCAGGCCTGGATGCAGCCCTCCTGATGGGTCCTCAGAGCGGTAAAGGAGAGGATGACAATCCCCTCCCTGTCCTGCTGCCACCTTTCTGCTGATGCAGCCCAGGATACACCTGGCCTTCTGCACTACAAACACAAGAAGCAGGTAAGTTGTTGACTTAGTAGTTGTTGTTGAGCTGTATTTACACTAAAACATCTGTGTTATCAATGTTATTTTCCTCTTAAATCCAGAATGTGGCACCATATCAGCAGCTCTTGAAGATAATTAACTCTCTCTCAGCTAGGAAAAGGGCAGTGGTCTGACTTTTTCATGGCAGAGGATGGGAGATATTTAAACTATTTCCAGGAGAAGTCTGTCTCTGAATCTGAGTGCTGCCTTATGAATCAAGGTCAGCTGGCATAAGCTGTGCAAATGTTCCAAGCCTCTGGAGCTTAGGAAGGAATTTAGGAGGCTTTGAAGTGCTCTTGATCTTCAGAAGGACATCTGCAGCTAATGGTCTGCACTAGCATGGCAAGAGCTGTAAGGTTACATTGCGACTGTCTTGAGTCTTCTCTGTCCCAGTGGGTTTCCAGGGCCCTTTAATGCAAGTTCAGAGAAAAGCAAGTTGTAAAAAATGCACTCTCAACCTAACAGCTGATAATCTAGTGCTGGTTAAGTCAGGTGTAAAATGTCATAGTGGGGTTTTAACTATGGTGCTTAAATGCATGATAAAGTACAGCACACAGAATTAGTGGGATTTCGATGGGAAGTTAAGCGAGCAGAGTGTGCTCTTTGCTATACAACTGAAGGCTCATTTTCTAATTGCATCCAAATAGACAAATATCTGTTTATTAGCCTGTGCAAAGCAGCACAATGGTTTGCCAGACTGTCTTCATTCCAACTGTAATAAGCAAAAAAAAAAAAAAAAAGCTTTGCTGTGAACCTGGATCAATCCTGAATTTTCAGGAACTGCTTTTTCATCTGTCTCCCTTCTCTCATTAGCTGATGGTGCCAGGATGTTCTTTGCTAATGAATGGCTGCACAGTTCTGTGAGGCCTCTAGATGAAAACAGCTATAGAAGCCCAGCACAGGGCGCAGTCACCTCTCAAAGTAAACTATGTGGTGCAAGTCAAGGCTTAAAGGCTTTGCTCTGCTGGATGCAGTTCACATCTGTGGCTGTGATCATCTCCTGGGGGTGGAGGAAAGATTCTTCCTGGCAGACCTGAAAGTAACAGGTCAAGTGCCTAACAAAGTAATGCTAAGGCCTTGGATGTGGTGTCTGGGACAGAGGCTTGTCTGTGTGATAAACACCCCTTTGTCCTGCACTCGTGGCACTGGGACAGGAGGGAAAGCCTCTGATTGGACCCAGTACTCAAATCTCTGTTTACTGTGGCCCTCTTTTTCCTGACAATGGTCTGTCTCCATTTATGGAGCACCTCTGTGCTGAGAAGTGTTGTAGCCTGCTCAGCATCCACTTAGAAGTCCTGTTTTGAAGGTGCAAATGGAGAAAATAAGGTCTCTTGATCAGAGAAATATGCTTCATGGCCACCTAGTGTGTTCACAGCTTTGGTGCACTGCTTTTTCTACACACAGAGTGTTCCCTGCTGCTCATGTGAGTGTCACGTGTTGGTCTTCTGCATCCCACGCAGCTGTGGGCACCTTGCAGCCCATCTCACTGCTGTTGGACCTGGGGTGAGCTGCACTTCAAAACCGTGAAGGGCAGCACTTCCCCCTCTGTCAGGATGTGTTGCAATGGATATGGCTTTTCAACACCTCAAACTCTGAAGTGTTGTTTTATTAACTAACAAGGGTATTAGAAATGCACAGAGTCACTGGGCTGAGTATCAAGGTCTGTGACAGCAAGACAAATTGGACAACTAATAGGTTATGTGAGTGGCAAGTTTTGGTGACAGGCTGACAGTGTGGCACAGCAGAGCCAGAACAAACTGATGACACTGTGGCTCCTGAAAGGTCACATTGTCAGTGTCTCCATCAGCGGGGAGAGCTGCTGCTCACTGCTGCCAAATGGGAAGTGACAGAGGGCTGTAGTGCCTCGGGTGTTAATGATGGGCTCTCATATGCTCTGAGCACTTGTGAGTAACAACATTTCTTGGTGACATTTCCAAACGTTGCTGGTGCCATTGTCCTGGTGTCCTATGGGGAGCGGGCTCTGTTGTGCTCATCCCCGGCACCTGTGGCAGGGCAGTGTTCTGGGGTGATGGTGAGTGACAGCAAGTGCTGCATCCTTACACCTGGCCTTTGGCTGCCATGATGCACAGAGTAGCAGATAAGAGGTACAGGAGTGGGAGACAGAGAGTGTTGTGCGGTGTTGGCAGAGTGGGGGAAAGCCAGTGTGCTTGCTTGGATGGAAAGAAGAGCAGTGTAGGAAGGATGGGATGCTGCAGGCTGGGCTTTGATCACGGTCTTCATTTGTAGGAAAAAACAAAAGAGAGTCAGTGCGTTGGTTGTTAGGCACTTCTCAGCTGGTTGTGACTAGAGGTTGTAAATGAGGGCAGCAACGCTTGAGTCACCCTTCAGAAACAGTGCAACTATGGAGGGAATAGTTTCCTGCAGGCTCTGTGTCTCTTTAGCACACAGCCAGCCAGACCTGTAATTGGACTGTTTGTTTTGAGTCACCAGTTCTAACACAATCATCTGATACTTCCTGGTAAATGCTCATTTCCATCCCACCTGGCTTGCTCATCTCACTGCAAATTGACCTTCTCTGCAGGAAGATGGGTGTTGTTAGCACAGCACAGTCACTACATGCGGCTCAGGTTGGTGCTGTTCTCTGTATCAATGACAGCCACCAGCTCAGACACGGTTCCTGTGGTTTGGGGTGGGCAGTGGTGGATGGTGGCCTCCTGGCAGAGGTCTGCATGGAGTGTGCGCTCTGCCAGGTGCCAGTGAGGTGCATGTGGTCCAGCTGTGACTTGACTGCACCAGGAGAACAGTGCTGTGAAGATTGTTTCCCACACCTGGAAAGCAGGGACCTGGCTTCTCGGTGTGCGTGCGCTGTGGGTGAGGGCAATCACTGTTCAAGCCAAGTAAGTCAGGTGTGAAAGCTGGTCCGAGTGCACTGGGAATCATCTTGCTGGATGCAACAGGTCAGAGAACTCGCTAGGCTCCTAATTTTTTAAATCTTTTTTTGTCAAATGGTCACCGGAGAGTTAATGTAATTTTGGTTTTAATTACACTGCTGGAGGGCACACATACTCAAGGGAGAAGACATAATTACTGAGACATTTTATTAAGATATTATTTAATTTTATTGATGTGTCACAAGCAAAGGCGCAAGAATGTTGAAATCAATATATACTTACATCAATGTTTAATCTACTTTCAGCATTTTTGCCTGTTCTATTTATGCAGTTGCTAGTTGATAGATTAACTTATTAGGAATATGTGGAAAATTAATGAATTTCCAGTAATATCGCACCCTGTATATATGTTTCAGTGCAAAACCATAACAAGATCGGACTTTATCTTCTTTGGTCTGAGGTTTTTGGCCCCTTTTCATTCCAGATCACTGAAGGTGTGATCCATTTTTCCTTGTCAGAACAGGTCAGCAGCCCCTGTGTGGAAGTCAGACCAGACCCAGACTGGATGTCATCACTTAGAGAGGGAGAAAAAACAAACAGCCTGGGGATGTATAGAATAGAACAGCTGAAGTTGGAAGGGATCCACAGGGACAGTCTAGCTCCTGGCTCATCACAGTTGTGCAGCACAGGTGTTGCCCAGGGCCTGGCCTATGAGATCTTGTATTGCTGCTTCCAGAATTGGGCTGGCAGGGACACAAATCCATGCAGACAGGCAGTGATGGAAAAATGGGACAGCACTCAGAAGGAAAATGGAGCTCCTGGACCACTTACAGTGCCAGGGCCTGACACTGAATCATAATTGCTCTGCTCTTGATGCCAAGGCTTATGCAGCACAAGGTTACTTAGCACAGCTTCACTTGCTGCCATTTGCATCCAGTTGGCTTGTGGGTGAGAAATCTGATGCACTCTGATCCAGCCAGCTGCTGAATTACTCTGACTTTGAATGCCTTGTGACCAGTGCAAGCCCTGATGTAGGGAAGTGAGTTTTGGGGTGCATCTCACATGCACTGTGCTGCAGCACAGTTCCTTTGTTGTCTTCATCCATCAGCTGCCTCAAGAATATACATCATCCACTGGCTCAGCTGCTCCTGCTTCCTGCATGAGTCTCACTCCCTGCTGCTCTCCTTGTCACACAGATGACACTTGTGATGACAGACTTGGTTTCTGCTTCCCCCTGCATGGGTGGGTGGGCACTGCTGGGGCTGATCATCATTAATGCTTCCCAGATGCTGTCTCGTGTGGTTGGTTTGGGGGAGTTCTGGCTGCGTCCCTTGCCTTGTTTTCCTGCTGAATTGAGCTATCTTTTTTCCCAGGCAGTAGCTGCCATCTGCACCAGGAGGTTAATTTGTTCTTCTTCCCCATAAGTGCATTTATCACATGGAAGTGGCTGTTGTGAAAAATATTGATCAAACACCGGCTGTTCCCTGGCTGGACTGCAACCGAGTGTTACGGATACTCAATTGCTTGGCATTTTGCTTTGTGTGCAGACAGCTATGGAGAGCGGTGTGCCCGTGTGTATGTGTGTGGCAGTGGGAGGAGCAGGCAGTGGCTGCTGGGGGCTGCTGCACCCCTCCCAGTGATGCTGGCAGCAGTTCTGCTGGCGCTGGTGGCATGGCTGATCCCTTAGCATGCAGCAGGGCTCCTCCTGTCTGAACTCCTCAACTTGCACTGATTGTGTCTGCAGAGGCCCAGAGCATGGTGGAGAGAAGGGGAGGTGGTGTGTGATGAGATTAAAAGGTTTCTGGTATTGGGGAGCAAAGCTTGGGGTATTTCTGGTTCTGCATCTAGCCATCTACTACTGAATATTTCCAAGGGCACTTGGGTCTGTGCTCTGGCCAGCAAGAGTGCTCTGGTTTGCTCTGCTTCAGACCTGAAACACAGCCCTTTGTGTCAGCCCTAGGACATCTCTCTGAGCTCCTTCCCAGCACAGCTGATTGCTACCACTCTGTTCACCAGAGCACGCTTGTCTCTCTATTAAAGAAAAATACAATAATAACAACTTCTTCTGGCAGCTGCACAAATATATGCTGTTTTGACAGCACCTTATTTCTGCACAGTGCTTTGGAAGGCTTGCGTGAACGTTTCTTGCAGGCAGCTTCATGGTGGGAGAGCTGTGGCACAATGAAAACATATGAGTCACCCATTTAAAAATCATAGCGTTTTTAGCACCAGGACCTGTCTGTGCTCTTGGCTGTCTGTCAGCCACTCCTATCACCAGGGCACTTCTTGGTGTTTATCTACTGGGGGAACAGTGGCCCAAGTGTGGCAAAGCAGGGGCAGGTGAGGAGGTGAGGGAACACAGCTGCTCTCTGGGTCGCAGATGGAGGGGGCCCTGTTCTGCACAGCAGAGGCACTGAGGCCAAAAAGAGAAGCACAGGACGAGCAGCTTTCTAGCATGTGCCCCAGACACTGTGTACTGTTGAAGAGCACAACTGTCTCCCAGGAGTAGTCAGCCCTTGTGGCAGCACTCTGTGCTGTCTGCTTGTTTTTAATGGGCAAAGGAGCCCTCATTTAGCGAGCAAAAGAGAGCAGCCCTTTGAGGAAGGGAGAGCTACTTGATTTCAGATGTACCCTATTAGCAAGCAACACAGAATTAATAAACTCAGATGGGAACTTGTGTTCATGTGACAGACAGCTTCCAGTAAGAGCTGGTGACTTGGCTGATGCTTGTCTTCTCTGTCCACCAGATCCTGGGAAAGCACTGTACCTTTGCCATGCCACCACAGTCATGTTCTCCTCCCATCACAGTGCATGTATTATGTTTCCTGACAGCATTTCTGCTGTGGAAAGACTTGAGCTTCGCCGATGGTGCACCCATGTGCAGAGGCAAGTGGGAGTGCTGGTGCAGCACTGCAACTGCCAGCTGGGAGCAGTGCTGCTGGCCACAGGCAGCCCTGCCCTGCTGTTTTTCTGTGCAGCCGAGCATACTGTCCAGTGTGGATTCACAGGAAGAGCTGTACTCTGCCAGTATATTAAAATTTAATTAGGCAGTAAATGCTTCTTTGTTCCAAGCCCTGAGGCTGAGGAAAGCCAGAATGTCTTTTGGTTTCTTAATGGGACAAGTGTCCCCTCCAATAGGCTGCAAATGGTTTTAGTGACACTGGGCAAAGGCCTGCCCTCTGTTTTACATTTGTGTAATTACTGGAATACCCACTTCCAATCTGCATGGCCTCTTAAGGCACCAGTTCTGAGTGCGTGGGGGAGACAACAGCTTTTTCCTGGGAGCAGCTGAATGGAAAGAAGGCCATCGAAACTGCTCTGTCATGGAACATGACACTGTGCTGATGAGGAGTTCACAGCACTACTGGTACTGCTTTTACCCAGGTTCCCACTTCCAGTAGCCTGCAAAGGAGATGTGAAGGTGTGGAGTCAGGGCAGTACTCCCTGCTGTGCACCCCTTCCTTCCAGCACGGTGCCAGCCTTCCTGGAGCTCTCAGTGAGCACTTGGGATAGTCATGTTTGCCATTAGTCTCATCATTATTTATTTGCTTTTCACACTGTGACAGAAGCTCATGGCTTCGGCAGAACAGTTTTCTATCCTGGCTGCTGTATACTCTACCTGTATTAAATTAAGTACAGTCCCTTCCTTGGAAGGCTCCAAGTGTAAAATAAATTATAATGGAGAATAACAGAGTGCTGCGGGGGTGGGAGCACGGTTCTGCTGGAGTCACTGCTAAACGTGCCCCATGCTGCAGCCTGCGTGTACAGCACCTGCTTCCAGCCCTCCTCCCTGAGAGCTGAGCTCTGCTGCTGAGCCCTCCCTACCTGAGGTTGCTTGTAAATTCTGACTATTGATTCTGAACATGCAGCTCCTCCTTGTAATTTGCAGAAATGCAGAGATTTCTTGAGCACTTCATTTGTTTAAAGCTTTCAGCTTGAAGTATTAAGTGGAGCACTTTTGCATATCTTGCTATCCTTTTTGGGGAGGGCTATCCGAGGCCTTCCTAGGAGAACCCAAAGGATATGTTCTGAGGGAAACTCACTGAATGCATTTCCATGCCACTCATTGATCTGGCTCAGACAGGGACCCATTTGCAGTGGCCATGCTTCCCCTGGACTACACAGTCTGTCCATAAACTTTTTTTTTTTTTCTTTTTGACTTGAGGCCTGTGAGAGGTGTCTGGAAAAGCTGTAATCAGCACACTCTGACTTAACCTGGACTCCTGAGGCCACGCAGGTTGCTGCTGAGATCTCTGTTTTTGCATCTGTTCCCAAGACTTCAAAAAGAGACTCCTCTAGCTTCTGCTATCAATGTTTGAGACACTTGTCACTTTAAGAAATGGCTTCGTTATTTTAAAATGAGGTTTTTGAGAAAAGCTGTTGTTATTTATAGATTTCTATCTGCTATCAAAGCACTTATCACTGTCACATCCCAGAGCCTCCTAGCAAATGCCACATTGATGGCCACTTTGGAAACGTGGCGAGACAGGGAGGCAATCACTGCTGGCAGCAGCTGCTGGGGGTGCACATCACTGTGCCTTGCTTTTACTGCCTGTGAGAAAGGAATGCAGCTAGCAGGTGCATCAGTTAGCCTTGGGGTGAATTCCCTCTGAGGCAGTGATTGCAGCCAGCATCAGCTGCAGGGATGTTTGGGACTGCTGTTGTGATCTGGCCCAAGATGCAGCACGGTGTGCTGCAGGTAGCCATGCAGGCAGCCTGCATGCTGCGTGTGGTGGCTGCAGTGCTGCCTGTGCAGTGGGTACCTACATGCCCATGTCTGTGCCTGGTGCCCGGAGCTGGCTCTGTTCATCAGAGAGATGGCAAGGTCATGGAGCCCACTGTGCAGCCCAGGGGCTGAGCTTAGTCCTGCCAGGATGCAGAGTGGTGCCACTTCAGCAGCTGGTTTTTATCCAGAAGCAATTGATTCTCCTCATGAAACAGCCTGTTAGTCACTCGCAGCACCGTCTGTCTCTATGAAATTAACAGCTTTAGAATGACCTGGGGTGGGTTTGTAGCTGCGGTGCTGCTCTGGGTTCTGCAGAGGGGATCCTGTGTCTGCATCGCGTGGCAAAGTCTCACCGGGGAATCCTTTCTGGTGGAGCATCTCAGCCCCTTGCTGAGTGTTAACATATAATAAGAGGAAATAAGCATCTCCTGGCTATTATTTTCCATTTGCGTGGTCAACTGGAACAGACAGTGGTTTGGAGTAAGGTCTGATATGCGTATATTGATTTTTCTTTATAGATTAGAGCGGTTCAAACAGTTATAAGGTTAATTTCAGATGATTAACTTCGCCATATTGTAATATTTGATTTAGATTGGCTTTCAAACACTTTCCACTTATTGATTTTCAATACTGTACTTTTAGCGCCGCAGCCAAATGTCATTTAAATGGAAGGTTGGCAGAGTGGAAAGTATACACAACGGAGCAGAAAATTCTGCTGCACGCCCGCCTGCACCCGTCCCAGCAGACACCATCCTGTGGGCACCGCAGCATCGCTCCTACCAGCAGGGCTTTGTTTGTGACACTAAGGCTCGCTGCTAAAATTCAAACATGAAATGGTTGGACACAGGGACACTGACAGTCTTTCAGCCCCTCGTGTTCAGCGAAGAGACTTTTTAGTGGGACCCTTAGCAGTCAGGTGCTGGGGGATCAGAACCTCATGGGTCATTTGGTGGCATCCCAACCTCACAAAGTTGTGTTCTTCTCCAAGTTGATGGCGTGCGGCTTCGCTTCCAGCTGTCCTGGATGGTGCTTCTCATCCTGCTGTCACATAAAGGAAAAGCTCTGTGATTCTTCTTTGAGTGGGATATGGTGCCCTTTACATTCCTTGAGACCAGATTGTAAAAATAATAGAAAACTGACATTTAAGCTATTGGAGACAAGAGTTGTATTTTGTTGGATTTTTTTGATTGTTCAGAACTAAAACGCACAAAGGAAAAAAAAATCACCAAAAAAGATGATGATGCTTCTTGCCTTCTTCACGTTTCAGCATGGGTAATATGTGCACATCTCAGAACAGATTATATTAATGTTTCTGAACATTGATGAGTCCAAAACCACTCAGAGCTGTACACAGCAGCTCAGAGGGAGTGGGAGTGACGGAGACGCTGGAAGTCAGAACATAGATGGGAGCTGTTTGCTTTTCTCACAGCTCTTGTCTCCTCCTATCTCTCATACTTTTATTTTTCAGGGGCTATTTTCTTCCTCGCGTTTTGGTGATGTGCTGAATACAGATGAGGCACAATGTACACAGAGCTATTAGACTGATGCACACTCATTTTTGTGTGTGTCTTTGGAGGAGAAAAAAAAACCAACAACAAAACACAGCAGAAAACAGTTCAGGTTCACCTGGCATACTTTGAAAATCATGCCAGGAGCTTGACCAGGGGTAGTCCCCAACTGTGCTGGAATCCCTGGTCTGCTCCTGAGGGACCATCACTGGGAAATACCAGTGCAGAGGGTGCAGCATCTGCAGTATAAATTGCATTCTGTAATTTCCTCAAAAAATCTGCAGAGCAGCAGCATTACCTTCAGCTCTTTTCCAGAATTCTTCCATATGTACTTTTTGACAAAAGGAGATCACGCAAAGGTCAAAGCTATTACAAATCTTTTCAGTGAGCAGTGCTGCTGATCTCCAAACACTCGTAGCTCTCCAGAGAAAGTTTAAACTTACATTCCTCACCTCTATTTGTTCCAGTCCGGTCTGGCACCCACCAAAAGAAACGAGCGTGGAAAACAACTTTCTGAAGCACCTGGGTCTGACAAAACAGAGCTGATGAAATGGGCATTGTATTGTATTAGCTTGGATTTTAGGAAGAATTTATTCCAGAAAGGGCAGTCAGGGAGGTGGTGGGGTCACTGTCCCTGGAGGTGTTTAAAGCAAGGGCACTTGTGGTGCTCAGGTACATGGTTCAGAGGGCAGCATTGGTGGTAGGTGGGCAGTTGGACTGGGTGATCTTGGAGGTCTCTTCCAACTTTAATGATTCTACAGTTCTGTTCTGTGACTGTGTGTGTTGAACCCAGGGAGGTAAATGCCTGTTCCTGTGATGCACGTGACTGGGAAAGCATGGGGCGTGCTGGATGCAAGGCATTTCAGAATACAAAAGAGCATTTATTGAGTGTATTCTCCGGTATCCACTGAGCCTGTATTACTCTTAAAAATCATGTGTTTTATCCAACCTTGCAGTGGCTGCTGCATACATGTGGCAAGGTTTTGATGCCTGCCATATTCACCTGCCTTCACCTCATGTGGTGGGAACGTTGGGAGCTCTCTTCAGGTGCTGCTCATTTGAATGAAGTAAATACTACTACTACTACTGTAGTACTGTCAGCTCTGTGCTCTGCTGAACTTTCCTACTACCTGCTCTCCCACTTGTTGGCTTGTGTATTAAATGAAAGCAGCTTCTATGCACCTTGTGAACAGCCTTTGTCCTGCACACATCTGATTCCTACCTGCTCTATTGCTACCTCCTTGCTGGCTGGTGTGGTCAGTGGGGATGCTGCGGAGTTCCCATGTCCATGTCACCCTCATCCTGCGATGTTTCTGAGAGATTATTTGAGAACGACGTTGCCTGCAGCCTCTCTGTCTGAGCCAATTAAACAGAGAAATTAAACAACGTCTGAATCAATTAAAAAGAGAAATTAAACAGTGGGACGAACAGGAGACAACAGAGACAGAGCTCACTGCTGAAGTATCTCCACGAAGGGCATGATGTGCATAACCAGCAGCCCATGTCCAGGCTGGGCTGTGCCTTCACACACGTGCTTGCATCATCCCCTGCAGTGCTGGGACGGCCTCGTGCTGGGTTGGGGTATACTAAGCTCACAAGAGATGTTCAGCACCCTTGGAAAAGAAAAACCCATGATGGTCCACCATGGCTGACATGGCTTCTCCCTCTGTCAATACAGTGAGCAATTGGACCTTCCTGATTATTTTATTTTATTTTTTTGCTACTGTCTGTTGAGTGACTTTTCCAGAGCTGTTAAGAGAAGCAGCTAAACCAGACTACAGCTTTGCTGTATCTAATTGGTGCTTTCAGATGTAAGTGAAGTGATCTACTAATCGTTTTGATCTGTTTGGTTCTTTGATCTAGCAGTTGTTCTCAGGTGCAATACAGTGAAGGCACAAACAATTAACAGCAAGTTTACAACCATTCGGCTGCAGCATTGTCTAGTTCATTTCTGGAGTTTTAGTGGTTGAAGTTCCTGCTTTGCTGTTAATTCTGACAGGCAGCAGTTGTACAGAATCCCATCCCCAGGCTTTTAGTGTGCTCCTGGGATGAGCCCCAGCTCCCTGCAGGGCCCGGTGTGGCAGCGGTGCACCCGGTCCTCGCTGCAGAGTGAGACCCAGCACTTCCCAGTGCTGTTTGATTATTTATCAGTAAGTGGTGTATGAAGCACACAATACAGCTTACAGAAAAAGAGGAGAGAACAGGAGAGCACTTAGGGGAATAACCCAAAGGCCTTTGCTAGCATTAACTATTCTGTATTCTTCAGGTTGGAAGGGAATTAATTAAACCTCCTGCTGCAAGGTCTTGCTCAGTCCCAGCTGTGGTGTGGAAGAGATTGTGCACAGGGGCAGGATATCCTCCACAGTGTTTCTCTTTGAAACGTCTGGCTGGAAAGTAAAGCAGATGCGTCACAAATGCGATTTGTTTGTGTTGCTCCTCTTGCTCATCTGTTTCCTGCACCAAAGAGATAATGTTGCTCTTCCAGCCCTGCAGCAGGGTAACCGGGATGACCTTGCGCTTTGGGCAGGGATCTGCATGCTACCCGTGGCTGGAGGAGGTCACGCTGTAGGACAGGGCAGGAGAATATGTTTGCTCAGCAGGTGGCTGGGGGCTTGCTGGGAGCAAGCTGCAGCCCTCTGGGGCTGGGCATGCTCTTGGCAGAGCCAGTTCTGCCACTGCTTTCATGCTCTGACGGGACTTGTTCAGCTTCAGTAGCACGAGCTCTGAGAGCTGTCAAATGGCTTTGCCAGGAGAGCCGGTGGACAAAAGAGTCTCATCTGTATATTTTGCCTCCCTTAGAACAGGCAAATATTTCAGTATCTGTTGAAGAGTATTTGCATTTTTATGGATAAATTCAAGAAAAAAGACACCACGCAATCCCAATTTGCATCCCTTATTTCCATAGAAACTACAGGAGCCTTGATTGCTTTCATGTGCTTTTGATGAAAATTGAGTGGGGTATCTTTATACTGCCATAAGGTGGGAAGAAAAATTGGCATTCACAATAATATCTAATGGTTCAAAGGATACTTTTGCAAAACAACTTGCTGTGATTTATTAAATAACTTTGTGTTTTTCAAATAATTGGAGAAAAAAAAACAACCGCAAAACTTTCTGGAAAACTTGTTGCAAGCCTTTGCTAAGCCACTGAGATTAACATCTGCTCGTATGGCAAAGGATTGTTTACTCGTACATGACTGTTTACTCGTACATGACTGCTGCTTGTGAAATTGAGGTCGTGCAGCTCCCAATCAAAGTTCAGATGCTAGCGGGGAGTAATAAAGAATTTAGATACCGTAATCTATACAAGTGTTATTAAACTGTGGAAAAAAAATCAAGCGGTGTGCTGGTGAGGGATTGGTGGCTGTTCTGTGAGGACGGGGCCACGTGTGCTCAGGAGCCAGGGCTGCTTGCAGGCAGCTTGGTCACATCACCATGTCTTACCTTGGAGGCTTCTTGGGCGTGCTTTGGTGCCTGATCTCGTTAATGGGTGAGAGAGAGACTTCTTCGTGGTTTCTGTCTCCTGGAGCAGTTTGGATTTGCTGTGCCTGTACTGCTCATCCTGACACGAGGCCATTTATATTTGATGGTGTTTGGATGAATTATGCACATAGCCACTAAGAGAAATTTAATGATGGGTTTCGTCTTCTTTTTTATAGATTTCAGCCTTTGAATTAAGCACCAGTTCACTCTCAGTGCTACAGGGGATAAAGAGAATATTCCAGTCCCTGCATCCATCACAGCTGCTCTGCCAAGCAAAGTTAACAAGTAAACAGTAATCGCCCACAATTATTGCCCATTACATGCTCTCTTCACCTGAGATCACACAACAAAGCATGAGTGTGGAGCCACAGGAGGAGCTGGGTGGCAAGGAGCTGTCAAGATGAAATAACAGCAAAAAGACCTGTCAAACGCTGCCTCTGTGAAAGACCTAAATCCTCTCCTGATGGCCCCTTGGTGCAGTGTACAAGAGCTACTTCTGTGTAATTATAAATTGTCTGCAGGGCTTATCTGAGAGGTTCAGGGTTGACATTACAATAATAGGGTGGGTGAGCTTTATTTAAGGGATAATGTTCCTGGCAGTGGTGTATACGTGGCAATAAATGAGTGTGGCGAGTGATTAACTGCAGCAGGAAGCCTGCATGGTCCCTACTGAGTGGGCAGGGGAGAAGAGCCGGGCAGGTCCCTGTGTGCAGGGCGGTCCCGTGGGTTCCTGTGCATCAGCCCATGCATGGCACACGGCCCCACGTGTGAACTGGGACTGCATGTGTCACTCAGGGCTCTGTGCTAGGACAGCTGTGACAGGTGCATGCGGGATGGGCTGGGCAGCATCCAGAGAGGGGAGAGGCAGGATTTGCATCCCCTCACTCTGAACGTGGACCAGTGCAATGCAATGTAAGCTGTCCACTTGGGCTCTTTTTATAGCAGCAGAGAGAGGGAAGGGCAATTTGGTGGTGAGGTATACCTGACCTACTTCATATGCTTACCTTAGGGTGAATTGAACTGTTCTCAGAATTGCATTTTCTCTCCATCTTCTATATAAAGCAAAAAGTAAGCTCAGATGTGGACCTGTAAGCCAGGAAGGGTTGATCCCGCTGGAAATACCTTTCTTCCTTTGGACGGCTTTTTTTTTTTTTTTTTTTTTTTTAGTATGCCTCTCTCATTCTACTGCATCTTAAGAATGAATTTCTACTTTTTTTTTTTTTTTTTTTTTCATAGGACTGTTCGTTAAAAAAAGTGCAGAAAGCAAGCTTTGCACCTGAGCCATAGCTGACCTCCTGCCAGGCAAGGCCCTTTCCGTGCTCCTGCCCTGCAGAAAGGGACAGTATTGCTGGGGATGGAGGGGCTGCTGCAAGTCCTGCTGCTTGCAGGGAAGCTCTGTGCGGTACCTGGTGTGCCTGTGACTGTGACAGCAGCGGGATGGGGCTGGCCACTTGCCTTCTGTTAGAGAGCCCCACGGCTTGCATGCTGCACATCCTGGCATTGGAGCCAAGTCTGAAGACTGGCACTTTGTCTTAGAGAAAAAAAATGGACCATGGATGTGCGGTCTCTGGCTCAGATGTGTCCAAAGCCGACACGGGAGGCAGCTGTGATGTTATTGCAGCGGAACGTCGTGGGAGGGCAGCTCTGCTCAGGGCAGCAGCCCTGCTGCCTTCACGTCGGGTTGCAGTGAGCTGCTGGGATGCATTGCTCTTCCAAGGGGAGAGAGCACATCCCAGCTCCTGAGCGCAGGCAGAGAGAGCCCCGTGGGATGGGTTTCCTGCTGGGGAGGTGGACTCCCCAGCTGCCCCCAATGATGGGAAAACAGTAAAATGATGACGTGAGCTCCAATCCCATTACCAGTCAGAGAGACTGATTGAGGCTGGGGGAACTGCCAGGCTTGTCCCACTTGGGAGAGTTAGTGGTGATATTAACTGGAGGAAATTCTACAGAGTAAGTATTAGCCTTGTATTACGGGGAATTTTTAAGTGCTTCATTAATTTACAATTCTACTTTTTATTAAATTAATTTGCATTTTAATGAAAAAAATAAGTGGATCTCTAGCTCTCTTCTTGGAGCAGCAGTAACATGCAGTCTGCATGTGGACGGCTGCACTTGAGCAAAGGGTGAGGCAGCTCTGTACTCCCAGGTCCCCAGTGTTTCTGCCGTAATTAGGCATGTCCCAGCTCCTGTCTGTCCTTGTTGGAGCCTCCGTGGTTTCTCTGGTGCCACATGCAGGAGCCCATACACAGAAGTGTGTATTGTTCCAGTGGGGCCTTCAACAGAGGGCAGCATTCTGGGCACGTGGACTTTGTCTTGCCGCACACGCCAACCCAGGGGCATCCCTGGTCCTCGGTAGAGCCCTTCAGTTTTGTCTGGAGGCAGATGGAGGGCTTCAGGAGAGTGATGCCTGGCACGAACCCTGACTGCCTGCAGTGATCACTGCAGAGCCACAGCCAGGCAGAGCAATGTGGGCAGGACACCAGGATCTGCAGGGAGCTAGGGAGACTGGTGCTGGGCTGCACGGTAATGGAGATGGGCTGGGACATGCCTGCCAGGTTCCAAGCTCCCAGGGTTTGGACAGCTCAGGAAAATCTGTTCCTCTGGCAGTAGCAGCCTTGCTGTCCTCAACAGAGCCCTTATATATCTCCACTATCAGGTCTTTCTCTTCTCTTTCTCCAAGGAATCAAGGCCGTGACACTAAAATGCATCAGGACTGCTCTCTCCTCCTCTGGGCACGTTAGCCAAATTGAAGAATTTATCTGAAGGTTAAAAAATACAGTTTCTCCTTGTCAGGCACCCGTTGCAAGGTGTAACGGCTGCCCTCATCAGCCGTGGTCCCCATGAATGTCCTCAGACCACTCTTCATCCCTTCCTGACTGGGGATCAATGCTCCCAGGAAACAGGCATCACACGCCCCTTGGCTGGTGGTGCTCAGCTCTGGGTGAGGCAGCGTGTGCTGCTGTGAAGTGTGTAGCAGAGATCAGCCTGAAATCGCTGGTGTCAAGCAGCTTGGCTGTATTTAAAGTAGGACAGAGCTGATGTTTTCCTCTGTAAGGTTTTTTTTGGTTTTTTTGGTTTTTTTTTTTTTTTTCTTGAGAGTTTCCAGCACGGTTACAGCCAGTCAAAGTAAAAAATCCACCAACCTCCTGCCCTCTGCCCCCAGCCTTCAAATCAATAAGGAACATCTCTGGTACCTCCGCAGACTCTTAAACTCTTTACTGACATGACAGCATTTCCTCCAAGGCCCTTCTGCAGTGCTTCAGAGAGTAATAATTTAATGATTCTATTCTTCAGGGCTTTTCTAATATAAGTTGACTGAAAACAAGATGCTCTCCACCAAACCGTCTTTGCTTCCAACCTCTTTTATCATCAGATTTGCTGTTAATCTCACAGGCAGCAATCCCACAAGTTCTTTTTCCTTCTTAGACAGATTAATTTAATGAGCTTTCTATTCTTTTTTTCCTTTTCTTTTCCAATAGCATCCACTTGTCTGCTAAGAGAGCTTTGACTCTATTACCTCACGGCTCACACACTGGGATGATTTCAACAGCTGTAAGCCACAAATATTAATCTTTTTCTGACCTGTGCACCTGGTGGATGATGCTATGCTTCTGGATTGCAGGAGCAGGCAAACTGGCTCTTTGCAACTTGGTGGAGGAACACCATGGGCATTGTGTGAGTAGGGTTTGCTGGCTTTTTGTTTTGACATTTATTTTTTATTTTTTATTTTTAGAAAAGAAAATTGAGCAATAAACATCCAGAGAAATGAGACATTTAAACATTCAAAGTAATTGATACCAGGAAAAAAAATATGATGGGATGAAATCTATTCCTGCAATAAAGTGTCCATTAGTTGGGCCATCAGCATAACCCTAATCTAAAGTTACGAGGATCCATTACAGATATAATCAAATACAATTTTCTGTATTCCATGAATCAAAAGCACCATATGTATTAAGAGCCTAGTTTGTCTTTTTGTTCCTGCCTTCTCCTGGAACAGTATATATCTGATTTCTTGTGTTATATTGCTCTGATGTCTGCTAAGGGCACCATGCCCTAGAAATTCACATTAAATAACTGAGAGCGAGCACTAGAAATGAAAAAAGTGAAATACTATCTAGACAGCTGGAAGTAAAAATATGAAAAGTGTTGCACTTACAGAAGGAAAAAAGGCCTATTTTTATGACTTGAATAGACAGTTTGGTATAAAGAGAAATTTCTCACCCAAGATCAGACATACAGCTGAGCTGCAGCAGGCAGCCTGAAACGTTGTAATCCACGATATGCTGGGATACAGCAGAGATTCTGGCTTCAAAGAGCAGGCTGGGATGTGGTATGGATGTCTGGCATGCAAAGCACCGGGGCTCCTGTGCCAGCTGGGTCTGCAGGCAAATGCTGCTGATGCTGAAGGACCCCTCTAACCTCGGCTCTGACCCCCAGCTTGTCCTTTTTCTCCCTTCAATTTCCAGGTTTCAGCCTCACTCCTCATTGGCCACGTTGCCCCTCTCCAGCAGCCTGTTCCCTTGGCCCTTGCCTAAGGACTGAGATGATAGATATCTTCCTGTCCATCTCGCAGACAAAGCTGAGGTGTGCACAGCTTGTTGGACCCTGGGACAACTTTGTTTCCAGGCAATGATCTGGGGGCTTATGCTTTGCCCTGGACTTCCCTTCCAGTGAAACGAGTGGATGGAGGAGGCTTGATCAGGGAAGCCTGTAAGGAACTGCCTTTGTTTTTAGACTCTTGCAACCCTGCTCTGGAAGCTCTCAGCATCTCTGAGTATGATTTTCCAGAAATGTGTGTGCATGGGCTGTGTGTGGGCCCCGGCATGGGGATTTGGGGTGGGCAGCAATCAGTGAGAGCGATCTTCTGTCCTCACCACCGCAATTCTTCAGCTGTTTTCTGGCTCTTCTGCCTCCCCAGCCTTATCCTTATCCCATCAATCTGTCTCCGTCTCTGTTCCTCTCCATAGGTACCTGCCGTAGGAAAGGATGCTTTAATTGATTCATCACACAGGACTTCTGCACAATTTCCTCCAGCTTTACATATGAATTTCCACCACTGATCTGCATTATTTAGGTCTACAAAACACCTTGGGCAGCAGCCAGCGGGGCAGGCTCTCTCCAGAAGAGCAGTCTGACACCATGTTCCCCTTCAGCGGGGCTGGCTGTGCCCAGGAGATCAGAGTGCAATCTGTGAGACACTTTTTTGAGTAAAATGGGAGCAGCAGTGGATCTTACGTGCTCACACAGAGATCTGCTTTCAGGGTGTGCTGTGGGATTGCTGCTAAAATTTAGAGAGAGGAGCAGAAGGTTGTAAGGGGATAATATTCTGCTGGTAATTAGGAGAATAGGTAGTTGCCCTGTAATCATCTGAATCAATGACTGGGAGTTGTGAGAGTCCCACTGCACTCACTGCAGGGGAAGGAAGGAGAGCACCTGCTGAGGGCACCGGGTGGGAGAGAGGCCCCATCCTGTGATGGGGGTGATGTCAGCAGCCAAGATGAGAGCCACAGAGGCAAGAAAGAACAAGATCTGGTTCTGGGTTCCTTTCCCTGAGAGCTGGGGATCAGTCAGATAATGAGGCAGCGAGTTCTGAGGGCAAAGAAAGAGCTTGCTACATGGTTAGCTGCTCATTAGTGGTTAGAGACACGTTGGCTATCAGTGCAGTTGGGAGCTCTTTGGTCTGGCCGTTCCTCTGCGTGTCCCTGGGAGGAGGGCTTTGCACAGCGGCTCCCAGCAGCACAGCTCCTGCGCAGGCACACAGCGGCTCCGACACTGCTGTGCTAAGGGCTTGAGAAATTAATTTTGCCTGTCAGAGATTCAGATGTAAGTGCGTGAACCGAGGTTCAGCAAGGTATGCTGACCCACCTGGCTGCACTCCAGCTCCAGGAACGCTGCTCACAACGGGGAAGGGAAGACCAACAAGTACCTGCCTGTGTAAGCTGTTATTATCTTCCACATAAAACATGCCCTTAATTAATAGCTAGGATGAACCTAAGCCACTATCTCTGTTATCAATTTGTGGATGTGGTTGGATTGTCTGTCTCCCAGGACAGTAATATCCCTTCATCTTATTGCAAATTGCTCGCAGCATCCTTCTATTACACTGGCTTAATGCTTGAAAAATAGAGATTTAATACTCCGCCATATCACTCTAAGTGAGGTCAAAGCAATTCATATTCACGATCCCGTAGAGCTCCTTGATAGTGTTTCCTGTGAGAAATACGGATGTGGAGGAAACAAATCTGAGAGGACATGCCCTCTGCTTGGCACTGCCCTGCAGCAACAGGCGCTGCACCCACCACCGCAGGGCACTGTATGTGAGGGCAGCAGGATGGCTGGGGACCCCTCCACGAGGCTCTGCCCACCAGCCAACACTCCTCTGTCTGCTTGGTGTCCCAGCAGCTCCCACACCGCAGTGCTGCATTCCTACATTTTGCAGTGTTTTCCTAGACCGGAATGGCAGCACCACATGTATTTGGTGTTTGTGATGTGATGGCAGCACACTGTGCATGTTTCCTGGGTTCTAGCTGTTCCCTCGGATTTGTTGTGTTTTAATAAGCAGTGTGTAAGTAAGTTGCTTTCAAGTTTTCTAGGAACTGGGAGTTGTCATGTTGCCTCCTGAGCAGAAAGCCCAGGAGTAGCACATCATGTATTTACGTGTTTACTCATGTCCTGAAATGTATGTATTTTCCTTCCCAGCAAGAAAAGATTAATCTCCAGGGATGATGCGTATATTGCCAGGACACATTCTTTCTGCATTTGCTTTTATGTGTGTGCCAGGATATGGACTTCACCTGCAACTCATGAGGAAATATCTAAGCACATAAAATAAATGAGAGGTTTAAGTTCAGAGGGATTAATGTGCAGAAAATAAACATGGGTTAGGAGACATAACCCTTTGCCTTGCACAAAAACAATATAGCAGACATAATTCTCCTGGTGCGAACTGCATAGGCCTGGAGCTACCCCCTTCCCCCAAACTGCAAGAAATATTGGGCTGATAAACAGCTGCGTGCCACTGTTATGAGGAGCTACAGGGGCTCAGGTACAGAAGAGAGCCTGTAGTGGCTACAGAGCACCCGGGGCTTCCTGTGCTGGGAGCTTTCTGCAGGCAGCAGCAGGTTGTACTGACACAACCGAGGATGGCACCTTTGCAGGAAATGTTTCCGGTCAGGGGAGAGGCAGAAATGTGTGGTGTCTTCCATGGCCCCGTGACACGCTGACGAGCTCTGATGGATGGCTAATTGCTCAGGGTAGGCCGACATAATGGAGCCGTTCTGAGAGCATCTCAGCTGTGGAGGTCAACAGTGACGCAGAAGGCATAATGTTTCAGTGTGTTCCCTGCATCCCACAGCTCCTGCTGTAATGGACTAGCAAATTACCACAGTATTTAAAAGGTAGCAATTTATAACATTTTGATAACTGCATGCTTCTGAGGATACATTACCTCTGCCTGTAGAGAGAGTGCATGAGATAGCTGTCCTCCTACAACACTGATGCATACGTGTAGACATACAGACATGTGCTCTGCCATCCCAGTGCCTTCCCTTCAGAGCAGATGACAGATTCATCTGACAGCATCCTGGAAAAGACCTCTACCCCTCTGGCATGGGTCATCTGTCTTCCATTCCTGCTCCTTTCAGCCTATTTCTGGTTTGGGTAACCTGGTAAGGTTCCAGTGCCCACATCCACGTCCTAGCTCAACTCCCTGAAGTCCACGTGGACGTTACTCACCTGGAAACATTTTGCAGCTCTGCTGTATAGTTCCCAAGAGGTGTAGGGGTGGTTGCTGTCAGAGAAATGGCAACCATGACGGAGTGGCTGGGCTCATTGGCCAACACCCAACATCAGGCTGGACCAGGTTCTGAGCAACCTGATGGAGCTGTGGATGTCCCTGTTCATTGCAGGGGAGCTGGACATCCTTAAGGGTCCCTTCCAACTCAAGCGATTCCATGATCCTATTATAAATATCTTATTTACAAAAGCCCAGAGTCAACAGGCCATCTTTTAAGATCTCATCCCTTTTTGGGAATGCACTCTGGGGCTCCATCTCATATGCCTTGCCTTGGTGTCTGTACACTGACTGCAATTGCACAGTGACCACCGTGCACACATCTAGATGCCTCATGCACAGTATTTCACACGTGCTGCCCCTTCGCTGCTGCTGTTCAGCATGACGTCTCCTTTGCTGCGTGGGAGGCATCACCCTTCATTTCTTGTTAAGAAGAATCTGAAGATTGAGGTTGAGTGCCTGAAGAATTTGCATGGAAACATTCATCCCTCTGAAGTAAATAAAATCTCACCCCCAGGTCATGGCAGCAGGTCAGCTCTTCCTGCACAAATTGGGCCCTGTGCAATTTCCTTCACTGAAGCTGTTGCCTTCAGCAGAATTGCCAGGTGCTGTACCCTAGGAGGAAAGGAAGCAGCAGGATCAGAGCATGCTGGTGTGGCATCCAGGCAACTGGCAAATCACCCCATCACACAGCAGTAACTAGGAATGCACGGGAAAGTGCACATCCAGCCACAGAAAGGCTGCATGCAGTGCCTGCATGGGAGATGGGATGGATTCCAGTTTGCAGACTCCGGGCAGTGCAGGAGCACCGTTAACCCTGTGCAGAGCCATGGGGAGCCAAGGGTCACGGGGCTGAAGTCCCAGGAAGCAAAGAAAATTGACTGATAGTCCTGGACTTGGAGGACACCTTCTGGAGATGTTGATGCTGCAAAACGTGTAAGCCTAGAGCACGTCATCCTTTCCAAGAGCAGATGTGTGCCTGCTAGGTGTGCTTAGCTACACGTGCGCAGGCAAAGCCACATGTCTGTGCTTGAGCAGACAATTCATTATAAATATGTGTGAGTGTACGTGCTTGATAACGAAGTGTTCCTGCATTAGTACTGCAACAACACTTTTTATTAACTGCTTTCCCTCTGGAGTGATGCAGTTTTGCTCCATGCAGTGGAGATGGGTCCAATTAATCGGATGGATAAAAGTGGTTAATGCACCTTGGAGAAAAGTAATTTAATTGAAATGATTATTACATGCAGCTCCTATGTAAAGAGTATGAGAATCAGCACTAACGATTCTGTTATGAGCATGACTTTTAATTGCTGTATGGTTCTGTGATTTAAGTCTTTCTCTGGATATGCTTTTGTTTCCCAGCAATTTCAGCTGAGATGCTGACTGCAATGACACACTGGGGATGAGCGAGGCACGTTCCAGTGAGTTTGGGCTGTCAGTCCTGTTTGTGCTGGTTCTCAGAGATGGAGCTAGAATTGCTGATTTGCCTTTGAAATCTGCGGAGATTGGCTCTGCATTGTGCCAAGGACTCCTCGGAAGCAGTGCTCTTGGCTGTGGCATGAGCCCACACCCTGCTCCTTGCTGGCTGCTTACTCCCCAGCTCTCCCTTTGCCTGAGGTTTGCTTTCCAGCAGTTATGCCCACTGGGGCAGATGCTGCACTGTGTGCCTTGCAGGTTGGCATTGCCTTTCTCGCCACGTCTCTGCCAAATGTAATCCGTAAGACAGTGTTCTTTCCCTCTCTGTGTGCAAACTGTGCTAAGAGGCAGCACAGCAGTCGGGCTGTGCCGAGTTGCACCTGCACAAGAGGCAGTTCTCTGCTCTTCCCATATAGGTCGTGGCTGTCATGAGATTAAATCTGGGGAAACTGTTGGTAACAATCAAGCTGCTGCTCATCCCCCTGCCACAGGACAAACTGTGTACAGGATTGTTTGCTTGTGGAGCTAATAAGCAGCATCTGGATGAGAGAGAAAATGAAGACTGTCCAACCTGCAAAGAGCATAGAGAGCCAAGGAGCTCCCGGAGCTGTGGAATGCTCCCATTTCAGAGGCCACCAGTGGTGTCTTTTACAGCCCCTTTGGATTTTGCAGCATCACATGAACAGTGCTTACACAGATGGTGACAGTATGGTTTTTTTTGAAGGCATGGTATATGTCTGTGAGTAGACAAGATACCAGGCTGTTATCGGCACAAGTGGATCTGTGCATTGTTTTCCTGTTTTTCTGGGCTCCTGGACAAGTGCTACTACAACCACCAATTTTCCTGTCTTTTTTCCTTTGCTTTTACAAGATTCTCAATACAAACCCCCTCCCTCTCAGTGGGAACAGAATGCACTGCTGGGCATAGAATTAAAAAAAAAAAATGTGGTTTTAGATCCGTCCGGAAGAAATGGGGAAAAGTTTTCTGTTGGATGTCAATCCAACCAGTGCCAACTGAGCTCCCTGCCTTCCCACTCCCCACTCCTACCTGGAGCCATGGCTGTGGCTCCTGACCCTGGGGGAGTGCAGCAGCTCCCAGGACCTGCACTGTGGGGCGAGGATGAGCCGTGCTGGCTGTGTGACCCTGTGTGCCTGCCTGGAGTCCAGCAGTGCAAGTGCTGGTGGCATCTGCATGGTGTTGGTGCGCACTGTTCCCAGGGTGAATTCTGGAGACCACTGGGGCTGGCACCGCTCCCCAGCAGGCAGTGGGGCAGCAGAGGTACAAGGCAGCAGGAGAGGATGAGGTGCCCGGGCTGATGTGGCTGCCCACTGGGACGCAGGTGCTTTGGCAGTGATGCTGGGAACCTTGCATGTTGCCTGGCTGCACGGTGCCTGCTTGTGTCTAGAGCTGTTATGCCCTGCTAAGAGCACCAAAATTTGTTTGTAAACCTGCAAGGAAACAAAAGATGCTTCTTTAAAGTAAAAATGCCATTCACGAGTTCTGTGCTACTTATTCTGCTTGAACCTACTTAGAAAAAGTGACCTTTAAGCATTTGTTCACTCACTCTGATGTTAAATACAGTGGTCTCCAATAAATCTCGTTTTAGTTGTTGCTTTAAATTAAGCAAATTCTCCACCTCCAGGGCTGCCAACAGCAGCTGCATCTTCCAGAGATTTCCTCAAGTGGTGTTCTGTTTAATCGATTTCAAATTGTTAAAAAATAATTATCAATAATGGAGCTGTGGTCCAGGTAAACATGATCTCTGCAAGCAGGCACTGCTTTTCCTACTGAATCAAGAAACATTAAGGCTTTGCAAGAAGTACTCCCTGTACTGTTCCTTAGAGATGGAGTTGTGTGTTGCTGAAAACGCATGGGCCATAGCTCATCTGGCTTCCATACCTAAATGGGGAAAATGTGAAATACATTGTGCTGATGCTGATATAACGCTCTGGGACTTGGTCTGAAACACTAAACTTGGAAAGGTACTCAAGAGAGAATCCCACCGCAGCCAAAACTGAACCAGAAGCATGGGTTTTGTGTAAGAGGAGACTGGCGAGGCTCTGGCTGATGAGGGCTGCAGACGGTATTTGAGGTTCCTGGGGTTCTCTCAGATCTCCGGATGATCGCTGCTGTTATCACTTGTGTCCAGTCCTCTGGCAGCACAGCAGCAGTGAGGAGCTTATCAGCTCTGACTGTAAGGTGCTTGGGGCAGCCCTCCCTCACCACGTTCCCAGCTGTTGATGTTATCCTCTTTGCTGGGCTGATGTAATTATGCCTGCATCTGTTGATAAAAGCATGGTGATGATCAGTGAAGAAAGAGCTGGAGGTTAACTGGAACTGAGATATGGGGACGCTCAGTTGTCACCTTGCCTGAAGCAGCAGGACGCTGGGAGAAGGAACCTGCTGCTCCTGGGGAGGGACGGGGCAGAAGGGGCTGCTCTGGTCCCCACATGCCAGGACCCACCTGCTGGGTGCCAAAAGGTGGAGAGGACCCTCCAGCTCTGCTGGAACAAAGTGGGCTGCATCAGTCATGCCCAGGGTTCTGAGGACTGAGCGGGACAGTCTGAAAATGATGGAGGCAGAAACCTCCCCACCATCTAGCACGTAAAAACAAATAACAGAAAGTGGCCTGAGGAGCAGACTGCACCAGCAGGGGAAGTTCTGCTCTTACATGTCATATTAGTGCATCACGGATGGTTTAGTGTTGGGGAGAGGGAAGGACAGAGAGATGCTGAGAGGCAGTGTATCTGAAGCAGTCTCTGGCTTTGTATTCGTGCCACCTCTTGTGCCGTTCTCAGTCTGGCATGTTCTAACTCCACTCAAGGAGCAGTGCAAAGCAGTCAGAGAAGATGCTGCGTGTAAATAATGAGCCCAGGGTGTGCTGCATAGATTGAAGCTCAAAAGGAAGAAGGCAGTGTGGGCTCACTGTGTGTATTGACAGTCTCCACTCGGCACCTTGAATTTCATAAGCCATATTTTTCTTACCAGCACTGCTGTACAACAAAGGCAGAGTGAGCAGGTTCCTTGGGATCACAGGCAGCCCTCAAAGCAGCATCTTTGCCATGCATAATCAAAACCCTGCTCTTGTTATTTATTCACCACAAAGAAAAAGGAACTCCTGAACCACTGTGTGGAGGAGGAAAGCATGTGCGTGCCTGCGTGTGTGTGGTAGTGTGAGCTCTGGAGCCAGGAGCCGTCCACACTGGTGGTCCCCACGCTGCTGAACAGGACCCCCATGTGTCCTTCCACGTGAGTGCAGAGCTCCCAGTGCTGCTGGTGTGCCACGCAGCTCCGGGAGCTCTGCCTGCCTCTCCCCTGCACAGCCCCGGCTGCAGCCTGAGGAGCCAATGATTTATTTATGTGCATATGCAATGTGTACAGCAGCTGCCCGCCCCGAGCAAAGGCACCCTGCCCGTGGTGCCCCGGAACATGGCCGGGCTCTGCCTCATGGTGTTCAGATTTTGGGACTGTGCCCTGGCCATGCCCTTGCCCTGCTGCTGCTCGTGAGCCGTGCGCTGCTGCCTGCTCCAATGGGTTGTGCTCTGGTCTGCTCGGCGGTGCTGCCAGCAATGTCCTCTGTCCCTCTATTCTGCCAGAGTTTTGCTTGCAGCTTAGATCAAAGCCTGCAACTGGTGGCAGATGTTAGAACCTCACAAGGCAGTGGGCAAAGGCACTGCAGCCCCTGATGGAGTCTGAATTCCAGCTCAGCAGATCTGGTCCCCAAACTTCCCCTCTGACCGCATTGTCCAACAGTTGTCTATGATGGACAGCTGCCCTCAGTGCAGGAGAAAGTGTCAGGCTCCCATCTTGCTGGGGACAGGAGGCCCAGCCACAGGTGACACAGGCACTGGTGCCTCCAGCTCAGCCTGCTTCCCAGAGAGCACCTGCAGCTTTCCTCCTGCAGTCCCCCTCAGCCCAGAAGCCTTCTAGAACCCGCGTCAGCAGCCCATGCATGGAAGCTGTAAGCCCCAGGCTGGTGAGATGGAAAGCCTTCGCTTTGCAGCTTGGAGGGAGTGCCCGTGCAGCCCCTCCAGCCCCTTCAGTGGAGGTAAAAGGAAGGAGTGGGGCTGCTCCTCATGTGATCCCAGTGGATGCAATCAGCAACAGGAGTGCTTTCCAGACCCCATGCTGAGCTGTATTCAAAATACATTTGTACGAACATCAATTTTTAATGCAATTTATGCCAAATGTTGTTGCAAAAAGCAGCCGTTAACATGACATTAATTCAATCACTGGAAATACAGTACGTGCTGCTAAATGAAAACATGTTATTAGTCAATTAAATTAACTGGATGTAACCCTTCCAAATGCAATGTATTATGGTTTCTACATGGTTAATTATGTTGTACAAATTGCATGGCAGTAAGTGTTAGCACTGGACACACACGTAGCATTAATGTGCAGAAAAAAACACATAGTAATTCACAGTTGAGCTCTGCAAAATTGTATGAAATATAAATATCTTCCAAGCTTGAAATAAAGAGGCAGAATTATGCTGGTGTTACAATGGTAACGGGGCAATTTCTAAGAGCGCTGGGAAAGTCTTTGCTGTGAGATCACAGCTGTTGGCGGCCGCTTTCATAATGAGTTTTAATCTGCTCTAAAAAAGACCATGTTAATTTTGAGCAGAAATTCTCCTGGTCCTGGTGACTTCCCTCTCTCTGCAGGAATCTCTCAGCACCCACACAAGCGGTGACTGCTGCCTCCCCCCATGTTTGTGTTTTGGGATGAATTTGTGCCCACTTGCAAGGAGTGGTGCCAGACATTGGTGCCAGGAGCGGGCGCTGAGCCTGGCGGAGCGCGGTGCTGCAGGCACTGCATGCCCACGGCACAGCACAGGAGGCACTGCCAGCACCGGTGGGACAGCAGCACTGTGCTTTTCTGCCATGGGCTGCTTCCAGAAGGGTCCCAGCGTGTGACCCCTGGAAATGGGGGGCTCCTTCTCAGGAAGGAATCATCCGTATGTTGTTTGCGTGTCTCTGCTGTCAGGGAATGGGCTCTGAGTTTCTCCATCAGGGCTGCAATAAGCCTCTTGCCCCTTCCCTGCTCTAGTGTTCTCCTGCTGCTTCTCAGCTCCTTTTCCATCCATTCCCAGCACTCACTTTGCTCATGCTGTCCTGCTTCACAGGGATGTGCCAGGTACCCCAGGGCCTCCCCAGGAGGTTCTTTTGCACAGCAGCTCTTCTCCCAGGCTGGCAAGTGTTGATGGGCACTGCTGGAGCCATTGTCACCACAGTGCTCTGTGACATGTGTACTGGCTGCCCCCCAACTTGGGGACCTCTGAGGAGCCCCGCACTGCAGCAGCATGCAATTCGCAGCATGCAAACAGGCACCAGTTTGTGATGCTCTGCGGGTGTGGGCAAGGGGGAAAAGGGAGGGGTAGTAAGGGGAAAAGTGAAACAGAAGGTGCAACGTGTGGCTGTTCCCAGAATGCAAAAGGTGTGCAGCACTGCACAGGAAGGATGGAGCAGCCCTCATAGCACATATCTCTGGGTATCGCTGTGGAGATGGGGCTCTTAAGCAAAACCAGGACAGCACTGTGCACAGCAGAGTGGATGGCGAGATGCTTCGATGCTGCTGGACACAGAGCTTGAGCAGTGCCTGTCCCAGAATGGCACATGCCAAGAGAGCAGTTCTTGTGCTGGGTGGGATGCTGTGCCACTTGGGTAGACAGTACTGAGCTTCATGCCTCACTCCAGCCCCCACCACTTCCCACCAGGACTGCACCCCCATGCCCACCCCATGGGGCAGGGAATGCACTGCGGTGCTGGAAGTCTGCTGGTGGGAGTCCGGGAGTGAGATTTAATTTGACGTAACCACAGGGCACGGCTGAGGAGCGGGCAGAGGCAGTGGAGGATGGCTTATTGGTTTCACCGGGAGCACAGAACGATGTGAGCAACCTCTGTGCTCCGCCGTCCAGATACACACCATCGCACTGTTGACTTAGCGGCAGCCGCTGACAGAGAGGAGTGATAAAGCTCTTGGAGATATTCCTGTCTCATCCGTCTCGTGTAAATCAGTGGAAGGCTGCAGACATCAGAGCAGACAAAATGCAAAAGCAATAAAAACCTCCCGACTCTCATTGAAGGCAGAAGCCGGTCTGACATGACCACTGGCAACAGAAAGGTTTCACACGAGCGGGGAGTTGCTTACTTGAGGAATTGTTGATTATTTAGTGGCTGCTTAGGGGGCTGGGAAAAAAAAAAATCAAAGCTCCTGCTGTTTGCAGGCTGATGAAAGGACGGCGTGCTGCCCCGCTGCAGCCCTTGTTTACCACCAGCTCTACCTGCTCCGAGGAGCTGGAGCGATTTCTGACTGCTGCTCAGAAATGAAAGGAGCCCAAGAATCAATCATTTGTTTACATTGTATAACTTGTTGAAAATCAATTGGCTCCACATGTTGCAGATCTGATTGCATTTTGTTAGTGGTCACACGGAATGGTTTTCCCGTGACATGCCTATATTTGCAGTTTCTTCAATGCATCAGTTGTACCCAGCTTTTAGGATAATTGAGAATGAGCAACAATCCCCTTTATAAATATTAACTTGGATATGCTTGGGAAGCTCCGTCTCTCTTGGATGAATTTTTAACTAGCTTTTTAATCTATCACCTCTCGTTAGAAAAGCAATAGCACTTCTTGGTGCCTGTTTTTGTACCTCTAGCACTGCTGCTCCTGCAGCTTGGCTTTGGGCGTGCTCAAGGCTTGTGCTGAGCTGCTGCGTGGGGCCGTCGTGGGCATCCCAACATCCTTTCTGCAGACACTCAGCAGAAACAGAGAGTGAGGCCATTGTGTGGTTGTTGTGACTTGCTGGGCAGGGAGCTGCAGGGCTGCTGCTCAGCCAATGGTTTCATACCACTTTGGGCGCTGCCGTGCATTTTTTCACTCTTGAATCTGTTGTCCAAGCTTCCCTGTGGGGAACCAACGTGTGAGCAGCACTCCGATTGCTGCCTGTGTCAGCCGTACAGCTCTGCCCAGGGCTGGATGTGGCAACAGGCAGTTTCCAGGCGTGGAGCCTGGTGGTCCCCACTCCACGTGCTTGCTGCTTCCCTCTTCTCCTTGCGCTGATTTTTCTGCAGAGCAGCACAGCCCTTTTGCAACCTCTCGTGTTTGTATTTCATATCTGACTTCAGCAGACAGCTGCAGCCCGTTGCTCAGCAGTTGGACATCTCCCTGCACGCCGAGTGTCAGCCCAGAGCTGGGGAAGCACTGCTGGCCCCTTCCTGCCCACTCCTGCCCTGGGACACCTCCTGCAGCACTGGGGGGCCATGGCTGCTGGGGGGGCCGAGCTCACTGGGTCTGGGTAGAGTGAGCTGGCAGTGGTGGGCTGCGTGTGTACCCACCCACCTCTGGTTGGCTCTGCACAGCAGCAGGTCAGAGTCCAACAGCTCCTGCCCGTCTCAATTAAACTGATTCCTTTTGCCCTCAATCAGAGGTTGCCTTCTTTAATATCATCTGAGAGTCTGTCAAACTGTGTATTTTCTTGCGAAACCTCTATACTGAAAAAGACAAAAGGAGAAAGAGATGCTGTTAAAATGAAAGCCCTACTTTACATTTCAAATACTTCTGACAGAGTTTTCTCTTTTTTTTTTTTTTTTTCTTCCTCCGATCTTTAATAAAAGCTTTTAAAAGATCCCCTTTGAAAATGGTGATTGCTTCCCAAGGGACGTGTCCGTGAGGGCGTGGGAAAGGCATTGCAGTCGGAGGCTGCACCAGCCGCTGCCCCACGCTGCGCTCAGCTTTCTGGGCTGCTGCTCACCCGTTCCATCCGAGCGGCTGCGCTGCCCATGGGGCAGGCTGGGGGAACTGCCGAGCATTTGCCTAATAGGCGCTCGGAAATGCATCCTGGGATCCGTGCCTCTTTCCTGAGAGGCGGCTGTTTCTCTCCAGTAACTATGTAAACGCCGGCACGTTCCCACGTGCACCGCGTTGCTGCCAGGCTCCGGAGGCTGCACAGTGCTGTGGGGGCTGCGAGAACCCCCGGGGTCAGCTGCTGCACCGCAGCGTGGGCAGCACCGTGTCAAAGAGCTGTTCTTGGGCACTTAGCTGTGGAACGGGTTGGTACGCTTTATTACACAAACTGCATCACGCTACGAATACCACTGAGATGTTCTACTAGTCAGTAAAATTGCAGCTTACTCTGAACAGAGTGTGGAAGCGTAAGCGGCAGCAACACGGGAATAGTCCCGTGGGCCGTGCTGGGAGATGGGTGTCTGCCCCATGCACACACACACACACGCAGCTCTGCTCCAGCCGTGCCACCTCACACGGATGTGAACAGCTGCTTGGGGCAGGTGGGTGCCTTGCACAGGTGCCGGTGCTCAGCCCTACACTGTGTCCCTTGGCAATGCGTGCCCATGGGTGGAGACACCGGGCATAGGCAGGGCAGGGAGCTTCCTCTGAATCAAGCTTCCAGTTAAGTGATTTCCATCTGTTGGGGGAGAAGACGGGCAGGATGGGTGAACTGCTCCCTGCCTGCCAGCTGGGCCAACCCAGTCCATATTTCAGCACGTGGGAGGGCAGGTTATTTCCTGGCTGCTTGACATGGTTGCAAAATTTAGTGGAAGAGCTAAAACAAACAGACTATGGAGTGTCACATTCTGTTAGCGCTGCAAGGAGAAGGGTTGTCACGCTGGGAGAGAAGACATGGGAGAAGCCTGAAAGCAACACAAACACCGATGTCTATCTCCATTGAATATGCTCTGCTGCAAGTGGACGTCAAAGCAAGAGCTGGAACACCTCTGCTAGCTGCCAAACATAGTGCTGAAGTCTGGAGCACTAACCAAAGCTGATGGAAGTGTATTTATTTAAATTGTCAAGATAAATTAACTTTTAAAGCCACAATGAAAAAGTCTTAAAACTCTGTGCTGCAAATCAGGGGCATGAATATTCAGGCACATGCACTCATTGAATTAGTTTGTTGCAAACATATTTGGAGGCAGCTGTTCATTTAATAATCAGGGATAATCACAGAAAGAGACGACCGGTTACTCCATCTAAATTGCATGGTTAAAATTATAATTTTATAACTATATCTCAGCAATTAGATTTAATAGCTATGAAAATCCAGCAAAACCCAGTTAAGGAAAAGCTGTTATTCTTTTAGTGTGGAAAAGCCAAGGTCGGATTTGAGCTGCTGCTACATGCAACCATCAGCAGCTTCCCCAATGTCCCCTTCCTTTCCTGCACAGCCATGAAGTTCTGTGTGAAAGAGCCTAATGCTAAAACTTGTGCAGGCAAGGGTTAATTTGCTTGGCACTTCCTGTCTTCATTACAATATTTGTCCCAAGAACAGATTAATTCCTCTCATTCTTTCTGCCTTTCCAGCCCTTTGTCACGGGAATGCATTTCACAGGACTGTAATGTTTGATACTTGCTCTGAGTTATAGCTGTGCCGTATGCTGTAAAAGTTTGACTCTCTCAGTATTGTACATTTTGATTCTGCCCCTGCAGGCTATAAACAACCCAAATTACCTCTTTCTTTAGCTTCCAAGAGGACTAATCCCCTGTCTAGTGCTTTATCAGTCAGTTGAGAAAGAGTGAGACCAACCTGCCAATCCAAACAGAATGTATTGAAAAAATCATATTACCACAATGCAGAACCTTGCCGTAATTCACCCAGCAGCTCAGCCAGTGAAAGCCTAATGCTGCGTCCACCTCTTTTACTGTAATGAGATCAGCAGCAGATTAAGCACCCATCCGACCATCCGTCCATCCATCCATCCATCCATCCATCCATCCATCCATCCATCCATCCATCCATCCATCCATCCTTTACACACTGTCCATCTTGGACACCTGTTGACAGTGCAAGCAGCTGCTGACTGCCAGATGGGATCCCTTTTGCCACGACCTCTTTGGCCATTTTGCTGCTGGGGACTGTGCCACAGGAGTTACTCTGCCTGGGGATGGGGACAGGGACAGCCCAGCCTGGGGATGCATCTGTCATGGGAAAGGGGGACAGAACTGCCCAGTGCCACTTCAGAAAGGAGCACTCCAGCCAGCAGCAAGCAGCTCACCAGCCCAGCTGTAACACAGGCACCCAGACCAGCACGGCTTGCTTCAAGGTTTAACGCTATATTAGAAAATGAGAGGTTAGAGCATGTTCAAGAGGAGAGAGAAATTTATTGTTGCCCTGGCCCTGCAGCAAAGCAGAGCTCAAATAACCCAGGTGCAGGGAGGACTATAAATCCCCCAATGGCAATCACGCTGCGAAAAGGACGGTGACAGCAACAGCAAAAATTGGCCAGTTAATATTTCTCTCATCTGAGTGAGAAAATAGCAACATTTAAAATGAAAACTCTGCTGAATTATGCAAGGAGAGAAAAAGTGAACACTGTGGGCCCTTCTCAGAGTGCTTGTCTTGTGCTGTGCTGCAAGATTGCAGGTCTGCTCCCCATGCTGGGCTCTCCAGGCTCCCATTGTGTCTCCTTTCTCTCTGTGGGAAACCCCCGGGGCAGTTCTGGGCACATGGAGGGTTTGTGTCCAATAGGACCTCCTGCTTTGTGCTAGGTGAGGGTCCTCAGCAAAAAGTCCCAGGAACCGTAGGGAGTACATAGCACAAGGGAACTTTTCAGCTTGACAGACCCCATACATTTCCAGCATTTATTTTTGTTTTATGCTCCAGATAAAAGGAACAGAAGTAATCAGCTCTCCCCAGTGGCTGACCCTGAGCTGCAGCAGGCAGAGCAGGCAGCATCTGCTTGTGGCACCACTGATGGGCTGGAGATCAGCAGGACATCCTCGGCCACTTTGGTCTGACAGATCTGCCCTTAAAAACTGTTTTTTCGTGAACAGAAGATACAAACAGTGAGGGTGTGCTGGGGGAGAGCTCTGGTTCCTTGTGGTCTGACACCTGAAGGAAGTTGCTTTTAAACTCCAGAGCGTGGCTGGCACCAGGGATGGCATATGCTGCTCCACCAGCCCCTGCCTGCAGTGCGATTTAAGAGCCTTCACGTCTGTATCATTAGCCCGTTAATCCTGCACCTTGCTGCAGCCTCCCACCACGGTGAGGATTTATGGGTCTCACAGTCCAATTTCGTTATCCCAGGAGGAAAATCAGCATCTTGTTACAGGTAAAATGACAATAAATGAAATGGCCGTTAATTTACGATCTTGCCACACAGTGGCACTCAAACAGATTCCTATTAATGGCTTGTTATTATCACCATTCCATACAGGGCTAATAACAGTTCACGGAAAAAAAAAAACACATCCAAGCCCAGAGCCAGCACAGGCTGCAGGACTGCATGGGGCACAGCTGCATCCCCAGGGCTGCCCCACTCCCCATCACCTGGAGCCTGACTCTGATGGGACCTCCCGCCATTCCTGGGGAAGAAATGCCCTGGCACTGCTCATGAAGCTGTCCCTCTCCGCATGATTTATAATTCAGAACCTTCCTTTTGGAAAAGCAATGAGAAAAGCAAAGCTGCGCCAACTGCATCTTCCCCAGGGGCAAATGGAGCCAGCAATGCACTTGTAAAGACTCGTGTTGGGCCGGTGCAGAAGCCTTGTGCCCGTCTTTCTCTGCTTCCCTTTGCACTGTGACAACCCCAGGGGACTGCTGCTTGCTAACCAGGAGCTCCAGCGGGCAGCAGTTTGATTTCTGATGCATTTCACTCCCACTGACAGTAATTACAATTGTAGAACTATGCAGACAGACAGCTGTGATTCCTTCCCAGCTGAAGGACGAGGCACAGGGCTGCTGCCAGCCCCATCCCTGGGATCCCACCTCCTGCACATGCAGTGACGGTGCTGTAGCATCATGTGCTCGCAGTGGGGCTGGCAGTCGTGCTCCTGCAGGCACAGCACCGAGAGCTGCTCTGACAGAGATCAAGGATGGGGGGTGCCATGCAGGACAGAGTGGAACAGCAGCTGCTGCCAGCTGGGAGAGCTGCCAGGGAGCAGTGCAGCAGCTGATTCTGCTGTCTGCTTGCAGCTCAACAAGCCCAGGAACATTGCCTTGACATTAAACATCTCAAAAACTTCAGCGAAGCAAGAAGCGCTGTAAAACCCAAACAGAATTGAGCCCTCCTATGTGATCAAAGAGATCAGTTTGGGCCAAAATGGAGAACAGTTTCCTCACCAAACTGTACTTTTCAAGAATATTAAGTTGCTTCGGGTGGACACTCCCAATTTCTATTTTGAATCCCATCCTTTTTAAAACCCAACACGGGCACAGCTCAGTGCAGGGCCATGACATGAGAAAGGGTCAGTGTAGGATCCTGACGTGGGCTGGGATCAGTGCAGGGCCCCGCTGTGGGCAGGGCTCAGTGTGTGCCCCATGGCCATGTGTCGTACCCTGGTCACCAGCACTCGAACGCAGCGCTTCTGCTCTCAGTGTGCGACGTTCAGTGCTCAGTTTGCTAAGCAGATCTTTTCATGACAAGGAAACACGCTGGGAACTGGGCTTTGTAAACACACTTCTGCAGCAATAGAACAGTATAAATAACTGCTTCGCTATATTTCCTGCTGCCACTTTTATTTACATTTTAAGTGACCTGTTATTACTGACCCCTCTGCCATAACCGCCTAATTGAGAGGAGGCTGTAGAGTAAGCAGGGCCGATGTGAAAGTGCATTATGCTAAATAATTCATAACAAGCACTGTGGTTGTTTCAGTGATATATGTAAATAGGGGAACCTTATTTTTTAACTTACAGCCTGTGTTGGTTTATGAATTTTAAAAGGAGAAAATCTTCATTCTCTAGTTCGGTGCTGAAGAGAGTTTCTTCCTCCCTGAAGTCACATCCCCAGAGCCAGCTCCCGACTGCGAGACAGGAAAAATGTGCTCACAGAGCTCGTCCCACGCCAGCATGTTTTACACCTATTTGTCCCCGTGTTTTATCTGTGACTCAGTGACGGTCCCTGTGGGTGCCACCAGCAGTGCTGAGGAAGGACACTGGCACTGCAGTGGGCACACAGCAGCATCCTTTCCCTGTGCCTTTGTCTCCTGACATCAGTGCCTGTGCTGGACAGGACTGACGGCTGAACAAATGCAAGTGGAGGGATCCTCACCTTTACACCCTCTGTTGTCGTAGTTCCCTGCTTTGTACTGGAAGGTTTCCTGCTCTTCTTTTAGGAACTGCAGTGTCCTCATGCTTGGAGCAGTCCGGCTGCCCTGTGCAGCTCCTTTGCGTGGCTATGGAGGATTGTGCAAGCAGTGAGGGCAGAAATGCAGAGGTGACATACACCACTATTGGAGCAGCCTGAAAAGAGGCAACTGCAAATGTGGTGGCGCCCACAGAACTCCCCTCTGCTGCCTGCTCTGCTCACCACTGTCTAACAAGGAAACCACAGAGCAGGGCAGGGTGTTTGCCAATTGCAGACAAGTCACCCTGGCTGCCAACACAGCTGACAGCTAATCGCCTACAAAATGTGAAAGTCAGACCAGGCTGCAGCCTGAACAAATGCCGTGAGAAGTTTCCCCTTGTTCCCCAGCAGCCCTGGTGTGGGGACATGCTCTGAGCGCTTCAGGCACCACAGAGCCCTGGTTCCTGCAGAGCACACCTGGGCTGTGCATGGTGCTTGTGTGGTGCTGAGACCTCCCACTTCTTACAGCTATCATGAGAAAAGTACTTCCTTCTATTACCCTTTTATTCCAGCTTTTAATTCAACATCATGTTTCCTCTTCCTTTATTATGAGAGTGGGATAAGAGGAGCTCCCAGGTTGTCTTCTCAAGACCATTCATTATTTTTTTTTCATTCTTTTTACCTTGTTTTCCTGTCTGTCCTTATTTGAGATTTTTTTTTCAGCCCCTGATATTATTCTTGTCCCTCTCTAGTTCTCATCTATTCCTACAATACCCTCTAGAGATAGGGTAATCACTCCAAGAAAATTGACTTACATTCAATGGCAAAAAGCTTCATTAAAACCCAGTTAAGGTTCCCAAAGGTACCTTCTGTTCCTCAAAAACATTCAGCAGAACTTGTGCTTTCAACAAGATGAACTGAAGAGTTATGGTGCTGCCCAGATCCCCATCTGAAGCTGTCAGTGGGGTCCTCTGCACTGCTGTGCTCACCTTGAGGGGCTGCCCTGCAGTGCATCCTGTGATACTGTTCTGCCGTTCCTGCAGCACTGCTTGGCCCTGCAACAGTGCTCATCCCTGCAGCAATGCTCATCCCTGCAGCAAAGCTCTGCCCTGCAGCAGTGCTCAGCCCTACAGCAAAGCTCTGCTCTGCAGCAATGCTCTGCCCTGCAGCAATGCTCATCCCTGCAGCAAGGCTGAGCCCTACAGCAAGGCTGAGCCCTGCAGCAGTGCAGCACCACTCAGCCCTGCTCACAGCAGTGCTGTGCTTGGGGAGCAGTGGTGCAGAGCTGCTTGTTTGCAGCATGCAGAGCTCGCTGTGTGCAGCCTGGGGCAGCACAGAGCTGCTGCATGGGGCACGGGCAGGGTAAGCTGGGAAAGGGATTCCCCCTGCTTCAGCTGTCCTCAGCGTGCTTCCTGAAAGCTTTCCTGGGGTTCAACACCACGTGCATCTCTGCGCAGCGCTCCCTGCAAGCATGGCAAAACTTGCCATAAAATGACATGGAGAGTCAGTCTCTTTTCTCCTACAGCAGAGGAGTAATTACCACTTTGTAAAGCTTTTAATTTTTTTAACGCGACGTATAAATACTACTGCTCAGGAGTTCAGAGGCAGGGATTTTAAATCTAATCCACGTTTAACAAGGCTATTAAAGAAAATGTTTAAGCTGCCAGAATTTAACTGATTACAATATTTAATAAATCTTACCCCTCCCAAAAAAAATGTCTTAAAGGAAAAAAAAAAAAAGGAAAAGCAGCAAGAAGCCAAGATCACATGGCTTTTATATATGCACTACTGAGAATGCTTTAATGGGAAATGGAAACCCAAAAGATGCAATAATCCTGCCAAAAAGGCCCACAAATGTATTATAAAAATGTTTAAAGCTCCATTTGAGTTTTTCTAATTAACTCGATAATGATACCAACGTCCCCTCTCTATCAGTCTCCTGGAAGATCCGATGTGTCTTGATTGTGAGAGCAGTAGGAAAGCGAGATTTCCCTTCCCCGGAGCCTGAGAGAGTACTTTGAAGCTGTCCTGCTGTGCTTGGCAGTGCTCGGGGTGGCCCCGTGGCTCTGTGCTGCTGCAGGCAGGGCAGGAGGGAGAGCTGTGCCCGGGGAGGGGATGGGGTGCAGTGGGAGCACAAGAGGCGTTTGAGAATGGCATCCCAGTGAATTAGCAGGGGCATGCTTGGAGATTGCATTTCTCGTCGGCTGAGTCAGAGAAATGGCCCTGAGCGGCGGTGTATATTCTCTAGGAGATATTAACTGTAGAAAATCAGAGGTCAAGGTAGAGCCATATAATTTCATGGTTGAGGACTCCGGGTTGCAGCAGAAACTTCAGTGCTGTAGGGGAGCGCCGCTGGCAGTGCCGGCTGCTCATGGGCTGAGGCATGGCCCTGGTACCTGCTGCAGCCTCGGTGGGGGGGGGGGGGGAGAGGTGCAGAGCTGCTCCTGTCCTTGTCCCCAGAATCCTGTTTCAGGAGTACTCTCCACTCTCAGATCTCCACAGCTGGCCACAGACATGCACTGCCTGCTGCTCCGGGGCAGGACAGGACAGTGCCAAAGCAGTGATGAATCCTCCAAGTGCCCATGGGATGGACCAGAGCTCACTAACTGACTTCCAGGGCTACTGCTCATTCTTGCTTTTTGACTTATACAAGCCAGGCTTTGCTTTTCAATGGCAGTTATCATTTTGAGCTTTTCAGCTGCGTTCTGTGGCTCTCACTCCCTCTCTGCAACTTGCACACCTCATTGCAGTGGAGAAGGGAAGAGATGAGGTGTTCCTGTGGAGTGTCCCCAAAGCAGTGTGGTAGGATTTCCTTTCTTACCCATCTTCCTGTACCCCAGGAACACAGCCTTGGTGGGGACTGCACACTGATGGGTGCTTCAGCAGCTGCAGTCAGTTCAGCAGAGGCTGTTGTGGAGCACAATATTTCAATGACATGAGCTGCGGAGCCAAACAACTGGCAGAATTCAGTTACATCAATGTAATTGCCTTAATCAGACAAACTTGTAATCTCATTGAGGGAGTGGGGGTTGTTTGACAAGCTTATTTTCTATTGCTCCATGTGAACTGGACTTATCCTACCTGTTAAATCTTTATAGGTTTCCCCTGAGTTTTCCCATTATTTTTCCTTGGCTGCAGTTACTCCCCGGTAGTTTATAAAACATCTCTGTAAGTCCCCTGAGGGCAGCTCTTCTGTTCATCCTTTCTAAATATCAAGCCCCTTATTTGTCTCCTTACAGTTTTCCAGGGCACCATAATGTCACCTTAATGCCAAACCTGAATAGAAGCAAACAGAGGAGTTGGACAGATTTTCCTTCTGTTTCCTCTAAGAATTCACGGACACAATTTTTTAGGCGTTGGATATTGTAAGAATCACCATCACTGGTGTTGTGACATCTGCGTGTGATAAATGGGCGTAATGGTTCCGAGACAGAACAGACGTATCTGCTAAATGTGTGGAAAAGATGCATACAAGTCAGGTGTGTGCATAGGGGTGCTGGGCTGCACGTGCACCCCGCACAGTCTGCAAGGCAGCAGCAGTCATTGCATTCCTCAGCTGTTGGCATGGTCTGCCTGCAGGAAGTGATGGCTGTGCCTGGAACAGATACGGGGCACGTCAGGCGTGCGGTCACAGCACTCCCTTATGTCTTTAGTGACAAGTGCTCAGACACATCTTCGCACTGTACACGTCTGATGCTTACATCTGTCGTGCATGAACTCATTAGCCAGGTGTGTTCTTGCTGATTGGATCTCCAGGGCCAACCTGCACTGTCTGCAGGTGCTCAGGCACTGATGTTGCTGCCATGTGGGGTTGTGGCACTGCTGAGCACCCAGCAGCTGGCTGCTGTTGCCTCCTGGTGGGGCTCTACTACTGCTTTCCCCTCCAGCTCATCACGATTGGATTTGCTCTGCCACACCTCTCAGCAGCATTAATCTACATTATTCAAACGGAGGTTTGGGTAAGGGGTTTTGGATAAGGGGTGGAGCTGGCCCTAAATGGGGCTCTCCTGGCTCTGCACTTTCTTCTACAAAGAGTGGCTGTGTGTGCTGAGCAGGTTGGCTGGCTCCGTGCTGGGAAGGCACTGTGACCCCGCAGCCACACGCACTCTGGGTATGGCTAAGGCGGCTCTGGGGGTACCTTTGCAGCATCTCTGCTGTCACATGGAAAGTGCCCTCAAGGAGAGCCTGGAAAAGGTAATCTGTGTCTGCAGCGTGTGCTGCTGTAGGCTTTAGGTGAGACACAGCGCAGGGTTAGTGCTGAAAGCAGCAGATTGCTATTTGCGGGCAGCTGCTCTCCCTGGTCTGGGCAGTGTGAAGCAGCTCTGGCAGCACGTGGCTGACATGACAACCACTGAGGTATTCACCTAATGCAGCAATTCCACAGCTTCAGTGGAATTCATAAAATGTGCTTCGACAGATTCCCTGAATCATCGCAGCAGGATGTCAAACCCCCGCGGAGACCGCCGGCGTGGGCGTCACCGCTACAATAATTGTATTTCTGAAGCGTGTCTCTGCTGCTCAGGGCCCAGCGCTGAGCAGGAGACATGGGAGGCCGGGCAGTCCTGGGGGCTTCTCAGTGCTCCCCATGTTGGGGCACAACTGTTACCCTCTGGCCCACCCGTAGCCAAGGAAGGGGATGTTTGCCATCCAGGGCTCATTAGCAGCACTGCACATCTCGGGGCGATCTTCAGGAGAGCGCTTCCAACTGCACTTGTGTTTGTGGAAGTTGCTTCGTGTGTCACGCAGAGGTATCCAGAGGATCTACTCTGAAAAAACAAGAGGTCGGAAGCACTGAGCTGCTTTATTGGCTCATTCACTTACCAGCACATGCGGCTCCTTCCTCGCTGTTTGTGCTCAGAATGGATTTTTATTGCTTAATTCTCTGTAAGAGAAGTGCTAGCAAATTGTAGAATCCTATTGCTTAACATGTAGCATTAAGTATTGAACTAGCAAAAGAATCAATTACAGGTTTGGTCACTGATTAGCTTGACTTTTTATGGAATTTAATGTCAAGTCTCATTGTAATTCTGCTCTTTAATTTGGAAAATACAGCTCGTGTGGGAGGGGGAGCAGCTCTGCCCCAGCGCTCCTCCTGCAGCGTGCGATGGGATGGATGCTCAGCCCTGCTGAGCTGTGCTGCCCTGGGCTCTGCAGTAGGGCAGTGTGGGGGAGCTGCCCTCCTGCTCCCTGCCCGTGGCCTCCGGGTGCCCCCCTCCCTGGTGCTGCCTTTGCTGACCGACAAGTGCAATTGGATTTCCAAATCACAGCAGCTCTGATTAGATTCACTCTCCTTTTCCTCTAGTCAGAAAGCCCTTTAATTCCTTTTCTTTCTATTTTGCAGGGACCCTTCCGTCCTCCTCAGACCCTTCGGCAGAATATCTTTGATGTGCAGAGGCTGCACGTGTGCCACTGCAATAAACTGGAGATGGCTCCAGCACAAGCAGCGCGAGAGCGGCAGCTTTTCCCTTCCAGCACTGAGATTTTGGAGTCTCCTCGTCTGGCAGAGCTTATCCCCTTGGAGGAGGAGATCTGCTCGCATACTAATTCATACCATACCCAAGCGATCCCTCTGCATCCCGAATGAGGACGGTTTGGGAAATTAAAGTTTGTAGGAAACTCATCAAAAATCTTATGTCCTCGAGCAAGACATCTGTTTCTCCACCTACTGAGGGGAGGTAACACCAACACCGTGATGGTCAGCAGAGAAGGGAAGGACGCCTCTGCTGACGGTGGGGGTTCTGCTTGGTGCTGGCATCCCTGGGAGCACGGTGCCTGGGGGTGGGGCGGTGCATGGCCGCGCTGCACAGCGCTGTGCTCAGCATGGTCCTGCTGCTAGGCAAGTAGTAAATAACAATAATGATTATGAAAGCACTGTGCATGTGCCCCTAGGGCTCTGCGAGGAAACTTTTACACTGAAAGCCAACTGGAACATTTTCCCCCTTGCCTAATTCACAAAATATGCCCATAAAAACAATAATTTATCTGTACAAGGGCAATTCCCTGGGCACTGAAGCCGAGATTGATAGTTTCTGACTGCATCCCGTCGTAGCAGCGAAGCTCTGTGGAATTCCCTGGAACTCTGCAACAGTGATGAGGCTTTTGACATTTGTGTATACAAAAATCATTAAAGGCAGTGCTATTCTGGGATAGGTCTGTTCCACCCCCAGCTGTGTCCTCCAACTTGCTCATGTGCTCCCTGGGCTCTGGGCCCGGCTCACCCCCAGGTTTGCAGTGCTGTTTCCTTTCTTCAGGCTTGACTTTCACATCGTGGCTTTTCAATGTGCTTAAAGCAGTGCGGTGTTTAAAATTCAGCAATGTTTGTCGGAATTCAATTACCCCTGAAGATTACACAAAGATTATCAAAGTTGTAAACAGCAGAATATGCTCAGAGATCAATGAAGCGCAACAAAGACCATATTTAACAGGAGAAATAAAAGTAAGGGCATGCTGGCAAAGTCTGACAGCGGAGCGTAATGTCGCATCATCACGCTGAAGGTTGGGAAGTAATTGAAATCTATGTTATAGCACAATATATCCCTGTGCAGATTTGCGGTCGTGGAGCACAGTTTCAGCTCTAATATCCGAGCAATTCGTTTGGTTTAAGGAGATGCGAGGTCTGGGCAGCTCTGTTAAATGCCAGTTTGGACTAAACCCTTGTTGCAAAACAACTCTGTCCTTTGCAACTTACAGGGTACATCTGTTCCTTGGCCGCTAGTTCCTATGTCCTTAGGAAACATCTGGAAGGTTGCTAATGCGAAAGAGAAAAAAAGGAATTTACAGCTTCTGTAGTGGTTCCCTGACCTGCAGAACCTGACTTTAATGATCTGGAGGAAAAATATCGAATATGTATGCGCTTTCTGGGAAATCTTTATGTGTGTAATACAAATAACGGATACAAGCTGAAGATCTTTTGTGCCCGGTATGCACATTAGGTGGAACGATCCCCGCGCATCCAGAGCCGTAATGAAGAATGCCTGCTGCTTAGTACCATGTTGGCCTGAAGGAGTTCCATACAGAGTTTGTCCGGAGTCAGCAGCACTCTGCTGCGGGCACCGCGCTGGGGCATGGCACTGCCCTCCTGCAGGCAGAGAGCTGTGCCTTGAAGCGGGACCAGAGCCCGGCAGCCAGCACTGCTTCCCAGGAGCCACTGCTGTGAGGGATATCTGCATACCCCGGGGGCTCAGCCCTGGGGCTCCTTCCCACCAGCCCTGGTAGTGCCCGCAGAGCCCTCCTCCACCCACCGCACCTCCATCGTGTTTGTGGCTTCCCATTGTCATTCCGCACGCAACGCGGCCAGCTGATTTTTCTTCCCTTTAATATATTACCGCCATAATACCAAGTCTAGCAGAACAATGAACTCCAGAGGATGGAGATGCCTTCCTCCTGTTTTGCAAACTAAACATAATTTTTATTTGCGCTCAGATTTGTGGCTCCTGCGGGCGGTGCGGGGTGGGAGGGACGGCGGGCACGGAGCTGCGGCCCCGCAGCATTGAGATGCAGCGGAGGACTCCTCCCTTTGTCAGACACAACGGGGGCTTCAGAAGAAACCCTTCAACCCAGATTAATTACTGTTATCTGTACCCGCTGGGGCCCGGTCCACCTGCCTGCTTCTCGTCTGCCGCAGCGGAACGCGCTGAAATTCTCATTCCCTTTCTGCTTTTCTTTTCTCTCTCTTCTCTCTTTCTCTCTCTCTCTTTTTCCTTTCCTATTTACTTCTGCTTTAATCTGCATATTATCATCAGTGCAAAGACCTCTGAAATAACATCTGACAAATGATGCCTATTAAAAAAAACTCCGCACTGTCCTCTTTCACCGCCTTCCAATTTGGACTAGCACTATAACTATGCATCAATAGACAAGCAATATTATGTTAAGAACATGATAAAATACCAGCAGCTTCATAATGGCAGCAGCCAAATGGTAATTTCTGCTTCAGAAATTGGTCATTTATTTTGCTGGTCTGTTCTTACGTTCAAATTAGATGAAGTTTAATATACTGTAAAATTGAATGTATTCTATCCTCTTCAACAAATATGGCATGTATGAAATGATTTATGGGTCCTACAAACCTTAAAATGTTAAATAATCTCCTTTTTCCTTGTGCCTTAAGTCAGCGGTGCCAAATAGTTTAAGTACAGAGGAGCAAAACTTTATTAGCTCCCATCCTGATCATCACTTTATTTTGCTGCATTTACAGAGGCAGGAACAGTATTTAACATATTAGACCGAGTTTTAGAAGCAGCCATATTAATTGGTACATTAATTTTACCCCATTAACTGTAATTGGTAGGAAAGCAATTCTTCCCGGGTGAATGTTGTAATTTGTGTTCTAAATTTTTAATGAAGTCACGGTGGCACTGCAGATGCCTCAGAGAGGCGGTTCTGGACCCGGCCCTCGGGCACTGCTGGCGCTGTCTGTCCCTCTCTGTGCCCCTCTGTGTGGGGCAGAGCCGGGGGCTGCATGCAGGCAGGGGCTGCTGCAGGATGGCATCCCTTGGGCTGATGCTGGTGGGTCACAGTTGAGCCTGGAGCAGCTGCCAATGCAGGGCTGCATGGTGCTTCTCTGAGCATAGAGAGGCTCAGCCGTGGGGCAGGAACACTTTGCCCTGCCTGGCCTGGCAGCACTTTCACCCCTCGCCTAAAGTCTGGCCCCAAATCCCTGGGAAATAATTCCCAGGGCAGCTGCCCTGGCTGTGGGGTGCAGTGGTGGAGGATGTGGGGACAGCTGAGGGGCAGGAGGGTGGCTGTCCTTCTGCACAGTGACCTAAGAGCGACTTGTCTCCTTGCCCTCAGCTCATTTCTTCCCTGATCAGCTGCTTGTCCTTAAGTGTAAGCTCAGAGCAGTGCAGGCTCCTGCAGTCCCCTGGAGCTGCAGCGCTGCACATCGGGATAATGGAGAAGCATTTTATTCTGTTTATTTGCTCTATGTAATTTTTCCTGCTCTCGCTGACCCTTCTGGGAAGCGTTCCACCCTTCAGTCTCTCTGCTGGGTGCCAGAATTGTTGAGCCGAGGCTATATTTGCATTTCATATTCTAGTTAAACCAACATCATCAAGGTCAGAGATGCTGTTGAATTGGAACAGTCTAGAAGGCAGCAATCCCCCTCCGTGGCACTCACAGGTTTCCAGGAGCAGCACAGAGCCCAGGAGCTGCCTGGAGGGCACCGTGCCTTTGCCACTGCTGCTGTGTGTGCACCCAACGCTGTGCTCTTTTGCTTTGCATCCCCATTCACCGTCTCGAGGTCTGCTCCTAGCCAGATGCTGGACAGACACTGGCCCAGAAATAGATGGACAGAAAAACAGAAAGACTGAGAAAATTCTGAAACACATGCAGAACCTTCTTGCTCCCAGAAGACAGCAGGAATTTGTGCCCCATTTCAGAGCACAGTCCCAACGCAGAGAGGTTAGTGTGCACCCACGTGTGCACGTGTGTTCCTACAAACATACTTTTAAGACTGTGGCTGTACAGAGCAAAGCACCACAACACAGGGATTTTTGCATCCATGCACATGCCTTTCCTTTCATTAAGGAATGTTTCAGGCAGAAAAGCAGCTGGATTTCTGATGTGAAAGGACAATCCCGCTCAAGACTGAGAGCTGTTTGGAATAAACGCCAGACGCTGTGTGATGGAGACATTGCACAGAGACTTAATGCTGGTCACATCTCTCTTCTCTGCCAGTAAGTCAAGGATGTGTCTTTGCTATTGTATTTGGTGACTCATCTTTCAAATAATCATCTCTGGGAGAATTTTGTGCCAAGATGAAAAAATGCCAGGCTCCCAGCAGCGCGCGCGTGCCTTTCTCTGCACACAGCCCAGGAGGGAGCTGTGGGCGGCTCTGCTCCTCCTCGCACGCAGCCCAGCTGGGGGGCACGGGGCTGGCACTGCCCCAGTGTGGGGTGGCCCCACTTTGGGCATGGGATGGGAGCAGACAGACACAAATCCTGGAGGAATGCGGTGCTGCCTCTCGCTGGCCCGCGGTTTGACCTGAGAGCAGGGTGAGGTGACCTCAGGTTACCTGCAGAGCCCGTGGGTTTGGGGCAGCTGCTGGCACTGTGTGTGCCCACCTGGAGCCTGAGCACCTGGCACCTGGAGGCTTCCCTCAGTCCAAAGTATGCAGATGGGCTGAGGAAGTGCAGTGCAGGATGCTAATTAATTCAACAGGCTCACTGTTCCACAACATCAAATGTACACAAGGAAGATGAGCTGGAATTAGCTTCCCCTGGAATCTATTTTCTTGCTGCTTAACAAAAAGTTACTCAAACTTTAACACTGAACAAGAATGTGAATAGGAACGACGCTGTAGGTACCGTGCATGCAAGCAGATGCTTGCACAGGCAGCAGCACTCTTCTATGGCACCAGGAGGGCTCCAGCAGCCAATACGTGCTGGGTGATGCTGAAACATGCCAGCATTTGTTTGTAACCTGTGAGAATCCCATAATGGAAATGGCACTGGGCACCAGGCTGCGAGCACCATCTCTGCCCACTGCCCCCCAGCTCTGCACCTTCTTCCTCCAGCTCCGTCACTACTGGGCTGTAAGCCGACGTCTCCATTACCCACAGCTCTGTCAGCACCCAGTGCTTGCCAAGGGAATCCAAAGGGAACTGCAAACATCAACTGAGGGCCCCACCAAAATGGCTGATGGAGCTGCAGGTGCTTTCCAGAGCAGAAAACTGCAAAGCCCCGCAGCAAGAACAGTTGCTATCACCTGGGCACAGCAGAGAAGGGAGGATGGGAGAGTGCTTCAAAATCAGGAAGAAAAAGGCTCCAACAGAAAAGATGTGACAGGTGCAATCAGATCAGGAACTAAAGGAGCTGAGGACGGAGAGATGCCTTCTGGCAGAGGGGGGAAGGAAGCAGTGATGTGCTGAGTCCTCTGAACAAACACCCATCTCCAGAAGCCCTGTGCTCCTGCAGGGCTCACAGGGACACCACAAGCACAGGGCTCTGAGTCCATCATTTGGCCTGGCTCTTTGCATTTATATTCAAAATGCAAAAAAAGTTCCCATCTGAAAGTGAGAATTTTTTGGATGAGACCTCGCTGGTTTGGGAGCTCCTCCACCACAAGCAGAGCGAGGCAGCGAGGGACAAGCCAGTGGCACGTGCCAGTCCCTCGCTCAGATGGATGGAAAGATATTTTTCCTAACAGAATCGTAAGATCTTAGGTTGGAGGGGACCTTAAAGATCACCTAGCTTCTACCCCTATACCAACCACCATCCCAGGGCCCCTCCCTGGCCTTGGGCACCTCCAGGGCTGGCTGCCCCCAGCCCTCTGGGCAGCAGTGCCGGGGTCTCACCACCCAAAGAACGGGGGATACATAGAGCTGGGATAACGCTCACAATTCTCTGAGTTTTAGAATATTTTTAGTGTGTGTCTCTGGGAACATAGGGTTGTTGTTGTCTTTTTTTTTTTTTTTTTCCTTTCTGTGAGTAATTCTCATATTGTAAATCCAGCAAATCTACTTTGCCACGTAAGCTGTCGTGCCTTGGAGGAAGACACCAGACTTATGATTTCGTTATTAAGCCTTGCTGTAAGGAAATGTTAGTTGCACCATTTCTCAACCTTACTCTGGAGGGATGTCCACCAACCAGACAGATGAGCAGAGTGTTTGTTGCCGTATCTGCACTTCAGCTATCTGGAAACTGCAAAGCCCTCCTCAGCAGGACCTGCTCTTTGTGAACTCGGACAGATTGTGTGAACTGGAGAGCGGCCAAACTGCAGCCAGGATCGAGCCCTTTTGCGGAGTCACTAATGAACTGCCTTTTCAAATTGCCAGCGTGCCAAGGGGCGGCTGCTGCGGTGCCGGTGTTTAGGATTAAGAAGCCACTGCAATTGGCTCAGGGGGCACTGAGAGCTTTTAAACCAAAGCCAACTTCTGAGCAGTGAACCACGAGCGTCGCTGGTGCCACCAGGAGCATCTCCTGGTGAGGGTGAGGCACCTGCAGGCCCATGCCACTGTCCTGGAAGCAGTGCCCTGTGTGTGTGCAGCTGTGCAGCCCCTTGTCCCACCTGGCACCCCGCTGCCACCGCTGCGCCTCCATCAGCACTGGGACACAGCTCCAAGTGCTCGGTGGCACCTGGTGCCGCAGTACAGTGTGTCGCGGCCCCGCGGCTCTCCAGACAGGCTGTGAAGGATGCTTACCCCATTAATGGGGGTATATTTATAACTGTTTATCTCTGTCAGTTGGGTGGAAAATTGCCAGATGTGTCATTTGCCTTCATTACACAGACATCTCTCTTGTTATCTGGATCAGTGCTTTTGAGCAGTGTGTCACCACCGGAGAAAAGCTCATTTCTTCTGTGTGGTGTTGATGTTTGCAGGATCTGCCTCAGAGCAGTGCGGAGAGCAACATCCATAGAGACAAGTCTCTGTACAGGACAAATCTCTGTCCCTGCCACTCTGGCTATTAATCTTGTGGAAGGAGAGGCAAGGAGCAGAGCCGAGCGCTTCCTTCTCCTTAGCCCTACGCAGCAGCACAGTGCTCCTGTCCCGACTGCAGACACTCCTGCAGAGGCAGCTGAGCCCTGCGGACATCTCATCTAACGCAGAACTAAGGAGAAAGGTAAAGAATGGATTTAACAGAAAGAGGTTGTCTCTGAGCGTAATGTTTTTCCTCGTTTCCCATGAAACAGTGAGATTTCTTTACGGACAAACAGTCAGAATAGAGTCCATTACACTGCACGCTTTTTGCCTTGAAACATAAATAGCTGCATATCACACAAGTGTTTGTTATGAGGAAATGTGTATGCGAGAGAAAGTTAGACATTACGCCATTATTTCATGCAGAAAGCTATTGCTAAAGGGAGAGGATTACTTACCACATTAATTCGGTTCTTCAACTTCCCATCTATTTCTTTGCACAGAGACTTCAGCTGCAAAACATGGTGTTGGGGTGCCCTTGCTTCCATTCCATCCCTCTCCCAGGCCCAGTGTGGGGGCAGTGGCCATGGGACTCTGTGTCCCAGTGGGCAGTGGGGGCATCTCAGTGTTTGCTATAGCTGTGCAGAGCTCCAATGTCCCAATGCATCGCTGGGTTACAGTGGAACTCCTATTAATCTTTAGACAAATCTTTCTGGGGAAAAGCCTTCTGATCCAGCAGCTCTATCCCTCCTCTAAATGTGTCTGGGAAGTGCTCAGATCTATGTGGCCATTAGTCCTTGCATTGCACCTAAACCTTCCAAAATATCCCTGATGGTGGTACAGAGCTGCAGTGAAGTGGTCATCGAAGTATTTCTACTGAGTTCAAGTCTTCTACCTGAGGGTGGCAGAAAGCACTGTGCCAATTAGGGGGAAGTGAGAGCATCACTTTGCTTTGGTGAGCCAGCCTGGGAGCCTGGGGGTCACAGCTTTTGGTACTGGGCACAGTGGTGCTGCTGTGCCAAGTCGGTGTGGGGGGGAGGGAGGAGGCAGGAACGGGATAGGGATGGGGGGTGGAAGGAGCAGATCTGTTGTGCTGGCAGCTAGAGCAGGTCACCATGGATCTGCAACTTGGCCATCAACGTGATCCTTGGATTGCTCTTTTCCTGAACTTGGTGTTAGAGAGCAGCTTTTGGTTCCAGTGTGTGAAAGCCAAAGACTGGAGCCCTTGCCCGATGCTCTGATTTCCTCTGCTTGCTGATGCAGGTGCAGAAGCCTCAGCACTGCACGCAGGATAGAGGAAAGCAGTAAGCAACAGGGTCTTATATCATCATCTCGTATGCTGCCTCATTCAAAGGGCTCTGTTTGAAACCTGGCACCGACATGTACAGAACATGTTGCATTTTTGCTGGTACCTCTTCAATCTGGTTTGCGAGATGTCCTGGAGGAGGTGACCTTGGACGGCAGGCAGAGAAGCAGAGCTGCATAATAAGAGCATCTCTGCATCGGTGGCAGCCTGTTGGGTACAGGGCAGTTAATAAATAATGAGGATGTCAAAGAGAACAGCAGGGGATGGGATCAGGTAGCAGCTCTGCAGCCAGCTCTCTGACAGGCGCCTGGCAACGTCCAATTACAGGGCACTGTGCTCAGCCCGGTGTGGGGCTGTGGGATCCTGCAGCGAGCGAGGCTTAGCAGAGCTGCATGGCACTTAGCAGAGCTGCACGGCACTTAGCAGAGCTGCACGGCACTTAGCAGAGCTGCACGGGTCAACCCAGAGCCTCTCCTCTTGGGAAGAGAAAGCTGCAGCTCTGAGACACAGCAGTGGTCACACAAGTGTTGGACTGCATGCACCTGCAGCTCAGGTGTTGTGGATCTGAGCACCCCTCAGGTGTGATTGATTTTCCGATGACTCCTTAAACATCTGGTGAGATGGGACTGCTTTCCAAACAGCAAAATCTGCACCAAAATGATCTTGATTTGAATAATAAGTATTCCGCTGTTGTTTGGTAAATACACCCAGTGTTAATGGTGCCTAATGGTGCCTGTAATTGGTGTCTAAAGTTATTTAAAAGTAAATTTACTAGAAAATAATTAGCAATTTTATAGTTCACTACTTCCTAATTTTGTTGATAAAAGTTTTCTAGCGGTTTTTATCAGATGACACAAGAAGGCCGTGCTGCAAAATAGCTTTTTTTTTTTTTTTTTTTTTTCCAAGCGAGCAGGAAATCGTGCACACAAAATAGGATTAAAAAAAAATTCCTCCTAATTTCTTTGCTTGGCAGCCAGCCCTCTCCCTGCTTTCAGTACAAACTGCTTTATCCTCCATCAGCGGCGAGGGAAACCTCCCAGGTGCTGCTGAGGGATCTGCTCCCCCTGACCTTGAGCTGGGAGGGCAGCGGGTGGCTGCCCCCAGTGCAGGGACACCCCCTGCCCATAGGAACACCCCCTGCCCACAAGGACACCCCACTGCAGGGCTGCAGTCAGGGCTTTCTGCTGCCTGCTCTGCACTGGGGGGTCCACACACCCCTGTGGCAGTGCAGCCCTGGGACCCAGCTTGCCCAAGGTGGGGGTCACAAGTGGGGTCCCCCAGGCTCAGGAGGAGGCTGAGGAGGAACAGAGCACAGAAATGCAGCTGCTACACGGTTTTATTGTTTAGTGCTGCGGGTTCCAGTGTGCAGTTGGGGATGTTCATACTGTGCAGTACAGAGGGACACGGACAGACAGACGCGTTTGGGAGGCGGTGAAAGCACAGTGCTTGGGGCTCAGAAAAGACCAACAGCGCTTCGCTTTCAGTCTCTGCACCACGTGGCACCAGCCCTCCAGAACAATGAATCACCCGTCTGTGTATAAAATTAAATATAATTTATGCTTTGCTAATTGAAATCAAATACAAAATTCAATTTCCTGTGTATTGTAATGCTGACATTTGAATAGGTTTTAAAAAAAGGTATTATTAACCTGACTCTCTCTTTTGGCAGTCCGCTCTCTGGCCAAATAGCTCCTCTGTCAAAGCATCACGCACACAGACAGGGCACAGTGCAGCCATGTCTCAGCGAGCAGAGCACGGCCCCACAGCCCGACTCCTCAGTGCCATGCATGCTCCCAGCCATGGGCTCAAGGTCGTGGCCGGTATAAAAAATAAAACTCTGCAAATATGGCAAGAAGCATGGAGCAGGAGGGTGTGGGTTCCCTGGAGAGCCCAGGCGTTGACATGGGGGTAGGGTGTGATGCAGTGCCCCAGCGCTCATCCTCCTGCTGAGTGTTGCTCTGTGGGCAACACTCTGTGTTGCCAACAACCAACACTGTGTTGCACTGGGGCAGCCCGCGCTCAGGAGAAGGTATGACATTTTAACAGCACGTGACACACCATGAAGTTATTCCTATTACATACTTCCAGTTATCACGCAAATAATCTGGGGGTCTGAGGATCAGTAAAAAAACGGTTATGCCAGGATAGGAGCTGTTTTTAGACCTAATCCAGGCCAATAGGAACAGATGTGACTCCAGCACGGAGCTGTGCAGTGCCCCTCCAGCACAGATCACAGTGCAGATTTTCTGAACGAATCTTTCTTCTCCCAATCCAAGGCACCAGCACTGCTTTTAATGTAATGAACCACACGACAGACCATGAAACCCGGAGCAGGTTCGGCTCTTTAGCAAATGTAACACTGATTTCATTTGGTCAGTTGGATCAACGGGGTTTTCTTCCCACTTTAATCACAATTGAGTGCAGGTCCTCCCAAAGCCACCTCACACTGCATCTCGGCTGCTCCCAGGGACCCAGCACCGTGAGGCACCAGGAGCCATGCAGCAGCTGCAGTCCTACAGGAGGACAGGAGCAACACTTGAGCTCGAAATCACCCGTACAAGGGGAGCATTTCCACAGCAATAACTATGCACTTTTTCTTTTGCTCTCTCTCTTTCTGTTTTCCTCTCGATAGCGGTCAGGGAAGCAGCAGCTGCTCCAAAGTGCTGCTGCCTTGCTCTCCACCGGTCCCAGCGCGCGGCTCACAACACGCTGCTGAGGATTCAGTTAAGGTATGGGTTCGTTCCATAGCTTCTACCAGGATTTGCAAATTTGGCTAAGCGTATGACTCGGTCATTTCCACTAGAACACACACATATGTTTGCGGAGCAGTGCTCACCCTGGGAATTAATTGCTTTTTTGTAACGGATTCAGAAGTAGAGACGAAGGCTGCTTTGGGACTTCACACAGCCCATTGGCAGCAGCCAGCAGCAGGAGCAGGTCCGTGAGGTGCACGTGAGCCACAGTTCCAGGGCCACGGTGGGAGAGCAGCCCCCATGGACAGGATCCCATGGAGAGAGCCTGGCCCCCAGGCAGTGCCCAGGATCTGCAGTGAGGCCCTGGGACGTGGGGGGAAGGCCGCGATTCTGGTCTCACTGAGCAGCCCTATAAATTAGAACGGTTCTCTCCCCGTGCATCAGAATGGTTCTCTTCCATCAGTGGAGCTGCGGTCACCAGTGAGAGGAGAATCGTGCCCAGGTGTTGTGGCACTTGGTAAGTACGAGTTTTAGTGCAACAAGTAACTGGAACATCTGGTGCAAATTATGTTTCTGTACAGAGTTCCTTTGCAGCATAACTGGCTTTATTCCTTCCACACACAAATGCCAAGGTGCTTGTGAATGCACGGCCTGAATTCACCAGATCTCATGCTGCTGCGTGAGCAAAACTTTAAGCTAGGGCAGGGGAAATCAGACCTCCTGGTTTGCGGTGCTGTTGGGTTCTGCACGCTGCCTCCTGCTGCCGCCTGCATGGCTCAGGGTCATGCCAGCAGCAGAACGTGGACACGAGGCGCCCACCACCCACAGCTGCACTCCCACCACCTTCTCCTTCTGCCCATTCCCTGATCCCTCAGGAGGGGAGAGCCCAGGCACACCCTGGAGGTGACACGTCACCAAGGTTTCAGAGCTGGCCATGCTGTTCACCTCCAGCTGCAGCCCTGACCACGCAAGTGTTGTGCTTACAAGCCCGAGCCTTCAGCCCTGCGTGAGTTCTGGGTCTCTAACGATGATTCACATCTCAACAGGAAAGAGCTCTCTTCCCAGTTTCTTGGTTCTACTTCTCACTTTCTTCCCGCTCCCACTCGAAATCTTGGCCTGTCATTTGGTAAAACATGACATTGAACGGTTTGTAAAACTTCCGCAGTCTGTGGATGACATCAGGGTCAATTTTGGGGTGAGTCCGACCCTTGGACTTGCCCAAGCACCGGGGAGCACTGCTGTCCTCTGGCTTCTTTAGACAGGGGAACCCCTTGGTTTTATTAAAATAAAAATGTTTCTCTGTCACAATCCTCTTGAGGCCTAAGAAGTCCTGGACCTTGGCCATCTCCCCGGCTGGGTCTGTGATCAGCCTCTCACCACTGACAAAGAGGATCTGGGAGAGGGGGAAGTACTGCAGCCAGTTCTCCAGGTGCAGCGCATAGATGCCAATGCGGATGGCACTCCAGGAAGCGTCGATCAGCCCAAGGGTCCGGTTCTTGAAGGCCAGCACCTCAAAGGTGGGGATCTCTGGCTTCTTGGAGAGCGTCTGCGTGTAGTCCGAGATGGCGCGGGTGACGGGGTTGCGCACCACCACGATCAGCTTGGTGTCCTTGGCCATGGAGTGGATGCGCCTCGGGGCCTCGTTGGTCACGAAGTAGCTGGGGGTCTTCTCCATGGTGATCTGACCATCCAGCGTCTTGGGCATCACGTCCCTGCACAGAAGCAGAGGGAGGGGGTCAGCAGCAGAGGGCGGACACCGGTGGCCCCTCCTGCCCCACAATGGGGACATCACCCAACCCATGAGCCTGAGGACCAAAGTGCTTCTGGTTTTGTTTCCCCTCAGACCCCAGATACGGTGGGCGCCCGAAGTGTTAAATTAGCCTTGGTAGCACATTATACAGTCAGGTCGCCATAGGCACATGTAGACAAAAGTTAATTGACAATAAACCTGCACAATACCTGTCTGTTCGGCAAGCCATCTGCTTCCATTTGCTCAATTAAGTCTATTCACTTCAGAGCCTTGTACCGGAGTGGTGCAGTTAGGATTACACAAGACCTTTTTGTTATGATGACATGCTTTTAAATGTCTCAGCTAATAAAACTTAATACAGAATAAGATCCCCTGCTTCTAGTACAATAATTAAATTTATTTACTATCTTGTGTGTGAGAAAGAATGACTTTTCTTTTATCTCTAATTCACATGCTCTGTCAATAATTAATTGCTGCTGGGTTTTGAGCTTCCTGTGCAAGCACTTTTATTAGCCAAAAGGAATTTGCCTACCGGATAAATTAGCATGTAGCAAGACTTTCCTGGATAGCATATTACCATACTGTAAAATGAAACTGCAGCAAGATAGCAGTTACATCTAAGAAAACAAAGAGGTAAATGCTTGTCCCAGTTGCCCCCATAGCAGGGCTGAAGATGTGAAGTGATGTCCCTGCAAGCATGCTGCAGCCCCTTCCCAGCCCTGGCAGCTGTCGTAGTCCCACTGTGCGAGCACTCAATACCACGGTGTGTATGCTCAAAGGTTTCACAGGCACAAGTATTGATTGCTTTTTAACAATATTTTTGTCTGAAGCTTTTCAAATACTTGTGCATATGCACACCCACACAAAGTGCGGTTTGTTTAACGTTGATGTTTGCTGATTTGTCCCGAGCATCCGCTGCCATGTGAGGATGCAGGAGGTGGGAGGATGCAGCGGGATGGGGGAATGCAGCAGGGCATGGGGATGCAGCCGGGATGTGTGACCCGCCGGGCCCTGCAGCGTTGAGCGGGTATGAGGCAGCAGCACGGAGGGAAGTGCTCGGGGTCTTGCAGGATTATCCCTTCACATTCTCACTATTTTTAGTTCAAACAGATGCTGAGGAAACAATGTGAATGGCTGGGACTGGTTCTGTGAGAGCACCTTGGGCACCGGCGGCCGCAGAGATGCTGACGTCAAGCAGCAGAGCACTCGGAAGCAGTCAGTCATGGCATTATGCAGCTGAGGGCTGCCAGCAGAGCTTTCTGCCAGAGGAGGCCCAGCCACGTTTGTCTGTCACCGGGCCTCACGATTGTGCCTGCTGAATGCCAGCAGCTGCCCTGTGCCTCATCCCATCCTGTCCCTGCAGCAGCCCCTGAGTGGCAGTGACCACAGCAGTGCCTCTCAAGGTGTTTTCCTTTAAGAAAAGCCAGAAGGGATTAAGAGGAAGACAGCAGCAGGAGACTGAGGATGCTGCACAGCCACAGGGTGGCATTCCTGGAGGGATCCAGCACTCAGACCTAATGTCCCTGCAGGAAAGGAGCATGGCTCTGGTGTGACACTACTTCCAGGCTGCAGCCCTTAGGATAGCACCTGCCACTGGCAGCCACATCAGCAGTGCCTGGCAGCAGTTTGCAGCCCAGGGAGATGACATTGCTCCAACAGTCCAGAGCACTTCCAGAAGAGCCAACACCTGCAGGAGGGGCAGCAGCCAAATGGCACAGGAGTGGCTGAGCTGGGAGCTGGGGGCAGCGTCAGGGAACAGGGAGGGGACCAAGGGGAAGTACTGGAACCAGAGAAGAAGGACTCTTCCAACCTTGTGACTTTGCCCAGGGCATTCCCACAACAGATTTCTATTGAACCATTAATTACCAAAATTGATGTGTTATTCTCCCGTTCCTTCCTCAACAAAATACTTATTTTATCATCATGTGCAGCTAGCAATCACTCTGCGTTTCCTTTCTAACTGATTCTATCACAAGTTAACCACAGCCCACTACTTCTGGCTGTTCTACGTACAGGGCAAATCAACTACAGCTGAGCTGGGGGCAACTGGGGGACCGTGGCCAGGCAGTGGCTGGGAGGTGTCCTGCGTGGGTCCCCTGGCTTTGGCACTGGTCAGTAACAGAAGCAGCAATGTGCAGAACTCCTATTACGGTGCAAATGGACTCAGACAAGTAGGGAACCCCATCACCTCACGGTGTTCCATTAAGTCAAGACCCGTGCTGCAGCACCCGCACACTTGTTTATGCTTTCTCAGACAGGATAAGCTGTTTTCCTATGCAATTGTCTGAGCATACGGAGGGGCCTGCACAGACAGACTTGGCTGCTGTAGGCTCCTCTGAGTCAGGCACGCTGGCAGCAAGCAGCAGGCTGTCAAATGTCAAAATGTGGCGATTATGAGATGTTAAAAGCTCTGCTGGCCTGGAAGCGATGGACGCTCAGACAATAGTGCTCGAGGGGCCCATTGCCACCTCCTGGTGCGACCCTGGTGTGGCACAGGCAGAGCCCGCCCTGCCCACCCCGCTCTGCTGAACAGCACGGAGCTGTGCGGCCCTGGGGAGCTCCCAGCGCTGCTTCACATCGCTCACGGCCGCTTGGCATCTCCTCTACAACACGAATCAGTCTGGCCACAACCACTAAATTATTGTTTCAGAGTAATACATCTTTGTATCTGGGCTCCTATCTGACAAGATGCTGTTCTGCAAATGTCTGTGGATGCTGAAACTAAAAGCTCTGAGAAGCGAGAGCTGGCTGGGCTCGGCACCCTGTGCTGATGCTGTGCAGCAGGACAGCAGGGGGCTGCTGACAGCACGAGCATTCTGAAACCACTGGCACATCTGCTCAGGCTCTGGGCTACAGCATTACATTTGTTTGCTTCGTATTACGGACTGTGACCGTTTTTTGTGGGTTCTTAGATGACAATACTTTAAAACAGATGAAAATTAATCTGAATTCAGAGGAAGCACTGCTGTTCTCCTGCACCCACGCCATCATTCCAGAGCATCCACTGCCTGCACTGCTGGGTGTCAGCCAGCAGAATTCCCCCAGGCTCTGCGACAAAGCCCCTTCGTGGGCAGGTTTGTCAACAAGCATTTTTCTCCCCTCTGCTCTGGAGCCAGGAGGGAGCCTTAATATTCTACTTACTTTGCTCTTACTTTAAATTACGGTTTCAATAAACTATCACAAAACAAAACAAAAAGCCTCTAAGCTTTCTCCCCGCAGCGAGGGTGCTCCAGACAGTACACTGGCAGCAAGTTACAGGGCAAGCATCCCTCAGCCCTGCGAGGGACCTGCAGCCCCCACTCCCCCCAGAGACCCTCCATCTGGGGCGTGGAGGTGGGCACAAAGTGCATCTGCTCCCCCGTCCCCGGCGGTTGGTGGCAAAGGGCAGCTGTAAGCCCTCCTCCGAAAAGCCTGCTGCAGTAATTGTTCTTAACTGCTGGCTTCAGAAAGCTCTTTATTTTCAAAGGATACATTTTATAAATTTGTGAATTTGCATGTTGCCAAAATCCCCTTGTGGTTTATTTAAATCCAGATTATCTTGTTTATTCCTTCAGTCACAGCTGTCATTTATCTCTGTGTAGGCAGCTTGTGCACGATGTTGCAGGTTTCCTGCAATCCCACTCAAAAGGAGTCTTTGTTAACGGCGTTTTCATGTTCCCAACAAGAGAAAAAAAAAAGCTCACGGCAGCTCCCAGGGCTCAGAGGACCGCAGAGAAGGACACGGAGCTGCACGGGGCTGTCAATGGCCAGGGGCTGCCACGGGGACACCTGCGCGTGGAGCTCATCTCCGCAGCTCCTCTGCGCGGAGCAAACATCTGCTTTTGTCTTCCAAAAGACAAACACGAAGTCATTTTCCATTTTATTATTAACACATTCTGGTATAATTGCTTGAGCTGTCAACTGTGACCTGCCAGTAATTCAGCAGGCGTGGGACTTTCAAGGGGAGAACGGCATTGCAACCGAGGGCTGCGGTGCGCATTAAAAGCAGAACCTATTTGCTGTAAGCCCCCAAGTCAAATCTCTTGTCGAATTCGTTCAAACATAAATTTACAGCTGAATTTACATAGGTTTAATGTTTTATAATCTTTTTTGGTCTGTGAATCTATATTCAGGACTGAGTGCATTAGCTTAGAAATATTGTGCTTAACACTGAAAATAATTTTAATCTCTCCAAAGTCCAATCCTCTGCACATCACTAAACCTCAGAATCCAATCCCTTCTAATAAGAGACACAAAACTTGCATCTGTCGCTGCCTAATAGATTCATGCTGCTCTAATTCAAATGGCTTGCACATGTGTTTTAATAAAAAGCATTGACAAATTGCAAGGTGCTTCAGGAAAGAGGGTGCTAGCACAGAGAGGGGAAAAAACCATCCCTATGAGATGCTCTGTGGCAGCTGCATGACCTGGGAGCCGGTGTGAGAGAACAGGGGGACCCCAGCCCTGCACTGAGAGCTCTGCTCCTGCAGATGGAAGAAGGAGTGCCTGGGACTGTCTTTTTTCTTGCAGACAACAAGCAGCTTTCCTTTGTCCCAGAGTTCACCAAGCTCATGCAGAGTGTCCTCATGAAGGGCAGTTGGAGAGAGCCCATGTGCTCAAGGACGAGTCCCTGTGCTCCCAAGCCTGAAGATGCTCTCTTCACACCATTCGCTTCCCCGTCAAGCTTCCAGCACCTCCTGGGCTGTGCGTTTTGGAGGCACCCAGGGCATGCCAACACCCCCAGCACCGCTCACACCATCCGCACGCACCCTCTGAGCCCTCTCCTGTGCGACGGCAGCGGAGCGATGGAGAACGGACTCCCGTTGCCATAACAACGGAGGTGCTAACATCGTGTTGACTAACTGCAAGCCGATCTGATCAGAGAATGGAAGTATCGAGTCGCCATGGTAACCAAAATGCCAAATTTGAAATTGTGTCAATAGCAAAGTTATCAAAGAGGAACCAAACGTAAACAGCGGGGTCAGGGCCTGAGCCTGGCCCCAGGGCTCTGCGCAGAACCAGTGGGCACTGTGTGCTGCTGGCAGGCTGGGGGAGCTGCCCTCGGGGCCGTGCCCGCACGCAGAGCACTGCCAGACCATCCCTGCATCCCTCGGTGGCAGAGGGCAACGACATTGGAGTGCAGACTATTTCCAGTGCCACGGTTCATTGGCCAGCATAGTCCAGAGCCCAACAGACGAAAGGAAACGAATTTTGTCTCCACAAAATGCAAAATCTTTAACAGCTCATTGGCATGTGCTGGTGTTGGCCTGGATAAGGAGTGACTCCTGAGAGCCCACTATTGATTCTGTCAGGAATTCAGAGGTTTATAGGCATCGCTCGGGATCTCTACAGTACTTGTACCATCTTAATGGCTCTCACCACCAACAGAACTGAAAGCATTCCCCTGCACACCGGGAAGCAGCTGAACCCACTCCAGGAGCCAGACAGTGCCTGGCTCCTCCTGGGGAGAGGATGCCGGGACTGTGGGAAAGGGATGTGAACCTCACCCAGGGACGTTCCTCTCCTCCTACCACTGAGCACCAAAATCAGTGGGCAGCTGGCTGAGAGCAGACAAAAATATAAATACACTCTGATTTCACCAGGACCATCTGGCTCATGCATGATAGGCGGGTAAGGACACTATAATCGTGGAGCGGAGAACTAAGCTGATCCATTAAAGACTTTTAAGCAGAAGCGACTATGGAACCCATACTAATCCAGCGATGCTTTATGAGCAGACATCACAAGGTTAGATCCATTCAGTTGCAATTAAAAATAACCCTCTCTGTTCAGGCTGGCTTGGATAGCTATTACTGCCTCATGCTCCTCAAAGACTCTTATGTATATAGATTGTTGATGTGAGCACAATGTAATCTGAAATTATGATCTTAATGCTAAATCTTGCTTTCTTCTGTTCTTTCCTCAAGTGGATCTCCTTGGGGACATGGCTGTTGCCTTGTTCTGAAATCCCTCGCCCATCTGACAGCACGGCTCACACAGAAATCACAGAGTTTCAGATTAGTGTTACCACAATTTCATTGCCTTCCTAATGGAGAGTGTCCCCAGCTGCAGACCTCCTCACCAGAAGCCATGGAGAATGCCCAGGGGTCTGTTGTCTCCGTGAGCTGCCCGGCTTACGAACGCTCTCCAACATTCTGCACGCTGCTGGCAGATGCCTTGCAGAACCACTCAGCATCACTCAGCTTCAGCTGTGCAAAGCAATCTCAGTTCTGCAGATGAAGATGCACGTTTAGCACAACATTGTTTTATTAAGGATGAATTTGACCTGATCTCTCCAATTTTCATGTCTGACTTACTGTTGGTCATTGCTCAGTCATGAAGCAGGTAGTGAAGAAGCCTGGAAACGCATATTGCAAACCCCACTGCAGCCGTAAATGTTTTGACTCTCACTGCTGTTCCCTGCAGAAGTGCAGCAATGCGATTAATGGGGAATGTGTCAGCATTGTCTATCAGATCTAATCACTACATTAATCACAGCCATAGCAAAGAAGCACCAGTATGAATGCCCCCTCTTGCACATGCCACAAACAGACTCTGCTGGAGGCGGATTTCCAAGTTAGATACAGGTCTCTCCTCAGTGCAAGTCCCTTCCATACCACCTCATCTGTTTTACATCATCACACAAGGAATAGAGAAGACATGGATGTTGATGATGTTCACCCTGTGGTGGAGAAGGAAAGCAGCACAGCAGGACAGTGGCACGCAGTAGTGTCACCAACACTGTCACCAACACCACCGAGAAACTCACTCCTCAGTAGGGCTCACAGAAAAGGATCAGGCCTTTGTGGGGCAAACCCCATGGGAAAACAGTAGCTATGGAATGAGTGAACTGATACAAAGCAGATTTGGGCTGCCAGAATCCCTGTCTTGGTCACTCCCCAGTATGGGAGTCCTCTGGGGACTGGGGTGCTCCTGCTCCTCCTCACTCCTGCTCCCCCATCTGCTCAGAAGACACACGTCCAAACTGCTCTGAATACTGATGCAACAAAACTGTGTAATTGAGATTACTCCTATTTACCAGAGACGGGCCTTTCCTGAGAAGGAAGATCACGAAAGTAGAACATTAAGATGTATTAATATAGATCTATACACCATGGGGAATTTCCTCTTCTGGAAAATTTACTTCTACCAGGAAAAAAAAGATCCTGAAAATAATGGCTGCTTAAGTGCAAGCACTGCTGCTATATCACGCTAAAAGCTTTGCAGAGGAAAAAAAAAAACAGTAAATAAATTCCACTTTTCAGATGTATCTGGATGTTATCCTAACACAGTGCCCGAGTAATAGGAGAGCCATCAACAACTAAAAGGATGGAATTGTTATGGAAGGACAACAAGAGCAGCAATATCTGCAGAAGAGGCTGAATAACAGAAGTGATTGTACACACCCTGTGCCAAGCTGTTCACGCTGATGAGCCACGTGGAAAGAAGGGCTCCCACTCCACTGACACAGAAAGGTTTGACACAAAACAGCTGCCAAATGCCGTCACAGGAGCACCAGGCTGCTCAGAGGCAGGGCAGGGGCATCTAGCTCTGTGCAATTATGGGTTTGATTTCTAGTTTAGGAGAGATGGATCAGTGCAGGCACAGCAATACTGAATGCCCTGGCCACGTGGATGGCAGGACAGGCTCATGCACTACAGTGACCAAGTAACAGCAGATGTGGAGAAGGCAGAGCCAGTCCCAAACCTTTCAATTTAAACACTGGGTGACCAAACCTCCCGTCTCGCATTAACCTCTCACTTGTTTCAAAACAAACTACTTTCCACTTGTCAACATGCACAGTGAGATGCATGCAGGCACAGCACATCCAGCTTTCACAGCCATCACACCCTGGTCAGGAGACAAGTGAGCCCCACCGTGACTGAGTCCTCCCATAGGATCGTACAGATCTGGGATTGCACTGCTCCCACCCGGGCACTGCTCTTCTGACCCACGAGAGAGTGATGCCAGCTGGGCTGCAGCCGAGTGCACAGCCATTGATGTGCTCGCGTGGATTATTTTGGGGTTTCAGTTCATTTATTATGTATGCAAAAACGATAATACACTGGCATCTGAATGTCTTTTAGGCATACAATATCCTTATTATTCAAAATGTTTTTCCCTCCATAATTGAATGGTTTACCTTATTATTACTTTATGTTAATGACCCAGCATTTCCATTTTTCTATAGGATGCTTAATTGTAAGCAAAGTGCAATCAGAATCAGAGATGCCATCTGTAATTGACAGCACCATAATAACAGCCAGCATCACAGGAACAAAGTACCAAAATAAATGGAAGCAGGGAGAAAGCCGCTTCCAAAAATACTCATGGAGCTGTTCTTGGCCAGGACAGAAAGCCCCGTCCACGCAGTATCTTCTCCCCAAGCAGTGACAGTTTGGGCATTAACGCAGATAGAGTGCTATTTATATCAGTTTGTACATTTAATCAGTTTTTTTGCAGTTTTCAGCGAGATGTGAACTATATCCCTGTCCAAGGCATTTGGTTCAAATCAGCTGAGACAGAGAATAATCAAGATTTATGATTCTCATTCTGACTCGGATCCCACAGTCAGTGCGAATGGTGCAGCAGAGCTTCCTCCACTCACTGAGCGACGTCCCCACACTGTCCTCACAGAAGCCATGTAGCGTCCATCTCGGGACCTGTCAGAATGCTGCTGCAGCTCTGACATCGGTGGCTCTGGGTTTCCCTCCTTGGCAGACACGCACGGACCCTTCCGAGTGAGGGGTGCTGGCGGGGCACTGCCACCAGGTTAGGGCTTGTTTGGCTGAAATCAATGAAATCACACCTTGCAAAATAAAATGGTCTCATCTTGTTCTGCCTCTCAGCACAGCTTCGAGCAGCAAGCAGATTGCATTGTCTGCGGTGCACCTGACCTCCCTCCCAAGAACCGGCCCTGCTGGGGGAGCAGCGCTGAGGGCTCTGCTCACACCACTGCTGCCCATAAATCTGCCTGTCCCACAGCGAGGTGTGTGGGGTCTGCAGCAGGGACAGGCCCAGGGAAGGGCTCAGGATGCAGTCAGGGCTGCCAGCACTGCATCCCATTTCCAAGGGCTTAGCACTGCCCCAGGAAGCCGTTGTCTGGGCAGCACCACGGAGCTGGGCTCCTGAGCATTATGGATAAAGGCCATGTCCTGTTGATGGTTCATGAAAACAGAGCACTGTAAGCCCGGCAAGCAGAGCTTGGCTGTGGCCGTGGATTCACCCGATGCATGGGGTGACAGCAGCTCTGTCTTAATTGTGGCAGGCAGTGAGTTTGGAAGGGGAGCACGGCTCATCTCACCTCCTGCGGGCTTCAGGGGGGAGGCAGAGAAATAGTCTGGAAGGGAAAATAAATGCTGTTTACTTGCAACACTGAAGTCTCCATGTAGTGATTTTGTCAGTGCCGGCGCATGTTAACGTTTCGGTTTCTTCAGGGTTTGCTCAGCCATTTCTTCCCATACACACTGCGTGAGGCACAGCTCAGGCTTAGCCAGGATTCCGTCTTGAGTTCACACATGGAGTATAACATTCAAGTGGGTGGAAAAACAGACTGATTCCACTCCAGTCAATAGAGTAAACAACGCCTGGTTTGGATAAACAGAATTACCAGTGCCGAAGAGCCCTGGGCAGCACTGCATGCTCTGATTAGTATAAATGCTAAACACAAACCAATTAACACTAAGTCTGCTTATCTCGTGTCACTTAGTACTAAAATAAAGCCTAACACTAAATACACATATTGATTTAGCCATTAAATCTAGCATCACTCAAAATAACTCATCAAATTATTGAGGGGGAAAAAAGGAAGTCACCTTAATTTTCAGAAGCTGCTGTATTACGAACAGTGACTTAATTGCTCCATCCAGCACCAGGAAGTTACTGCTGAAACTACCCAGAACAAACCTAGGGGAACCAGAGGCAGAGGTGCCAAGAGCACATCTCTGTGCTGACTTTGCCGCGGAAGCACTTGGCACAGCAGCCTGGTGCTATGCTGGCAGGCTGCGGGTCCAGGATGCATGCTCTGCCATGATCAGGAACAGCATTACTCCTCTGGTGTCAAGACACAAGCTACGCACATTCATCAGCTCCTCCAAGAAGGAGTACAGGACTTAGTGCCCAACAAATGGCACTAACTGCTGGTGACCCCTCGGGTTTGGCCAGGTGTCCCTCTGCAGACAAGGTTAATAGGATGTGAGAGGCCACAGCTGCCACAGAACCAAGTGAGGAGGACAGGTGAGGGACGGCAGCATTAATCAGCCGGGAGCAATGCAACAAATGGTTATCTCAAGCTGTTTGGAGACACGGATTAAAAATAAATCTCCCCAAGTTTAATATTCTGCCAGTCAGCTCCTTTTTGTAGGTGGAATCTATTAAAAATTATCTTCCTGCTAAAATGATAAAGTATTTTTGACATTCAACAGCTTGCTTCAAGCAAAATAAGCGCAATAAATACACCGGATGGCTAATTGGCTCCGGCACACCCAGCACCCTGCACAAGAACGCAGTGCCAGCCCTGTGAGTCCCGTCCTCACCCCAGCGTGGCTGCTCCAGCCCCTCCCCATAGCTCAGCACAGCCAGGGAGCTCCTGGAGCAGAAATACACACTGAAGGCTTAGAGCAGCGGTGGCAGTGAGGGAGGCACGTGCTGCAATTTTGTCTTGTTGCACTTTGTACTCTGAGGTACTTAGTAGGCTGTAAGATGGAGAAGGAACTGCTTGGCTATGTAGTCTTCTCAATAAAAATTAATGCTTTAACAAGAAGCCAAATAGCTACAGCTAATGTACTTCTGAATGAGATCTAAATTTTATTCATAAGCATCAGTGTCAGGACGAAAATAACAGTTTTATGGACACTGTGAGCATAAACAGCTCTGCTGATTCAAAAACAGAAACTGCACTTCTGAATGAATCAACTCATTCATTTGGAACAAAAGCATCGTTTTAAATACATGCCTCCAATAAAAGAGAAAGCCAGAGACGATATCCTTCTCGCAAGCCTGCTTCCAAGAAACCCTCTGCTGAGAAGGGAGCCCAGCTACTGGCAAGGGGCTGGCAATGGGGAATGTGCTGGGAGAAGAGCAGAGCAATGGGCCGTGATTATTTTGGATGGATCGCACCATGTTTAGGTATCTGTACAGACCCCTGAGGATCACTTGTTGAGAAATCAGAGGGAACACTGTGGACATCACTCCTTGGTGTGGGAGGGGCTGTGCAGAGCCTCTGGATGTGTGCTTCCACAGGGATGCGCGTGGCTGCAAAGCCATCTGCATGTAAGGCTGTGACCATGCAGCTATGGCAAGAGGTGCAGCAAACACCGAAACACCTGTGTCTCTGAAGAAAAATAATACAAAGGAGACGAGCCTATATCATGCCAATGTTTCCAGGCATTGCTGTACCTGATCTTTACGCCCTCTCTCCACCGGTGCTGTTGTAGTGCCTGTCCCTGTGCAGCACTGCACTGTGCTGCTCAGCCCTCCCTGCTGCAGTGGCTCTGGGCAGGACTCTGCCATGCTACAGCTGTGTCCGACCAGTGCCTGTGACATGCTGCAGGAAGGGCTCTTGAGAAGCATGGGCAGATTTTGGTGGGAATATTGATAGCACACTGATATGCGCTCCTAGACCAACAAAGCAACTCACAAATGCTTCAAAGGCACAAGTTAAAAATAGGGATGGTATTGGAAAATGTGAAGTGCGGTGTAGCTAACAACTCACTGATAAAAGATTTTTAGAAAAATACGTCTTGGAGAATGTGCTCATTACAGACAGAAAAGTCAGAAAGATGTCAGAAAACAGTGGCATAGAGAAAGCTTCACAGACACGTCTGACAGGATAAGGAGATGACAGCGTTCTGGACTGGTGGCAGCAGCTGCAGTGCCGACCAAAAGCCAAAACTGGGTTGAAAAACACATTGCGTATTGAGAGAAATGTGAGTGTATGACCTGAGACACTGAGCTGCATCTGGAGCAGCCTGCACAGAGCAGAGGCTAAGGAGGACACAGCTCAGCCAGGCACTGCCTTTCAGCTGGGAAAATGTCTTCAACCTGGTTATTTCTTGTGAGGAGACAACGTCAGACATGCAGCCTGGGGGTCTGCAGTCTGCTCTCCGGGTTATTTAATGATGTTTTGGGGCTCTTAAAAGACAGGCTGAATTCTTTGCTCCTGTTCTGGGAAAACAAGTCAGGGAGTAATTGATCTTTTCCTAACGACCCCAGGCAGCGGGAGGCTGCCGGTAACAAGGCCTCTGGGTGCCACACCAAGCAGCCATGCAACGTGCAGCAGCACACTGTAGCAATGTGCAGCAGCACACTGTAACCTGCTGCAGCTTCACCCTGCAGCATCCCAGTCCAGGCCTGATCCTGCTGGGGCTCCTGCACAGCAGCTGGTGATGTGTCCCAGGGACTGCTCCCTGCACACACCACACAGGCCCAGAGCTTGTGGCAATCTCGGTGCTCTCCGGGCTGCTCTCAGGCACCTCTCTCAGTGGGGCTGCGAGCCACGCTCCCACCACCGCTGCGTTTCCTGTAACTGGGGTAATATATCCGTGGCCACAAATGAAAGATCAATATTTATTTAACACACACACTACCCTTTGGAGACCCTTAATTGTAAATTAATCATCATTAACTGACAGTAATTGAACATGCTGAAAGCTACCATCACAGCTCGTCCTGCAGCAGAGGCCCTGGGGCAGCCGTGCAGCAGAGGGATTGGTGGATGGGTCTCTGCAGGCTGCCAGCACTCTGTGACGAGAATGGAATCATCCTGGGAGCACACAGGGTGCCTCTCACTGCAGCACGTCCTCACAGCCTTTGGTGGGACACATTGGTTCTGTAACCACAGTCCCGCATCCCATTGAGAAAGGCAGAGCTCTTCTGTGCTGTCCCCAGAACTGAGCTGATGCAGTGGCACTGGCTTTGTCACAGGGGGAATCTGTGCCAAAACCGCAGAGATCTGAACAGAAAGAGACATTTGGAGTGAAGGGGCTGGGTGAATTGTGTGCAGGCTCACCTGCAGCTCTGGGCACAGCGGGAAAGCAGCCTGGGAAGGTGGGGGAGACCCTGGTCCCTAGCAGAATTGTTCTGGGAACTGTCACTTTTCAGAGGAATTTTCCCATTGGAAGACTTCTAACACATTCATAAGACCTCTATTTGGGAAGTTTTAAGCAGCTCTACCTGTATTTTCTGCTGTAACAGTGATTAAGCAATAAAATGTAACTCAGTCCATGGTGGAGAACACAGGAGCATGCAGCTGATCTCCAGCACCAGCAGGCTGTGCAGAGCGAGCTGGCAGGAAGAAATGCAAATTCTCATTCTATAAGGACAACAGAGGAACGAATGCTGACTTTATTAAAATGCAGAATTATTTCAGGTCCCTTTGTTTAGCACAGAGCCCAGAGGTAATTTATGCACAAGGATGGAGCAGCGAGGGCTGTGCTCAGCTGCCTGGTGCTGCCAGCATTCCTTGGCTCGCGCTCTCAGTCTGAAGGCTTTCCAGAGCTGGAAGGAGGGCTGGGGAGTGCACAGCTTCCCTGCTTGTTCTTGCTGAAGAAGTTTTCTGGTCCTCACAACTCCTACATAAGGCTCCTGGGGACTGGGCCATGAACACTGAGGCTAATTAAGTGTTCACACATCAAGAGGCTGCTCTGCTGCTGCTGCTGCTGCTGCTCTGCTGAGGCTCTGTGCCTGAACCCCCCCAGCCTGCCCCAGAGCAGCAGCCCATGGTGTTAGGGCACTGGAGCATGGGAGACGCCATCACTGGAGGCATAGCCTTAGGAAGATGCCTGGAGGGCAGAGGGGCAGGGAACAGCCAACTTCTGTCCCTCAAGGCTGTGGTGGGATGGGTCTGTGTCCCCCAGAAACTGCAGGTGCCTTCACATTGTGGGATTATTCACAGCTCCTGAGTGCCTGATGGGTTTGGAGACCAGGACCTGACAGCTCCTATCAGAACCAGGGGCTGTGCGCTCCTGCACTGCTTTGGCCTCTGCACTGAAGGAAAGCAGCAGGGGCTGGCAGCAATCCCTGTACCTGGCACAGAGAAGGCAATTCGTTTCTTACCATGAAACAATAACTGTCCAAGCAGTCCATATACTGAGGTCAGACCCCTGGGTGTCCCTGGGAAAATTCCATACAGACATCCAAACCCTGGGACACTGCGGGCCACCAGAAGCCCTCCCAGCAGAGCTTGGTGGAGGTGAGCCTCGGGCGTCAGACACGTCCTGCAGTGCACACTGCCTGAACCAATTGCTAAAGCAAACATTGGCTCCTGGGATTTGTTGACAGGGAGGTTTATTGAGGTGAAGTCTTTGCATAGGGTTATGTGTTCTTGTTTATGAGGAGCTTAAACTATGTCCAAGATCACGCTAGATGAAATCCTTGACTTCCACTGCCATCCAGGAAGTCTCATCTAGGCCGATTTGCATTTCCATCTGCATACTAATGCCATGCTTATAATCAGCAAGAAAACATTCCCAGCTCATTGGTCCAAATGTAAATGTCTGCAATGGAAAGTAAACACGGGAGAAAGCTTTCTGCCATTGTGATGCTCCGAACAAAAGCTCACCCGTGCCTGCACTTACAGGATTTGCTGCATCCTGACTGACAGAACATTAGGGGCTCTGCCACGTAATCCTGAGATCCGTACATTTGGCATCAGGATGCGCACTGCCAGAGCTGTGTTTTGAGAATATTACAGTGTGCTTGACACAAAGCCCAGCTTTGCTGAGCCACGTTTATGATCTGATAAAAGCTAATACAGCCAGGTGTGACAGAAAGGCAGAGGGCCTGCTATAAACAAGGCATGGGAGCAGGTGAATAAATCTGGGACTTCTACTTCCATGCACGAGAGTTGTAGGTTTGAGCTGGAGGATAAGAACCATGCTCTGTGTGACTCTAGGGCATAAATCACGGCCAATCACTGCATACACCACTCGCCGGCCATCACTGCCTCTGGTAACAGACACAGCTTTGGGAGTCAGAAGGAGAACCAAGGGTGCTATAAATGTGTGAAAGAGGGAGGATGGAAACCAGTCATCCCCTGAAGTGAGGCTATTCTTAGGTGGGTAGGTTGGACACAGTTCAGATGAGCCCGCCTTTACCACTTAAATCTTTCTCCCTGTCACAGCACTGTGACAGAACCCTTCCGTATGTCTGTGGGAGGGAAGGCTTCCACTGCCACCATCTGCGGGGCCCATGTGGCACTCAGGGCTGTACCACAGCACCCAGCACCCATCCACAGCGCAAACAGAGCACGTCCCACCTGTGGCCGCGCGGCTGCACCAGGACCCTGACATCAGCTTTGCTTTCTAAACTCCATCACCCTCCATTTCTCTGCTTTTTGATCTCTTCACCACACATGCTACCAATTACGATGCAAACTAATCATGTTAATTTCCATCTCCGTTAGCAAACAGCCAATAAAATTTCCTGCACTTGCCAAGAGAAGGAGGGACCCAGTGCTGCAGAGATCAAGTGCATCTCTGTGCTTCGGAGAGGGCTCAGTGCACGGCACCAAGGGAACATAGCAGGAAGGAGCGGGAGCAGTCCTGATGCCGTGTGGAAGGAAACAACCACAGCCCCAGAAGACAATTAATTCCATTCTGTGAGCAGCTTCATTCAAACCCAGAAAGCCACACCATCACCATCCCTGCCTGATGCAGACCCCATGACCCAGCTCAGTTCTGGTGCAGGGGATCCTCCTGGCTTTATGTCCACCCTGGTGCTGGGTGCCATGCACAGGGTGCCCAGGGCCGAGCCTGGAGGCTGCACTGCATTCCCATGGGTCACAAAAAGCCATAGAGGAAACATCTCCCAGATGTACTTGAAAGTTTTCTGAAAGTTTCCAGCAAATTGGGGTTATAATAAAACACGGCTGGGGTCAGCTTGTGCTGTGCCAGAGGCAGACACTGAGTCCAACCACAGCGCGTGGCATTACAAGGAAATTAATCACTCTTGCTAAGCTCCTTTCCTACCACTGTATTACAGCCATGCAGCCCTAATTGTGCTTGTTAAGTGGAGTGTCTTTCTTGTACTTGGTCCGGGCCGGTGCTATTTCAGATAAGACAGAGTCTGAATCAATTCTGTCTGGCAGGTGATGCACTTCACGTCAGCCTATTCCTGGGGCCTCGGGGCACTGCTGAATATCTGAAGTGCCCAACTTCTGTGCAGAGAACACGGAGGGAGAGTGCTCCTGCTCAGCAGTGAGGACGTTTTTCCACAGATGAATGACCCACATATCACTGGTGCTTCACAGACAGGCCCTCCTCCAGCCCCACGGTGGCTCTGCACCTGCTCTGCTGCCACCCCTTATCCGCACCATGCTCCCCATGCAGCTCCTGCTGGGAATTAGTTAGGTGCTAAGCAAAGTTGTTCTCATTGCCAGGGAAGGTAAACGCTGACAGTGCCCACCCTTCCATTGGGGCCATCAGATCTGGCTGATTCCCTGCCCTCTGACAGCCTCTGTCTCTGGGTGGATGTACCTTCTTGTTGCTGTGCTTTGCACGGGACAAAGCTGTCTGCACTTTTCACATTCCAGCATCACAGGTAATCCCATTAGATGTTTCTGTGCTTTCTGGCCACTTGGTAACTGGCCTCTGTAAGGACAAGATGCCTTTGCTGGCTGCAGGTAGCAATACTCAGCATGGACCTGCAGCCTTGCCATCCCAGCAGCCCAGAGGCGCTGAGCCACAATTTGGTGCTTCCCCACATTCCGGGCTATTTACTGCACCCTGCAGCATGCAGAATTTGCAGGGAGCAGCCCAGGCTGTGGCACAGGGCCCAGGCAGGAGAGTGGGGTCTGATTACGCTGCCCTGCTGCAGCCCGGGGCACCCAGCACAACTCCACTGCTGCTCACCCCTTCTCTGTCAATTAAACCTGCATTGAAGTGCCCCTCAACACGATGCCTTCCTCCACATTACCTTCAGAGAAGGCATTGCCTTTGGAAGAGTCTATGCATTCCTGCATGTTAGCTAGAGTGCAATCAGAAATGCTGAGCTCAGCTTTCTGGATCTCAGGGTCTGACCACAGCATCCATCACCTCTCTTGGGGGGGTTATGCTGTAGCTGTGAGCCAGGGGAGCAGCTGTGCCTGGTTTCTGGGACAGGGTTGGGAATGCCAAAGAGGTTTTACATCAGCTTCTGACCACAACACGTGCAGAGAGATGTGCTGCCCCAAGGGAGCAGCAAACTGCTCTGATACAAGGATTAGAATCCTCATCGGGGAAAAAGTGTTTGCAGATCTCTGGGTACCTCCACCTCTTGTGAGAGCACACAGCCTAACAGGTGCTAACAGGTGCATGCAGGCACAGCAGCGTGCCCAACCCCTCACTGCATCACCTCCCCCAGTCCCACATCCCTGGCAGCTTACAGGTATCCATCCTCAGTGCATCACAAGGAGAGGCACAGCTCTGCCAGGCAAGAGCTCGGTGGCAGCCCACTATTTTGACACAAGTGTTTTAACAGCACTTGTGTTCCCAGTGTTCAGGCTAAGTCAGCAGCTTGAACATCCCCTGCTGCAGGGCTCTCCTCGACCAGCACAGCCCCAACGTGAGCACAGGGAGTCACACTCCACACCGCCCTGCTGTGCCCAGCCCGGTGCTGCTGTGTGCCTTGAGCTCCCAGCAGAGCTCCAGGTTTTGCTTTCCTGCTCCCAGGAGAGCAGCAGAGAGGAGCTCAAGGGGCTTTCACCCCGCACGGCGAAGGGAAAAAGCAACTTTTAAAAAGTTAATTAGCTCTCTGTCAATTAGCTTACACTGGAGTAGGTAATTACCTTATCACTTACGGTACTCCCACACTTCTGGAGAAGGCAAACATTGCTCCTCCAGTTGCACCACAAATTACTGCCTGGCACTTAACACCCGGCCTCACTGCCATGCTCCCTCTGGGTTCAATGCCCTGGTGGCCTGTCAAACTGAGAACAGAAACGGTCCCGAGTTCAGAAGCTCCATCTCCAGAGGCACGCAGCTCCTGCAGTGGGCTCTCCTCGCAGCGTGTGCCGTGGAGCAATGCATCGCAGGCATCTCAGGGCAGAAAATCTCCATAAAATGTCTCCATAAAAAGTAAAACAAAATAAAAAGGTTTCACTGTAATCCTATTAATGCATCTTCACACAGGTTGGTATCTCCTGAAGAACACTTCCCATTAAGGAAATCAATTTAGTATTCGACTTTCTTCCTGTGGTGCATATTGAAGTGGGATTTGACAATGATGGAAAACAGATTTGTGTTAAATACTGCCAATAATGTCTCATAGCTCAAGGTTACAGCTTCTTGTGAGCGACAGACGCTCGTAATCCAACACGTTGAAAATACTGCACGCCACTATCAATTATCTGGAGTTATTAGGTTTTAAAATAAACTGCACATCCGGACTCCAGGCCATGTGTTTGTTTTACGTTTCCCTGCAGTCGCTTTGCTCCGCTGCAGCTCTCCTGGGGTTGCTCCATGCCATGGCCGTGGGCCCCGCACGGCTCCCGGTGCAGCTCAGCCTTCGTGCTCTGGGCCACCAATTTCAGACCTGAATGGAACTCCAGACACCAGATTTACAGCCCACAGGTGATTTATTTAGTCCCTTCTGTTCGGCTGAACACAAATTGCAGGGTTTGGATTTACCGGGTTAGTTGGGAATTTCAAACAACTGTTTTTCTTCCTCCGGTTTCTCAGAAGCTCAGAGCAAAGCAGTTTGCTTTGTGTCCTAAATCCCAGCTTTGATGCTTGACAAAAGCTTCCTTTTCTCCAATAAACAGAAATGAAGCTAAATGTTAATGGCTCCTTTTCATTGTCACTTTAGGAAGGTGGCACTGCAGGGGAGTGAGAGGACCTTTCTGAGCATCCTTTTACTTTAAGGCTCTGAAAGCATCCGCTGAAGAAACCTCTGCCCCAGGAGCTCCCGATACCAGGGAGATGCCCAGAGGGAGCAGCTGTGGAGCACTGCTGCCCTGGGATCTGCAGGCTGGAAGCAGCCCAGCCTGGCCTAGAGGTGATCACCATCGGGAGCACAGCCAAATCTTCTGCAGAACACAAAGGCATTTATTGGTCCTACAAAACCCAGAGTAATAGGGAGCATTCTTGACTTCTATGAGCATTTTATTAAGCAATTACAGATCTACAGACATTTCTCTTCTATAAAGTGTTCCTGCATCAATGGCAACAGCCTGCAAATATTCTAGAGGCATAAACAGAGTAATTAATCAGGGTGCTGTAATGGCAAGAAATTAACATATGGAAAACACAGGCTGAATATTGGAGAAACTTTGTTGGCAGCAGCCCATGTTAATCAGAGTATTGCAATCCAGGGAAAGGGGGAAACTCAGTGCACGGTGCAGGTCAGAGAGCCCAGCAGGATGCACAGTGCTGGCTTATGGGATTGACAGCCCGAGATCGGGCTTCTATCTCCTAGCATCAGTCACTGAGTGGTTCCTGACGGTGATTCAGTGCTCTGAGTTAAAACTTGTTCACTCATGGTTCGCGTGGCACAGCAGTAATGTTCTCACTGAGATCTTTCCCCCTGGTGAGAGCATTTGCTCCCTGGGCACATGGTCCCTGTGCACCCATCTCTGCTTCCCAGGTCAGGGATCATCATGCTGGGGCTGTGCTGGGGTTGCACTGAGCCTCAGGGAAAGTGAGGTGGAAAGAATGATTCTGGTCAAAACACACATCTGCCAGCGACCAGAGCACTGTGCAGCCCCACACCAGGGCTGCTTCAGCACAGCAGCTGGACCCCAGCCAGACTCTGAAAGAGCAAGAACTGCAAGGCGAAGGAGTATGATTACCACAAGTCATAAATTCTGTCTCTACAGCAGATTTTCCAAAAATATGGACTCACCGTAGTAGCGTGAGAGCAGTGCTGTACCTGCTCTGACACCCCCTTAGGATTCCCCTGTAGATACAGCAAACCCTCATCGCAGATCTCACATTTCTCAGCTGAGGCTGAAATCCACGGGCTACGGCACCACAACTCTGCCCTATGCGGGGCAACTGCAGCAGTGCTGTGAGTGCTGCATAGAACCTGCTTGCTGCATGCACCATGCACTCTGTGCATCTTTCCAGGTGATAACATGTGCCCATTGTTATCCCCAGCCTCTTTAAACCAATATGTGGGGCAGGCACAGCCAGAGCTCCCTGTGCCTGGGTGTGCCCTGCAGCCACGCAGACTGACAAAGCTCTTCACAGACATTAACCCAAAGGGCTGGGACTTACTCAACTACTGCCAGCTGCTTCCTTCACTCATCCAGAAGGCTGTGCCCTTCCTGTCCTGATGCTGAAAGCAGAGAATGCACTGTCTGATTTTACAGTAAATGCCAAGAACTCGGTGTAGTAACAAGTGTCACTAACACGTCTTGGAGTGCGACTTGTGCAGCTGCAGTACATGGCAAGGTTACCTCTGTCTGCCACCGCCGGGAAGGCAGCCGTGTGTAGGACACGTCCCCTCGTACGCTGACAGATCATTTGCTCTGAGCGTCCTGTTGCAAACAGATGTCTCTGTGCAACAGAGCAGCCACCCGAATGCAAAAGCAGTTTGTTCCTGGCGCTCCATAAAGATGTTATATTTGTTCCCAGAAGTTAATCTTTAAAGATTTTTAGGGCGATCAATAACCGGCGGATGTATGCAGAGCAGCGTGGAGCTGCATGCGGGAGCACCTCGCTGCCGTCCGGGCACAGCGGTGACGGCGGCTGCACACCGGGCACTGGGGATGCTCTACAGGGAAGGGAGTGCCTGTGGTGCCATGTGGGCTCCCTGTCCTTGGGGATACCAGGCACGAGATGCTCGTCACTCCTGTGAGTGATTCAGGAACACACCTCAGGTCACAGCAAAGCCCCATCCCACCCTTCAAGAGTTATTTCCATATTCATGAGTCTTATCAGGCTCCTCAAGCTGCTGTGCCATGCAAGCAATTGAGAAAAGCAGCACCAAACAAAGACAGATTTTGAAGCCATTGGGGAATCTTTAAAACACTTCCTCAAAGACTCTTTGCATCGCACCTGTCCTGCCTGGTTTAAGCCTCTACTCCAGCACTGCAGGTCCCAGGGCAATGATGCAGTCCCAGCATAGCTGGCACAGAGCTGGCAATGACACTCAGCATGCAGCAGTGCCACCAGGACAGGTCTTTGCCCAGGTGAGTGGTGCATACCGGTAAAGAGGAACTGGGGCAAACCTGCTGGCGCTGAGCTGTCAGCCCTCTGAGCAGGGCTTCCAGCTCCTGCTTTGAGGAAAGTGAAACATAACACACGCTTAGCAAAGAAAGTGAATTTATAGCCAGCACTGCAGAACAAGCAGGTGTTTCCACCAGCAGATCAAATCAGCAGGATCTGCAGAGGCACGGCTGCTTTGCCAAGGCAGATATAGGGGCTGGGGATGCAGGGAATGGGGGAGAGGCTGCCCTGCCCGGCCCTGGGTTGTTGTGCCTCTATCGGCCAGAGCAATGCCCACAGCCAATGGGATCCCCTCAACATGCTGCAGTCAGCGCATCGAAGCTCCATCACAACTTATCTGAACTCTTCCCAGATGGCTTTTATCTTTAAACTACTGTGCAGCAATACAAAAAAGACGACAATAATTTAAGATCCTCTTTGACTGCAGGCTAATACCAATTTGCTCCATTTGCCAGGGATGTTACTTTCCCTTCTTAACACAGCCTTTGTGATTTTTTCAGCGTTTGCAGATAATCTCTTTCTCCTCGTAAACGCAGCCATAAACTTTCCTCCCTCTGCCCCTCTGAGGTGGCCAGTGAGGACCCAGAAGAATGCTCACAGAGATGAGGTGGGCTCGGGGGGCCCCCAGGAACTGGGCCCACCACTCCTCCCTTCCACAAGCTTTAGCAGAGAAGTGAGGACAAATGCAAAGCAGGGGAGCATGGATTTCTGCTCAGGAAGGGTGCTGCATACCCCAAAGCCTGTAGTAGCACTCAGCATGCCGCAGCCCCTGGGGATCCCACTGCAGCCCATCACTCTGCCTTCCTTCTGGATGGTCCCTCAGCCCTCCAGCTCTTGGCAGCGGGAGTTTCTCGGTCTCAATTTTCACACTCTTTTCATTGCTAGATGTATTTCCATCCTGGCTCTCTGCAACTGCGGCTGCAGCCTGGAAGGTCTCCATAGGCAACGCTCCTGGCTGGGTATGTGCTGGGAGCAGGTGGCCTCCAGATCCGTGGGACTGCCTGGCGGGATGTCAGCTCCTTCTCCATCTATTTCAGCTCCTGCCCAGCTCGCACTGCTGCTGCTCAGAGCTGTCTGGAAGGAAGAGCTGGTTACAGACCAACAAGGAACGGTTTTCATCTCCTGAAGAGATTTTGAAACATCAAAAGCTCTTCCCACACTGATGAAAGAGCAACATACTGGAAAATGTTATGAGCTCTCAATGCATTGTTTGAGGTCTGCAGAAGTGCAGCCATGACAGATTTCAGTCCTATTGGTGCGGTGGTTTGTTGTTTTTTTTCATATTCTAGGTCTGAAATAAATAAACCTTTACATTTTGACTGACATTTTCAAACCTGTTCAGTAGAGCAGCTGAAAGAAAGCGTTCTGTCAACAATGAAACTTTTCCCCAAAACACTTTAAAATCCAAACATTCATCAAAATCATCTCTAGTTTGCAAACTGCTCAGGCTTCAACTTAGCGGCTGTTTTCTTCTTGTGGCTAAAGAATGGCTGAGGAACATTCCTGGGTGTCTTTGCTGAAGATTCTGGGAGAGCAAGGGGCTGGCACACATCACTGATCCTCAGCCAAGTTCTCCAGCACCGGATTAGAAGCATCCTTCTTCCTCTCGCTGGAGCGCAGACAAAAACGGCGTGTTCTTGTAAAAGCCTCCAGCCATTAGGAAGACAAAATGGTAAAATGTTCAACAGAGCGTGGTCCGCCTGGCTGTGGCTCTGTGTCCCTGGGATACACCGTGGCAGCTTGGGCATTGCTGACCCTCGTGGCTCTCCACCACCATCAGCAGGTGGGTGCCACCGTGGGAATCTGGGTGCACCATCCTCAGGCACCAACAGATCTTTCCACGTAAGCAACACAACAAAAGCCTCTTCCTCCACACGAGAAGTGGCATCTGTTTTTTTAGGACTCGCTTGGCTCACTGCAGGTGCCTCCATCCTGCAGATGACAAATCGCCTCCTGAAAGTACGGGCTGCACAGAGTCTCTGGTTGAGATTTCACCCAGAACCACATCCCCAAGAGTTATTATCAGTTTCATTAGATTAATGATTGCAGAACCACCGACAGCATAGCAGATGAGGCATTTACTTTTGCATTCGTGTACAGTAGCAACCAGTTGCATGGTTTTGCTTAAATCAGGACAAGAGACTGACTGGAGACTGACACGGCGAGCAGTGATTTCTTGCTGGCTTTAGCAGCAAGGAGGCAGATTTATGATGCTTAAAAAATACAGACTGGACTGGGAAACGGACAGAAATCTTCTTGGTCTGTGCATAACGACACACACACGGCTTTAACCCCTCACGTCCTGCGAGCATCTTCCCAGGCTTCTCAGAATTAGGCGGATGGCAGAACCCCCTCACATAATGGGGTGAGGAAAGCAAATTAGAAAACATCCTCTCGCTGCCTGCTCTGTCATCTGTGCTGTTAATAGTCATGAGTAGACCACATGGCGGGCATGCTGAGCTAAAAGGAAGCTAAGAGATTGTTTGTGCCATTAATACATCTCATGATAAATGATGTGTAAAGTTTTACCGCAAGATCTTAAAGAGGCTGTGAGCAGGAAACACCAGCGGAGGGAATGCCAATTTGGGGAAATGATCCAAGGGCCAATGGGAGGGGCAGGTGAAGGGCTGGGAGCAGTCCAAGCCCAGAGAAGCAGGGGGGGATGTGTCCCCTCCTCCAGGGCCATGCAGTGCTCCAAAGCTGGGCAGGGAGCTTAAAGGATGGGGGGAAAGGGCAGAGAGGGGCAGGGGTGGCACACACAGGCTGCCGAGGTGAAGATTCCCAGAACAGAGAATGAATGCTCTTGCTGTCTCATAAACTCTGTACAAACACGAAGAGAATTGAGCAAATGACAAAATGGAGATGAATTTTGGGGAGTGGAGAGATTGAATAACGAAACAAGGCATCAAAATATGCAGTTTATGCACGGGAAAGATATATCTTGACAAGGACTAATACTTCATGTGAAGCAAATAGCTCACTGGTAACAGATACGCACATTTTAAAAAGTGGTTTTAGGACAAAAGTCCTGGCTTCTCCTGCTCTTCACCAGAGCTCCTGACGAGCACAGCTTCCACCTGCACTCAGCACCTCATCTCTGCTCACTCCCCCTTCCTTCCCCCTCCATCCCTCCCTGCAGAGGGGCACTGCCCAGCTCTGATTCTAGGCAGTGCAGGCAGTGCAGCACAGAGCAGTGCAGCACAGAGCAGGGCAGGCGGTGCAGGCAGAGTCGATCCCGCCCCAGAGGAACACAGCACACGGAGGGACTTGCAGAACCCACAGACTATGACAGCACACCCCAGCCACCAGCATACCCAAGTCCGGGCTCCTGTCACTCTCACCTTCATGTCTTTAAAGGACTTTGCCACGAGGCAATGAGGATGCGTTTTAGAGAGCGCGCTTAGCAGGCTCCCAGCGTGCGCTCTGTGCCAGACCATCTGTTTGTGCTCCCCATCTCTCCTTGCCACAGCCAGAGATTTGCACAATCAAACACATTTCACTGTCACTGGAATCTTCCTACCTGCAATGAGGGCTGTAAGCCTTATCTGCATTTAGGAATTGCGCTAAGCCAGCAGATCCCTGCATATTTGCTCTTTGAAACCATGCTCTGGGAGCGGAGACACTTTAAAAGAAAGCCCTACATCTCCAGCCTGCAGATAAAGCTTTGCACCATACAAGACATTTCGATGTTTTATGCTAGATTTTGGCATTGCACCAGAAGAGCTCTGAGTTATCTTAAGCTTCGTAAATGCAGAGATAAAGCATTAGTGGGGAAAGTGTTCCTAAGTCAAGGGTTAGAGGCGCACAACAGAAAAGGTTCTTATGGGGTACTCTCCCACCAGCTTTGGTGGGATAAGTGCATGCTTATACTCCCACCCTTGGGGTGGTGCACTCACGAACATTAAGCTGAGGAGCTTATGGAAACCCTACCCAAACCAGGTCACCCTGGCTCCTAAGTATGTAAAAGCATCAAAGAGTAGAAATGCATTTTAGACTACAGTGATTAATTAGGATGATGGATGGGGACACAAATCTGGTTACACTGCTTCCTTTGCACAAACGCAAAAGCTGCTCTGAGTGGAAGGATCCAAGATGTTCAGAACACAGTGCTGCTCCGGATGCTGGCGGCTTGCACAGCAGTGGGGGCCGCAGGATGCGGGCTGTGCATGGAGGGAAGGGACCATCCCAGCAGGGTTGTGTTCCCATGGCCATGGTTAGACTGGTGCCAGCAAACTGGGTCTGCCTTTGTGCCCCACCAGGTGCCCACTTCTGCAGGGGCTGCCTGGTCAGAGCTGAACAGCTAAAATAGGCGGTCTGGAAATAATCTTGAAGGAGAGAAGTGAGGCAGCTGCTCAAAGGCTTGTGCCAGCCTGGAGCTGAATCTCACTCAGGGAAAGTGCTGCAGCAAAGGAGACCCCGCGTCTGATCAGGGAGCTCCGTCGAGAGCTCGAGTGTTTAAACAGCAATAGCAAAGGAACCTGGAAACAGAAAACAGGAAAGAGCAAACGGCTTTAAACAGTGGAAACGTTCTGCTGTGGAGGAGGAGGACTGGAGAGGGAGGATTAGCCGTTTATAAATACAAGCAGCACTGAGTTAAAAGGCTAATTAGAATAGCAAAAAGAAATACAGCAGCACATTTCAGAGAGTATTTCAACTAACAAAGAGTTTTTCAAATCTGTTTGCAAGAGTGAATATGAGAGAGAAAATTGAATCCCTGTGAAATGATTTCAAGAATTGGAGGAGGAAAAATGTAATGGCAGCTCTCAGAACGCCCGTCAGGAGCCTGATGTCTTCATCTGCTGAGAGGGAAGAGCGCAAGGCGACTGCCCCCAGTCCTCGTGTGCTGTGAGGAATGAGAGCTGATAGCAAAGGATTGGTTTGAAGAGACAAGGCATACAGGGGGCACACGGGCTGGGCATCCTTCCTCAAACCAGTGGAAGTAAACAACCTCACTGCTGAGGGTTCTGCTGGAGGTGCACAAGCGCCCGTGCAGCCCCTGTGCTCCACAGGTCCCCAGGAATCCCTTGATGTGCACAGTGCACCCCAACTGCCCCCAGCTCGCTGGGCACATCCCACCCTATGCCAGCAGGCAGAGCTGTGCGCTCTCAGCCAGGGGCAGTGTACAGCAGAGTGTCCCAGGGCAGGGATGAGCCAGGGCTCACCTCCTCTGCACAGGCTCCTGGTGATGCTGACTTCAGAACAACACAGTTCCCCAGAGCCCGCTACTCTTGGAGAGGAGGAATCAGCATCCCCAGAGCTCACATGGAGGTAAACAGCTGAGGACAAACAGGATAGCTTATGCTCTGCATCTGGTCGTGATATCACCGGTGGCTGCTTTGACCAAGCCACAGGTCATGATGACATCAGGCCTTAATGGAACAGAAGGGTGACAGCCAGGGATGATTCAGGAGCCAGAGCAGGGCAGGTGGTGGCAAGGAGCAGACATGACCCATGTGTGTCTCCTCTCTGCCAGACTGCACCAGGCGGCTGTGCACAGTGTGAGGCTGGGGAGCGGGCGGGTTGGCGGGGAGCTCTCTAATATTAACCTAATTGCATTGCCTAGCAAATCATAACAGCAGCTCCGGTACTTCTCCAAGGATGTGGAGTGGCGTTATGAGCATTAATTGACTCAGACTCACACCACGCATTGGCAAGGCAGGCACAGCACAGTACTGTAGTGAGGCAGCAGCAACTCTGGTCCCAATGCAGCAGTGCAGGGACGGTGCCCGACCCCAAGGATCTCTGGCAGAGAAGCAGCTCCCTCATGGGGTGCAATGGAGCCCAGGAGCTCCAGGGCTGTCCTCTAATTACCTATTCCAGCTCCCCACACACTTGCATGCATATTCATATTCATATTCAGCAGGATGGCAGTGGGGGATGGTGCCCAGAAACAGAGAGCTGCTCTCCAAGCAACAGCAATGGGTACAGCCTTTTGCACCACTGCACCACACTGCTCCCTCAGCTCTGCCTGGCTGAGTCTGCCCTGTCCCCAAGGATTCCTCCCTCCCCAGCAGCCAGTGATAGAAGCCCTGTGTCAGGTCCCGAGCTGGCCCCTGTCTTAATCCTCAAGCTGAGGATGTTTGGAGATTATGAGGCTCCAACCCCACATGCTTGCCCGGTCCGACTCTACTCGGGGCATCTGCCACAGCTGCTGCCACAAAGCAGGATCCTGGGCTCGGGGACCCCACCCCACAATGATGTTTGGCGCAGCCCCACGTTCTGTGTGCTGCTCTGGGCATTGCCATCACTCCAGCATGGGAAGATTTTGTTCAGAGTGTGGATGGCTGCAGAGAATGTCAGCTTTAATAGGACACTTCACCTTAGCTGGACGAAGAACCACTTTGCCCTGTGGCAAAGCCACTGCAGCCGAGCTGCAGATGCTCACCAGGTCAAACCTGTCCATTTGCAATTTACACTACCTTAACATGGGAAAGAAACAGTTATTTCCCCTAATTACATGTTAAATGCCAAATAAATGCCCTATCTTGTATGGTAATTGCAATGTCACTGAGTGATTAATGCCTGCTCTACAAGCTGAGAATCCACACATTTGCAAACTGCAATGACCCTCTGTTGCGTTACAACTGTCAGGGACTCTAAAGGGCTCTGCTGCACTAATGCAGGGAGCAATCCGGGTTTGCCAGAAAACTCTGGCAGCAGGACACAAGCTTACGAGAGACATCCGTTCTGCAGCAGCACCAGGAGCTGCAGCTCTGCTCGATCCAAGAGCTGCCCCCCAGCCGGGTGCAAACTGGTGCTGGGCTGCGTTGTGCAGCTGCATTGTGTGATGAACCTGGCCACAGGCACACAGCAGGCCCTGGGACCGCCAGGCAGGAGTTCAGGGCAGCACGAAGTGCAGCACAGGACAGCTTGGCTTCTTCCGCACCCTCGGGGTGTCCCAGCACTGACGCTCCACACAGCTGCTCCTGCCACAGCCAAGTGAAACATCACAGCGCTGATCAATAGGAGGTTGAACATTAACATTGATTCTCCAGACGACCTCACATTCCAGTGCCCCGACCCTGATGATCTCCACAACTTTCCATTACGACTGGTAAGCGAGGATGCTGTGCTGTGAGCACACAGGGTCGGGCTCCGTGCATCGTGCTGTGGAACCAGGGGCCAATCTGCACACCGCCGCCCGCTCCCTTCCACTTGGATCTGCACATATATGAGGATCTCAAATGGTGACACCTGCTAATTTCATTGTAGAAAATAACAAAAGGAAATTCTAGAGAAAAGCTCAGCGTTTCGCCTTCCTCCCCACATCTATGCTGTGGTGATTTTTTTTCTGCTATGTTTTTTTTTTTTAAAGAAATAAGCTTTTAAGCATTAAAAACCTCCCCGGTGCAGCTGGTACAAATGCAGCGTAACCTTGAATTATACGTACCAGGGCTGGCTTTCATTATTTATTAGCAAGATCAATTAGAATATTCTGTTTGCAGAAGAATATAATCCAATATGTACTTCAAGCACTAACAGCTAAATATATGCTTATTTAAAAATCAATCTAAAAGTCAAGGTTTCCTTTGTAAATCCTTACTGCCGATTAAAAAGAAAAAGCTCTGAGTGTTACCACCTGCTGGATACAGTAGACTCAAGGAGACAGTTATACATTTTAAAACATCTCCAATGGGAATTGATGGTAAGAAGCAAACAATTGCAGCAATCCCGGCGGGGTGGGCATGGGGCAGGCGCGGGGCTGTGGGATGGTGCCCCGTGCCCGGCGCAGCTCTCCCAGCAGAGGTTCATTTTTCATCGACTCGCCTGGGTTGACACGCAGCCAAGGCAGCAGCCTGGAAGCCCGGACCCACACGCTGCAGTGTCCTCTCCTCTCTCCCCGAGGAGTAGGTCTCTAAGATTAATTGTCATGTATTATTTATTGACCTCGGCCGTGACCTTGGTCTGGAGTTGCTTCTTCGGTGCTGTGCAGTGTGCGGGGCTGCAGGGACCCAGCGCCTGGTGCTCCCCTGCTGCCCACCCCCAGTGCTGCCTTCTCTCCCCCCCCCCCCCCAGTCGGGAGCAGTGAGCTGCCAGGTTCTCCTTCTTCCTTAAGCTCCTTCTTTCTCGTCTTTCATTTCTAAATCTTATCTCCAGGTAAAGAGGGTATTTGATGGGATCAAAAGGTGACCTTTAACAAGGTTAGCGGAGCCTCAAATAATACCCTGTGAGTTCACGCACACTCGAGCATTAAAGGAAATGGTCCTCTGATCTCTGGTTCCTCAGTGGAAAAGTTGTTTCACAAAGATCTCTGCCGAAAGTCCATGCAGAGCATTGAGAAAACTTTCTTAAAAAAAAACAACACAGAGCGTTGAGCACAGATCGTCCTCCGGCTTCTGAGGAGCGATCATTAAAACTTCAGAGGTGCTTCTGTTAGCAGCTCCCACGCTCCCACCAGTTTCCAGGGCCTTGGCTGCTGAACGCAGAATCATAGAATCATTCAGGTTGGAAAGACCATCCAGTCCAACCGTTCACCTACCACCAGTACTGCACCCTAATCCATGTCCCTAAGTACCACATCTGCCCTCAAACGCTTCCAGACAACGGTGATGCCACCACCTCCCTGGGCAGCCCATGCCTGGGTCATTCTTGCAGTTCCAATTCTTCCTAATATCCAACCTGTTGCAACATCTAACATCTCATATCCTTCACTCATCTGATCACAGTCCCCCAGTGCACCTTTGAGAGGTGCATCCCTCACTGCTGAGCATGAGAACCCACCATCCCACCACCAGCCTCATCCTGTGTGTCCAGCCCACTGGAACGCCAAGACCAGCCCTGCCAACTGGCAGCAAAGGGGTTAAAAGGCCTCACTGCCCCTTCTAGATCTGGGCTGCACTTGTTTGCAGGTTGAATTTCCCAGCAGTCATGGCTTTTTACTAGCAGATCTGCTGTAGAACCATGTTGTTATAGATTGCAAGTTCCTTAAAGGTCAGATAACACAATACAATTGAATCATATTAGCCAGCATACCGACTTGGTATTTTACAAAGAAAACCCATAAAGCTGATTGTTTGTTGCAGAGAAACATAGGTTGTATAATAAAGTCAGCGTAATTGTCTCCAGAAACAAACAATCAGTTTAGGAGGAAAAAAACTCGCTGTAATTGTGGGTCGTCGCGCAGCTGCTGTCAGAGCGGTGCATGGGAGAATATCGAGTGCGGATATTGCGAGTATATATTTTACAATTTAGGTTACAGTACCTAAATGCATTGCAGAAGACCTAGTAGGGAAATAAACAATCTCCAAGTGTATTGTTGAGAGACAAATATTCAATACTTCATTTAATGTATGGTTTGCAGTTAGCGGTTAATCTAAGACAATGCAGAGCGAGCCATGTTTCACACTGCTATTAAGGAAATGCAGAATTGATTGTGAGAATGATTGAAGACTTCTAAAGAGCACAATTCCCAGGTCGGTGATGACCCCTCCTTTTTTTTTTCTAATTTGTCTGTAATCTACTCAGACAAATCCTTTTATCACGTTTACTTCCTTTCCAAGTTATAACCTGTGTGATTAATTACTTAACTTTGCAGTCCTGCTTACCCCGCTGGACTCTCTAATTTTTCTTCCTTTTAAAAGAGTTTCCCTCCCCAAATAGACATATTTCCTTTCTGAGCTCCCGTACTCCGTTCTGTTCAGACTTGCCGTTAATGACCCATCACATCAGCCTACAGCAGAGCTCCCCCAGCCACCAGCAGACTTCGGTTCCCCATTACACCACAGGTGAGGGCACAATGTAGGGCTCCCCCTGCCCCAGCAGAACCTCCCCATGGGGAGATGGGAGGGGAAAGTACCCACTTCCCCCAGAGCAGCCCGACTCGACACTCATGCAGCACTTCTCAGCCCTCCGTGGGCCTGGAAATTCTCTTTTGCTTTTAGATTTAATCTCATAATGAAAAAGGAATTGGAACCAGTACAACTGTTTCAGACTATCCTAGTCACAGAAAGAAGAGGAATACACAAAGCCCCGTCTTTCACCCACCCCCAGCAAGTCTGATGGCAGCGATGTGGAGCACACAGCCTGTGCTGGGCAGCCGCTGACCTCCCTTCCCACAGCACGCCATTGTGTCCCAGCCAACAGCAGCAAAACGCACGTGAAAAAGCAATTAGATTTAAATCTGGTTTCCTCTTCCTACCTTGCCTTCCTCTTTTCTCTACTTAGATGCTCCTCAGTGTTGTAACTAATATGATTTGTGTTTAGCACAGTGTGAAACAAGGATGATTTATGGGTCTGTTAACACCGCACAGCTACCTGACGCCATCGCAGATCCTGAAAGGGCACTCCAAGAGCAGATTGCTAAGAGAATTCTGGCACTCCGTATAATTATTTATAAACCCAGCCCACATAATCACCACTATTCTGACTCTCACAACATTTGTGCGCTTTCCTTATGCCGTGTTGTGCATTTTGGGGAGAAAATACCACTCGTATCCTGGCCCCAGCCCCAGCACAGCGCGCACCCAGCCACCGTGGAGCGACAGTTCAATAAACTGGGACGCTGGATTTAAATTGATGTTTCAGCTCAGATTAACTTGTGCCTTAGCTAAAATAAACGTGGTACAGCCTCTGCATTTCATTACCAACAGCCGAGGCAAAGGGTCTGCGTGCTTAGGAACTGAGCAGAAACAACTCCTCCAGCGTTTCCAACAGACCAACACACCCAAAGCTACTTGGGCAACTCGGATGCCAAAGTCATCTCGAACATCTTTGGGATTGGTCCAATTTTACCCGTAGCTTTGAGATTGACTCCGTCAGTGAGGATCCCGCGCCTCACACGAGCAAATGCCCTTCATTAATTCTTAATGCTGCCCCAAGTGCATCCAGCATCCTCACTTGGCAGCCCTCCCCCTGCAGAGGGGCAGGCAGTGAGCACGGCCCCCTCCTTTCCTCCAACATATAACAAGAAACCAAATGAAATAATGAAACAAACTCATTTTAATGCCACAGAGGGAATTGTTTTATTGCTAAAGCAGCAAATAGAACTAATTGAATCTGCTGGAAAAAAAAAAAAAATGAAGAGAAGGAAAGGAAAGGATAGGTCCAGTGCACAGACAGAAAGGGCGAATTGGGGTCTGAATATTCATGGGCCTGGAAACTGCAAATCCTTGAATGCAAAATATCTTCATAACTGATAATACTGCCACAGGCAATGCATGCATAGTGCTCGGAGAGAGGAAGTCTAGAATGTTTGCATTTACAATTTTTACTTTTTCTGAATTAATATTATGGAGGAATTTCTCTGGTTCATTAAACTGCTTTGCACCTCCCTGGTAAAACAGCAGGCTGATGTCCCAGCACCACAGGCTAGATCCAGTGTTCATCTTTGGCCAATGTGCAACTGGGCTGGAGCCGGCACCCATGCACCCCACACCACACCCAAACACTGCGTCCCAGTCCCACATCCCCACATCAAGTCCCAGCCCCAAGGCCCCGTCCCACTGCCCAGGGACAGGCAGGCTGATTGCTGAGCCTGTCCCACAGGCTGCTCCTCCCAGACCATTCCCATTTCACAGGCAGCAGCTAAACCTGCCACAAGCTTTTAAACTCGCTGTTTTCAGTGAACCTTAATTTTTAGCGAACCTTAATTTTCAGTGGCGACATATATATAAATGTAGGGATTTTGCATTTTAATTAAGGCAGCATTCGTGCTCTTCATTACAACACTAAGTCAGGCAGCAAGAAACACCAAGGATATAAATCCTGTTAATGAAGAAGGAACTACGCAGTCTGCACTGTACATTTAAGCACAGGGGCACCAACATACAAAATGACTGCTACACAACGTGCTAGAGAAGGGCTGGGTTAGAAATGCAATTTGTGTCCGTTCATAAGGCACCACTGAAACTGCAGGACACAAATCTGCATCTCAGATAAACCTGTTGAGATTTTCTTAGTTGCCCAGACCATGACAGAGACGTGGATGGTCTCCTGCAGAGACGACCACAGCCCAGGTTTCAGAATATTACATGGGAATGGGGTAATAATAAAGCACCTTGAGGTACCTTCACCAGCAGTGGCTCGAGCAGAACAGTCTGTAATGATCTAATAACACATTTCCCCTGCTGCCATTCCAGCCTCAAGAAATCCAGGGTAGTTGGAGCCTTAAATCCATGCCAGTCTTCCTTTGTCATTAATTGTTAGGTTATTTGTATTACACACTTTACATACCGAGTAGACTCCAATTTCATGGTGGACTAGATTGCAGAAATGCCTCTTTTAATCTCTTTAATTCTAAAGTAGTTCCAAACTTTAATATTTTTTAATGGAGTATGCGTTTACTCACATCGAACAATATCACCACAATTTAGGAGCAATAAAAGTCAAGCTACTGCCAGTATGATAAGCTTGCTGCTTTATTTCCAAAGTTCAATCAGTTAACCTAGGAGAGCAATAGCTTTCCTACAATGAGTAACGATGCAGAATAATATTTAGATAGAGATAAACCCTTTTTGCATAGGAAATTGCATTACGATTTGCTGGGTCTTAGAAATTTTCAGCTAAATGTGTTAGTTTACCAATGAAGTTATTGCCTCGGGCATTTTTCCACTGCGCTTTGATTTCTGGGGGGGGGGGGGGGGGAGTTTCCAGAGGATTTGGAGCTGAGTAAGGAACCTTTATTATTCTTGATGTAGGCATGTGCAGCACACCCAGCAGCACAACCGCGCTCCCTCCTCCCACGCTGATCCGCACGCAGCAGCCACCAAGGAGCAGCCAAGGGGAAGAGCAGCCCAAGAGCAGCCACAAGGAAAGGGCCAGACCCAGACCATCAATCCAGGTGTAGAGTGGGTGCTCTTTTTCAGGGATGCCACAAAATGCTGTCAGAGGATTTCCAGGCCCCTCCGTTTGGTGCCTGCTCACTCCTCAGAGCCCCTGAGCCCAGAGTCCAGCCTGCCCAGGGCAGCCCCCTGGCCCCCGCACAGCAGTGGGAGCTGATGATCTGGGATTCGTGCTCTCCAAATGAATAGATGAGAAATGAGCCGGGAGGTGCAAGTGCTGACAGTGCAGGCAAGCAGCAGTAGAATCAATGTTCATGCTCCCTGGGGGAAGGACCAAGGAGGAGGAACCAAAGGCCAATTAAAGACCTCCAGCAGCAACGACTTCAGGATCCATGGTCTGTCATCAGTCCCTCATGAGTCAGCACTTCGGATGGAAAAGGCTTGGTGTATCTTTAAACGAGTGGGACTGAAGCTGAGAAATTCCTCATTAATGGCTTGCCCAAGCGGAGCAGCCCTGTACCCATAAGTAGCCCCCTCCGTGCCACTTCCCTCACCCAGGAGCTCCCGAATCTGGGGAGCAGCTGGCCAGAGGAGCCCTGACCCCTCTTGGAGCCCCTGCCCCCAGCTTATACATATGTTTTTGTCTTTTCCTCGACTGGGTGATCTCAGCTTGTGCTGTCAGCTGCTGAATCCGAATGCGAATTTAACACACACTCCCGACTCTGACGTTAGCTCTCCATGAGCGTGCTCGCTTGCTCAGCTTAATTATATGAATGTCCATCAAGAACAAACACAGAAAGGGCAGAGCTGAGGCTAAAATAAAGTTATTTGCAGATGTGGATGAACACTAATAGAAAGTATATTATATTACTGCACCCATCTCAATGCAAGATGAAAGCATATATTCTCTAAAACAAAGGAGAGCTACAGATTCAGGCTACCAGAGCTACTCATAACCAAAATGATTGTCTGCTAATAAAGGAAGAGGCCAAGTCTACTCCAGTCTGGCTCTGAAGGGAATGGAAATCAGATTTTTGCCCAAAATGTGACACAGCGATCACTAGAATACAAAATAAAGTCTGGCAGATAGAGCTATTTTTATCTGAAATTGGTGCTGTTCAGTAGGTTGGTGGCTCTAACTGACATCCCTTCACTATTTCCTCTGACCTCAGCCGCCCTTCCTCAGTTTCTCTGTGGTGCTGATGGAATCAGGCCAGGCAGACTCTGGGATACCTGGGAGGACCTCGCATTACTTAGCTGGGAAATCAATTGAGAATTTTGCATCCACCCTCAGCGTTTGGCCTGTTTATATTGCCAAATAAATTCTTTAAAGAAGTACTGTACTTCACAGGAGAGCTTGTCAAGGTAAATACCTTCATTTACATAAAATGTGACTAGCAATTGAAATGTTAAAGCCATAAAGAGCAAGTTTATGATCCATCCTTGATGCTTGGATGTATAATATGACAAGGGGGAAAATAGTGCGCCTTGCAACATTTACTAAATCGGTGTGTTGACTCTGGGGATGGAAATGGGAGATCTGAAAAAACTGGTAGTTTTTCCATAAATACGAATCCTTCCCACAGCCTTCAGACACATGGCTTTTAAATACTCCAGCTCAGTCTGGAAGCAGTAGTTACCCAAACAAGCAAACCTATCAACCAAACACCCAACCACCTAACAACCCAACCAATGACCCAACCAGTCACCCACTGACCCACAACCAATCAGCCACCCAACCAGACACTGCACCAGCCCCATAGGGCCACGCAGGCAGCAGAGCCCTGGCCTCTTGCACTGGGGTCCCCAGTTCCTCTCTGAGGCTGAGATAACTCTTTTATTTAGGCTTTTATCTAAACTTCTTGAAATGGATTGGAAGCCAATATAAACCACTTCAAATTCTAACTAATATATATATATATTTTAAAGTGAATAAAAGGATAAAATGCACTGCTGCCTTACTTACATACCACAGTGAAATTATAATACCCACATTTAACGCTCTGGAAATTTTGATGGTGTATGTTCTTTACCTGAACTCAGCACTAACATTTCAGCCATTCATTCACACTCTTACCCTTCTCAATTCATTGAAACCACTTCAAGCAAAAATCATTTGAAAGAAATTACCTCTGTGTATTGCACCATGAGCAGTGAGAAATGTCCCACATGAGTCTCTCCAGCCCCCAAAGCAATAAAATTTCTGCTGAAGTGCATGATATAATAACTCAGGGAAAAGAAGTCCCCATGACAACAAGAGGTAAGAGAAATCCATGAAAAGCAAAGGACTCAAACCTTTCTCAATACATGGTGTCACCAATTTGTACTGGAATTTTTTCTTTGAAAATCAAAAGGCTTTGTCCACAACTTTCTCTGAGAAACCTGTTGTTCCTTCACCGCCAGTCGGTGCTTCTAACAGAGCAGAACAAGCCTCAGTAAATCAAAAAAACGAGCCGGGGTCAGACTCATCATTTAAACCCATGAATACAACCAACTGACTCTTCGCCTTTCTCTTTTCCAAGGCGGCTGTTTTTCCCAAGGCCTATTTTTGGATTTTCTGTAGTGTCTACATGCTTGAGTGATACTGCATTCACACATAGAGCGAAGCTCACAAACTTTGACACTACAAATAACACTTAAACCATTAGAAGCAAAGCACTGTAGCATTTACTTAAGTGGATTATCGAGCAAAATCCTACAGAAAGTATGTGCTTGAAGACATAGTGTAATAGTGAGATTATTGCAGGCTCCCTGTGTGCTCTAAGCGATGCTCCAAAAGCCACCAAGCCCCACTGCTGCTTTGCCCAGCAGCAGGAGGCTGTGGCCACCCAGGACTCCAATGGCTGTGCTTCCTGCAGCATTCCCCTGCCTGCGTGCTGTCCTCACACTCATCTCATGCTCTTTGCAACAATGAGCGAGCACAGTGTGGAGAGGCACAGGGTGCTGAAAGCCGCTGCCATTCCCATGGCTACAATCAAGTAGCCTGTGGTTAACCATCATCAGGTGATAAAACGCTGCAAAGAAGCCTGATTCATTCCTGCATCCCAAGCGTTGATCTGAAACCGAGTGAAAAGGCTTGGAGAAAAGTGCTGGCCAGGGAGGCTGATGTGGGTTCCCCTGGCACGGCACACAGGGAAGGGGCAGAGCTGTGTGGGTCTGGTACATGGCAGCTCTGTGTGTAAAAGAAATCTCACACCTGCTGCTACAGTAACCTATTCCCAACCTCCAGAAGGGAGAACGCAGGGACAGACTCAGGAAAGCCTGGTCCTGTGCTCACAACCATCAGTCCACGAGCCAATACAACTTCTGTGCCAGTCTTACTGCATCTGGATGTGGGTGCTGGCTGAAGGTCAGTGGTACATGGGAGTGCTTGCACTGCATGGAAGACTTGAGCTAAGAAAAGCAATGCAAAGGTATGACCTAACCCACACCAAAAGGTTTGGAAAGGTGAAGAGAACAAGGTATTGGAAGGGCTGTGTTACATGGAAATGCTCCCGCAGTCTTCAACCCAATATATTGGATCCACAGAGGTGGGAGGGCAGCTGAGTCACTACATTTCAGCAAAAGCCAACTCGCAGCAGGTCCAGGAAAAAAATCAATACCTTTTCCCCAAGTTACCAGAAGTGCGGAGGGCACAGTCCACTAAGAAGGCATTTTACATAGATACACAGCAGTTACCAGGTAGCAGTGCCTGTTGTTAGAAAAAAAAAACAATCTGTCCTTCCACTGTAGGTGTTCCTATACTGCCCGTCAGCACAGAGCTGATGGAAGTGGTTTGGTTTTCAGAATACCCTGTGCTCCCGGCCACGGTAGGTATTATTTACACCAAGGCAGTGGCACACAGAGCAACACGCAGGTCTGACCGTTACCAAGAACACTTGGGAAAAAAAAGAAAGAAAATACAAACCAGACAGGCCGTGAAAATAGCATTAGACATGCAAACTGTTTCACTGCTTGTCATGATGAGCGCTCCCTGCAGTGGCTGCAGCAGGACCACCGCGTGCGTAACTCTACGCCCGTGTAACTGCTCAGCATGTGGGGGCCTGGGGCAGAGCACCAGCAACGTGGTCTGATTGTGGAGACCTTGCCACAGCTGAAGGCTTGGCCAACAGTGGGCATGTATACACAGAACTTAACTCCTGGAGTGAGGTTTTGGAATAATTTTCAAATCAGTGAACTTCAGATCTCCATCCAGCGATCTCCTCCCATTATGAAGATCATGTTTTTGTTAAATCTACACATTTGTTTTCAAAATACACTTCCAAGTCCTCAATTATCTGCTAAAACACCAGATGTCAAGTCAGCCTTCAAAGCATGAATGGACAGAATGGAACCACCTCTCCTTCCAAGCCCACAGGCACTGTGCTGTCCCACTCATCCCAGAGAGCAGCTGAGATGCTGGAAGTGCTCAGACCTACAGTTTTGGTCACTTGCACGAGCAGAGCAACAGTTAAGTGTCTTCTGTTCAGGTTCCTTCTCCCTACCCAGGTGCTGGGCCCCTAGGAAATTAACAACAGAAGCTAATACACATCATGATGCTTTGGGTACAGCTTAAGGAGAGCTCCATCACTGAGCCTGTGTCCTTCAGACAGCCAGGCACACGGCACAGCCACAGAACAACCCCGGCAGCACAGAGCAGGGCGACCTGACACCCAGCTCCCACCAGCACATGTGGAGCTGCTCCTCCTCATGGCTCTGCTGGGCAATGGGAGATATGCTCAGCAGTCAACGACGAAGCAAGGAACTCAGACTGCTATGTCCTTATTTCACAGCAGAAGTAAAAATAAACTTGACCGCATGAAAAACTAACAGCTTATCATTTGTAAAAGGAAGTGTTATGTGTAAGATGTAAACAAGCGATAAAAGTCACTGTAAGGAGATGTTGGTATAAGCACTTCAGTGGTTGCTTTTATTTGTTTGTTTTTAATAAAAAGAAAACAGACATTTCTGTGGATAGGAAAACTCCTCAGTTCCTTGGGCAGGGAGCAGTCAGCCCTCTGAGTGCACCTGGTTCATCCCAGCTCAGGGCAGGAAGCATTCCCTGTGGGTGCATGTGCTGCTGTCCCCCCACTGCGTGCTGTGTGACGCACTGCCCTGCTCCTGCACAGCTGCAAAGCTTCTCAGAGAAAGGAGAAGAACGGTGCTTGGGGTGGGCAGGTGGAAGATGGCTTTAGGTTAAACCATCGGGGCAAATGCTCAGGGCCACAGTGATAATTAAGCAGTGAAGTAATTTATTTATCCCATGACCAGAGAATCCATCCTCCATCCTACTCTGCCCAGGACCTCACAAATCAGCCCTGACCCAATCTCTTCTTCATCTCACACCTCCTGCCAGCGCAGCATATCACCAGCACCAGGAACCAGCTGGGCTGGCCACAGAGCTACTGCAGGGATGAAAAATTTCACAGCACTTTTCTGCAAATGAAAACCCGCGTGTGCTGTTTGCTCCAGGAGAGCGGTTCCATCCCCTCTCCAACCCTTTTTGTTCAGCATGATTTTCAAGATGAAAAAGCAGCTTGTCATATCCTGTGCTTGATCTTCTTTACCCATTCTGAATAAAACCAAACCCATTTATTTCTGTGCCGCTCTCCAGCCTCTTCCAGAAAATTTGCTGAACTTATTTATCGAGGCAAAGCTTTCCTACAGGGAAAAAGAATCAGTAAAAAAAAGAAACCGTATCTGAAATAATTTGGCTTAAGTGTATAAATAAAATAATGGCAGTCAATCCTTTATTTCTTCCTGAGTTGGTACAGCATTCCAAAAAGAGACAAATGTACTTTCGCAGCACTGATCTCCACTTTACAGGAGTCCCCCAAGAAAATCCCTCAGTATTTTGACAAAGCCAAGCGGACGCTACACCGAATGGATGTTGCCAAGACTTTGCTTTCACAATACCCACACGAAGTTGCCTAAAGTTCCTCAGATTTACGTAGTGTTATCATAAAAACAGCGTGTGCTATTTCAATAAAGAGTGCCCAGGTAAGGCATGCATTATACAACTTGCTGCACCAGTTTTTCCTTAATTTTCAGAGCACATGTGTAACAAAAACACAGAACCCATCTGCTTAGCCACAGTTTCTTGGAACGAAACTAGTGTCTGTTTCTTGCAACTATAAGCTGAAGAACCACACTAGCTCGCAAGCTACACTAACACCCTGCATGCTTTTTGGTTTGAGATCAAAGAGAGAAAAAGGAAGAGAAGCAGCAACCAAGCGGAAAAATCACCACCGCCAATCCCTGAGCCAGCACAACTCGTTGCTCTGCTGCACCTGCACTCAGCCCTTCCTCACTGCGGTTCAGGATTTCCTAACACTCAGAACTCTCAGTATGAGAGTCTCTTAAAATGTTACACTTCGTCAAACACTCGGATTTCGAGATTTCTAATTAAATCTTGTAATGAAAAAAAAAAAAAAAAAAGAAACCTTCAAAAACTTTCGGATGTAGAACTTGTTGAATAAGGAGTAAATCATTAAGATAGCGGAGCGAAGCCCGCAGCTGGTGCGACAGAAGCATCCTTCTCCACCTGAAAACCCACAGCATCACCCGGAACAACGTGCTCCCTTCCTTCTTTCAGCGGTCGCTGATGTCTGACCCATTCGGGCGCTGTGCAGCCGAACCGCCGCGCTCAGCCCAGCGCCCAGCAGCAGCCGGGGACGGCTCCGCACCCATCGGGGCACCGCGTTATATCACCGCGGCTGCAGGAGAGCCGGCCCCGGACCCCTCCCGCCCCACCGGGACCCCTGAGCTCTCCCAGCCCCTCCCGGCGGGGCTCCGCGCGCTCACCTGTACCACTGCAGCCCCTTCTCGTAGTTACGGTCGAAGAAGTGGGGCTCGGTGCCCACAGCCCTCACGTCGGGGTGCGCGCGGATGGCCTCCAGCAGCGCCCGCGTCCCGCCCTTCTTCACCCCGATGATGAGCGCCTGCGGCAGCCGCTTCTCGCCGTAGTCCGGCGTGGTGCCGCGGCTCCCGGCGCGGCTCAGCTCCTCGTCCGTGGTGCTCGACTCCTGCGGGTCCCTCTCGAAGGCTCCGCTCTGCGCCGCGATCACCTCCCCGGGGGCCAGCGGCGTCCGCGTCCAGGCTCCCGCGTCCCGGCTGCCGTTGGAGGCCCCCGGCGGAGCGGCGGAGGCGGTGGGGGCAGCGGCGCTGCCGGGCGGGCCGGGAGGGGAGCGCGGGGCCGCCGTGCCCGGGAGCGCGACCGGAGAGCGCGGGGCGCCGGGGACCGCCGTGGCGGGGAGCGCGGCCGGGGAGCGCAGGGCGGCCGGGCCCGCGCCCCCCATCAGGCTGTAGCACAGGTAGGTGAGGCAGAGCGAGAGGCTGCACATGCAGAGCAGCTTCCGCGCCGGGGGCACCTTAGAGCCGCGCCCGCCCGGCACCCCCGGCTGCGCGGGGGGGGCCATGGCTGCTCCCCGCTCCTCGCCCAGGGCAGCGGGCGCACATGGTGTCAGCCGCCTCCCGGCCGCCCCGGCCGCATGGGGCGCCGCCGCCGCCCCCCCGCCCCGCCGCCGCCGCCGCCGGGGGGGAGCCCCGCATGGCACGCTCGGCGCCGGCCCCCGCCGGGCACCGGGGCGCGCCTGGGCTCAGCGCCGCCGGCCCCGCGCCGTCGCCTCCCGAGTTCCTGCCGCGAAACTTTGTGCCGGGTGGGAGGCGGGAGCGCGCTCCCGGCGCGGGGAGGGCCCGCCCCCGCCCCCGGCCGCGGTGCAGAGCGCGGGGAGCGCGCCGGGCCCCGCCGAGCGCCGCGCCGGCAGCGCCGGGAGCACCGGGGACGGCGCCGGGAAGGGCTCGACCGCGGGCAGCGCTCCGCAGCGCCCGCCCCGGCCGGGTCCGGCTCTGGGCTCCGCGGCCCCGCGCCCCGCCCGCCCCGTTTGCTCCCCCCGCGCTCAGCGCCCGCTGCCCTCTGCACCGCCTGCTCTGTTCCTCAGCAGAAAGCAGCCTGCAGCGTCTCCTTCACCTGTTAGCCACGCTCGCTCCCCTTTGGGTGCCCCAGAACGCACCCCGTATTGTCAGACTCCCCAGTGCCCCCAGCCCACGGCTCCTGTCCAGCTCTTCCAGCTCCCCACCGACGAGCACCCCAAAGAGCTCCCCCGGGGAATCCCTGCTCCTGCTGCCGTGTGCAGTGGGGTCAGGGACCCCCGGCTCTGTCCCTCTGCAGAGGGGGAGCGGAGCACACAGATTCCACCATCTCAGCGGAGCAGGGGCTGATAGCTGCTGTGCTGGTGGAGCAGATCTGAGGGCCTCTCTCAGTGTATTGGACTCACAGCATGGGGACCGAGAGCTTAGGTTGGCTGCACCACATGCTGCTCTGGAAGCAGTGCCCTGAAACAGGCCAAGAGCCTCCTCCGGCAACTCTCCAGAGCAGCCACCATCTCTTCCCGGCTTCTCATTCCAACTCTTCTCCCCTCCAGCTCTTAGCTTTGGCTTCAGCACTCCTCACAGAAGAAGCTGCACATCGACTCAACCCCAGGGCCACCTCCAGCTGCTGAGCACATGCTGGAGAAGCGCAGAGCACATGCCCAGCCCCGTGTGACCACAGCGCTGGGAGCCTCATTCTGCCATGCCTACCCCCTGCAGGGAGCTCCGGGCCGGCTTTGAATCTCTGTTACTTTGTGATGCTCAACTGGGAGCACCTCTGAGCAAATGCCATTGGAATCTCAGCTGAGCTGGATCTCACGGCAAAAGCAACAATTGAAAAAAATATTGATTGCCAATATTAACCAGATACTGAGTGCTGAGAAAAATTATTCATCAAATAAGATGAAGAGCACTGACTTTCCCCGTAATGAACAAAAGCTCAATGCTGCTCTCAGCTGGACATGTGTTCTCTCTGTGCAGCTCCAGTTCTGATAGAGATTATTCCTTTATAATATATTTTTTATGGTACTCATGAGACCTCTGAAATGCAGCGCCTTGTGTCCTGTAAATCATTTCCTGTAACTAGTGGATTCCGTTTCAACTGCATTACAGTAATGTGAAAGCTGAGGGACTAACCTGAACTGACAGAAGCAAAGTCATGCATCCCTCAGCCCTTTTCCCACCCCAGCACTGAAAGCAGGAGAAGCTGGGAGGCACATCCATGTGCTGGGCTGCCCCAGGGCTCTCTGTGGGGCAGCACAGCCCCCACCATGGGCAGCCTGAGCCCTCAGAAAAGTCTCTGCGAGGACGGAGGTCAGACCTGGTCCTGAAACCAGATCCCCAAGTTTGGGTCACTGGGGAGAGGAGCAGATGGTGCTGAGCTGGGACAGGAAGGCCTGAGCAGCATGGGTTCGCTCCGTGCTCTGCTGAGCTCGTATATATGTCCTTAGCCTGAATGTCACATCTGTGCTATGGTATGTGTGGGTCTGCCTTACGAGAGATGAGTCCTCCTCATGCACGGAGATACATTCATTCTAAATTGGATAATCCACTGAGCGTTTACTGAAGTCAGCAGGGTTGCTCTCCGTTTTCACAGTACCATTCCAATGCCAATAGCCCCGCAGGTTCAGGGCTCCGCTTTATTGCAGCAGGACTGTACGAAGAGCACACCGAGTGAGGCTGACTGAAGTCAGCAGATGCACCATTCTCACTGTTCAAAACAGCGTTTCCTTTCCTCCCCCTCCACATAGAAAAAATATAAAATAAAATAGTTTGGAGTTTTCAGTTCCAAAAATAGAAGATAAACCTCAAAATAGGCACCATTCATTGAAGTGACAGTGCTTTGGTCTTCCTTGTACCAAGCGCACATCTAAACCACAGCGCTTAGCGAAATGCCCTGCTCTGACATTCCTGTGCCTCTTCTCCTGTGATGTGCTGCACAGAAGACTAATAGGATTTGCAGGCAAATCATACATAACAGAAAGAATATTTCTTCTTGGGCACCAGCTTCCAGCCAGAGGAAATTTTACAACCGGAATCTAAAGCCCTCTAAAACAAGTGGTTTAGCCTTCAGTACCTGCTGCTGGGCTCGGGCTCTTTTTATTCATCACAAAATGTGTATTTTTCCAGTATGGATGTCAAACGCATCCATGAGCAGATCCAAGTGTTATCCAAGCGGCTGCTGCTGTTTGGTGAGCTGATGCAGTGGGAGCTGATGGAGTGTAACACTTTATTTGACAGTTCTGCTTTTAAAGGCTCGTGTATTTACACTGCATACCCACACACTTTGATTCACATTAATTAGCAACAGAAACGTTTCTCAGGCCTTCAGGAAGCGCCCAGCCCAGCGAGGTGCCATCAGCCCCACGCAGGAATTGCCAGAACAAACCAGAGTCTGTCAGATTCACCATAACCATTGTGGCATGGATCAACCAAGTTACTTTGGAGAAGGGTGGAGGCACACTGCACTGCGCAGCCACCGAACATCCCCTGCTCACTGCTCAGTGCAGCTTGGGGCTGCATGCTTGTCCCAGCACGTGAGCAGGAGAACTCTGAGAAGGAAGAAGATGAACCCCGATAGCCGTCAGTGCTGGCACAGAAACAAATAGGCATCAGTTGGCACCAATACCTTTTGGCCAGAGATGAGATTGTTCCGAACTGGAAGAAATGTTCTGGAACAGATTCCTGAGAGGAGCGCAGGGGGCAAGACACACAATTAGCTTTAAGATTCAGCCTGAAATGGACTTGATAGCATGGCTGGTAGCAGTGGGAAGGAATGGGATGTGACGGCCCACACTGGCCTCTCAGTTCCACGCTCCTGGCGTGGTTCACAGAGTGAGAAGACCTGTGACTGGAAAGGAGTCCTTAACCTATCAGATAAACAAGGCTCCTTGATAGCGAGCTGGAATTAGACACATGTGAGTGAAATGAAAAGTGTGCAATCCTAAGAGGGACAGGAATGTACTCTTTCTTTTTTTACAAGGGTTGTGGCAACTACCCATCTTCAAAGGCTTTACATAGCAGCCTGGAAACTCTTATAAGAGATTGTTGTACTGGGCCAAGCTGCAAAGTGGGGCAGGATTCCTACAGAAGCCTCTGCCCTGTGAATATCTGCATGCTGTTATCCCAATTATTGCTTTCACAGATTGTCATCCTTATTTCCCAGCGTTTACACTTATTATATATAATCATTCCTAGATTTTTTTTTTCAGAAAACTTCAAAATTCCTGCAATTCTTCTTCATTATTTACTTGTCAGAGGAAGCAGTGAAACACCTTGAAATGAGGGAGATTAATTCATTCGGTGCTCTGCCTCCTTCAGGGAATGAATGAAGTCTGTAAATATACGCCGAATAGAAAATAAACAGTAAAAATGCAATGTCATTTAAACTCTCATCCAAGAAGGCACTCAAGATGCTTTTCAGTGGCGTTCCACAATGTCAAAGCATTTTCCCATTCATGGAGACAGCTTTAGGTTTAAAATGAGTGTTTGTTCTGATGGCTTTTAGCAGTGGCTCCTGAGAATCTGAGGAGCCTACATCCGTCTTTGTTGCCTAAAATTAACAAAAGGTGGAGGACGAGCATCTCTGGGCAAACCAAATCCCCGGTTTTACTGGTGCCTCGTTACAGTTGCTATAAAAGAGGGAACACTCTGGATCTCTCAGGCTTGGAAGCGTGTATGTGCAATGAATACGCTGTGGTCTGTGATTTATACAGCAAATAGTTCTGCAAACATTGTAGCCAGAGGGAAAGCCGTTTTGTTGGAGAGGTGGATGCTGGCAGAAGGCAACACACAAGGTTGGACAAGGGGCAGGCACAAGGTGACACACGCACAGAACCTGCTCAGTAGTCTCCAGGGCCCTGCCAGCCCCACGAAGGCCCCTGGCTCTGCCCATCATTCACACACCCCAGCCATGTCTCAGGGCTGAAGGCCCCATGGCTGTCAGCGCACGAGCTGGCTGCTCCTCATTTAGGAAGGTCATTGCGGGACCATCCCATCTGGCATGTACTTACTCAGAGTAAGTGGGTGAGTGGCATTATCTGCACATGATCAGGAGATAATCTCTTGTTCTAATCCTGGCTCTTGGAGAATTAGGGCAGGGTTTGCACAGGAAGCCCTTTGTTGATCACACCACGGGATGACACAGCAAAGCCATGCTGAATACAGGTGTTACCTGCCTGTCCCCAGCATACCCTGTGCTTTCTGAAATACCCCTCACTTGTAGCACCTTTCCCTCCAGGAAAGCGATGTGATTTGGCTGCAGAGCTAAGTGCTGGGTTGCAGCCTCTCACGCCCTCACCCTTTTGACACATGTCTATGGTGCGTGCCCATGGCCAGAGATGTCTGGCCAAAGCAGGATGCCATTGAACCACCACTATATTCCTGGCTCTGCCCCCCAGCTGCTTTGGCTCACACTGTTCTAAGATTCCCATTGTGAGACTGTAGTACCATAGCTATCAGGCAGGCAGGGAGGAGAGATGGGCAGCCCACCCCTGCAGTGTGTCTGTGAGAAGCGTCTCCCCCAGAGCCCTGTTCCACAGCTATGCCCACTGAGGTGTTCTGCCTCTCTATGGCATACTGGTCCTTGGGACACAGAACAAAGGCACCACCCCCTCACCCTCCTCACCCTCTCTCCATGGAAGAAATTCTGGTGCCAGCAGTGCAGCCAGCTTGAGCTCTCCTCAGTTAGAGCTGGGAAGGCTGCATCTCAGTTGTAAAACAAGAAGCTTGGCTTTCTCTCCAGTTCTTTAAAATAATAATTTATTCATCCCTAATGAGCTGCAGACAAAGAGAGGGCAGAGGGCACTGAGTGCCAGAGGAGGCACAGAGCAGAGCAGAGAAGAGCACATTTCAGGGCACTGGCTCAGGGCACCCTCAGTCAGGGCCTGCATCCTCAGTACTTGCACAGCTCTGCATAGCCCATAGGAATCAGAGCATCTCCCACCCACGTGCACAGCCCAGTATCAATAGGAGGCTTGCGCAGCTGCAGCATGGCTCTGAAGGACAAGACCCCAGAGGGACCTGTGGGTTTGAGCACTGAGAGCCATAAGCGTGTGCATGCTCAGTGACCGCTATGGAGCTGCTGCATGGTGTGCTCACAGCTGCCCGAGGCTATTCAAAAGATTTCTGCTTCAAAGCAGCACTGCTCCCTGCCAGGCTGTGCACTCCTCCCCTTCCCCGGCACTCCCGATTCTGCTCTGCCTTCAGGAGACTCAGCCCTTGGCACTTGTACTCTTGCAGTGAGGAAGATCCGTGTCTCCCCCGGCACAGCTCACACTGCTCCTTGCTGCATGCTGCCAGGAGCTGCTGGGTGCCTGTCTGGGGGCAGTGACACTGCTGTTGGGTGCAGAGCTGCCCCCACAGAATGAGCATTGGGTGCTGCAGGGCCCCAGGCACGAGGCTTCCCTGAGCAGCCCACGATCCGCTGCTCTTCATCAGCCGGAGCAATGCCCAGTGGGAATCCCTAAATAATCTCTGTTCTTCCTCACACATTCTTTCCCCTGCACGGTTCCTCCTCTAGTCACTTGCCACTCAGTCAAACCCTGCCAATTTCAGTAATTTAATCTTTGCTCATTAGATGGATCCTCCACCTCCTTCATCATTTCTGTAGCTCTTCCGTGAGCTGCCTAATTTATCACTCTCTGCCTGGTAACGAGGTACCCAGAGTGTTCTGCTAAGATTTATTCTTCGGAAACACCCATGCCACCTCCCGCATGGGCTCTGCTCTCCTGGCTGCTTGGGGACTCTTCTTTTATAGGATTTTGAATGATCTTTCTTGGGCTTGAACTAGCATCAATAAATGATTAGGTCTCTTCATTTATTGGGTTTTGCTACCACATTTGCCTTCCTTAGGTCAGATATGCTCTGTAGTCTAGAAGAAGAAACTTGTGCTGAGGTATCCCCAGCACACTGTGCCAAATATACCTGAATTGCAACTGGGGACATGAGCTGTGCTCCAAGCTTCATCTGACCAAACAGACAGCAGTCCTTGAGTGAGGCAGCAGCTAATGCTGCTGGGATGGCATATACCAAAGCCTGAAGTCACTTCTCTCTCAGCAGGAGTTCTTGTTATCTCTGGTTAGAGATCTCATTGAGATATGGTGTTGTACAGACCTGTTTGTTGCTCCATCATTATCCCGCCACCAGCGTGCTGCCAGCGCAGGCTCAGCACCCTGAGGGGGAACGGATGGAGAGATGAGGGCTGGGGGCAGATGGGCACCGCAGGCACTGGAGGTGCTTCCACCATTGAGACCCTTTTGCCTATGATTTCACACCCTGCTCTCCTCCCCCCACCCCCACCCCACACACTGCAGGAATGGCCCTGCTGACCAATCTGGCGTTCATCTTCCATGATCATCTCCAGCTCTGTTCCAACATTGTGGCTTTCTGCCACAGCTGAGCAATGCAGGCAGTCCTGGCTGGGCTCTGTTTTCCTTCTGTGATTTGAGCAGTGACAGCTCATAAACTTGAGAAAGTATCTGAAATGTATGGGGAAAGAGAAAGCAAAAAAGACGCCACAACATGAATGAGAGAGGATAGGGTTCTGTGTTTGGCATTTTGTGAGCCAGAAATCCACCATGCAGCGAACCGAAAGCAAAGGGACTGCCTCATTGCCCACTTAAACCAACTTCATATTAATCTGTGCTCGGTTTCTAAAGACTCGGGCATAAAGGTCAGACAGTCCTTGCCAGCCCATAAGCCTCTCTCACAGCAAAGAATTAACTATGGCCCTCGTTATGGAAAACAGACAAAATAATACAGCTATACTACCTCCAAGAGAAAATAGATAGTGCAAGTTATTCCATCTCCCCTTCCAGCGCTATCAGTTTAGAAAAGCCAGGCTATTTACAGAGAGCATTTTGCTTCCAGTACTTTTTGAAGTAAGTGAATTTTGTATTAGTTTAAATGCAGGATAAATCAGTGAAATAGGAAGATCTTTACACTCCAATAAGATGCTATTACTCATAAGCATATTGCACTGTAGCTTGTGGACTAAAACTATCAGTGCATGACAGGACACCAAGGGCATGAAGCACCCGGGATCCATAAGAATTAGCAAAGCACCTGACGAGGTGATATGGGATACTGATTGATGTGATGGTGCAGTGCTGAGATAATACCACCAGGTCCCAGGATCCTGGGTGCTTGAGACAGTTGTGGGAGCTCCAAAGACCCTAGCAGGAGAAAACTGTATTTCTTCAGATTTCACAGCAGATGCGGGAACACAGAATTAAGAGCTGTGCTGTTAAGGACGCCACGTCCACTGTCACACTTGTTGGTCACATCCATCATATTGGCACAGAAGAACCACGGGCTGGACCTCAGCCTCTTCCTGGGCACACCTGGTGCTGAGGTCCTTCTGATGGGTTTGTGGCATGGATCAGAGAAGGGTGCACAGCATGGCTGAATGCACAAAGTGTGGGGGAAAGGCAGCGTGGGGTTACTGCAGAGAAAGACTGAGCATCACCACAGGATGTTCAAGGAAGCTATTTTTCTTTTTTACATCTTCATCCCCACTGGTGCTTCTAAAAAAAGCCCCTGTACTTTTCAGTGGCACAGAAGAGGTCTATCAGCAGTGCAGGACAAGGACCCTGCAGCTTTCTAGTGAGAGCTGTGCACAGGACAGCCTGTGCCCTGCTGCCCACTGCATGGGTCTGTCTGAGGAAGGGGAAGCAGAAACTGGGTGAAGATATCTCCGTTCCTTGGACATTACCTCCTACTAGTTGAGTAGCCACAACGTGCCTAGGCCATGTGCTCAGCTCCTGCTGTCTGGTGCTGCTATTGCCAGTGGTTTCCAGGTGCTTCCCAGAGGGGGGACCTCCCCTCCAGCTGCACCTGGCTCCCGTGTTTCCAGCTCTGCAAGCAGAGGCGTCAGAGACCTTTCGGAGCAGTGGCAGAGCTGTGTGCTGGATGCAGAGCTGCGCAGGGGATCTCTCCCTGCTCCCTTGACATCTCTCACCCTACTCCTCACAAGCTGCTTGGATTTTGTGTCAAGAGGGTGATTCTGCAAATTAAATCTGTTCTTGTCTCCTCTCCGTTGGCATGGCAACCCAGGAGGATAGACGGCACAGCCTTGCTGCAGCTCTTGTGGCTCTTGTCCCATCTGCATGCAGCGTGGTGTGGTCGGCTGCTCAGCCCAGCTCCTCTCCCAGCTATGGTGTGAAATCCCCACACCGAGGAGCCAGGACAGTGCAGGGCACGGCTCCGTGCAGCTGCCAGCACCCAGTCCTGAGGGCTGAGCCCAGCCCAGGGTAATGCTGTGCCAATCCAGCTGAGCCCCAGGAGTCCCACGAAGAACCACAGCAGCAGCTGCACATCAGCAGCCAGCTCCTGCCCTCAGACCCCCCAGCTCTAGCAGGGCTCTTGTTTTCCCTGCTGCCTCGATAAATGAATTTAAGCATTTTCCAGCTCAGCAACTAGAGCCTTTGCTAGTCTTGCATTTGTGTTTGATTAATGAGATAGCCAGTAATTTAAACATCTCTTGAGGTCTCTGTCTTTCCTAAGTAATTCCGAAGTTATTGCTGTTTACATAGAAGAAAATCATATTGCCTCACAGAGAGCATTACTGTGGTGATAAGAGTGGAAATTGATCCTCAAGGAGCAGAGGCAGTGGCACTTCCAAGGAGCTCAACGTTTCCCTGGGGGAACTGCCACCTGCTATGGGCCTGGGGATCCCATCTCAAAATGTTTTTCTGTACCCTCAGCTCTTCAGGAATGCAGCTCCTGTCCTCCTGCTGCTCCATGCACAGCACCAACGAGCTCATCCTGCCTGTGGTGGGAGCTTCCTGGCTTTGGGTTCCTCCACGCTGGGGCTGGGAGGTTTCATTCAATGTGTAGACAGGTTGTCAGATCCTTCTGAGATAAATCCATTTGCAAAATTATCATGTTAAAAGGTTTTAATTATTAGGGACATGTTAGGAAGACAGCTGGGATTTACCTTCTGCTGTTCCCACCAGGTCTGCTCAGTCCTGGTTTTCTCACATTCCAGCACAAGTGTGGAATCATCCTGCAGGTCAGAGCCACCAGACTGCTGTCAGGGAAAAGCCCAATCAGGGAGGAGAGTGCAGACAACTATAATGTGGGGGATACTTTTACAAAATCAGGGCTTGCTCCTGAGCAGCAGATGTGGGATTAGTATTTATGCTGAGACACACAGACTTCTGTGTAACCTTGAAGCTGCTTTGCTTGAGAGGATGGTGTGCTGCAGCCAGGAGTCTCACACAGCCCCCAGCCTGACTGCTACTGCACGGGTAGCCTGGTACAGCTCAGAGCCTGGGTCTGGCAGGCAGATCTGCATCCTGTCCTGCTGCCATCCATCCCAGCCCCACTTCCATCCAACCCAGCCCTGCCTCAGGCTGCCAGAGCCACCCCAGGCACATCTTGGGTAAATTCCTGCCTGCATGGAGACCTGCACTGCATGCACCAGTGCTCAGCCATGGTGGAGTGATGGGCAATGGTGGCAGGGACAGGCAGATGGTGATCCCTGGGCATGGCTGATCACTGCTGGTCCCCCACCCTCCCATGGCAGGGCTCAGAGCTGATCTCACCCCACCTCCTGCCTGGGAGGACGTGAGGCCAAACTTTGTCAGCAATGCAGGGTTTTAGTACCTCCTTGTTCTCCAGAAGAGCTGTTCTCAGGTGCTCTCTCGTGGCCCTGTATGAAATAATTTCAATTTAATGAGCTCAGTTAGCTGCAGATTAATCGAAAACAATTTAGCACAAGTTCCTTCTTCATTATAAAAACATTCCGGTCTGTCTTCTCATTTCTCAAACTGTCTCTCTGTGGTCATCTCTTTTCTTCTCACCATTCACTTCATGCTGCTTATACAAATTATCTTCCCTTCATGTGCAGGCCTGCAGACCAAGAGTCTCAGAACCTCCCAAACTGCAGCACCTCCTCCCCACAGAGTGTGGCCCAGGGGGATGCTCACAGCTCCTGCATGGCACCAGGTACAGTGGCACCTCCTCCTGCAGTGGGATCACAGAAGCAGCAAGGAGCAGTCCCCGGAAAGGAGGGGCAAGCAGCTCCTGGCTCCCACCTGTTCCTCACAGTCCCTTCAGGCAGGCATTGAGACGAGCAAGATGCCCACAGCCCCTCTGGTTCTGTCCACCCTCACCCAGCAGGCTCAGAGTTTTTTCTGTCTCGCTCTGCTCACCGCTAGATTTCATCCTCACAAAGCCCAGCTGTGGAGCTTTGAAGTCTTCCGGTGCATTTGATGTGCTCACTGCAAGAACGCCTGTGCAATCCCACTGCAAACCCAGCCGTGCGGAGAGGCCCTCGCTCACAGATTGTCATCCAGGCTCCGGAATTGCAGATCCCTTCTGCTGCCAGCCACGCTGCCATGCTCAGGAGCTGCTGTTGCAGCACTGCACTGACAGCTCTGCAGCCCCGGGGGTGATTTTGAACGGTCCACGCTCTCTCCAGGTTCAGGCTGCTGCCCCATAGAGAAAATTCCCAGGATATTCCCTTGCAGCTCTGGGAATCCCTGCGACAGCATAGTTATGTCTCAGGAATAAAGGAAATTTTAATTACCTTTGTTATCTCCCAAGAAATTATCCAGTGCATCATGCAAATAATTTCGAGCTCTCCAACAACAGGAGAGGGCTTGGTGCCAGGGTTGGCATCTCAGCTGGCTCCATGCTGCAGGGTGGGGCAGCCCTGCACCCATCCCCTCCTCCTGCTTGATCACTGCTGCATCCCCTACTCCTGCCACTGCCCTGTCCCCATCACTGCCCATTCCTGCTCCAGGGCTGCCCCTGGGCTCAGCTGCCCCTGGTTTGCTGTCTGTGGTGTGAGTACACCTGCAGGTGACTGACGGCTGCTGCAGCCCATCGGGCACTGAGCGATTCCCCAAACCCAGGCAAAGCGCAATCCATCTCATAGCCTTATCGCTTTGTGGTGTTCGAACCTGATTTACTGTTATTGGCAGTCAGCAACCTTTGCCATTTATATTCAATGCCAAGCTTCAATTTACAGGATACTTTCTGCTTCAACTCACCCCAGCCTCTATCTCCACCTTACACATTAATGCAGGATATGCATGGAATTCATCTTGGAATTTATTTTAAAAACGTCAGCCACAGTGGCTTTAATACGTCCCTTCATCAAAACAGCACAAAGCCCAATTTAAATGAAAATGAGGAAATTACGGACTGTTAGGGGAGCCCGCTCCCAGCACGGTTCCTTGGATCTGGGATCTCCCCAGTTGGCACAGAGGTGATGCGCATCAGCAGACAGTCCCAGAGCACCTTTAATAGCTATAAAGTATGAACCTGAGAGGAAGAGCTCTCCCAAGGGAAGAGCAGTTCCCAGCACAGTGCTGCTGTGTGAGGATGGAGATCCCACTCCCCACCTGCTTTTAGTTTAGATCAAGGCCAAGGAGCAGCAGCTGGGCGCACAGAGGAAAGCAATAACTGCTAATTAGTATAAAAGAAAGAGAGCTGCACCGCTCCCTTTGGCTGTGTTTCTGTGTTTGGATGGCAGAGGGAAATGGGGTTGTGCTGTGCCAGGCCCTTCCCTGCAGCACCCCGTGCAGCTTGGGATGGTGTCTCCACTGCTGGAGCATACTATATATATATATATATACATACTGGGCTGTCTGTTAGGACCTCAGCTCAGTTCTTGTGGCTATAAATATTTCCAAGTGCACATTTGTTCCCATAGAGGTTCCAACATTAACCTATGCTAGAATTTCCAACATTCCTATGCTAGAATCTTTGATGTGAGCAACAAAAATTTTGGGAAAGAGAAAAGCTGTATCAGGAGCACTTCATGGGCAGTTCTGCCCTTGGTTTTATCAGGTTTCAGGCAGAGCACTCCCCAGCTTGGCAGAATCACCCCCTCGTGAGGGCTTTGACCCCTCCTGTCCTGGCTGTGCGCTGAGCAGCGCCTGTGCAGGCTGCAGCCTTCTCTGGGAGAGAGTAGAGAATGGGCTTAGAGCTTAAAAAGAAATCTAAATAACGTGGTGGTGTGCAGCATATAATCCCCCTGCAGAATAAGCACAGCTAAAAAGCTGCGAGCAAAAATGAGCATGAGCAGAAAATAAGCAATTGTTCAGCAGGCTCTGCTGCCCTGGGGCCCTTCCAAAAACTCTCATGGGATGCAGGGTGCCCTGAAGAAGGGCAGTGGGTGGGTGCTAAGCGTGGGATGGAGCGTGCTGCCATGGGAGTGCTCCGTGCACAAAGTCAGAAGCAAACAGCAAACACTGCTGCAGGAAAGTGCTGTTTCTCACACTTTGCAGCAATTAATATTCTTTTGGAGAGCTAACCACTGCTCCTCTGAGAAAGGGACAAAGGAAATATCATTGACAAATTTTTCAGCCTCATTACAATATTCAGTACATCAAATGTGCCCAGTGTACCAGAAAATACAGATGTTGCGGCTGTCATTTGGGATAACCTGATTATCCTTTATTTCTAGCTTTGTTCAAAATAAATTAGCTGTGGTAGTCTGTTCAGAGAGATAATTGGAGTCAGGGTAAACTCCAGAGTGTGAGGAACCTCCGAGCGCTGGGCTGAATGCAGGCACAGCCAGGCTGCAGCCCCAGCCCTGTGTGAATACACAAGAGAAGTGGCCAACAGAGTGAGACTGCAAGGGCAGACAGCAGCAGCCAGCCTCTCCCCCTGTGCCGGGCACATGCTGCATGCTGTGGCACTGCCCACAGCCCAGGCTCTCCCTGCTCACCGCGGGCTGACTCTGGGCAGCACTCACCCCACAGCTGCTGGGAGTCATGGCCACTCTGTGCTTCATGAAATTCCCGTTCGTAACATTTGCTGTCCTACAAATCAGTACCAAACACACATGGAGCCCTTATGAGGAGCTTGGCTAATGCGTTTGCTAAGGATGCGCAGGGCCGGTGCTGCTGTGCAGCAGTGCCATGTGTCTGCCCCATCTGCAGGAGGAGCCTCGTGCTGGGTTGGCTATTTTCAGTGCACAGAGGCAATGAAGTGCTAAGATTTACTTCTCAGAGGACCTGCACCTCTGCTGCTGGGCCTTGGTACCGGCGCTGTGTACAGTAGTTAGCAGGAGGGCTGGCGAGGAGGCTTGCTGCTGCCCATTTAAACCACCTTGCTCCATTGATGCACGGACAGTAGCTGTGCCTGGGGTGGTGCTCAGTGCAATGGGGCATAGTGCAGTGGGGCACAGCCCCCCACGGCAGCTGTGGAGCAGAGCCAGGTGCCCACAGAGCCATCAATATTCCAAGTGCGGGCAGGGCTGGCGGGGCTCTGCCTGCAACTGTGTAGGAGCTCACACGAGGAGCTTTATCATTCAGCGTCTGTGGAAAACACTTTCCAGAGTCCAAATTCTGCTATAGAAAACCTATTTATCACGCTGCCCTCCCATTCTGCTGATGCACAGAGCAGAAGTTGCCAGCGCGCTCTGACAGCAGCTGAAGGCAATATGATAGATATGTGGCTAATAATCAATCAATACTTTTGTTTAGGCCTCTGTCTATCAGTCTGGCATTGTGTGAACTAATTAGATGATAAAATGTGATGAATGTGTATTAAAGTCAGCTTCCTCCTGTTAGCACTCCGGGGACCCTTTCCATTTTCTCGCTGACCTTTTAGATCTCAGCTTTATTGTATGTGAACGCAATTAAATCAATTTGTCAGATATTTGCATTGCTCCTGCTAGTTCAGAATTCAATTAGTCAGTGTCACTTTACCGTCCTTGCGACCCTTCGCAGCATCTCATGTTGAAAGAAAATAAAATCACGTTACCCCAAATCTAACCACCCTAAGATGCAGCTCCCGTGGGTGCCCCGGGGCTGCCCCATCCCATCAGTGCCACAGCCCGCGTGGGACAGTGAGCAAGCACCATTACCACTGCGTGCTGCACCGAGCTGGGATCCTGCATGGCAGTGGTACTCGCACAGGGAGAACCAGACTGCAACAGCCACGCTAGAAGGATTTTAAACAATATTCAAATGAGAGCCAACCTTGGCAATTATTTTTCTTCCCGCTGTTACGAAGTGATGGCTCCTTTATCCATATTTTATCAGCCAGCAAGGAACTCTGATCGTTAAGATTCTGTTGCTTGCTTAGATCCAGGAGAGCACATCCTGAAAGTCTGTTTGAAATTAGCATACAGCAATACGTCTGCTGCGCCAGGGCTCCATTCCTCACCCTCCGCGCCTGAATTTAGTTACTCCTTCATGGCATAGCAGCTGCTCAGTGCTCCGTTAGCAATGGGACTCCCTTGGGGCTGCCCCTGGGCGCTGGTGGGAGGTGGTGGGCTCTGAGGGACAGAGCCTCGGGGCTGGGGGAGAGCAGGGAGGGGATGTGTGAGGAGCTGGGCAGGAGTGCAAACTGGGGCACTCGAACTGGATGTAAAAACGCTGCTGCCGGCACTAAAGTTTACGGCTGCTCTGCAGAGCAACAGCCCTCCTGCTTGGGGCGGTAAAATAAAGTTAACATTGAATCCATTAAATGCGTTTATCGTGTTTGGGGTGGGGGATCCAAGCGGGGGTCAGGGCTGGGCTGTCAGTCCTCACCTGGGAACATCCCTCCTGCTCTGCTCCTGGGACCTTGTTTTTGGTTTCGTTGCCAATGAGCACCTATTGCTGGGGGTTCTGGTGCTGGTGGGGTGCCCCATGGGAGGGCACGGGTCTCTGCCGTGCACCTCGCAGCATGCAGACAGGAGACAAATGTCTCCTGGGTCCCAGTGTTTGGATACAGGAGCTTTGCTTGCACAGGCTCACCTTCCTCCTACGAATATCTGAACCGTGGTAGGTATAATTAACAGATGGAACCAGCTAATTATGTCTTTTGCATGTGAGCGGAAGACGTAACTGTTAATTGCTATTTGCACATTTATTATTCCAAGCACTGGGACTGTTGGCATTTACAGTGACATGTGCCCTGTTTAAAAACAAACAAGCGACGCTCCTGTCTGCGCTGTGGTACGATTTACGGCCTAATAAATAGAAGCTGCTACGGTGCCCTGTTGCTTCGGCAGTGGGTGCAGGGGTGGGTGCTGGCAGTGGTGGCAGCCCCAGGTCCTGCAGCACAGCTGGACACGGCCATAGCCCGGCAGCAGACCCAGGTCTGGCTGAGAAAGCTGCTGCAATGCCTCCATCTCTACCTCTGGAATATGAATAAGAAGTAGAACGATTATGTTTTCAAAAGTAATGATGAAGGCTCTAGTCTTGAGTAAGCATTTGTTTGAGATCAGTGCTCAGAGCGTATCTCAGCTCCAGGGTTAGTTATATAAATTCTAGACATGAATACTGGAGGAATTTTCACCCTCAATAGTAAAGAGTTGAGATGGATTCAGTGACCAAAATTACATCAGGGGGTCTTAGCTAATGTTCTCCAGGTGAAGGCTTTCCTTTGTGATCAGCAAAGTCACCTTCTAAGATGCTGTTGTTCCCTGGTGAAGCGGGACGCACTGCAGCAGTCTCCGCTCCCTGTTAGTGAAGATGGGAGAGCATGCTGCCTCAGACATGAAGGGACCTGCAGCGGTGACAGAGGTGACACAGAGCCAGACCCACAACCCAAGGGATCTGCTGGCCCCACAGAAGGGCTGAGCCACAGGCTTTGCAGGGCTAGCCCACGCCCAGGGAGCGCTGCCATCCCAACCCAGGGATTGGACCTTCCAAAACAGCAGTGCCCTCATGCCCACTGCCTGCCCCACTCACAGTGCCCCGCTCTGCCCACTCCTGCTTGCTGCCACGTCCTGATTCCCTGTGGCTGTGGTGCTCTGTGACTGCAGAGCAAAAGCAAATAGCTCCATCAGAACATGACCTGTGGAGAGAAGCATCCATTGACCCTGGGGTCCTTCAGCTGATGCAGAAAAAGCACTTTGCAGGTGCACACATTTCTGGGCTCATTAGCAGGAGAAACAAACTGAATAAGCCTCTCTATAATAGACTGCAAATAAGTGCCTGGTGCTGCCAAAAGCAGACAAGGCCATACCCCATCCCCAGAACACCCCTGTCATGGCTTAACACAACAAACTCAGTGTTTCATGCCTTGGCAATGGCCAAAGATGGCCAGGCCTGTGAGCTCTCCTCTGCAGGGCAGCACTGAGATCATGCTGCAAGCAGCCGATGCCTTGGAGTGACTCTTTTGGTTCAGCCCTGGACTCCACGGGATGCAGGGGTAGAGCAGCGTCAGAGTATCCAAGTTCTGTCATTGGAATAGGAACTGCAGATGATTGCCATTTCCCTCCTCTTTCCTTCAGTGTAATGAGCTGTGGCACTGATATTGGGATCTTGTGCTGATAACTGAAATATCTGAGGGAAGTCTTAGGAAAAGCTGCACAGTTGCCCATTCCTCATCAGTGCTGCTCTGGCAGTGGAAGTCAGAGGGACACTTGCTCAGGAGCCCCCTACTTGTGGACTAAACGTGAGCGTGCAGCTGGCCAAGCACTGAGTGCTCTTGCATGGTGCGTGCTGCAGGCAATGAGCTCCAGAAAGGGGCCGGGGAAAAAAACAACACTGTGCCACAATTGCAGTTACCGTTGAAAAGAACCTGCAGAATGTTAACGATGAGCAGATATGTGTGAGCATTGTCCTCAGCAGAACAGTGTTTGGAAACCTCCCCCACCCAGATACAACAGCAGCCTGGATGGTGGAACAAAGGGGAGGAGATGTGGGTATAAATGGATTTCTGCTGGGGACAGACAGGAGTTAGGAGCTGGGAAGCTGTGGGTACCTCTAAGCAACTTGCCTTGATCCGACAACAGGTTTGGTGCTGGAGGAAGGTCTCTCCCTCTCCCTGCAGTCCCCAGGAGTGCACACAAACTGTGCTCAGGTGCAGCCCTGCACTGCTTACAGGTGGGCAGCCATGGGCACTGGGCATGGGGGGCACAGCCAGGACTGCTCTGGGCCAGGGGGATCGGGGCCATGCCATGGCCCTGCTGCCCCCTCTCTGCACAGGATGCCAACCTGCACATGGGTGCTGAGCTTCCTGGGGTGGGGCAGGCAAGGCAGCAGGCAGCTGTAGTGCTGTTCTGTTTTGGGAAGGGGCTGAGAACGAGGGAGCAAGTGAAATATTTATAAGCATGTAAGAGATTCTTACATTATACACAAGCCAACAGGCCACACAGCCTCCGAGCAAATCTCTTGAGCGTGACTCTTTGAAGTGAACTCTGCGGAGACGGTGTGTATACAGCTAATAGTTAATGCATGCTTCCCAGCAAATGAATGCTGCGCTCTGCCTCTGCATTGTACACATTTGTCCTTGGTGCTCGCAGCACCGTGCCTCCCCCCCCAGCCCCAACGCTGCGCCTACACAGAGCTGTGCCCCACACACAGTGCTGTGCCCCTACACCCTGCCCCCACAACCGCTGGGGACATCCAACCAATATATCCTACGGAGAACAGCAGTGTGTGCTGCTCAGCAGATAGCTGGGAGTGCTGGGTGCTGCTGCACAACACGTCTGATGCTGTGGCACAGCGTGATCCACGTGCAGGTTGGGGAACACGAGCATCAAAAGCAATCTCTTCAACCTTCGCTCGACGGTGAAATTATGGATTGAGAATCTGAGAAAGTTAGAAAAGGCAAGATGTAAGTTTGTAATGCCCATGTTAACTCGGATCCAATTGGATTTAACTTGCCCACTTTGCATAATGTATCTTGATACGCGCTTTGTCATGGAACTCAAAATAGGGAATATTAAGGCACGCTATACGATGAATTCGGTGTTCCTGTTACAAATTTTACAGACTTTTGACAGATGATTTTTTGAGCACAGTTCAAGTGTTGCAATGCTGTTTTATAATTTCAGAGCAGAAAAAGGAACGGCCAACATGAGAAAGAAAGGAAACGAACAAACCACACAAAAGATCTTGGCACACACACTGCCTTCAGAGGTGCTATATGATTTCCATTTGGGGTAAATTTTCTGCAGATGAGTGCTACCAGAACTCAGTGGCTCTCACAGCACCTGTGGGTGGGGTGTAGCCAAGGCTGATAGGACAGAGATGCAAGGATTTGGGGGGTTGGGGAGGGGGGTGGGGGGCTGGATTTAGGGAGATTCTTGCAAACAGGAAGACCTGCAGCTGGGGCACTGACCAGATACGGGGTGTCTGAAGACTTCTTTGCAAAGGGGGGCTCGGCCCTCAGCCCCACGTGTTACAGCTGGAGCTCTTCCATCTGCTGCTCCCACACAGTCCCTGTGCTGCAGCATGCTGCCCCTTGCTCTGCCCAGTCCCACTGTGATAACAAACGCTTTTCCGAGGTCAGGTCTGCATTTCCCTTGCAGGGCTTGCTCCTGTTTATCCCTCCCTGTGCCACTCTGAGCAGCTCTTTACAGCGCCGTGAAGAATTACAATTCTGCACCACAAAGGCAGGAAACAGAGCTATTAATTTCCTTGCGAGTCTGCAGGGCGCTGGCAGAATGGATGCTGCCTTAAGTAAATTTTACCCGTTTCAGAACAGGCAGTGAGATGCATTGCATGGGCTGGGGGCCCTCATTGCTCTGCTGCACTGTGGGGCCAGAGAGGGCCCATGGCCGTGGGGATGAGCTGCACTGGGAGCCGTGGGCAGCCCTGCGTGGCACCGCCGTCAGCCTGGAACAGACACGGGGAAGGGTGGGAGGCAGGACGGGCAGGATTGTCTCAACACCCCAATTCTTGTAATCGAAGCAATTGTGAATCATTCGAAATGCCAAAATCTTGACAGGATAACAAGTTAAATCCGAGAGTGTGAATTCAATTACGTCTCCGGGTGCTGCGGTGCGTGCAGCCGCTGGCGGGCAGGAGGGGAGCGGAGCTGCGGGCTTGGGGGGGGGGGGGGGGGGTCATAGGGCTGCTCCCAGCGTGGGCTATGGAGCAGCATGGCTGGCTGCCAGCCCCACAGGGGTCCCCAGCAGGATCAGGCAGGTGGCGGTGATAAGAGAGGACACAGTGGGGGCCTGGGGCAGTGGCCCTTGGGTGCAGTGGTGCTCAGCACCAGGCCCCTGCAAGCAGCCAGCCCCGCAGCACTGCAGCCCCTCAGCCCCCATTTCACTTCTTTGCAGCAACCGCAGCTTTACATGCATGGGGTGATTAGGGCTGTTTGGCAGGAGGAGAGGACGTGCGGGGCATCTGTCATTCAGTCAGTCGTGCTGGCAGGAAATATGTTCACAACTTTCTCTCTCCTCCAGCGCTGCCCCTTGCAGCCCGCACACCGGAGGCTTATCCATAATTGCCTTGGATGTCTGGCTGGAACAATGGAAAGCATGCCATTAAAATGGGGATGGATTGGCTGTCAGAGTTCACAGGAGGGACACCTAATGAACAGGGCCTGGCCATTAATCTCCCCGAGAAGCCCTGGCTGGAGGGAGCCTCCAGGATGGCAGAAGCCACTGCTCCAGCGCCTATTAAATCAGAGGGTGGTTGGTGTGACAGCTACCACAGAGCAGGGACAGGGGCAAGTGGGGGTGGCCCTGGGGTGCGGTGCAGTGCGACTGTCACTGTCCCAGCACCTTTGTGCACTGGGGCTGCCTGGGGCGCAGTGCCCAACCCCACAGTGTGGGCATTGCCCACTGACCCACCGTGGGTGCCAGCACTGCTCTGGGATGTGGCTGCACAGTGTCAGTCTGAAGGGGTTCCCCACTGCTTGCTGCCTGCTGTCTGGCCAGATTTGCATGAATTTTCCATCTGAAAGCCTCCTGCTTCGCTTCCCAGTATGTGCAGCATCCCACGGGCCTTGGTACCTGAGGATGCTGTGAGGTTTAAAATAGAGATGGCTTTGTGAGATGATGGATTTCAGTGTCTCTCTGCTTCAGCTTATTGAACAGGGTGAATTGTTGTGGACATCTCTTTCCTCTCCTCATCTCTATTCATCCGAGTGTCTCCAGGGTGTTAGGTAGCTGGAGGAGCACAGAAACGGGGTGGCAAAAAACAGCTGCCCCAGTGAAGGAAGAAGTTGCTGTCCTTCCTTTCTGGCTTTGTGTGCACACACACACATGGCCCCGCAGCCACCAGCTTCCTGCCCGACCCCAGCTTTGCTGTGCATGGGGGTGTGGGGCAGCACCCACCCAGCTCTGGTCTGTCTGCTCCACACTGCACAGCCATGCAGGGCCGTCTGCTGAACAAGTCAATACAAATCTATCAGCGTTTGTGCCCTCTCAATAACTCTATTACATCCTCAAGGACAGATCTAAAGCACCCAAACCGGGTCTGGAGCAGGTACTTTGCTGCCAGAATCACAGGCGCTCAGGAGACTGTAAATCATGCAGCATTAATACTGTCACTGGCAATGAAATTCTGTGCATCTGTCTGCGAACGGTGGCCTTCAGATTGTGCTTAATAAGCACCCAGGATCCTGTGCTGCAATGAGAGCGGGTGAGAAGGACCCCAGGCAGGATGGGAACGAGGTGCCTTGAGAGGTGTGGGGGTCAACTGTGGGGCTGGGCAGAGTGCAGGGAGCTGACACAGCACCCACTGCTACTTCAGGTTCTGAGCTTCAGTCCTGGGGGTACACGAGCAAGGGCTGCTCCGACACTCCTAAGAGCAAAGAGCCCCATCCCTTGGGGACACTATGCTCTACTCCACCAAAATGAAGGCACTGAGTGTGGCAGAGAATCCCCAAGGTGTCAGGACATAGAAGGAGGAGGATGAAGGTACCAAGACTGCAGAGAGTCAGAGATGCGCACCCGCTTCCCCAGCCTCTGTGGGAGCACAGGACCGAGTGATGCAGTGCTGAGGCACGTTGCTGCTCAGGAGGGAGGTATTGCAGATGCTGAAGAGGCTGAGTGCAGAGGGAGCCCAAGCTGCACTCAGGGCCATTTGCTCTCCACCAGATATTAGGCAAAGTGCTGAGATTGATCAGAACACTGGGACCGCTGGTTAAGGAGGCCCTGGGGATTCAGGGATGGGATGGAGCACTCAGGAGCCAGGCAGGGGGAGCGTGGGGCTGCCTGGACTGGTGGAGCATTCCCTGTAGCAGGTGACAACAGCTGCCTGTGGCCATGCAGTGAGTGCTGCACTTGGCTACAGGAAACACAGCAGCCCTTGGGTGCCGGTGGGATGTGGCAGGGATGGTGGTTTCTGCATTCTTTGGATATACAAGAAGATATTAGAGCAGCGGCTCCAGAGCCAGCCCAGCAGAGACCCAGAGGTCAGAAGGTGTTCTGCCTCTTGTAAACAAATAAGAAGAAATAACTGTGTTTGAGCACACTCGTAGATGCTGCTGCGTGCAGGAACATCAGGCTGGATAAGTGCTGCTGTGCAGAGCTGGCGTGGCACTGCTCACTGTCACGGGATGGGTCAGCACACGCGTGGGGAGCAAAGCATAGAGCTGAGTGGGTTTGGACTGCTGTGCTCCGCCGCCCAGCCTCAGTGTGGGTCTGTTCCTCAGGCCTTGAGAGCTGGTCCCTCTGTCTGTCTGCCTGCTGGAGGCCCCTACCAGCATTCATATGGAAAAGATCTGTTCCTTTGAGTCATTTTTCATTAGCTGGAATACTACTGAGCAAAGCGGGGCTGGTTTGGTAAATTAAAATGGGTTGCAGTTCAATACAGAATACTTCATTTGCAGCCAAGTTAAATAAGAGAATTGACATAAATATAATGCAATTACTTTTGCTACTTTCATAATGCCTTTATGAGGCAGATAACCATCCACACGAATACATTATCCCATGGTATCTCTGCATCTCTTCTGGACTTAACTCTTTTGAGCAGTATCAGAAGAATGGATATATTTAATTAAGTATCTTATTCTAGAAGTCAATTTTATGATGATCAGGAAGCAGTATCTTTAGTTTTCAGCCACAGATGGAGCTTTCTTTTTGTCTCTGGACTGTTGTAAATGTAAGGGCTCAGTGCGAAGGGCACCTGTGCCAAGGTGCAGAGTGCAGGTGCCATGAGGCCAGCAGAGCCCTGGTGAGTACCAGGGAGGCTGGGGCTGGGAAACACTGGGGCAGCACTGGAGCTGGCACTTTGCTCTCTGTCTTGTTACGCTTACTGCAGCTCTTTTACCTTTCTGCTGCCTTCACAATTAATTCTCAATTGCTCCGGTGCAGCTATTACCTGCTGAGCCCAGCCCACCTCCACCAGCTTCCTTCATTAGCAGTGACTTCTAATCAGCACAGAATTAATTGCAGATTTGCTGGGAAAAGGCTGAGTTTGACAAAGCAAATTTCTGAGGGGCCGTAATGTTTGCATTGCTCTCAGCAAATGTTGCAGGTGGGGTTGGGGGGGGAGGTGGGGCTGCAGAGAGCCACACTGAGTGCAGAGGGGCTCCTCAACTGCCATGGGTCTGGTTGGGGATGACAGAGGCTCTGGGCCAGCCCCACAGCTCCACACTTCCCACTGTTGCTCATGGGACTCCACAGGGCTGAGGTGCAGGCTGGGTGAGGCACGGCCTCACCAAGGGCGTGTGGCTCAGAATGATCCTGCCCCAGCAGGGGCTGTGGTATGGGGTTAAAGCCCCGCTCACATCATCCTGTCTGGTTGCAGTGGGGAAATACAAAGCACAGAAGAACAAAATCCTTGAAAGTGGACTGAGACTCCTGAAACGCGTTTGGTGCTGGAGCAGATGGGCTCTGTGTTTCCGCTGGGAGGTGCCTCTGCAGGCACACTTCCTACAGTGGCTCTTACATCAGCAGCTATTTTAGACTCACAGTGCCACTTCCCTGCGAGCGGCCAGCAAAAATATCCTTCTGGAAACCACGCAGCCCTTTCCTCTGTATCTGGAGCATGCTGCTGAGTTGGGTACAAAGTGACTCCAGCTCTTTGGTGCTGAACTGCATGGGCAGAGCCCAGCTCTGTCTGCATGGATCCTTTGGACAGATGGGCTCAGAACCCAACGTGCTGCTGTGACACTTCACAAGTGGAAGGCAGAGAGGTGCCATCTGTGTGCCAGGGCACTGTGTGCTGCATGAGGCTCCTGCTCCCTCTGCAGCACCCAGGGACCTGCATTTGCTGCCTGCAGGCTCCCTCCATGGCATCTTGGTTTCATCTCAAGGCTGAGCATATATAGAATATAGAATATTAGTTTTTTATGACAAAATCAAAGAACACTTGCTGGAGAATTGATTCTACCCTTGGTTGGTGCCATGATATTGCTCCTCGGTGAGCGATATATTAGCCCAGTGGCAGCCTGGGGCTGGGCTTTGGGACAGCTTTCAGCATGAGGAACAGCTGCCCAGCTGCAGAGGGGAGGACGAAAAGCCCCTCTCACATTCCTCCAGCAGATCCATGCTCCATTTCTCACAGCATGGAAACAACCACACAATTGATTGGCTCTCGAGTCCAACTTGGTGAGCTGCAGAAAGTTGCTGGATCCAAAGTCACTTGAATTCCCCCATGTGTCCCAGGGGCACTGTTAGTTCTCAGTGAGTTGAGATCCATGCAGCTGAGTCCCCTCTCCTGTGTGCCCAAGTGCCTGCAAATCAGCTGGGCTCAGAGTGCTCACGTAATGCAATCTGTGAGGAATGGATCCCTGCTCTGCAACAGGGCAGCTCTCCTGCATTTGGTTATGCAAGAGCAGATGAAGAATCCCAATCTTCCCCTTAGTTATTCCTTCCCTACTTTCTCCCTGATTGCTCGGTACAAAAGCTTTGAGCCATCTTTAAACCAAATTGCTTCACAAATGACAAATAACATGAAAATAGGTTTCATAACCAGGAATAATGAAAGAAATCATTCACTCTGATATCAGGAGATGGTCTGTGTTAAAGGAGCCCTTCAGCTTGAATAGCAGAAAAGCACACTGCAATTTCCATGTACTTACTTGTATAAAACATGTGACTCCATGGATGCTGCAGCTGTCATTTTGCGCCGGTCTCTGCACTTTGATTCTGAATTGCATAGGTTATCTTGACACTTGCTGATAAATTCTAAATCACCTCTTTTGCTGTCTGTGAGAAGGGGCAGCGAGAGCCGACCTGAATACAAACGTTAAAGATATCTTTAAGCCCTCAGCAGAGAGCTGGCTCTGCCCTGGGAGTGATGCTCAGTGAAGTGTTCTCACCGAGACCCACAGGGACACCCCATGTCCTGCGCCTTCACCAGAGCACAGTCCCTTGCACAGGCTCTGCAGAGAGATGGCAGCAGGCTGCTGGGGCTCCTCACCAAGGACCATCCCCAGGATGCCCACAGCACAGCATGCTTATATTGCCATGCTCTGCTGCAGCAGTGTGGCCGCAAGAGGGGACTCAGTGCTGCCCTCCTACCCCTGTACATCCCACTCCTCATAGACAAGTGCAACAAGCACCATGTTATGAAGCAAATATCTGAGTCAAAACTACTAATTTTCCAAAGCTTTTCTGGTGGCAGCTATGGAGATAATGGCTAAAAATAGGTGTGCCCATCCCACCTGGCAATTAAAACATCAGGAGTCTGAATCCACCGTGTTTTTGTGCACTGGGTGCTCAGCTGGGGGTAAGATTAGCTTGGTGGGACAAACTTATCCACCAAAACATTGCAATAAATGGGGCAAGGCAGAAAAGTGCCAGCAAGCAGAGTTCCCTGCACAGATATGGCACCTGGGTGCCCAGGGGGCCAGCAAGCCATGGTTGCAGGAGTGTTCAGTGCTCACAGCAGCCCCAGGCAGCCCTGTGCTTTCTGAGATCCCTTCTGCACAGCGTTCCCTTCTGGGTTCAGCTGGAGCCACCGCAGCACCACAACTTCCTCCCCCTTTTTGTTTTCCCAGTCCTGGGTGTGGAGAGGAGTTTGCCCCAAAGATGTTCAAGCATTAGGAAAATCTCCAGTACAAACAGATTAATTAATCTAATCAGCAGCATCTCTCTAGAGGAATTGGATTAGTGGCTTTTGGATAAGGATTGTATTAAGCTGATAAGATGAGTTACAAATGCAATGAGATGCTGATTTATTGCAAAGAGCCAGCTTGAAGACTCTCACCACAGGTTCCTGCACTCACCCTTTGGGGCTGCAGGCTGCTGCAAAGAAAACAAACCAGCAATGTGTTCCCAACTTTCCTCCGACACTGGAGAAACTACAGAGGCAAGGCATGGCCAGAGCCACCCTGGTACGCACACCCTGCACCCAGCAAGGTGTCTGCTGCTCCGTGCTGATTGCTGAGCCCCAGGCAAAGCTTGATGCACCAACAAGGACAGCCAAGATTCGATTTGGTTTTTAATTTCTTGCCAGAACATGAGCGCATTGAGGGGAAGATTTTCTCTGAAGATAAAAAGTTCTGCTCCTCTCCCAGCTCGCACTTTAAGTGCCAGAAGAGACTTCTCTCCTCTCTCCTTTTGTGAATGCAAACCACCATCTGTTTCCTCTTGTACGGAAGTGTTGGTGTGCATGGAGTTACCGGGTGCTTCGCTGTCTGTCTTCACTGGGAGACAGCAAAGTCCCAGAGGCTTTTATCAGGACATCACCTCTTTGCAGCACTCCATCAAGTGGGACACCAGGCATCCATCCCCCTGTTAGCTGGTGTCACGGGTGAAGACTTACCCAGTGCACTAGGATGGAACTTCCAAGCGCAGCCCACTCCTGCGGGACCCACTGCCATGTCAGTACTATGCCAAGGTGCTCTGCAGCAGCAGGCTCAGGGCTCTGGGGATGGATGGTACCCTCCCGAGGTCACAGAGTGGTCCTCATCCTGCAGGCAGGGGATGCTGTGGCATGAGGAGCTGAGTGCAGTCGGGCAAGGCGTGGTCCTGGCCATACGGGGAGGGAAGCTGAGAAAGGATGAGTGCGCAGAGGGACCTCACCTCACGCCGGTGCTCGGCAGGGACAGGGCAGGGGCATCCTGAGCAGTGTGGCAGGGCCAGTGGCCAAGCAGGAGCGTGGCTCCACCCAGCGCTCAGCGAGCCGTGCCACAGCGGCTCTGTCTGGAGATGTTTTCCCCACCTCCGGATTTCCCTACAAAGCTGTTGCTTTCCCTGCTGCAGCTCCCTCGGTGTTACTTAAGGAGCCTGAGTCAATGTCTCTACGCAACTACATTTGTCCTTCCCTTGGCTGCGCGCTGCCAGCACAGCAGAAATACGGCTGAGACGCACTCAGCAGCAGCTGCCCAGGGAAGCACCATCGGTCATAGTTACGGGGTGCTTAACCAGGCGGAATGGAGCGGCAGGTGCGGGCTGCGTGCTTCACAAACCCATCCATTAGCAGGAAGGATAAGGGACGCTGATGGGCCACCTTGAGCCGTGCCCACACCTCTGGCTGTCCGCAGAGAGCCATGGGGGCTGTCCTGCCGGTCACGGTGCGGCTTGGCCATATACCCACATCATAACCTCCCACAGACAGGCTCTCCCAGCTTGCCCTGCAGGAAACGCAGCACATCCTGCTCTTCTCTGAGCGCCCGGACCCCAACGGCATCGTTCCCAGTGCCCCGGGGAGGAGCAGGGGAGCTCCCTGCACCACGGGGAGCGGGGAACTCTGCTGGGGTTCACTGTGCTGGGGAGGGCCCTGCGTGGCACACAGCACACACCGAGCGCCTCGCCGCAGCCTTCCCCCGGAGAAGAGGATGAAAAGTTCACAGAGTGAATTTCTCAGCTGGAAGAAAGGCAGAAACAAACACAACTTGAACTGTCACAGCGGGCGGATCGCCGCCTGCTGCTCGGGAATCAAACAGGAGCGCAGACAAGTGGCTGATCCTAAACACAGGCAGCCCCGATGGCAGCTAACGGCAGCACACAGAGAGATGGGGGTGCCTCTGCCCAGGCCCTGCCTTGGTGTAACACCCCGAGCACAACCAGGGGAGCCTCCCCACCACACACGCAGCAAGCAAAGCCCTTCCCCACCAGCCACGGGGCTCCCACTCAGGAACTGCCCACGGGGGCAGGGGGCATTGGAGTACACTGCCTGCAGCCCAGGATGGGGCCCACTGCCCTCCCCAGAAGCTGCAGCTGCTGCTGTCTGTATGGGGGAGAGAGGAGCCTGTGTGGCTGAGGCTGAGAGCCTCCATCTGTCTCCGGAAGGATTTTAAGAAGCACCTTCAACACAGCCATAAAGTGCCGCACAAAATTAAGGAGCACCAAAACCCAGAGCAGAGAGTTGCTTTTCTTTCTGTTCCTTGGGGCAGAGGAGATAAAAGGAGATGTAATTGCAACCCGGCTTTGCTCTGTGGGAGTATATTGCACCTGTATACCCAGGCAGCGTGATAGCAGCAATGACTGCACCACACTCAATCACAGAGGGAACAGGCCAAGTGCAGGGCCACACCAAAAGCAGCAGCCCCCGGCTTTCTGTAGGTGAGGCAGCAACTGAATACATCTGATGGTCTTCAGTGCAGCCCATCATTGTGCAGGGCTCAACAGAAGGCATCTCACTGCTGTATTTCTTTTCCCTTATCCTAAGGAATTCTCTGCGCAGTTTGAAATAGCTTCGTGAGGAGTAGATGGTGATTTCATGAATATTTTTTGTTTGGTTTATAGGATGAGGTTGTAACCTGCTCTGGGGAATCTGCTTGAGGGGTGTTGGGCTGCGGGAGCTCCAGGGCAGCTAAAGCCAAGGAGAGCTGTGTTGTTTTGGGACTGGGGGCTAATGAGAAGCAGTACTAGGTGCTCCATGCAGCCAGCTGGGCAGGGTGCTGGCCCAGGTGAGCCCCATGAAAAGCTGCAACAGAAGGCTTCAAGAGGGTGCTAGATGAAGGTTGCTGTGTTGCTGGGATAGGGTTGGTAAAAGAGGATGGAGCTGCCCTCTTTCAACCACTTTCTCCGGAGTAGCAGAACCAGACAGGCTCGAGCAGTGGGCTCAGGTGTACCTCATCAGATTCAACAAATCCAAGTGCAAGGTGTTGTACCTGGGTCATGGCATCCCCCACTATCAGTACAAGGTGTGGGATGTAAGGACGGAGCACAGCCCTGCCAAAAAGGACTGGGGGGTAACTGTTGGACAGCAAGCTGGACACAAGCAAGCACTGTACCCTTGCTGCCCAGAAAGCCAACCAAATCCTGGGCTGCATCAAAAGAAGCATGGCCAGCAGGGAAAGGGAGATGATCCTGCCCCTCTGCTCTGCGCTGGTGAGACCTCACCTGGAGTGCTGCATCCAGATGTAAAGCCCTCAGTGCAGAAGAGACATGGACCTGTTGGAGTGAGACCAGAGGAGGGCCACAAAAATGGTCCAAGGGATGGAACACGTCCTCCACGAGGACAGGCTGAGGGAGCTGGGCTGTGCAGTCTGGAGAAGAGAAAGCTCTGGGAAAACCTGAGAGTAGCCTTCCAACATCTAAAAGAAGGCTATGAGAAAAATGGGGCAGACTCTTTAGGAGTGTCTGTTGTGATAGGGGAAATGGTTTCAAACTAAAAGGGGAGATTCTGACTGGCCATAAGGAAAAGTTGCTGGCAATCAGGGTCGTGAGGTAGCAACACCGGGTGTCCAGAGACATAGCGGTGCTCCTATCCTTGGAAACACTCAAGGTCAGGCTGGACGGGTCTCAGAGCACCTGATGGAGCTGTGAGTGTCCCTGTTTAGCGCAGGGGAGCTGGACTACATGACCTTTTAGAGGCCCTTCCAACTCAACCGGCTCCACGACCTTCAGTTCTGAGGCATCACCAAGCTTCCCTTCTCTCAGCCTTTATCTCCGAGTGCCGTAGACGGGCGAGCAGCGCTCTCTGCCGTTCGCAGTGGTCCGGCACCGTGCCGCCCCCCCCCCCCCCCCACGGGCTGGGGGCTGCGGGGCTCTGCGTGGGGGTCGCTCCCCTCCGGTCCCCGGCGCATGCGCAGCTCCGCGGGCTCTGCCCCTCCCCGGGGGCTCCGGGGGTCCCGCATTGCAGCTGGGGTCGGGGCAGTTCCGCGCTGCGGCCGCCAGGGGGCGCTGCGGGTCCGCGCTGCGGCGTGTCCAAGCGCAGCCCCGCGCGGCGCGTGGGGTGTGTGCAGGGGGAGAGCGGCGATTTCCTCCGGGTTGAGAATGGAAAACCTCCTCTTAATCACGTTTAACGGGAAAAAGAACAACCGGAGTATTTATTTCTGCAAATAGGTGTTTATTTATGCAAAAAAGCGTGTTACTTTTTCTTACGGGGACAAGGGGGGGGGAATTAAAAATCAGTTCTGCTAGAACGGTGAAAAAAAAATGCGTCTGCAGTCGCTCCTATCTGTGACCCCTGTGCCATCAGTTCGTCACTAACTGCATTAATGCTGGGAGGTGAGGGTGGGGTCACTGCCGGGCTGTGCTGCCCCCCAGGGGGATTCCTGTGTCCTGTGCAGGACTTGCCTGCTCTGCAGCAGCACGCTGCCCAGCACAGTTCTCCCTCATCACTCATTCAATATGTCAATCACTTCATGTTTAGGAAATAGCTTCCATTCATCCCTCGCAGATTTCTGAAGGCTTCAGTGACCAAGACTTACTTCACAGTCAATAACTGTTCAGATCATGCTAGGCCCGCAACTCACGCTAATTCCGTCCATCTGTCACAGGGTTAAGGCATCCCTTGGTCAAACAGTTGAGGCAGCGGCCCAGGAGGGGCTGTGTGCACCCCACACCCTGCCCAGACCTGGCCCCGTGGCCCCCATCCACCAGCCCATGGTCACCACCAGCTCTGGGCTGTTCTCAGTGCTTTTGAGACTCTTCCAACCAGCCCCGGTCCCTCTGTCTCCTTCTTGGAGTGTAAAGCGGTGGAATTTCAGTGCACGGGATTGCAGCAACGTTTCAGTGCCTGGTCAGAAAAGGACACGGGCAGCTCTGCAACCAAGAGTTGGCTCCCCAGGACCACGCACAGGGGTGCTGGGAACTTGTAGCCTTTGATAATGCCTTGTTTGGAAACCTTTGCACCCACGCTGTGTCGAGGCAGCACAGGATCATGCTGGAATTATATCGTGCCCCAGACCAAAGCTCAGGGCATGCTGCCCTATCCTCTGGGTGCTCGGGGTGGGGAACCAGATGTCACCATGAAAGCAGAGCGTTTGCAACATTTCAGCTGAAGGAACTGAGGGAAAATAACAGTTTTTTTAAAGAATATTTCCATGTCACTTAGGATCTGAGAGATACTTGGGAAATGTTTTGCCTGCTGGAGCCCTGCAGGGCACAAGATGGCATCTGTGTGACCTCCGTCCTTCCCCGAGGCCGAAGGCAGGCAGCGACAGTGCTGTTCCCCACATTAAATGTGGAAACATGCCCTGAAACTTCAACAGTGGAAGCAAAACAGCAGTACTGAATACACTGAAAAATGAAAATCAATGGGAGAATCATGTAAGAAGGAGAATGTGGTACCAGAGCCGGGCGGTGTGCTGCTGCATGGCCATCCCTGGAAGCAGCCAGACCCACACCATGTCCCCAGTCATGCAGGCTGTTCCTGGGGGGGCTCCAGGCTGCCCCTCCCCTCCCCCCCCCCCGTGGGCTCCTTGAGTTCCAGTGCGGCTGTTCTGAGCACAAACCCTCAACTCGTTCCTCATCCATAAGCATCCTTCACAGGACAGCAAAGAGCACAACCTGTGTTAGCAGGAACTAACAGGGAGGGCCATCTGGGAACCTGATTTAGACATAACGTGTTCTGAAGTCACCTGGAGGAGGCTTTGGGTGAAATATTTCAGAGCTATCGATTTCTATTTCCACCCGCCAACCCCCTTTATTCTTCTCTGTTACTGCCAAAGCCGCCAGTGCCTGACACGGCCACCTGGGCTTCCTGCTGCTGTAACTCCATCCCCACGAGCGTGCAGGATGGCAGAGACACGAGGAAATGCTGTGTTCCTGCAGGAGCGTACGGTACTGCTCTTGGAATTGTTTCTGGAATTGTGCTGCTCTTTGAACACCAGGGAGCAGTGGGATTTCACAGGGACGGCTGTCTCTGCCCTGCCCAGAGCATGCTCATGTCCTCCCCTGCACGGGGAGTGGGCACCCAGCTCCCACCCCTTGTCACCTTTGATTCTTTGCTAACTTTTTTGTACATCAGCTGCAGAAAACCTCTCTTTTTCCCCGTCTCTCCCCCTGGCTGGTGGATTTTTAATGGGACCCCTGTGTATGAAAGGAAAGGAGAGAGGGAGGAAATCGTTATTTAGCCCAAGTCTGGTTCTGTGACTGGCACTTTCATTAAGGGAAATTGATTAACTGCACTGATTGTGCTTGTTGCTCTTCCCGGCTGCTGCTGGCTCCGAGCGCACGGAGGCTCGGCTACACCGAGTGTGCCTGCGTGCGTGGCTGGGATAATTGGGTCATGTTCTGCAGGCAGAGTGCTGACATTTCCGTGATTCACAGAGACCTGGGGAGCAAACAAACCTCAGCTGCAGACAGAAAGGAGATCCTCTGAATTGCAGGGGGTGTGGGAGCACCGAGGTGAGAGCTGTGCTCCCCGGGACACACAGGGCGCTCAGCCCCAAGGTTCTCCGTCCTGGTCCCACTGCACTGCTGGGATTCATGCACTTGTCCGTGAGCAGCCAGGAGGAGTCATTTGCAGCGAGAAGTCTTCTCACCTTTGAAGCCACCTCTGTGGTTTGGTTGTTCATCCTCTCTGAAGGTTGGCACCGCCTGAGCCCGGAGTGCCCGTTCAGTGTGATAAATACAGCATCTGCGTGCCACTGCTGCTGATAAGAGGGCGTTGGTGACCTTTCTGAATGAAATCTTAGAGCACGTGGAATACATGTAGAAAAGGTCATAAGTGGAAATTTTTATTATGCGGTGGAGACGAATGTCAATCCCAATCCATTGGCAGACAGCAGGACTGCACAGCCCCCTGCCCCAGGAGCTGCAGAGGATGCTCCACCCACACTGCCAGGGCTGCGGGGGAGCAGGGGGTGAAGGGTGGGGATGTCCACACTGGAACTGTGCTGCAGGACTGCTGCTGGATGACCAAAGAGCTGTGGGGGTGGAAGGGACCTCTGGAGACCCCCAGATAAAGCAGGTTTCCTACAGCAGGTTGCACAGGCGGGCATCCAGGTGGATATTGAACATCCCCAGAGAAGGAGACTCCACCACCTCTCCGAGCCACCTCTTCCAGTGCTCCATCACTCTGACAGTGAAGTTCTCTCTTGCATTAGCATGCAAATCCTTTAGTCTCAGGTGGTGCTCATTGCCCCTTGTTCTGTTGCTGCACACCACTGATAAGAGTCCACCCCCACTGACTTGATTCCCGCTCTTCAGATACTTATAAATGGCGATGAGATCCCCTCTCAGCCTCCTCTTCTCCAATCTGAGCAGCTCCAGGTCTCCCAGCCTTTCCTGGTACAGAAGATGCTTCAGGCTCCCACTCATTTTTTATGCTCTCCACTGGACTCTCTCCAGCAGTTCCCAGTCTTTCTTGATCTGGGGATCCCAGAACTGGTACCCCAGATGTGGCCTCTCCAGGGCAGAGTAGAGAGGGAGGATTACCTCCCTCACCCTGCTGGCCTTGCTCTTTTTAGTGCACCACAGGACACCATTGGCCTTCTTGGCCACCAGGGCATACTGCTGGCTCATGGGCAACCTGCTATCCACCAGGGCATCCAGGCCCTTCTCTGCAGAGCTCCTCTCCAGCAGCTCACCCCCCAACCTTACTCATGTATGCACCTCCTTTATGCAAGACTCTGATCTTGTTCTTATCGAACCTCATCAGGTTCCTCTCCAGTCTGACCGGGTCTTGCTGGATAGCAGCACGGCCTTCTGGTGTGCCAGCCACTCCTCCCAGCTTTGTACCATCCACAGTCTTGCAGAGGTTGGACTCTTATCTCTTCATCCAGGTCACTGATTAAGATGTCGAACAAGACCAGACCCAGCACCAACCCCTGGGCGATGTCACAGCTGTGCTCAAAGCAGAGCTCCGGTGTTCACGTTGGTGCTGCAAACAGATGCCTCAGTTGCACGACAAACTGGCAGTATATAAAGTGCTTTGTTCTCAAAGTCTCGTTAATTGCAGCTGCAAAACGAGGTGCCAGCACAAGGAACCCTTAGCACGCCGCTGTCGCTCTGCTTTTTCTGGCTGTGTTTCACAAATGTTTCAGAGGATTTGAGTTTACTTTGTGTGAATGTTTTAAGAAAGAGTGTAATTGAAATTCCCTTCCCGGTGCTGGGGGAAGATGACTCATACATCACTGCTATGTTCTGTATAATAAACAAGCTGGAGCGCGGGGGCGGGAGGAGCTGGACCTAACAAATAGCTGCAACTCTTTGCATGCAAACAGAAATGGTATCAGCATTTAAATCCCAAACAGCCCTGCTTAAGATCCCGTTTCTGTCGGTGTCAAGAGCTCAGACAGCTGACAACAACAGCACAGATACACATTTGCACCGTCCTGCCCATCCTGAGCCGTAGCCTGTGCCAGGAAGGGGAGATCCCAAGGAGAACAAATGGTTTTCCTCTTGCGTTTCTCTTTCACTGAGGACCCCGGTGCGGTAATCTGAGCGGCATTGTTTAGCCAATTACTAATTTACTAGGAATTAACTTTAATGCATTAATAAATGTTGTCATTTTCCTGACAAATTATCATAATAATGCATTTTAATGGGCTGCCGGAGTCAGGAGAATAGGGAGAAAGAAATATATTTTAGTATTACTTATTCAGTACATCTGTACCTAATTATATTTGCCGAATAATTACACCGCCGCTGCTTCCCCCAGCTGCATTGTGTCAGCATCACACCACGATAAATCCCCGTCGGGCTGAGGAAGGCCCCCTCGGCCGCGCTGATGAGAGCCCTCCATCACCGCTGCGGGCAGGAGCCTCCGCGTGACACTGTCCGGCCCAGCGCACTGCCAGCGCTGTGATTTAGTTACCTCTTCACGGGAGAAACTAATTCAGGAGACGGATAGCTGGAAGGACCCTCCGTGTGAGACATGAATCATTCTTTAATCACAGCCTACCCTGGGCAAAGAGCACGGCTCCCGTCACCAGGCTGCAGCTCAGCTGGGCTGTCCGCACGGGGCAGCGACTGCTTGGAAGTGTTCATAGAGCTGTGTGAATCACAGAATGGCTTAGGATAGAGGGGACCTCAGAGGTCATCTGGTTCCAACCCCCTGCCATGGGCAGGGTTGCCACCCATTAGATTCGGCTGCCAAGGGCCCCACCCAACCTGGCCTTGAGCACCTCCAGAGATGGGGCATCCACAACCCGTTCAGACATATCTCACCCTGCAGCCCTGGTGGGCTATACAGGAGCAGGGGCTGCATGGGGCCAAATTGCAGGCAGCAATGAGCTGCATGGACACAGCTCCCTGCACCGACCTGTAGCATGTAGGGAATGGTCCATGTGATATGCTGGTCCCCACCAGCCCAGAGACTTTTGCTGCTGTTTGCTGGCAGGGACATGGGCAGGACAGATGGGAGCACTGCTGGCATGTGGCTCCACTGCCTGCAGGTATGGAGGGCCCCGCACACACTCTTGCAAAGGTCAGTGGAAGGCCGGTGGTGGCATGGCTTCATCCCAGTGCTGCGTGGGCTCCACACGATCCTGGGCAGCCACAATTATGCGAGACCTTTCCATCATAACAGATTTACTCAAAACTCATGCATAAATATTAATGTCCCCAAAGATTCTGAACAACTATTTGGCATAAGCAGAACAAATATTTAAATAAGACCTGACTGCTGCACACTGCAAACAGACTGGGTGATGCTGCGCACAGAACAGGGCACTGTAGGATGACAGTGCTCCGGTCCCTTTTCCTGCGTCCTCAGGATTAAAAGAAGGAATCCTCTGACAGTTGAAAGAAAGGAAATCAAAGGGAAGGGTCTTTCAGGTTTGGCCTGCCCATGTGAAATCTGTGTGGTCCTAGAGAGCTGTTGTATGAGGCCCAAAGGAATCTGTGATGGATTCTCAGGCCCTCTCAGGACTCTGGCGCTGATGCTGCAGTGCAGCGTGTGCTAGGTGCAGGTCCCGCTGCCAGAACACTCAGGTGGGCTGGTTTGCTTTGGAGGGGATGAATGAAAGCACAACCTTCTGCACAGAACCACAGGACCTACAGAGCCCCAGCTCATTTTCATGCCCCTGAATGCTGTGATTTTGAGTTTGTGATGAACTTTGGTTGTTTTTTTAAGCTCAGCCAATGGGCTTGCAAACAAAAAATGAGAAGTCAAAAGGGGAAAGCTGTAACACCTGGTGCAGGCAGTGTGTGACCAGTGCTACAGAGGGAGATGAGCTCTGTGCCACAGACAGCTTGCAGCCTCAGGCTCCTTTCTGATCTGGGTGTGCACTAATGACATGATCGATGCTCACTGATTGTTTAAGGCCATAATACCAGGATGCTATCAGCCAAAGTGGCAATTGCACAGAGCCCCAGTGTCGGTGACAATCACATTGCAGAGCACTGATAACAAAGCTTGCCCTGCTCACAGTGATGAAGTATCTCTGAAGGCCATGCTGTGCAGGCAAACCCCCCACCACGTGCAGCATCACTCACACGGAGTCTCCCACCCCATCCCATCACCCCGTGCCCCTCACTTCCACTGCCAGCAGCCTGGGAAGCAGCAACACTGCTTCTGATGTGTTTCTGGGCACACCTGAAGCAAAATTGGATCCAAATACCAATGTCTGTTTGATGTCTGAGTGACTTGTACGAGTTGGAAAATAGCCCCAGTTCTGTCCCTTACAACAAGATTAAGATAGTAGGGGAGAAAGTGTCACATTGCAGAAATGGGATGGTTTGAGGCTGCAGATGCTGGCACTGGTACATCTAAAATAAAAATAATTGCAGACCATTAAAATAAAGCAGTCTCTTCAGATGAGAAACAATTACAATTTTCAAAGCAAGTGCACATGTCTGTACACCAGGTAATTATCAATTACAGGAGATACCTGCACAGCTATCTTACACAATCTCTAGTTTTCTTTTTAGGGCTAATTGCAGCGGGCTTAATTCAGAACTACAGCACTAATGGCTTTGACCTTTATGCCTGTTTCTGAAGCGTGATAACGCTGCAAAGACCATGCAGCACCCATGTGCCTGTGGCTGCACTGCTCCAGGAGCAGTGTCAGCTGCTGACCAGTACCCTCAGCACTGCCCCGCTGCCTGCAGGGCAGTAACAGCCCCTGCCCCACACACTGCTCCTGCTCAGCAGAGGGGTATTCACCTGTGCAGGGTCTTTTTGACCTATGGATGTTATCTTTAGTATTATCATGAAGGTAGGTGAGCTGAAGTTACACAGAACTTGGGTTTTCATGCCAAGCTGGCAGTGTCCTCAAAGCATCCTCTGATACATGCCCTCCTCGCCATCCGTGGTTAAAGGATGCAAAGTGTTCATTTTTCTGATTCCTAACCCAACATTAGCTGTGTTTTTAGAGTTGGTCTTCAACCCCAGCACTGCCCCTGGCAGTGGAGCAGTGGAGGTGTCCTAATGTGTTGCACTCACAGTGCGGTGTGTGGCTGTCCGTGCAGCCCCCCCAGCCAGGCAGGAACACAGCGCAGGGGGGGAGGGGGGGCAGGGCTGCTCCATGGCACTCTGTCACAGCCCTGCAGTGGGCTTTGTTCCTAAGTACTTTCCTTGTTGCCATGTGATTTTTAAAAATCACCTTTTAAATCACTTTGAAAAGCATCCATTGCAGTCTGGCGGAGAGCAGCGCTGGGGAGCAGTGCGGCACACAGCGCTGTGAAAGCTGTAAACAGAGCGGAGTGCTCCATTGATTTATGGCATTCCAGCACTTTGTCTGCACACTAACTGCTGGCGAGCACCTCGTGGGGGTCCCGCAGTGCACCCACCCAGTGGCAAAGGGGTGGGGGTGGGGGTGGGGAGAGCCCCCTGGGAGAGATGGAAATGTCCCAGAACTGTCCCAGACCCCACAGTGACCACTGCAGGACCCACGCAGCATAGGGCTACTCCCAGAAGGATCGTGGCCCCATGGGCTTGGGGTTGGCATCACCTCCAAGACAGCTCTGTGGGGCTCAGTGAGATTTTTCCCCTGCTCACTTCTCAAAACAGTTCTGATCTCCATGTTCACAAGGCACATGTCCCAGCTAAATCCTGTTTTTGAAGCTTCCGATTTTCCCCTGTCTACAAGGAGGAGGATTCCCTCTTGCCTAATTAAAGCCTCATTTCCGTCAGGGAGCTCTGAGTTACCTGGGTTTGCTGGGGATGTTGTCCCCCTACAGCTCTGCTCATGGGGTGAGTGAATAGCTCTGGGGGTGCCCACGGAGGTCAGGGGTTCCCCCAAGCCAGCAGAACCACGGGTGCTGCAGGGCTCTGCCTCCTGTCACTAGGAAGCAGAGTGGGGCTGGGAGGAGTGGGAAGCCAGACAGATGTCAGGAGGAAGTGAGCAAGAAACTCCCAAAGGTAAATGGATTTCAATCACACCCTTAATGCTGTCATTAACATTGAATGTTTTCGTTATAAATGAGCTTCAAAGTTCTTTAATCTCCAATACAAATCGTCCTTATTGCTTGCAGATGGTGAAAACCTATTCATTCTGGGACCAGTGCTCAGCCCTCCCCTTCAGGCGGGTTGTGGCTCCCTTCCTTTCCCTTGGTCTGCATTACACTTGTGAGCTTTAATATTTAATTGGTGTTTTTTGCTGTTTTCATCCCTTGGCACTTTTTGCAGCTGCAAGCTGGAAGCCAGCAGCTCATCACAGTTCAGGGCAGGCTGGGGGGCAGATGTTCATGTCTGTACCGTTCATTTGTTGGTGCCACATCGGCCCTTCCCAGCACCCTGGGCTGTCTCCATTACTCAGCATTTGCAGTTCCTTCTTTCCCCAGCCCCTGTGCCCCTCGGGGGCCCAGACTCTCAAACATACTGGACCCCACCCAGCACAGGGCAGTGACGCGAGCACCCCAGGGAATGGGAGGCTGCAGGGCCACGTGCTTTGCTGCGCAGCTCTTGGTGCCTGCACCATGCAGCAGGCATTGTGCCTCGTGTTGTCTAGGCAAAGGTTTCCATGACACTAAATATAGTGAAATATGATTTTGCACAGCTGGATTCTGCCTTAGATGCAGGTTAGGGACAAGAAATGTGCATCCCGCAGAGATTTGTATGTACAAGGGCTGTGATCTGGGATGGCGACAAGCAGAAAAACACCAATTGTTAACAGTTATTCAGCTGCCTCTCAACCAGACGTTTATTCCCAAAGCCACATCCTGTCAGTTGCTCTCACCTAATGCGTGTGCTACACAGACGGATGGCATTCAGGCAATGCAGTGTGATAAGCATGAGGCCAAGGGGACAACATCCACACATGGGCACTGTGCCTGTCCATTGCTTCTTGGCACCAGGGCCATTCTCTGGGCAGCAGTGAGGTGTGGGGGGCACACACTGGGCAGCTCTGCAGGGCAGTGGGTGCCAGGCAGAGCTCCACATGCTCTGGATGTGCTCGGAGCAGCCAGTGCCTTGCTCACCCGTACCAGTCAGCTCCACAGCTGGTGTGGGATTTCATCTTTCAGTTGAAGCATCAGAAGGAGCATCTCTGTGACTCTAAAAAGGGTGCTTTGCAGGTTTCATTTTAAGAGATTTAATTAAATGTTTGGGATATCAGCTATACAAAGTTAAGTGGTGGTAATGTGGAAGTTGTCTAAATTCTAGAGGCTCCATTAGAAATAATTAAAATCCATTCTCATTTGTTCTTGCAAACAAAATATGCCCGGCCTCCCCAGCCCTTGACCTCCATCCACAGCCAGGGCCATGCACAGGGGAGAGCCACCAAGTTCAGGGGACAGGTGGGCAGCGAGTGGGACTTCAGCCCAGACTGTGGTGCTCCCTGCGTCTGTTTCCTGCAGGACTGGAATGCAGAAAGTGAGGAGATGGGTGCATGGCAAAGATGCCAGCCATTGGAACGCAGCCCTGAGCACTGCCTGAGTACACAGGCAATGGCCTTGCAAATTAGCCGTGAAATTGGGACCCTGAGAGGAGCTTTGAAATTGGGAATCTCGGGGAGAGTTCGCAAAATATTTAAAAGGCAGAAGCAGCACAAAGCCTCAATTTTAATTATTGCCATTTTAATCAGCAGTGTAGGTTTTTTCTGCCTTGAACTGTAAAGTAATTGGAAATGTGAATGGAGTGTGATTACGGTGTGCATTACAGAGCGGGAGGAGCAGGGACAGGCAGGCATGTGGCAGTCCAGGGGCACCTGCTGGGTGGGATGGCCCAGTGCTGGGGAAGTGATGTGACACCAGGGGTGTCCCTGCTGCAGCTCCCACCCTGACATCTGACGACTCCGTGTGCTGAGTCAATGGAACAAACAAAATCCAGATTTTCGTTCGTGTTCCATGCACGTAGTTAAAATGAACCTTCGTCTGCAGCAATTCCGAGCTAATGAAAAACGAATGAGGTTTTAAATCAACCCCAAATGCAGAGCTCACTGCCATTGTGTAGCACTGCTGTAGGACAGCCTCCATTTCCAAGGCTCCTCGCAGAACCCTGAGTAATTTCATTAGGCTGTGAGCAAGGCTGCTGCCAAAACATCCATTACCTCAGCCCTGCTCGTAGCAAAGTGAGAGGGAGACGAAGGGGTGGTGGCGGGGCTGTGCTGGTGGCACACATGGCTGCTGCCTTCTCTGCTCCTCCCGAAGTTTCTGACTCTTCTGTCGGAAGCCACCAGCCCTGCCTGATCGCTTCTCGTGGAGGGGTCCCTCCTTATGGCCTTTAAATCATGTTTGAACGCAACATAATTCTACCATGTGCCAGGTGACTTCTATATATTTGATCAGTTCAGATTCCATAAAAATGTAAATAATCAAAGCCCTTCTGCTGTTATTTATAACATCTCACCAGAGGCTGTAATTTATGTATTAATTTCAGCTGCAAGTTTCTGAAGGGAGGGGAAAAAAAAGAAGATAAATAACAGGATGTGTGCCAACCCGGGGGGGCAGCTCCTGCTGCTGGGGCCACAGACTGGGGGCTGTGGGTGAGGGGCTCCAGAAAACCTGAGGAGAAGGGCAGTACCTCTATTTGCTGGGTGTATGTTGGCACAGCACAGCCAAGTGCCAGTTGGCAGAGGTCTCACTTACCCTTGTGTTCTCTCTGACACACACACAATCATAGAACCACTGAAGTTGGACCAGACATCTAAGATCACCAAGTCCAACCATCAGCCCGTCCTCACCATGCCCACAAAATCGTGTCCCTCAGTACCACATCTCTGCAGCTCTTGAACATCTCCAGTGATTCTTGACACCCCCAGATGGTGGCACGGTGGGAGCTCGGCAGAGCACAGAGGTACCACGGGAACACAGCAGGGCCGTGGGGCTGCAGGAGCTGGCTGCAGTGTGGCCACAGCAGTGACCCTTCAGCCCTCACCATCAGCTGCCCATTAGTGTCGTATCTGATCCAGACGCAGCACATGTGCATTTCTCTGGGAATAAGCTTCTGCTTGACACAGTCTGTGATTGCTTTTTTAAAACCATGCGGGGAGGATCAGTTCCTTCATCCACTGATAAGGTATCAGGTGACAGAGGGATCAGCATCCACCACATAAATCTGCAACTAATCCTTCAGAATCAATATTTTTCATTAAGAACCTGTGAGAGTTGGGCCATTATAGGGAAAAATCTGTTTAGGTTGACACCTTGATGAAGTTATTCAGTTCAGGGACTTAAGTCATTGAAAGGTAATAAAGAGCAAAGAGCACAGAAAGATCGAGGCACAGGTTATGAGAGCTTGCAATGGGAACAGGGATTTTATTGCAGTGAGAAATTATCACACTGATATATGGTGGAATTATGAGAAATTTAAAAGGGTGCCAGCACTGCCCAGATGTTCCTCTGGGCCAGAGCTGCTGCCCAGATGTTCCCTCCAGAGATGCATGCTCCCTTCCACAGCACTGTGATATGCTGTACATCAGCTCTGTGCCTGTGCTGGCAACCAGGAGAACACCTGCTGCCAAACCAGTGCTGGGGGTGGTGGGGATCAGACCCAGAGCACTTGATGTCCCAGGAGCTCGGGGTTCTGCTCAAGCACCCAAGCTCCAGGGGCTGCCTCAAAATCAGCAGCACCACAGCAGCGTCCAGGAATTCAGGGACTGCACTGGGCCTTACTGAGTGCCCATTGCATCATGGTGCTCCCTGTGTCACTGTGTCGTCGCTGTGCTCCTCACAGGCCACTGTGGGCTGCCCGCCGCTCTTCAGATCCCCGACTTTAATCACTGAAGAAAGCAAACTTGGTGCTGAAGTTTTCCTTATAGGTTAACCAAGGTTAATTGTGCGAGCTGAAAATTAAAACGTCTGGCCCATAAATCCCAAAACCTCATTAAAGAGGATTAAATGATACGACTACTTTGTAAATCCTAAAATTTCACGCAAACCTCTCGTAAACAATAACACCAGAACCCCTGTCACGCTGTCTCTTCTAATCACAATACCAGCCCTAACACGGGGTGGAACCAAACAGCCACCTCCCTGCAGCCATTCCTGCAGTGATCCCACTGGGGTGCAGGAGCCCTTTGGGTCCTTGTCCCAGACAACAAGCAGAGCATCAGAGCTCCAGAAAAGTGATGTCAGCTGCTCTGCCACACCCTGTGCTCACTTCTCCAACTGGGGCAACAAATGGGAGGAAATAATGATCTCTTAGATCTGGGTAATGCTGGAGAAATTCTGCAATAACTAACTTGGCTCTGAGCCATGATTGATGTGTTTTGTTCCAGCAATATATTGTTTTGCAAGCTCCTTCAGAAACCATTTGTTTCCATCATTGTTGAATGTCCCTTTCCTACACTGAGCTGAGCCAGAGAGAAGAAAATATGGGGAGAAAAAGAGCAGCACCCAGAGAGAGGAAACTATGGAGAGGAGAGCAGCACCCCGAGGGCTGGGGCTCAGAGTTGTTCCCAGGGGCAGTGAGACCTGAGGTCCAGCAGTGATGCTGCCACTCCAGCGGGATGTAAGTCACCCAAATCTTAATGAGCAATTAAAAGCTAATCGAAGGGAAATCTGTCAGATAAGGATCGTTGTATGGCTTTATAGTTGGCTTTGGATCTGTTTTTGGCACAGAACATATTGTCAGAGAGATTTGTAGCCCTGAGATTTGCACTCTGGCGCCTGGATCTACTTCAATTCAGAATTGATGGTTTTGGAAGGATGGGAATTTTATGCTAACAGCAATCTTTATCTTACATTTATACTGAGTGCCACGTGTTCTGTAAACACGCGCATTTGCTCGACACGTTTCCTTAATTTACAATAATGAGAAGTGCTGCCTGTTCCTCCCCTCTCCTCGAGTGCTTCCTTTTACCCGAACATTGGAGCAGTGCCTTCTGGTGGCCGAGAGCTTGACCACTCCCAGCCATTAGCCCACAGGGGCATGTGGAGGGGAGCCCAGCGCTGAGTGCCCACTGCCCCATCCCTGGACTCGGCATCCCCTGCCCAGGGACGTGGGGACTAACACTCCCTGCAGCACTTGGGTTGCATCCAGCCCACTATAAAAGGGCTGCAAATAGTGCAATCACATCAGTAATTACCCACCAGGCAGGGAACTGCAGTCTGCATGCATTGTGAACAACTAAATGCTCGGTGCTTAGCCTGAGTCCCTGCTCCACTGCAGGCCAGCGGCCTCCCAGTTGCCCGCGATTAATGGATTACAGCATTCCCAGCTCAGAAGATGCTACCAGACATCTCCAGAGTTTTGCTGTGCAAATGCAGCTCTCAGAGATCGGAACAGGAGCTAACTGTTCTGAGTGGCTTTCACATTCTTGATCTATTGATTAACCTGGGAGCAGGAATCCCTCCAGAAGTACTCTTCCAACTCAGTCCACATCACTTCAGCTTCTTAACTAAATCCCCTCAAAATCCTCACAAAAATCTAATTGAGAGCTCGTTCTGCCAAATAAAGGTACTGCAGCCTCCTCTGGAATTGACTTAAGCAGTAAATGGCGTGTGAATAAGAAGTAGCCTATTGTTGCCTAACATGGTCCTATCAATAATAGATACCAGCAAACCTCCAAGGGAGCTAAAAATTTCTCCTTTAGGTATGAATTATGGATGCAGTTTAGTGTAATGTAGATGTATCTCAAAGGTTTTTCCCAGTTTATATGCTAGTAAAAGCTAGCAATTTGCTTGTGTTCCACCTACAGCTTTTTTAAAATAAAGAAATTCTCTCTTCTGCAATAAACCCTGGCAGTAATGAAGGTGAAGACAAATTTTTAACATGCATTCAGAGAACAGCAGGAGCGTATTGAGGTGTGTGGGGCTGCGGTGGAACTTGGCCACAGGGAGCTGCCCCAGCACCGCAGCACCCATCACCTGCTCCCTGGGCACTACAGGACCCTGCCCTGCTCGAGCTGAGGTGGGCAGGAGGAGCTGTGGGCTGATGGTGATGCTGGGGCACAGGTGACACTTCTGGCCACTCCACCTGGCTCCTGGGGCTGGTCAGCATCAGTGCCATTAGCTGCAGCACCCATGTGTGCCTTGATGCACGGCCCTCAGCCCTGATAGATCTGCGGGAAGCACTCGGAAAGCCCACGTAAATCTCCTGGGGTCAGAGGGCTAATGCTGTTTTTTAATACCTTCTGATAATTAATACTCCACATCCACAATGAAAGATCGTTATAAAAAGATTTGCTATAACTACAGTAGCTCCTTCTCCAAATGTAATGAACAGCAATCCCGAGGGGTCAGCTTCTGTCAAAAAATAAATCCATAGCTGTAGATTCATGTCGGCATTTCCTACAGCTCTAACAACCCTTCAGCAGCCAGCGATAACGAACCGGCGCTGAGCAGCCCCTGGGACCCACACTGCGGGGCAGGAGCGGTGCTCTCCGGGGGCCAGGCTGCCAGCAGTGCTGCTGGCTCTGCTGCTGGTGCTGCTGGTCCCAGCTGTGCTGCAGGCTGCTGCTCCTCACCCCGGAGGGACATCCCCACCATTCCCTTTGTGGGAGTCAAGGGTCTTCCCCTGGCTTCAGGCCCCACAGTCCCAGTGCTGCCTCCTCCAGCTGTCCCCAGGGCCACTGTTACGGCGCACAGCAGCAGCACTGCTTGCACAGTCTGCAGCCAGAATTATCAGGGAAATTCCAAAGGAATTGGCCCGAAATACCATTTAAACATGAAACCCTTGTCATTTAATACAAGTGATAAAAACGCTCTTTAAGCATATCTTTTGCAGACATAAAGTTTCAATTTGCAAGCTTGATTTTTTTTCTCTCTCTTTTTTTTTTTTTCCCAGAGAGGCGTTGACATATCTGTATTTATTTTTTAAAGAAAGAACAAACTTTTATAGACCTTCTGCAAAACCTTGTAAAAATATAATCTCTTCTTGTGCCAGACAACTGGTGCTGCTGACTCAATTGCTTTTATATATGACAAGGCTTGAAAAAAATGATTGCCATTGCCTAACTCTGAACAGATTGGACTGGAGCGCGGGGCTCATCCATCAGAGTGCCGTGTCGGGCACGCAGAGCACAGCGCCCTGCTGCCAGGATCATCACTTTTTTATATTTTTTTTTCCTTAAATCTCTCCTTCAGATGCTGCTTCTGAGCTCTCCTGTCTTCTTCTGTGAGCAGCTGAAGGAGCATCGTTGCAAGATAACACGGATGCGCGAGTGGTGCGGGTCAGCTCCCAGCGACGGAGGCTGCTTGTCAGGCAGAGTAATTGTCGGTGCGCTTTCACAGGAAGAAACTGTCTTCAATTTAATAAATATGTAAAACAGTGTTTAACAGCCCTGAAATAAACTGTTGAACTCTGTGGTCCATGGAGCTAATCCCATCCGCTTCCCCTGACTGCACAGGTGTCAGTGCCCATGGCTGAGCACGGCTCGTGCCCGCAGGCACCCTCAGCCCCCACTGTCCCTCAGCACTGGGCAGAGTCAGCAGGCACACGGCCCCGGGGTGCTGCACTTGATGTGCTCATCCCATTGGCAGAAGGCATTTGGTAAAAGAAAAGATGCGTGTCACCCCTTTACCCTGATGCAGAGCCCGATGGTGTTTGTATTAAAGTAATTTCCATCGATAAATATTTCCTTTTACAGATGCCCCAAAATAGAGAGTGTTGTCAGGTAATATATTTGACAGGGGACAAGCTATTGTTTTGCTGAAGTGTAGGAGTGGTATTTCTTGAGAGTTTTGCGGTACGTGTACTTAAACAGCGCTATCGATTCATGCACGTATGCGGACCAGCGTCGGAGCCGATCAATCTGTGCATTATTGATGTAGTGCATTATACTTGGTGATTACTCATGAAGAAGTGGCCTTTGCTGAGGGCCAGAGTTCACACCGGGCTGTTGTGATGTATGCTTTTCAAAATTGTTTGATCTGAGTCATCGGCGTTTCACTTTGTGGGCAGTCACTCCGCCCATTGCAGCTCACCTCTCTGCACCTGGAGCTCAACAGGAAGGTGTGTTGCCACTGGATGGGAGCAAGGAGGAGCAGTGCTGGTGCCCAATGAGGTGCAGTGCATGGTCAGGGCTGCCCCTGGGCCATGAGTTTAGCCATCACTGGGAGAGTGATGTGAACCCTAAGCAGGCGGTGTGCAGTGAATCCAGACCACAAGAGGACATGAATTACAACGAGGCAGTCAGAGCTCGGGAGTATTTAATTCACTAATTAGCACAGACCTTGCAAGCTGAAGTTTACTGGAAAGAAAGGTGCCAGGGGGTATTTCTGAATGCTGGTCTACAGCTGAAAATTAATTCTTAGAGATGTCGCGTGGATTTCAAGAGCAGGTAAAGCAGCACTGGTAGTTAGGGTCTGCAGTGGCACCCACAGAGCACCTGCTCCTGGGGCAAGGTCAGTCCGAAGGAGCAGCTCTGCCCTAATGGCCAGGCACCAGGGGAACACAGAGGGTGCCAGAGCCTTGTGCCTGGCTGTAGTGCACACAAGGAATGTGAAACAGGGCAGGGGCTGGGCAGCACTGTGCCCACAGCACCTTCCCCATAAAGCAGTGCTCTGGGTGCAGGCATGCTGTAGGCACGGGGCCAGGCTGGCATGGGAGCTCCCATCTGCACTGCTCCTCCTGCCAGGACACAGTGTGCTGACACTGAGAGGATGTGAAGGAAGGTGTCAGCACTGATGAAACTCTCAATGGGAAAATTTGAGATGATTTGAAGTATAAATGCCATACTTCATTATAGTTCTCTCTCTCTCTGTTTTGTTCCAGCTCTCCTCCAGTATTGCTTCTTCCATGAGATATCATCACAGTCATGTTATCAGGTTGAGATATTTCAGTGGGGACCTGCCACAGTTGCTGAAGTCATTCTCCCCACAACTTCCTAGCTCACAGGATACCTGGCACTTCGACACCAGGAGCTGCAGCCTGAACAACCCCCTCTGCATTTGAGCTCTGACTTTGTATGGTTAACAGAATGAATAAGGCCAAATAGTACTGTAGTTGAGATGTTTTACAGATGGTATAGTCAGAAAGAGCACCTTGCATACATGGGTCTGACAGGAGAGAGGACTGTGGTGTCTCAGGGCAGCCAGGATCCAGGGGCTGCTCCCCTCCTTGCTTCAATTTGGTGATGCACAAAGCATGGTCCCACTGCCCACACTGACCTGCATGCTGCTGCTCTGCGGGGGGACAGGAGGGGTCGTGCAATTCCCACCCGAGGAGAAGAAAGCTTGGGAAGCTCTGGTTGGATAAGGAGCCACAAATCCACAGAGCTGGAGGACAGGGGAAGAAAGAGGAAGGGTGTTTCAGAACAAGGACGGGGATCCGGTAACACCCCCAGGGAGCACAGAATCTTCTGAGCTGCTGCATGATGAATGAGAAACCCAGAGATTACAATAATTTTGTTAAAGAGTTCTTAGCTCTGCTCAGCTCTTCTGATTAATGGGATTTTGTGGAGAGTGCAGGGAAAGGTCACCCGACACGTGTTCAGCAGCTGATGGCATTACTCAGTGCTGCCAGGGAGCTGCTCCTGCTGAGTGCCACATTGCAGCTGCACCTGCAGCATCAGCACAAACTGAGCAGCACCACTGCAGCTGTGCTGGGGCATCCTGAGCCTCCTGCTGCAGTAAGCACCTCAGACAGTAATCTGCAGTCATCAGTATGTAGCTTGAAGTCGATTGAATTATCACAAAAGCTTTTGAGATGTTCCCTGTCCCCCATCCCTGGCCCATGTTAGTTTGGGTCTAGATGAGTTCATCATCTGGCAGGTTTGGGTGAGTCTTGCAGCAGGAGCAGAGTGCTGCTTCTCCCTCCAGCTCTGACCAGTGTCCTCCAGCATCCCCTGGGCAGAATCCCCTCTGCCCCACGCAGGCTCCTCCTGCACCTTCATCAAGGTGTGCCACGGCCTATCCTGTTTTTCTAGTAATTAAACTTTTTTATTGTTATATTATAATCTGCTTAGTGCAAATAGCTTGTCCACCCAGCCCTGCAAATCACTTGTTATCATTGCAGTCAATGGTCTGTGTCAACCCAATTTCACAGACAAACGCTTCTCTCCCTGACCACGGTCACTGACATGGATAACTCTGATTTACAAAGCCAATAAAAATAGAGTCACTGAATTACTAAGAACCACTGACTTAATATAGGAGATTAAAATCTCCAAATTTAGGGTGACTGGAAGTCATTTAGTACGTGAACAGTGGCAAATGGGTTATAGAAATGTCAGCTACCCAGGGTCAGGTGCAGCAGTACAGTGATATACTGGTGAGAAAAGGGCTAATTGATAAGTTACCTTTAATGCTCTTTTATTTTTTATTTTTTTCTTCCAGGAGCAAGGTTATTTATGCCACAGTTTGTCATCTTTTACTTCTGGGGTCAACTGAAAAATCTCAGCATCCCGTTCATTAAAGCAGCAAGGTCACACCAAAGGGTGGAATTTCGCTGGGAATGATTGGGTGGGTGCAATTAGCAGCGGCCTCGCTGCCCCGCAAGGCAAGGCTGGTGAAGCCAGCCTCAAAAAGACAGAGCGTCGGCAGCTCCCGGAGCCATCCCGCAGGGTCCCGCACGGCTCAGCCTCCCTGTCTCGTCGAGTCGCACCGAAGGAACGCTTTTGCCCTTAAAGATCCTCCCGTTTGCTGTCTCTGTCCATGGTGCTGCAGGCAAATGTTCCGAATGTTCCCTGCTGTTCGCTCTCAAATGTCTGCAGATTTTCCAAGTGTTCCAAACGTTCGGAAATGTTCCAGATGTTTGCAGACACCTCCCACCAGGCTGGGACCCCTCCCCCTCTCCCTCCTTCCCCCCGGGACATTGCACGGCCCGCCGAGTCACCCGCTGCCACAGGATGAGAGCATGGTTCCCAACAGCACGTTAGCAGGGATGTTGGATTACAAATGAAAGGCTTGTGTAGACTTTAAACTTCACTCTGCCTTCATAAAGGTGTCATCTGGAATTATTTTGGGCATTTACTTGCGTGGTCTAGTGCATCACTAGCTAAAACAGTTTTTTTAAATAATGGAATTTGCTGCTTGGCTCATGCATAAAAAATAGCAAGCACACGACCCAGTTGCATAATTTTTTTAGTAATAAATAGAGTCAAAAGTGTTTAGCTCAGCTGCTGGCAGGGTGTGAGTGCCCTGCACACAGGCACGTGGGGTGGGAAGCCCTGGGCAGCAGAAGCAGTGGCTCTCAGACCACTGTGACCTCACACTGACCGAGCCCCAGCCAGCACAGAGCTGAGGAGGTGCTGGGACACAGCTGTGAGCTGTTCCCACTGCACACAGCCATGGTCCCACACAGTGGCTGCCACCGTGCTCCCACTGCTGCCCCATTCTCTCCCCTCTCCTCCCTGCCTATGACCGAAGGCCAACGTAAGTCCATTACCAGCACTTCTCAGGCCCATGTGTCCCCGGAGCAGACTTTGCCCTTCCCTTGGCACAGCATGGCAGCACTCAGTTTCCAACAGCTCCATCTCCAGGAAAACTGCTCTCTTGCCAAAGAAATCCAGGACATGAGCTGTTTTACCTCCTCGCTGTTAAATAACTGGTGCGTGAAACATGTTTCTATAGGAACCCCTGCAGATGGCAGCTGAGCGTACCCCAGCAGTGGGCAGGTCAGTGGAACCGATGCACTGGAGAGTGAGAAGACACCAAGCAATGTGTTCACTCCTCAGCTCCCACCAGCTGCCCCTTCCCCTGGGCTGGGGCAGCAACACTGGGGCTGAAGCATCCCGTGAGTGGAAGCAGTACCCAAGAGTCCTTGCCAGCCCCTGCCTGCTGGCACACCCTGCCCAGCAGCATCCCTCTGGCACCTTCCAGCTGCGTGGGGAGAGCCACATGAGCAATGTTCTGTGCCTCACATTGAGGGTGTCTGCCGCTCCCCCCAGCAGCAAGCACAGCAGCATCTCTCTGTGAGCAGGGTGTGCTGCTCTGCGATCCCTTGTGAAATTCCAGCTTGCTGCAGCTCTGCTTCCCCAAGGCCACATTAATTCCATAGCACACAACAAGAGCTTTCCTCATCCTGCATCCACCTCTCTTCTCAGGTATTTATCAGCCATAGGAAATCCAGAGATTCCCTGAGAGCCCTCTGGAAAAGTTTGCAGCAACTAATGTACTTGTGATGAGCCTGGAGAAAGGCACAGGAGGTGGCCATGGTCCCAGGCAGGGCTGGGGGTGCAAGGGGACCCCCCCCCCCCCATGCCGTGTTCCTCAATGTTGATCTGTCTGAAGAAGCCTGGTGAGCACTACCAGAGCCCTCCTCACTCTCCCCCACAGGGCACTGGGCACAGAGCTGGCTGCAGGATGCTGCTGGCATAATGGGGTGCTGGGGGGATATGCTGCCTGAGGCACAGGACAGCCCTGGGTGTCTAGAGCAGCCTCTCCTCCCACACAGAGGCAGTTTTATAAAACACAGAATTCTGACTGACGCCATTTGACGCACGCAGAATTCCCCACAGCGGGCAGTCACTCACCCGACTGATTTTGGGCTTCCTTCTCTAGTTAAAACACTCCCTCCCATTTCAGTTCCTTTGGTTCCAACCTCCCCACTCTGGATCACCTTCTGATACTACACTGACAGCCTGCAACAGGCACAGAGCTGCCCCACACCCACTGCCCCGCACACTGAGCACCAATCAGACCTGATGCCACAGCACCTCAGTGTGCCCTAGGGCTGAGCAGTTCCCAAACACGGGAATGGAGAGCCTCTGTTTGTTTCCAGCTCCCGCTGGCATTCAGCCCCAGCAGCCCACCAGGATGGATGGTGTGTGCCATAGGAACGTGTGCAGTAATTTTACATAAACAAGTTACCAGGCTGGGGTTTTTCTGCAGTGGGGAAATACTGGGTCAGGCCCTCTCTCAGCAGTGTCTCTCTCACTGTAATTAATATCGATTTTGTGCAGCTGAAATATAGCTACAAAATTTAATTTTGCTGCTAAGATTTTTGACATCACTGTTCTTAGAGATTAATGCGGGATTTAATGAAGGATTTAGCCTCTCATCTGTGATGTTCCCTCATCCCGTTGTGTGCCACAGCCCCGCTCCCCAAGGCCACATCCCCATGGGCGGTGCATGGCTCCGTGCCTGTGGGAGCAGGGACCACTGCAGGGACAGAGCTCTGCTGCTCTGCACTGCTTTTGGGAAGTGAGGGATGTGGGTGATAGATGAAATGGGCAATGGGGTGCAGCTCCCGGCATGGCATAGCATGACACAACATGGCACAGTATAACGTGGCATGGAGCAGCACTGCATGGCACAGCACAGCATAGCATGGTACAGCACCGGACAGGACAGCATGACTAAGCAGGACCCTGGGGTCCTTTGACCTTGGATAAGCAGTGTATCTCGCTGGCCCTTCCGCACGGGGATGCAATGAAAAGAGCATGGGGTGACACTCGTCTGTGCCAGTGCCTCCAACTGGAAATATCAGATGGAACAAGGACCATGTGGCTGGAGCAGATTTTTCGCTTATCAAATCAAGGAGCAGCTGGATTAGAGGATTAGAAACCAAATTAATTACTAATGACTTCCCTAGGCCCTGGATAGTTTTGCCATGAGCCTCCAGGGCAGGCAGTGAGCAGAGCCTGGCGCCAGCAGGGGACAGACAGGGACACTTGCCGCCAGCAGCAGGGCAACACTCGGGGCTGGATGAGGGGACCTGGGGCCACCGTCCCCTGGGCAGTGTGTAGTGCTGGCAGCGCAGCCAGGCCCTCTTTAAGCCCTCACCTCTGGCTCCTGGACAACACGAACTGCTGGACTTCCATTGAGACATGAGATCCCCCTAGCCCGGAAGGAATCTGAGCCGGAGGGGCCTCACTGCTGGCAGACCCTTCTGCTCCCATGGGTTTTTGCCCCATGGGACAATGTGCAGCCTGGGTGCCTGCTGCTGTCCTGCACACCACTGCTCACCATGTGGTAATTGTGTGCTGAGCTCCAGCAGGAGACACGGGAGCAGCAACGCGAGGAGGCGAGCGGCTGGTTTTGTTTGCACAGTTAATTGATTCGCTAAACACGAGCTCATAAACAACTGTTACTGTCCCCATTATCCAGGACAACCGGGCTGGTTTCCATCTGCTTCCTGACCTGGATATTAAATTGCAGGAGATGATGAAAATATGTCAATGGGAAGAAACTTTTCTTTCACCTGCCTTTCTGCTCAGAGTGAGCAAGTTAAGGCAGAAGGACAGGACAGAAGGAAGGACAGAGGGATGTGACAGGACAGTGAGATGGGCACGGGTCTGCCCCACACTGCTTCCCACTCGACGCGGGATGTGCAGGGTGGGCACAGCTCTGTGTGGGCAGGGCTGACTCACAGATCCCGTGCGAGGAGGGTGAGGGATATCCCCACCATGCAGCAGAGCTGTACCCACACGCCTGGGAGTACTGCTGCCCACCGGGCAGTTCCACCCTGGTCTGCTTGTTACGCGGAGTTAATTGGTTTAAAAGAGATTGCTTGGTCACTAATTACAGAGCCTATTGAACGGCACGTCTCAGCTTAGGGATACAATTAAAAGTTCACCCTAATTAATCAGGGGTAATTAACAGACCTTGCATTTCTCTCAGATTAATTAATCAAGGAATCCAGAGCAAATCAATGTGGGCAGGAGGGAAGCCGAGGAGGGAGGGAGTGGTGTCACGGGGTGATGCGCTGCCTGACCCACTTCTCATCTGTGACACCACACTGTGCGAGGGGCTCTGGCCATGGGCACAGCAGCACAGGGTCCGGCCCTTCGTGCCGTGCACCTTGAACGCTGCATGAGCACAGCCATGCACATGTGGGCAGCAGTACCCTAGGGCCATGGGTTTGGTGGCCGGAGCACTGCGGTGTCCTCAGCCCAGGGCTGCTGTAGCTGTGCCAATTGTTAACAGTGGTTTGGCTGCAACTGTTTTCTCCCCAGCTCCTTAAGGAGAAGCGCGCTGAGATAATCTAGGCAAAATGATAGATGTCCATCGCTGTCTTGTGTATGGATCCAGCTCGGCGTTTGTAATATTTTGTTGCTAAGGAAGTCCTCGTTTGTGGTGTGATAGAGGACCCCATGCCAAGGCACGGAAATTGATGTGCTCGTAGTGGGAAACTTAATCACCAGAGGGTAAATGCCCACCTCGTTTTTCTCATGAAAGAGAAATGCAGCGCTTTGATTTTTGGCTCCAGTATAAACAGGGTGTGATTAAATATTGTTTCCCCTCTCCTGCTTGTCATTAATCAGGATATAGCTGTGAGCACCGGGTGTGATGTGGGGACACTTGCTTTGATTCTTCAAGTTCTTAAATGGTTTTGTTCTCTTTTCAATCCCGTTAAAAATAAAAAGCTGGGTGTTTCAAAGCGCTTCTGGTGGAGAACACCTCTGATCTGAAGGATGCACTGCATGGTTGAGCACCCAGCCCCTGTCCACGCAGCATCCCCTGCCCCTTGGTGCAAGTGGTCAAACCCTTCTTCTTGGTTCTGAAGCCAACTGCAGTGTTGGGGCCGCAGCATCACAGCATGGCCTGGAGGTCACGTGGGGCATTCCTGATGGTGGCAGACCTGGAGAAAGTGCTGTGATAGAGAGCAATTCTGTCACCTCCATTAACAGTGCTGGAGCTGTAGGGATAGGGCAGTGGATGTGCCCATGGCCCTAGATAGGAGAGCAGAGTCTGTCTGAAGCAAGGAGGAGGGCAGACTCTGCTTCAGCCAGTGCTGGAGGATGCAGCTGTGTTGGGGTGAGCATACACCATCTGGTTCTCTCCCCTCCCTGTGAATGGGGCAGCTTTCCTTTTCTTCTCTACTCTAGGGCTTACATAAGGCAAGGATAGGGTTTAAAGTTACAGATGAGCTAAGTTGGAGATGAGGCAACAGTGAAGGAAAAAAAAAAAAAAGCTTTTAAAAATATATATATGTACCAGCCTGTGTTTGGGTACAGAGTCCTCATTTGGAGTTAAATATAATTGTGAAGGTCTGTGAGCCAAAGAGCTATTTCTAGTTATTGGAGAACTAGCTGCTGCCCCTGTGATCCCCAAGGAGCAATAATGAGATTTAACCTAAGCAGCCACCACAGAGAGCCTGGTGCGTGATGGAGCAATGATGAGGAGCCGTGGCTGTGGGGTCCCTGCCTGCTACAGCGTGCAGATGAACTCTGACTGCATTATTTTCTGCACAGAGCAGTTCATACAGCCTCCCCGGAGCACAGAAGACTCACAGCCGCCTCTGAAAGCAAGGGGTTCTGGCCCTGTCTGAGGGCTTTGGAGGATGCTGGTGGGGAGGAGGAAGCTGCCGTGCCCTGTACCACGATGCCCTCGCCCTGTGGGTGGGTGCTGACCTGGTACCTGCAGAGTGCTGGGCACAGGGCTGGGAGCCCACGTCCCGTTATGTTCTTTGCAGCGTCAGTGACAGATACCTAAGGATTAAATTGAAGTAATCTCTGTAATCTACTCAGCGAGATTAAAGCCTCTCCCCGCCCCCAGGCTTTATCCCTTTCATTCCAGGACTCCGCTAGCAGTGATTACAGCCGGGGAAGCCATTTAGCTTTTAAGCACCCTTGCAGCCTGCTTAAAAATACATTTCAGAATCAAATGAGTTTGTGCAGTGGGGCCATGTCTGGCCGCTCTGACTGGGAGAGATGCTGAGAATTAGCTCGAGTCTGAGTCAAAATTAAATTTATTGTTTCTGACCTTTTTTGGAGTACAGTGCATTTACCAGTGACCAATGAGGCTTACGGCAGTTTCAGACTCAGACGAAGGCAGCTCGAAGGCCTCCACTCCCCGTGTGGTGTTTGGACGGACTTTGAGACCCTCCTGTCCCCATGAGACCCCACAGACAGAGTCTGGGGTCATGCTGTGTGTGCTGAGTTTGGTGATGATGTGAGACCAGAGGGCTGCATGCATGGCCAGGACGGGCCCTTGGCACTGCACAGAGTCCAGGGACACGCTAATGGGACCACTGAGACCCTGACCCTGCGGGGGCTGCTGCCTGTGGACCTGGCCCAGTTGTGCTCCTCCACGTCTCACCTGCACACCCCGGGATTCCCAATTCCAGCTCCACATTCTCCATCAAACAGGGAAAGCCAGAAGGCACGTGGAGCAGCAGACCACGTGGGAAGTCTCTGTGCAGGCATTCAAGGACACTGCGAGGGGCAGCTCAGCCCTGTCTGCCCCGTGGCACCGAGCATCCCTGTCCAGGTAGATGTACTGCTCAGCCATCCATTTGCAACACAAGAAAAGGTGGCAGTTTGTCAGCCCAGAATCAAAAGGTTGTTAATGACATACATATTAGACACAGAAAACTGGATTAACAGCGACACTTCGGCCCCGAGGGCTTTTCTGGGCTCTGGAAATAAATTCTAACCTTGATCTCTTCTGCCTACAACCTGAAGACATCAAGGGTAGAATATCACCTTTAATCTTATTTGGTATTTCCAGTATGCATTTTATTGCTTCCCTTTCTTCCTATAGATTTTATGTGCTCCCAGCACTTTTTCTTTGTGTATTTCTGTAATAATCTTCAACGATCCAAACATTTCTGCAGCCTTCTCTTTTTGTTCTCCTGTCAGCTGCCTGCACTTGGGATGAGCCCTTCAGCGGGGTCCTCTCTGACGAAGGCACATTGCCAGGAGCCCCCAGCAGTGTTGGACTGAGGCTGAGCCCCACATCCTTCCATGGTGTTCAGTCACACTGTGATCCCACTGGATGCTGCTGCCCTATGAGAGGGGCAGTAGGGGAGGTCCTTCCCTGGGGCTCTTCTTCCCGTCGGGGCTGGGACCAGTGATCCCCCCCTCAGCCATTTGGGGTTGGCTCTCCCTGTCCCAGGGCTGTAGCTTCCAACCCTGATGGTGAGAGCAGGGTTGGGGTGGCCCGTGGGGCTGTGCCAGCGCGGGTGGAGGGGCCATGGAGAGTGTCAAAAGCACCAGAAAGCTGTTGTTTGTGTGGAGCAGGGTGTAAACAGCAAACATGTCACAGAGCAAACGTGCCCTGCAATGATAGAGAGACTGAAAGCCAGATTGTCAGCTTTACAAAACATTCCTCCCTTGCAAGCAGAGAAACCTGGGGGTGTCTAGGCATCCACACCAGCTTTATTTATCCAGACACCTCTAATGTTCATGCCTAAGCAGCATGTTTGCAGCCAGGGCTGGATCACCACGTGGAAGCAATAAAACGGCTAAAAATGGATAAAGCAACTTTCCCACAGATTTCCTTTGGCACTCTGTCATGCAGCAGAACTGGGTGATTGATGCTTTCTGGCCCTGGAAAGGGAACCTGCCAGTGCCCAGCCACTCGTTGCCCTTCTCCCACATTCCTGTCCCTATCCCTATCCGGGCCAGGCAGCTCCTGCTGAGGGCTGCACCCAGGCAGGGCTCTGTCCACAATCCCTCCTTGCTCGGCACTGCACCAGCTCAAGGAAGGGTGCCCAGCTCAGGGAAGCACCAAGCATGGCTGAGTGTATACCAGGAGCCTGTGGGCTCCTTCAGGCTGACATGGTGCTGTTTTTGACTGTGATCTGTACACATGTACTGGCATCAGTCCTCTATTCTGGGGAAAACACGGTACCCAGTGCCCCATGTGGGTCACTTCACCCACTACAGTGATTCTGATCCCATGAGAGCTCAATCCCATCTTGGTATTCCAGAGCTCTCCTGAGCCATCAGCCTCTTTGTTCCTTAAGCGACTATTTTTAAACTCCCAGCAAGGTCCAATTTCACTGCTCCCACACAAGTGCAGGCAAAAGAGGCTGCGGAGAGCACTGCTTTTCAGTCATCTTTTCCATCTTTCTTTGCATCTGCACCGAGTACCAGAGTGATGCACAAGAGGAAACCTCCTCCCCACCCTGCAGCCAGAGAGCTTCCAGCATCCCTGGTTGTGTTGGGCTGGAACCATGTGCCTGTCTCACTCAATCATTGTCTCTCTTCCCAAGTAACGTGACAAGTAGTTTTCTGAAGCTGAACAAGCTCTCTATGCTGAGAAGGCAGGGAGAGTGATTCTTAATGTTTAAGTGGTGCTGCACACGGTCCTTTGGCATGAGCAGCCAAGCAGAAGCCTGGAATGGAAGGGTGTGAGAGGGAAAGATGCGTGTCAAGTGGAGGGAGCTGGAGGGCTGGGGGTGAAGCAACAGTCTGCTTGCTTATCTTGCAAAATCCTTCTGTTTTTCCTGGGTCAACTTGCTTTTAGGGCATCACAATGCAAATGGGCGAGGCTGAGCATCCCCAAACTGGCAACATCTGCGTCTTCTTCAAGCTTTTCCTTCCTACAGATGATACCAAAGCAGCCGATGGCTGCTTCTTCTGCCCTTGCCGAGGACAGAAACCACTGCTGAACGCGGGGAGGCCCCTCCTCGCTCTGTCCCCTCCCTCAGTGCATGCCGCAGGGACGGAGCTGCTCGGGCACCCGGCGTGGAGGCAGCCCGGGAGCGGGACGGAGCCTTGTCCTCCGTAGCTTTGACTTCCCGGCTCCCGAACCTTCTCACTCCAGGTCCACCGCGACCCGGCGCCGTGTCGTGCTCCGGGCGTAGGGACTTGTACGGGGCAGGAGGCACTCTGTCCCGTGCTGCACCTCTGGGTAGTTCAGAACTCGGGTTCAGAGAGACGTGCAGGGCCCGGTGGGACAGCGGCTGCCTCCATCTCTGCCCGGCTCTGACGACTGAGCTGTCGGAGCAGTGTCGGGCGTGGGGACAGGGCTATAGCTCCGGGCACCTCGCACGGCGCGGGGACCGCTCGGCGCCTCTCCTCCGGCGGGGCCCGCTAAGAGCTCGGGCAGCGCAGAGCCCGGCGGACGCGATGGGCAGAGCGGGGCGGGCAGCCCACACCCCGCCCGGCGCAGCGGAGGAGCGACACCGGTCCCGTCCCGGTCCCGGGCGGGCGGGTGCCCCGCGGCGCGGCTCGAGGGAGGCTGCGGCCGCCGTGCGATCGCGGGGGCTCCGGGAGGAGCTGACGTCAGGCGGCCCCTTAAATAGCAGCGCAGCCGCCTCTGCCCCGGCACTTCCCGCGGAGCCGAGAGCCGCAGCCGCGCCCGCCGGGGATGGGAGCGGCGGCGCCGGGGCCGCGGGCGCGCGGGGACCGGGGCGGAGGGAGCATCCCCCCGGGGCGGCCCGGCCGAGCCGCCGCCTAACCGCGGGCCATGCCCGTGCCCGTGCCCGTGCCCGTGCCGGAGCGGCCCCGCCGGGAGCGCGGCGCCGGCCCCGCCGCGGGGCCCCGGGGGCAGCGGCTCTCCCCGCCGCCGCGCTGAGCCGCGCCGGGCCGGGCCGCGCCATGCCCGCCGGCGTGGCCCCATGGAGCCATGGCGCATAGGGCGCCGAGCGGGCGGGCCGTGGCTCCATCCCGGCGGCTGGCGAGGAGGGTGCTCTTCCTCTTCACGCTGTCGCTGTCCTGCTCCTACCTCTGCTACAGCCTCCTCTGCTGCTGCGGCGGTCCCGCCGCGCCCCGCGCCCGCTGCGCGCCCGCCCGCAGCTCCGCCGCCGCCAAGAAACTTCTGCAGAAGTCGCGGGCGTGCGGGAGATCTCCCGCAGAACCTCCGGGCAGCGCCGCGCCCGCACGACGCCCTCGGGAGCCCCCGGAGCCGCCCGTCGGCAGCGCCCCGGGCCCGGCCCGCCCGGGCATCAAGCGGCTGCCGCAGGCCATCGTGGTGGGCGTCAAGAAGGGCGGCACCCGCGCCGTGCTGGAGTTCATCCGCGTGCACCCCGACGTGCGCGCCCTGGGCACCGAGCCCCACTTCTTCGACCGCAACTACGACCGCGGGCTGGAGTGGTACAGGTGAGCGGTGCCGCGGGAACGGGAACGGCCCCCGGGAGAGGCATCGCCCCGCGTTGCCCGCCCGCCTCGGACTCCCCCACCTCTCTGGGTCGTGCGGGCGCTGCGGGTGGAGGGGATCGCGGCTCTGCGTCCCCGGGGCGAGGATGCGCGCTGGCGGCTGGAGAGGTCCCGGCGCGGCAGCCCGGGCGGTGCCGCCTCTCCGTCTCATCGGAGGACGCACACACCGGTGAGGAGCTGTCCCGCGGTACCGCAACCCTGCGCAGAGTCCCTCGGAGCTCTTCTGCCGACAGCTTTTATCTCGGGGACTGTGAGGGGCCAGAACGCGCCTTGTGCCTCGAGTCCGATAAGCGAGAGTGTGCCCGCGATCCCTCCTAATTCGCAGAGAGCAGCGAGCGCATCTCCAGGAGGAGATGGTGAGATTCTGTATTTAAGTAAAGGCTTTTGTGGACTGTTCGGTGATGCTCAGCGAGGCAGAGGGAGCTCATCCACACTCACAGCTCAGGCTGCGTGCCGGCCAGTTCCTGCTCAGCGTGCAGGATGCTGTGTGCTGCGCTGAGCGCTGCAGGAGCCCCGGGCTGCTCTCAGGGAGGGCCGAGTGCTCGTGGGGCAACGGCCCCAGGAGGCAGAGGAGGCTCAGTCAGGCCCAGAGCTTGTGAGTGTGCAACAGAAGAGGATGCCTGGCACGGGGAAGCGCAGCTGGCCGTGGGGCTGGGCACCCAGCTCTGCTCTCTTCCCCTCTTCCAGCCCTGCTGTCTCAGTAGTGGTTTTCCAGCAGCAGTGTCAACCCGTCCCCAAGCGGGGTGGTGCTCATCGGCTGCTGAACGGGTCGGGAGGCATTGAGATGTGATGCTCGCTCTTGGCCCTTCTGGGATCCCTGTGTTTGTCTCTGTGCAGGCCAGACATGAGTCATGCCTGTGGCGTCAGGATGCTACTTGCTGACTGCGAGTGGGTCAGAGCCGCTCTGTGTACCGTTGGGGTGCTGGGATAGCGCTCCAGCATCCCTGCCCGTGGAGCCAGCCCCAGCTCTGCTCCAGGAGGGCTGTCAGGGTGCAGGCAGCTGCCGTGCTGCGGCGTGCCAGGATCATGGTGAGCCGTGTAGCCAGAGGTGTGCTGCTCAGTATGCAATGCTTCTGCTGGCAGGTGATTGGTGAGCTAGCACGGGTGCAGGTGGAGAGCTCCGAAGCCATTTCCCTGTCCTAAAGGATCCGCAAATTGCCTAAAAGCCCTGAGGGCGATTCCGCAGACAGGGCAGACAGGGGCAGGAGCGGCACCAGTTTGGCCAAAGGGCTCCAGTGTAGCAGGATGGGTGAGGAGCAGGGTCCTGTCGAGCCCCAAGCCCAATGGGAGCTCTGTGTGCCTCACATCTGACTGGGAGGTGATGCTGTCCTGGGCCCTGCAGGCTCCCTGGGTTACAATGTGTGTGTGTGGGGGGGGGGGGTGGGAAGGAGGGGCTGATAGCTTCTCTGACAGCAGGGGACCAAAACTCCTGGTGGTCATGAGAGCATGGCTGGGTGTTGTGAGGCCTGGGGTTGTGTCTAGATCAATGGAGAGATCACATCAGGACAGCGGAGACTCCAAATTGCTTCAGATAAAACAATTAAATGACACTTCCCGGGTTTTATTACTTTTTTTTTTTTTTTTAATCTCACAAATGTGCCAAAACTTAAGCGCAGCGGCTGCTAATGTACGAAGTGTGGAATTGATTTTACTCCTTGCAAGTGGAGCAATTAAATGTGGAGCAGGTCTAACGCTCAGCACGATGAGCTGCTGTCACCCTGCCAGGAGAACAGGGAGCAGGGGAAGGGCAGCACGGGCACCCAGCAAGGGGCTGATGCCAGCACCGCCAGCAGCTGTCACCCACAGAGACAGGGAATGCCCAGGGCCCTCTGGGGGCAGGGCTGTGCGGAAGGGTGAATGCTATCCTTGGTGAGCAGAACCAGTGCCCAGCCCCTCTGTTCCCCATGTAGCCCAGGCGCTGCCTCCTTAGCAGCCAACCAAACCCACCCTTGTCATTCCCAATACCCGTCAGCCTTTTTCATCCTCCTCATTAGCAAGAGAAACACTACAGGAAAGGTATTTTTAGCAAGATCTGTTTTAAGACAACCGAAACCAACCGGCCAGCTACTGGGCAGGATCGATTCATCACCAGTTCTGGGCTCAATGCTCGATATGGAGCTTTTCCTGCTGCGGTAGTGTGCCAGTAACCTTCAATATTTTTTTTTTCAGAACACAGAAAAATCAGTGTCATTTAATTCCCAGTTAACTTTGAACAGCAACTTGGGGTGCAGTGTTCCTGCATGACCCCATGGGACACTCCAGCACTGCTCTCATAAAGGTTTCTGGCAGCTGGGGCTCCAGGGCACTGCCCAACTGTGGGCTCTGCACCTTCCCTGGGGGTAGCAGAACCCCAGGTGGGAGGGAAACGGTCACGTTCACCCACACCTGCAGGAGGGAGCTGCAAACCCTGGCTCCCGCACTCCGCCTCACTAATTGCTCTCTGCTAATGGCTACGTTGGCTCTCACACAAATGGGAGCCCATTAGGTTTCACCCAACACACGACACGGACTGTTTTGTGGGCTTGACTGACAGTGCATTTTGCTAAAGTTAATTAGCAAGAAGAGAGGAAGGCAGCAAGCTTCAAGGATGCTTTGAAGTTTCCTTGACTTCAGATGGGGCCCTGGCTCAGAAGATGGGTGCACGGCCCCACAGGGGTTACAGCAACCAAGAGCAGAGCATGGGGCTGCAGGCACAGCACTGACCCCGATCACAGTGCATGGGAACTTCCCCACCAGTGTGCTGGGAGAGCATGGGGAGGTACCTCCTTGCGGAGCATTGAGCCTTCAGTGTAAATGATGCGTGTTCCCGTTCTGTCTTCCATGACCTTGTTTGTAAGCCCTGCAATTTGTTCCAACCTTGGTTTCACGGCATGAGATCCCGCTCACATTTTGGGCCGCAAAGCTGAGAGGTGAAGGATGCTGCTGATGCCCATCGGGGGCTGCACGCAGCCTGCAGTGCCCCTGGGAGCTGCTGTGCTGCAGGGCTGGGCAGTGCCCCCAGCGTGTTGCGTGTGGCTGCATGAAGGGCTCCCAGCTCCCCTGGCCCAGCAGCCCCCAGCTCTGGGATTTGGGGCAGGGATGTTCAGGGGGAGGGCAGCTGCACGGTGCCTGCGTGCGTGACGGTCAGCGGCACTGTGCCTTTTGGAAAAGATTGTGTTGACTTAAAGGACACCGCAAATCTCTGGAGCGTTGGAATGATTAAAAATGAATCAGCAACAAAGTTAATTACTGTGTTCACACTGCTTTTATGCATTGAAATGTCCCTCATTATCTGTCTGTGAGCACTGGTGTAAGTTCTTTGAACATAAACATTTATTAAAGGGAGCTGCTCCATCGTTAACACCCTGCGCTGCCTGGGGTTGGGCTGGGCTTTCTCTGGGTCCCCTCTGATTGCGGCACTTTCCCAGTGGGGACAGATTTCCTGTACCAAACAGCTTTAGGGGATGGTGCTGAGCCCACCCTGCAGGGCTGAGCAGCAGCAAAGCCCTGCTGCCAGGGACCCCGCAGTGCTGCCATCCACATCCCGCACTTGAGGCCAGGGCTGTGGCTGCTCCCAGCACTGTGTCCCTGCGTGAGCAGCAGCTGTTCGGGTGTCAGCTGCTGTAGTGCCGTGTCCTGAAAGTCTGCTGCAATGTCACTCCACTGGTGAGAGCTTCTTTTATCTTCCTCACACCTCAGTTTCTCGCATGCTTGACCCAGTTTTGCTAAAATCTTTGCGGAGCTGTGCTTGAGCTTTCATCTACTGACTCTGCTGGCAATCCTGCCACACCTGGTATGGCACAGCACAGGGTGGCACAGCGCAGCACGGCACGGTGTGCTACGGCGCTGTGTGGCTTGGCACGAGACAACACTGCACAGCACAGCATGGCACTGCAGGGCACAGCATGGCATTTGCAGGCTCTCAGCTGTGGTCACTTCACCCCGTGTCCAAGCAGCGCATCCCAGGCACGGGCACAGAGCAGGGCAGGAACACACTCAGCCCTCCCACCAGAGCCATCACGGGGGATTTTTTTTTTTTTTTTTTTTGCCAAATTAAACAGTTTGGTTTTGTGCCGACGAGTGGCTGAAGTCCAGGATTGTGCACACATCAGTCTGTGGCCTCCGAGGAGAGATCTGGCTGCACCCGCCAAATCCTCTGCACACAGCGAGCGGCGGCTGCAAATATTTGCCCGGAGCTGGCAGCGCTCCGTGCACTACTGTGCAGGATGAAGGCAGAGCTGTAACGGGATTACCGAGCACACGCTCCCCCCGTGCACTCTTATCCGCAATATCTCAATCATCTGATGAATTTTTGTACAAATTTATCCCTGGGAGAGTGTTTCACGCATGTTCAACATCAAAGCAACGTAGCCAGCAAGGGAGCGTATGTTTCTTTAATGTGGGAGTGTTGTAGGGACTGCAGGGTGCCCAAAGGCAGATTATGAGAGAATTAATAATTCAGGTCTGGGAAAGGTGCTGGAGAGAAGTTAACTCCTTCCGGGCAGGCATTGATTCACAGGTTGGGAGAGAACATTAATGCTCATCTACAGTGTACTAAAGGGCTTTAAGAATTTAGTAACTACAATAAAAATAATCTCTAATTCAAGAGGAATTAATGCTGTATCTCCAGCCAGATTAGTGCAGTGAGCGGGGGATTTGCTGGGGTTGAGGATGCCCGGCAGGTTTGATGCACATCCCAGGGTTACACCCTGGGCAGTCAGAGTGGCAGTGGGGCACCACGGAGCGGTGCAGCCTTGTGCTGTGCTGGGTGGGCTCTGCCCTCCTCCCTATGTGTCTGCAGCACTGCAGGGCCCCGCTGAGTGCCAGGCAAGGGGCTGTCAGCTGTCCCACGCTGTCACCCAAGCAGAACATGTGTGCAGGGAAAACTGTGCCAGAAAGGGCTGGGGAGTGCCAGGGGGGACTGTAGGTGCTGGTGAGTGGATGTTGGCATCCCACAGCCAAGGGCACACAGAGCTGCGATGCCCCGAGTAAATGGTGGTCAGTCCCAGCCTTTTTGGCAAGCACAATGAAAAGCAAGTGAAGGGGAAAGCTGAAGGCATGCACTGGGAATGGCGAGGGAGCTGCATGATGGTGCTGTCACTAGACAGTGCCTCCTGGAAGGAGACCCCCTGGCTGCTCCCACAGCCCCAGGATGTGTCCCTGATCCCACAGCCCATGAGGGGGCAGGTGAGGGGAGCAGCTGCTCTGCAGCTCACGCGGCTGCTGCAAGACCAGGGTGGAGCTCTCTCTGCCACATCCTCAGTCACGTCCGTGCCCCGCTGCTCACTCAGCATCATCTTCTTTAACCTCCTCCATTTCTGCTGCGTCGCAGATTCCCTTCACCAGGACAAAGCGCTCGTGCACATGCTGCCAGATGGTCAGCTCTGGCGTGGTTGCTGCAGCTCAGGGTTGCTGCGAGCAGTCACGACAATGGCATCACCCTAGTCCCCAGGTGGAGCCACGCAGGTGAACCTCTGAGTGCCCAGCAGCAGCCCCAGAGCCAGCAGCATTCATGTCTCACCTCTGCACATCCCTCACCTGGGTGAGTGCTGCAGTGAGCCTGGCCCTTCACTGTCACCATGCTGGCATCACCTCTGACACTGCACAGAGGTCTGGCACCACAACGCACTGTGGGTTCAGCTAAGGAGCACCCTGGGAGGAGCCCACTGCGCCCATAGTACCGCGCAGGTGCTGAAAGCCTTCAAACCCAACGGCGCCAGCCCCGGGCTTAAAACTATGTGACATGCTATTTGTATGCAAATAACTTTCGGAATGCAAAAGTCCAAAAATATCATTTTAAAGTCAACTGTAATTAAGTTTGCAATGCATTTCCCAGCTCCTGCAGCTCTGGGGATCCCGCCGTTAACACGAAGATGAATGTGTGGATGACATTTCTCCCCCTCGCACGATTTCGCTGGTGATTTATTTATCTATTCGGGCTGGGTTTTGTTGTCTCAGCAGTCTCTGTTGTTCAAGAGCAGCAAACACTGGGAGTCCATTTAAAAAGAAAACAACTCCTGTCTCATTTCTGTAATTTATTATGCGGAGATTTTGTGTTTTTCATAATTGATTAGAACCCGTAATTTCATTTTTTAAATACATGGACCTATTAGCTCACGTAATGAAAGTCTAACAAGCCTGAAGATTAGCCATTAATGAAACAGCAGTTTTATGATTCTCCAACAATATATTGTAACAGCCATTTGCTTATAAAGCTGTCCCGCGCTGATTTACACCAAAACTTGTTTGTGATATGGAGATACCAGCAGCGGTGCCTGGCACTAAATTAGCACTTCCTGACAGTCATTAAACAGTGGGAATCATAATCTGGATTTATGGGGTTTGGAGCAGAGCAGTGGGAAAGACCAATTAAGCCACGGCTGTGCTCGGGTACCTATGTAAAACGTCCCTATTAATTTATGCCTGCAAATTAGTTCTCTTTCAAACAAAAGAAAGTGATGGGGGCCGCAGGGCCAGCGGCACCATACCCAGGTGGTGCCACCCATGAGTCTCCTCCGGGCGGGGTGTGCTGTTGGATTTCTGTCTGCAGCCCACACCCGGAGTCGGGGGCTGAGTACATTGCTCTGGGGACACTGCGGTGGGTGCTGAGCTGAAGGTTTCCCCCCAGAAGGTCTCTGCTTGCAGCCAGCAGGTGGGTGCACCTTTCCACATGGCCGTGCTGCATAGCTGGGAGGCAGCGTGGCCGAGTGGGGTTATCCCATGAGTAAACCAGCATCCGTGCTCCCCAGCAGAACAGCTGCAGGCAGGGCTGCTGATGTTTGCTTTCTGTGACTGCTTGTGTCCTGAGGCTTTGCTGGGCGAACCCACACACATCAATAGATCCAACTCTATTAAGATGACTGCTGCACCAGCCCCTCCTGCACCTCGCTGCTCAGGTTCCCTCACGTTCCCCCGCAGCTGCATGGCTTTGCCTGTCCTATTGCTGGAGCTCTGGGTGCCCACAGCCCCTACAGCCAACAGCTGCAGCAGATCCCTGGCTGCAGCATGCGGAGTTTGTTGCCAGCTAAACCTTCCTGGAGGCACAATCTCACAGCTCACCATAAAGCTCTCCCCAGGCAGCATCTCCTTTATGCCTTACAGCTCACAATTGAATTGTAATCAGCGAGCCACCAACTTCCACTGCGGAGTGGAAGAAGTAACAGATGCTTTTGAGCAATAAACATAATTGAAACGTAAAGTGCCTGTGAGCACAGGAGCCCCATTGGGGTGTACTCCCCAGTGGATGCCCAAGGCGCTGGGCAGTGCTGCAGCCATCTGTCCAGCACTGTTGTTCTCTTGCTCCTTCCAAAGCCCTGAAGGCGGAGGAGAGGCTGTTCTGCTTGCAGCATGACCAAAAGGATGTTGTCAGTACAGGTGTGTCCCAGACCCCTCAGTCAGTTTCTGGGTCCCTTTCTCCTTGCCCTCTGGCAGTGCTGCTGATGGCAGTGCCCCCTTACACCCAGTGCTGTCACAGTGGCACCGAGCCCCAGGGAGCTGGTGCCAGCCCCTGGCACGGTGTGGGCATGCTGCCCTCCTGCTGTGATGGATCTGATGGTCGGCTCTGGTTGTACACGGCCAATTTATAAATCTTTCCATCCCATTAGATTTTATTTGATTTGGATGTTCACGCGTCAAAGCAAATGATTTAATTAGTGCTAAGTGGGGCTGCCTGCCCCAGCACTCCCAGCCCCGCAGCTCTGCCTTCGCCCAGTGATGGGCACCAGGGCTGTGTGGGGCTGCCGGGGGCCAGGCATAGGTTGGGACAGCTGTGTCCCCATGGAGTGGGGCTGCAGTTGTGGCCGTCACTTGACTGGTGGTGCCCAGCAGTGCCGTAATGCGATCATGGCAGGGGCAATTGCAATAATTCCAGAAGGAGCAGCTATAATTTCCTTTGGAAATGGCAACCATTGTAGCAATATATGATGAATGGACTGGGGGCTCCGCAGAGGTTTTTTTCATGGTTAATGCCAGGGCAGATGGCTGCAGGGTGAACTCACACACTTCCCTGAAGTTGGTGAATTCAGCATCAGTGGAGATGGAGCAGCCATAGCTGCTGCATGGCACCTCTTCACAGCAGTGCTTTCCCCTCAGTCCTGCGTGGCTCTGGGCCCTTGGGGTTGAGCGTCCCCGGTAGGCACAGCCCCCCAGCAGCTGGGACAGGACGTGACTGGGGCAGCCCCTGCAGCACAACAGGGCAGAGCTGTGTTTTCCTGCCCTCTGGTCCTGCTGGGAAAGGACACCCTGACGGCCTAGTTCTCCTCCTCACCACTGCATTCTCTGCTTTCAGGAGCCTGATGCCACGCACACTCGACAGCCAGATCACGGTGGAGAAGACCCCCAGCTACTTTGTCACCAAGGAGGCCCCACGGCGGATCTTCAACATGTCGCGGGACACCAAGCTGATCGTGGTGGTGCGCAACCCCGTTACCCGCGCCATCTCGGACTACACGCAGACGCTCTCCAAGAAGCCTGACATCCCCACCTTCGAGGGGCTGTCCTTCCGCAACCGCAGCCTGGGGCTGGTGGACACCTCCTGGAATGCCATTCGCATCGGGATGTACGCCGTGCACCTGCAGAGCTGGCTGCAGTACTTCCCCCTCTCCCAAATCCACTTTGTCAGCGGGGAGAAGTTGATCACTGACCCGGCTGGGGAGATGGGCAAGGTGCAGGACTTCCTGGGCATCCGGCGGGTCATCACCGACAAGCACTTCTACTTCAACAAGACAAAAGGCTTTCCTTGCCTGAAAAAAACAGAGAGCAACAGCTCACCACGCTGCCTGGGAAAATCTAAGGGGAGGACTCACGTGCAGATAGACCCCGAGGTGATAGAGCAGCTTCGAGACTTTTACAGACCTTACAACATCAAGTTCTATGAAACAGTCGGGCAGGACTTCAGGTGGGAATGAGCAGCCGGGAGCAGAGCTGCGTTGGTATGAGCAGCAGTCTTCCACGGGGCAGTGGGGGGGGGCAGGGCCAGGACTTGCACCAGCCCCATCCTTCCCGCAGCCGCAGCACAGCAGGAGGAGGCGAGGGTGCTGCGGGGTGAGGGGGCCAGGACCACAGCGTCCTGCTGCAGCTGCAGGGCAAGTGCCACAGGTGCTGCCATCCCAATGCACAGCTGTGTAGTCCCTTGCGGAGGTGCTGTGCTGATGGCCCCACTTTCAGGGTATGTCCCTCCTCAGCACCCCAAAGGGACTTGGGGCACCTGGGCAGCCCCCAGTGCGTGGGACAGAGGATGTGCCCAGGGCTCTGCTGCCCACTGCCATCTGACCCTGCAGGGCAGTGCGGCCGTCAGGAGGGTGAGATGTATCTGCTTGAAACAAAACGTCTTTGAAACATGTTGTACCGATATTTTGTCCTGTGAATAAAGCACAGAATCCTGCTGTTACGGGTACTTCAGTGGCACTAGCGTCCTTGTTCAGCATGTGATCCCTTGTGTAAATAAAAGCGGCTACCACCGGTCCTTACGCATGGGCTTTTCTTAGGGCAACCTCCTCTGTGTTTAGAGCAGCCCCATGGCATCCTGCTCCCAGCCATGCTGGTTGTGTACTCATGGCCCTGTCCCATCCTGCAGCTCTCCATCTCAGCAGGCTATTAGCAGTCACAGTAACGAGCACCGCTGGTCATGCATATCAACAGCAGCTCTTGCTGGAGAGATGTTATCTGCCTTTCCGAGTGTTGGACTGTTTGAATCATCTATTGATTTTTGCAGTAAATCTCAGGCATTTCTGTCAAAGGTTGCAATTTACCACTAGCATCTAAATCCCAGCGAGAGCCTGAGCTGCATCCTGCCCTGCCTGCAGGCAGCCCCATGCCCGTACCGACCACCATGGAACCATTAAGGCTGGAAAAGACCTCTGGGATCACCAAGCCTAACCCCATCCTGTCCCACCGTGCCCACCAACTGCGTCCTTCAGTTCACATCTCCACAGTTCTTGAGAACCTCCAGAGATGGTGACTCTTCCACCACCCTGGGCAGGCTGTGCAAGTGCTGGACTGCTCTTCCTGAGCCTTCCTGGGACTGATTCCTGTGCAAAAAGTTCCAATATGAGCAGCTCAGAGGTAATTCATGGCCATCTTACAGCATCTTCCCTGCATGCCTCCCGCCATCCTACAGCAGCAGATGCAGACAGCTGGGGAACACCCAGCAGTGTGGCCCCAGGGACAGCTGTGGGCAGGCAGTGGCCAAGGGGGGATTATCAGGGACATGATATGATTTTTTTCCTTTAAAGGAAAAACAAACAAACAAACAAACAAAACTATACACAGCAACACTTTAAATCCCAAGCTTGCAGTGAAGAAGCTATTTCCAATCTACTCCAAGGAAGCAGAAGGTGCTGGGCTAGGCTGAACCCCCCAACAATGCCGTATTAGTGGGAAATTAGAGCTGGAGGCTGAGGAAACTGCTACAATATCAAACAATTACTTTACATCTGTCCTTACAAATGTAGGGAGCAGAAACAGCCTTACGTCAAGTATTAAATTTCCAAGGGGTAGGCAAATGGAGGCTCAGGAAGGGCTGTGCTGATGATGCTGGTCATGTTTAGGGCTCCCAGAATGTGGCTTAAAAAGCATGCACGCAGGTGATCTGCATGTGGCAAGGGCAGTGCTGAGCAGAGGGGCTGCGGGAGGGCATGGGTGACAGCACAGAGCTGTGTCTCCCTGAGCATCCTGAATGCTGCTGGATCCGGAGTGCGCTGCATGGAGCCCTCCAATGTACAGTGTGATTTCAAGCAGCCCAGATTACAGGGACTAATCCCCTCCCAGTGGCTAAATCAGCCCAAAGCCCTGGCTTAGTGAGTGCCAAGAGTGTCCATAAGCAAGTGCAGGGTCAGGGAGGAAGAGATGCACGAGGGTCAGGGCACTCAGCAGCTCCCATCCACTCCACACAAGAGTGGGCAGCAGGGATGGAGCCAGCAGGGGCTGAGCACAGTGTGGGACAGTGCTGGGCCCACATCCATAGGAGGGGCAGTCAGTGCTAATGGCACCCACACAGAGCCCTGCTAGAGGAGGACATGCAGGGCAGTCCAAGGAAATTGGCTTTGGTTTTGAGAAGCATCCATGTGATTTAATGGTCATAATAGGTGGTGGGAAAAAGTTTTCGGAGTGAACTTTACAAGCCAGCATGTAAATTGTAACGGCTGCTGTATAATTTTTATGGGTATGCAATTTCTGTCCCCTGTGTTTTGGTTAAGGGCAGCAGAGCACTGTGCTGCAGTGTGTGTCAGGGCTTGATGGAAACGTCCATGGACAAGATGGCACAGCAACCTCTGGGTGACTCAGTTAACATGCGTGCCAAGTTCAGAGCACTGCATCCAGCTTCATGCAAGGCAGGATCAGGCTGCAGCCGTGGATGTCAGCACTCACGTTCAGTGCACAGTGACACAGTGCTGCCACTGCAGCGCAGCTCAGGACAGGTTCTCCCTGGGCAAGAGGATGCCTGCTCCATCTGTGCTGCTGCAGGATAGTGTTGGGCTGCAGGACTCGGGGGCACTGCCACAGATCCCCAGTGCTGCAGCCATCGCATGCTCCGTGTTGTGATCGGATCACTCAGGCTTGAACTCCCAAGAGCAGCTGTTTAATATTTATCAGCTCATAAATATTTAAACATAATGAATGCGACTTAAGTGGTCCCCGGTCCTGTTTATGCTGAAGAGCTCTTGAGCCAAGCTGGGTCAGTGGAAACCTGTCCTCTCATAGCAAGACCCCAGCAAAGGCAGGAGGTGGCTGTGAGCTTGCAGCTGCGTGCCCACTGCCGTGCTCCTCTGCTGTGTGCTGCTGCTTGGTGGCACCAGGAGTTGAGGTGTCCCAGCCACGAGCAGCACACTGCACCATGCAGCTCCGGACTGCTTGTTGGATGACGTCGCAGTATCTTCAGTTGCTCAAGAAGCATCGTTCGTTTCTCAAACTGAGGTGGGATCATGTACCTGTAACCACTGAGAAAATTTCATTAACTTCTTCTTCATTAATATAATTCACTTTCAGTGCCGGCTCCATGTTTATTGGCTGCAGCAGAGAGCAGGAACCAAGTGAGATCCTTGGAGCTGGGGGCAACCTCAGCCACATCCCACCCAATTTGAGAGCTCTGTGACCTGGGGTTGCTGCTGGGCTGGGCAGATGGACCCAAGGATGGATGAAGCGACAGACAGAACCACAGACAGACCCACGGATGGACCCTTTGCTCCCTTCCTATTGCAGAAGTCAATCTGATTTCTCTTTAACGTGTGCCACTAAGGTAACTGTATAAATTGATCACTCCTCTGAAGCTCTTCCATTCACTTAGGAACCACGTCCACCCCATCCCCGGGTCACTCCACAGCCCCTCCTGTGATGCTCTCAGGAACTGCCCTGTGGGATGTCAGCTCCAGGTCCCGTCCTGCTCCCAGCCCCTCCGTGCTCAGCTCTCAGCACACGGTGCTTGCCCACCTGCTGGTGCCGACTGCTTCCACTCCCACCCACCCGTGCCTCTGCACCAACTTACACAGAGTTCGAACTACCTTTCTCTGCACCCAAGAGGAGCCGGGCAGCAAATAAATGCGCTCATTAACAGGAACCTCTAACCCCTTGGAAATGATTAACGCTCAGGCAAGAGTTGGGATGGCGACGCATTCAAGTAGGTCAGACTCCTTCGCTGCGTTTTACCAGGCTGCTGCAGCCGGCAGCAATGTGCTGTCAGTGCAGCCCTGCACAGTGCCACCATCCCCAGTGGTACCACCATCACCAGCAGTGCCAGTGCCAGTGCTGCTGCCCCTCTGTGCAGAGCCAGGTGAGTCCCTAGAGGCATGGGCACAGCCACGATGACACAGGCACCCCCTGCCACCCCACACACCGATGGGCACGGTTAATTCACTTTGAAGCTTTTCCAAGTTCTTCCATGAGCTCTGTTCAGTGCTCCAGTGAACGAGAGCGTGTGAAAATGAGAGAAGATGGTGGTAGCAGCACTGCGCTGAAGTCCGGGCATCACTGCATAATTCATCACCTGACAGTTAATTAACCAGCTGCCCAATTAGGATGGCTCCCCACAGCCAGGGCATTGCCATGCTGAGCCAGAGATGTGTACGGAGCACAGGGACGGCTGCAAACGCTCCCGAAGAGAGTGTTTCAGCACTGACCAGGAAATGCTGGCCCTCATCCCCTGTGAGGAAACCATCTTCAAAGGCACTGGTGGCAGTGCCTGGCCATGGGGCTGGTTCCAGCCCACCCAGCAGCAGCTGCACAGCACCGGGGGCACAGGGACAGTGGTGATGGCTTTCTGCAGCCACGTGTGCTCAGCAGTGATGGCAGCAATGCCCACATGCTGCAGGGCTGGTGATAAGGATGGCTCAGGTATAAATATTTACCCAGAGATTGAACGGATTCAGCTGAGTTCATTCCTATTAGAGGGTCTGTTAGTAATTATCTGAATATGCGTGATTACCTGGGGACCTATAATCTGCCACAGTAATGAGTTCAATGGCTGATGTGGCATAACAAACAGGAGGGGGAGGGGGCAGGCATTGCGGCAGGGGCACGGCAGTGCCCAAGGACAGCAGGGGCATGGAGCTGGGGGGACACAGGGACTCCCAGCAGCAGTCCAAGGGCGAGCCCCACTCTATCCCTCAGTACCACACAGCATCTCCCCTTGGTGCTCCTGGAATGGGGCCATGGTACATCCTCTCCTCCTCCAGGAGCACTCAGCCTCCCCAGCTCCCCCAGCACTGGCGGGTCCTGGTGGATCCAAACACTTTATTTAAGAAATAATGATCTGAGAGCACAGATAATCTCTGTCCCATCTCTGCCCGCTGCAATGCTGCCATGTGCTATCACCGTGTTTAGTTACGGCACTGTTGTGAGAGCAATGCAGTCATTAAGCTCTAATTTCTAAAACAAAGATAAAATTACGTGATTAAGATCTAATTAAACCCTAACTACCAGCACCATGAATCACTCCAGCACACAGTTTAATGGATGTCTTTTGAAGCCATCGTGCATTTTGTTTCCTTCTGCGGCTGATGATTTCCCTGAAGGGATTGGGTCTGCTCGCTCTGATGTTTGCTTTGCTGCTCTGCTTTGGCTGGGGACCACTAAAAATGTTTACATGTGAGCAAGAAGCTCGAAAATCCATTTCTAACCAGACAGAAAATTTCACTTGACAAGCTCGTTCAGACGTGTATCTCAGTAGAAATAATCAGAGCACGGAGGGTTCTTAATGCCCGCGCCATCCCCCAGCCCCCAACCCGCTAACGCAATTTCAGCCCTGACTTGAGCTGTGCTGCAATTAGCACGGGCTGCCTGCGTGCTGGAGAGCCGTGCCTGGGTGCCTGGTGGCCAGAGCTACACTGTGTGGCATTCAGACTCCTTGTTAGAAGGGAAAAACAAGGCAGAAAACTCCCTCGCAGCTCTGGACTACTGACTCTGAGGGAGAGCGCCATAATAATTTTGATGGAGAGCACTGTCATTTTTTTTTTTACCTGCAAAATATCAGGCCCTGCTGCCCAACTGAAGCTGCTCGCTGTAGCCAGGCTCATCCAAGAGGATGATGGCAACCTGCCTTGGCAGCCAAACATTGCAAAACCCAGGGCTGGGAGCTCCTGCAATGCTCAACGTGGAGGCAAAGAGCTGGGACTCACCTCATGTAGAGCACACTCTACCCCAGGAGAGTGCAGAGAGGTGACTGCTTACACACTGGAAAGAATGGAGAAGGGCACAGGAGAGAAACAGCATGAAGAGAAGTTATGGCCCCATTTAGGTTTGCTTTATTGCCTCTTTTTGGCAGAAGAACACCTGTTTTTCCCTGAGATGTCACATTAAATGAACACGTCCTCCTGAGGGCAGCTGCAGTGCAACAGGTGCCTAACAAACTGCTGATGGGAAGGGGGACTCCATCATTAATCACATGCTGGGAGACGAGGCGGTTCTCAGATCTGCTCCCCCATGTAAGTGCCAGTGCATCCTAATAACAGCAGTAAGTCAAGGGAATGTTCCCCAGGTGACTCAAACAGCCAGGAGAGATGGAGGAACTGGAAAGGAAACAGAGGAATCAGGAACTGCCAGTGCTTCTGCTGTACACTGTCTGAGGGACATGTTTCCTTAAGGTGCTCCTGGCAGAGCCAGCTCATGCATGTCACCACTGGGTGCAGGGCAAAGCAACATGGGGCTGCACAGGTACTGCAGTGTGTGTGCTCTGTGAACAAAGCAGCACAAAAAACAGTGGGAAATGTCGTTGCCAGGACCAGCCAGGACCAGCAGCCTGAGGCAGGTGGCACAGCCCAGGCTGGGATGGGACATGGGGATTTGTGTGTGTGAGATGGGGAGAATCAGGACCTGTGGGACTCAGAGGGAGCAGGGAAGGGAGAGGCATTGATGCCCAGCATGGGACACACAGCACATTCGCACCTGGGAGCAGCTTCAAAGGGGGAGAAAATGCTGCTGCTCTGAGTTAATATTCCCTGGTGGAGCTTCTTCTCCTCATTATTCTGGTCGTTACTTAAGCAACAGCCGCTCAACACTTGTGGTTCAGCAGCTGAGGAAGGGCTGAGTGCAAGAGGCTAATTTATTTTCTTTTAGTGCTCCTCATACATGGCAGCCCCTGGCTGCTCCTCACCGCTGGTAACCAACTGGAGGCATTTCAGATATTTCTAATGTATGAAAGCAACCGGGAAACAGAAATTACCCTCTCTGAAATAATTCCTAAGACAGATTTCTGTTGGCACTCCGCAATAGATGCGCAGGGGAGGTGCATGCTGCAAGCACTAGCTTGCTTTTCCTGAGCAATTTATTAGCCCCGCCATCTGGTTAAGACTTCATTTCTATCCCCCGGTTAAACGTTCCTCATCGACAGAAATGGCATCTGCAGGAAACATGAAAAATGGGAGCAGCAGCCAGAGCCTGGCCCAGCCCTACGTGCTGCATGGATCCACTGGGCTCAATGCGGCTGTGCTGGAGCCCTATGGCCCTGTCACTGCCTCTCCCGCCCCGCTGCTCTGCCCCAGACCAGAGGTGCAGGCAGCATCTCCCATGGCAGGCACCCACCGAGATCCAGAGTGGGTGACAGATGCTCTGCTGAGGACGCGCTGCCTCTGCCTGTGCAGCCCAAATGAAATTAAAATATTGACAGAAGCAATTTCCAGGGGGAAATTGGAGGAGTTGGCGGTGGAGCTGGAGATGGAGGCTCCAGCTGGGTGCCCAGCATCCGCCATCCCAGTGCCTGTCACCTCCCCCTTGGTGTAACAAAGTGTCCCCAGGGCAGCAAACGGGCACTTCTGGCTGGAGGTTTTGTGGTGCACCCCATAATGAGCAGTGGCTCAGGCTCCAGGCAACACAGGGCTAGGGCAGCTAGGCAGGGATGGGAGGACTTCACGCCTTACTTCCTCACCCTCCTCTGCATAAATAACACAGATAAACTGAGTTACACATTCTTTAGCTTCATATCTTAACACTGCCTGGATAGAGTTAGTAAAAGGCACGCTCTGTGCTGCTTCATTGCACTTTATTTAAGCCAACACAGGGAAAGAGCAATCGGACCATTATTCACTGCATACCTGAGCACTGCTCTGGGCTTCTGCTGTTGCCCTGGCACCCAGTCCCAGCCCAGCACTGCCCTAGGATCGCTGCAGGGCTCCAGACACATCCCCATGGCAGGCAGCAGCCACCACATACTGCCTTGCAGAAAGCATCCCAGGGCCACTTACCCTACTCTGCACTGCCCCATGGCTGCAGGAGCACCATTATCTGAAGGGGCTATGCAAGGGCACTGCATGCGCATGCATCAAAAGGCTGAAAAACAAACGCAGTTGGGCTGGAGCAGTCCCACAGAGGATCCGGAGGGTCCATGCCCCACCTCTCAGCAGCCACTCAGCATCTGGTGACAGCTCAGTGGGCTCTGGGTGGGCTCTGAGCTGCCTCGAACAACAGGCCGGCAGGAGATCAGGTTGACTGCAATAAAAATTTCATTACTTGTGTGTTTGAAAAGCTGTTGTACTATTTTAGAGAAGAAAGGTAACCTGTCATGGTTTATTAATGCGCTGTAATGGGGCTCTTCACAGGCAAAGGACACGTGGGCGCTGCAACGTGTGCCGTGGGCTGAGCAGCACCAGCTGCAGCACACGCAGAGCACACACAGAGCACTGCATTCCACATCCCACCCCATGCAAGGACTCCCAGTACCAGGAGCAGCACTGCTGGGTGCCACTTAGAGGGACAGAACCCAGCACAGCCACAGGAGCCCAGCATCCCCTGCACACACACCGAGGAAACTGCAACAAGGTGCTGAGTTAGCCAGGGCTCTCCTCCTTCCCCTTGAAATATGCACCCAAGTGTTGAGGACGGCAGAGACGAGAGCTGCATAAATCTGCCTATTGCTGCAGCCCCATTAAAAGGGAGTATGGTGGTTAATTAAATCCATTCATAATCAGATGGAATTTGGTCTTACTTTGGGCGCAGTTTCCGCTGCTTTCTCTCCTCTCGGAATCATCTTCCCAGAGAGATTCAAGGAAATAAAGCAAACCCGACACTTTCTGAGAGAGCACGTTTTCCCCAGAGAGCCTGCGTGTGATTTCCTGCAGGCAGCGCAGCAGGGCCGGCCCAGCAGTTAGCTCTCCTAGTGCAGAGAGAAGATTCCCCACTCTCCTCTTGCACAACCCCACAAGGCAGCCACGCTTCCTCCTCCCCTCCCCTGGCACCACCCTTCTCACTACCTCCATGCCCCCCTGCCCATGGCCATCCCTATGTCGCCATGTCGCCTGTTCCCATACCTCTGTGTCCCTGTGTCCCCATGTCCCTGTGTACCCGTGTCCCTACATCCCCGTGTCCCCATGCCACCCCAGTGTCTGCTCCCTGTCTGCCCCCTGCAGCGCTGTGCTGCCCAGCACCCGTCACTTCTGCGCCATTGCCTACACTGACCAAACTTGTAATCTCATCAGGGGATGAAATCAGGTTTGTCTGACAGACCTGCTCCTTTTCAGCCAGGCTGACAGGCAGAAATTTATGTTCCCAGGCTCTAATTCTCCCATTAATTGACTCTTGCAGCAGTTCTCCCACTGCTTTGTTCAGGACTGATGTCAGGCTAATTGGACGCAGCCTTCCTGCCCACTTTGCTGCTGCTGCATGGTGCACTGCATCCTGCTCCCACTGCCGTTTCCCTGCTCCCACCCAGCTCAGCACCCATGGCTGCGTGCCCTACGAGGGGCTCTGGGATAGTCCCATCCCCCCAGGCCTTGAAGAGCTGCTGCGCTGGGGATTTGCCTCCTTAGTGTTCTTTTCCTGAGTGTTTAATGGACAATTTGCATGTTGCAGATTCCTTTTCAACAATGCTTTTTAATGAAGGTGCGTGGCTGAGTGTGAATGTGTGCGTCAGCTGTCCAGGCTCACACTACACTGTACAAATCAGCACTACTTTTGGAGAAGCTAATTAAACATAATCATGAAAACCTCATTAGTCTTCATTTACATAAGACACATAGAGAAATTCCTCAACCTTTAATTCTGGCAGTCACAGTCCATTTAGGTATCTCCTGTTTGTTCCATTCAAAGGCAGCAGCACAGCCCCATCCCCTCCGTGCATGCTCCTCTGCAGCACCGCTCTCAGGGCAGGATGGGACCGCTGCTCCTCAGCCCTTCAAATGATGCTGAACCCAACCCATGCCAGCACAGGTCCGTCTGCATGGTGGGCAGTGCATCCTGCACCACGTGGTGAGCATGAGCACATCCTTCAGCAGGGGCAACAGGGATCTGTGGAGCATCCAGGGAAGGTGGTGGTCACGGAGCAGAGGTCCCTGTGAGCCACGACATGTCAGGACGGTGCCCACCACTCCCTGGGCAGTACGGGAGTGGCTATGTGCCTCTGTGCTCCTGGCATAGGAATGCAGCTCAATTAGAGGCCCCTTGTCCTACGAATGTGGGAGCATTAGAAGTATTGGATAAAAGTGCTTCTGCTATTAAAGCAGCTCACGTCCTGGAAGCCTCCGCAGTAAGCTGTGCAATTTCACCCTGCGATACCGCTGGATTAAGCTGTCCCCACAAAAGCCTCTTATAGTACGAAAAAAACCATTAGCAACCTATGAAATCAATAGACAACACCGTCCTGTTGCTGTAAAACAACAGAATTAGCCGCAGAGCCAGCAATAGCACCAATTAAGCTGGGGCCTGATTCCATAAACTCACACAGGAAGGGCTCAGTGAAACCAGAGGAGCAGTCATCCCGCACCGGGACATGGGATCCGGAGCTCAGCGGTACAGGCAGTTCCCATGCACGTGGCACAAGATTTGGCACCCCAACACCAACCCCTGCTTGGAGTCCAACATGAGTGTGGGGAGCCCCTGGGAGCCCCCACTGCCCCCTGTCATCTTCCAAAGCCATTGGTTCTATTTCTCAGTGGCTCGGCCCCAGGCAGAGTTGAGTGAAATGCAACAAAGCAATAACGACAACAAAAAGTCGCCAACTCTGCAAAAATAAACAACAAAAACAAAATGCAAACAGGGATATTGCTCAGTTTCTGCCAAGTAGGCTCATTTCCTATCAGTGCCTAAGTCAGCAAGCACAGGAAACTGCTCTGTGAACAGCTGCCCCCATCCCTTATCTCAGCTGCCGAGCAGTGGCTCTGTGCCTGGAGTGGTGGCCAAGATCACCGTAACTGCGATTGAGGATACCAGTGAGAGGAGAAACAGAGTGATGGACACCCTGCAATGAGCCACCCAGGGGCCAGCAGGAGCCCACGTGTGGCTCGGTCCCGGTCAGTGCTTGGGGCTGAGGAGGTCCCCGGATGATATCGTGCAGAGCCTCAAGCCCTGGTGACAAGTGTTTAAACATTAAACGCTGCCTTACAGTGAGCGTGAGGCTGGGAGCTGAATCATCGCAGAAAATAATGCACTGTGAAGGAGGGATGAAAGGACAACCGGGGAGCAGCTCTTGGTGAGAGATGTGGCTCGGGGCAGCCATCGTGGGAACTCCCATTCTCTAGAAAGCACAAACCCACTGGGCTCCGCCAGCGTGTTGGCACTGCAGTAATTTAATAGAAATCAATCATGCAAAACAGACTCAGTATGAGTTTCAGGATTCATTTCCACATACAGCGCTGTTCTTTATTGTCTTCCTGGCCTCACTGTGACCGTCAGAGGCAGCAGCAGCACAGTGCTTGAGCTGCTCGACCCACACAGGGGTCCACCCATCCCAGCTGCACTCACCTCCCCTCGCTGCCCACTGTCCCATCCCACCCTCTGCACCGCAGCGTCCCCTGTCACTCTGAAAAGCCCCCAGTAATTGCTGTTCACATCCCCTAATTGCACATTCAAAGGATTCAGTCGACAAGGTGGTGGTCCAACATGAAAAACAGTCTTGATAGTTTGATGTAATATTTATACAGAGCCTTGTCTTGGCATCTGATGTGAAGTGTGCAGCAGGCACACTCCTGATGTGCTGGTGGGAGCCACACATCCCCATCAGGGGTGCAGAGCCTACACTGCATTCTCATCTCCACCCCACCCCACCTGTCCCCATCCCATCTCTACCCATATCCAATCCACACTTCTATTCCCATCCCCACCCCACCCACCCCATCCCTGTCCCCATCCCATCCTCATCCCACCCCCTCACCATCCTATCTCCACACCACACCCAGCACAGCCCCAGGAGTGTGCAGTTCCCCCTGGGAGCCCCATGATATCACAGAGCAGACAGCACAGTGAGGGCAGCTCCACCTGGGAATGCCCCGTGCTTTATGGAAACACGATTCAAAAATACTATCACCTCAGGGAAAAGAGAGAGATACCGGGAAGGAACTTTATGGGACAGGTTTCTAACAGGTTTAACATTTAACCAGTTTCATATTTTCTTTAGCCCCACTGGGAGAACTTAACTTGCTGTGAAATTCAGGTTGTAGACGAGTTTGGTTGCTCAGCCAACCAGGAAAGTGGCTCCAATATGTGATTCCATTCCAACAGACAGGAACGCCGGCCCACCAGGAGCACGGGGCGTGGGAGCCTGACGGTCCCTATATGCTTGGGTTAACACTGATTGAAATATTAAAATCTCACAGAGCACACAAGTACGCACCCGAAACCAGCACAGAATGGAAGACATCTCACTGCCCGCTCAGGACAGGTGGTGTTGGCTTTGCTGACAGTTCCCCTAATTTAATTACCATCCCTTTCAGCAAGTTCTTATCACCGTTTCCCAGGAGGTATGCCTCTTGGGGAGGTGTTTGGAGGGGCTCTGTTCCCAGCGGCTCCAATTTAATTGCAGTGCACTGCCACATGAATGCATGGTGAGGGGCTGTGCTGGGTCCTATGAGCCAGGCTGGGGGGCACTGCCCTGTGAGCAAGCCTGTGCCTGGTGGCACCTGCCTGCAGCACTGCACAGCCCCAGCAAACAGGTGCAAAAGCATGAGCGAGAAGGAAAACTCCTCTGGATTTTTAAAGCATTCAGTAGCAGCGAGTGAAGGCAATGCATTATTTAAAGGCTCCACTAAGGAAAGAAAATAATTTCAGCTTAGTTAGCTTTTTAGGGCAGCACAAGGAGGGAGCACGAGCAGAGCCGCAGGCGGCAGGCATGGTGCTGCAGGGCAGGGGCACGGGCTGCAGGCAATGCATTGGGACTGACACTGGGCAGCACGTGGTGCCCAGCACTGGCTGCCAGCAGAGCCAGGTCCAACTCCATGCTTCGTCTGCTGGCACAGCAATGGGTACATGGCATCCCTGGGGCTGCCTGCACTCAGAGCACTGCCGCTCGCACTGTGCCCGCATGGAACCGCCGTGATGGACGGCACCGAGCCTTAATGGGCACTGCGGTACCGGGGCGCTGATGGATGGGGTGTCACCGGCTTTAATCCAGCGCCATTAGCCATGCCGAAGACTCGCATATCATTTGTAAAACTAATGGATTGCTGGAGGTCATTCAGTAATAAGAACGAGAGAGAAGGGTTATTAGTTTTTATCAGACATTAATTGGCTAGAATCGATTACTTCTTTGGCATCAGCAGTGTATTAGGGGCACTCCTCCCAGCACCCCCTGGCTGGCAGAGGAGGGCAGGCAGCAGCGGCCATGCTGGGCTCTGGGCATCACCCACTCACCCCAGCCAAGCACAGTCTCAAGTCCCTGTGGCCACCACGAGCCCCAGCACAGCCCAAGGCTGGCACAGCTGTGGGCACAGAGGCAGTGCTGCTGCGGGACAGCCCAGGGGCTGCGGGGTCACCCATCACCTCCACGCTCACAGCACTGCACAGAGCTGGGGAGCAGCAGGAATGCCTGCAAGGCGGCTCAGGTGATGCCACATTTATCTAACAAGCTTCCAAATGAAAACCAGCATTTGGACTTACTGCGTTTTGGCTCAAAATTTGATTACATTTTTCTACAGCTGTAAATCTGCCTTCCTTTCTGCAACATTATTATTAAAGCCAGTATTGAATTGGTGGTGTGATACGTAAAATTTCAATCCTGGCTTTGACATTCCAGGAAGTTAAAAACCAATTACAGTGTGTGCTTTGCCTCAGGACAGAATGAATCATTGAACACAGCCACTTCACCAAGAGAAATTAAAGGCTGAAGCAGCAACACGGGGAAGGTATTAAGCTAAAAATCAAAGGTCAATTAAAGTAAAACTGAGACTATTTTATTTTTAATATTTTGCTTACACTTTCATTCCTTTCTGATGAACAAGGCGGCCAAATAAACCTGCGCTTTTATTTATTTGCTGGGTGATAAATCTGCACTGAGGTTGGTCTCAGTCACTTAGAGGAAACGTTCAGGGATAAAGCTCTCAGCCAACAGCCAGTTTCACCTCACCATCACGGACTCTGCCAGGCCCCTTGCACCACGCCGCTCCACACCATGCCGTGCCTTGCTGCACTCGCTCCATGCACATGTATGCACACACTCATTGCACACACACACATCTGCAGCATGCACACACACATGCACACCTGCACTGTGCATCCTGGACAGGGCTGTCTCAGTTCACCTCGCTGCACTGGGGCGGCTCCAGACCACTGCCCATTGCCAGGGCCCACCTGGCAGCCCTGTGGTGCAAACAGCTCCAGCACATGAACTGTTTCATGTATAAGTGAGTGAGCAACCTTCTCCCAAAGGACTCAGAGCACAGACAGCCCTGGAAAGGTGCTATCAGAGACCTTGCACTGATCCAGCAGTGAATCAGTGCCAAGCACTAACTAAGCTCCGGTTCAATGTGCCGAAGCCTCCAAAGGCAGCGCAGGGATCAGGGCAAAACCACACAGCACCATGCCCAAACCCAGGGGATAATAACTGACATTGGTACAGGAGGGTGGGGAGAGGCCTCACAAGCTGCTGACCCCTCCCAGTAAAGAAAACAGAAGTTGTGCTTCCCGCTTTCTGTTGGCAGTACGTCGCCTGCAGATGTCTCCTACGCGGGGACTTTAATGGATAATCCATACCCTTGAAGTGGAGTATATCATCTGCTCATTACCTATGATAAATCATTTGCAAAATATCAAAATGCTTAAAGATTGTCATATGGTCTTCATGAATTGCTTTGCAACACACACACTTCTGTCTATTAAAGGGGAAAATGTATTCACGGCAGATCCAGGCAGAGCTATCAAATTCTGCTTTATTTACAGGCTGGAGTACAAAGCTATCAGAGACTCACAGCAGTGCAGAGAGCCACCTCCTGCCCTGCCATTACCGCCCTTCGAGATAATCTGACCTCAGCTATGGAAACTCATTAAGGTCGTTAGGAAGCACGCCAGCTCTCCAGGGAGCCAGCTTCTCGTAGATTAAAAAAGGGAGCGAGCGCTGCTAACTGCGCACTTACCCACATCATACAAGTGCGCTAACCTCGGGGAGAGAGTAATCTAATATATTCTCAGACAATTTAAACTCATTTCAATAAAAAAAGAATTAGATGGAAGCAAATGGCAGAGAGAGCAGATGTTACGGTGTTTGTGACACCCCGAAGAACAAGCTGATAGCGGCGTAGGGGACAGTCAGCGATTCCAGCAAGGCGGGAGGGAAGGAGTAGGGGGCAGAGCAGGGCGGGCTGCTCCTGGCTATGGGCAGCACTGCTCACCAGGACCCCCCCCTCCAACAGGGCCATCGGCCTCCCCCCTGTCAGGGGGGAGTGCTCCTTTGGTAAATACCGGCATCGTTATAAATATTCGATAAGCCCGAGAACTGCAGCGCATTAAAAAATGATAAGGCCCTACTTCCCAGGCAGGCACCGCTCCGTGCTGCTGCCCTGGAAGAGGTATTTAAAACAGGACGTCAGCGAGGGCTGACAGAGGTATTTGTCGTGGGGCTGATGAATAGGTAGAGAACCATTCGATACCACAAGGACGGATCGGTTCATCACAGAGCGGCTCAGACTGAGCGGTAACGTACAGCCACCTCCATTGCATCCGTTTGTAAGAAACTCATGTCGTTACACCACGCGTGCCGTTCCTTACTCCATTTCTTTCACTGGGTGAAACTAACGCGGAAGAAGTGTCCACGTCCTGCTGAGTTTTGGTAGCTCCCTCTCAGCCTCGCTAATTTCCATTAGTTAGGGATGTGGTTATGAAATACGATGACAACTGAGCACCCTGCAAGCACTGGAGTCCCCACGCACAGAACAGCCGTGGTACCAGTGCACCCCAACTGCCCAATCCATCTGGCTAACTGGGTCAGGCTGCCAGAGAGGCAGTGTCAGTGGGTTTATTAAAAGCTGTTTTTGCTGTAAGAGGGACCGCGTTTATGTTATCATAAATTGTCAACAGTTGGTCAGATCCCCACAGGGAGCGGATCGATATGCAGCAGAGGGGAGAAAGTGCTGAGGAAGGAAAAGCGATGCTCTAATTAGAACAAAATTTAAGAGTCCAGAGGTACCAATGACAGTGCCTAATACGTTACAATTTATCGACGCCCTCCAATTCTTGGTGTCACTGTGCTCAGAGGCAGCTGGGTGTTAACAAAGCAGAGCAGAACACAGGGCCTTGTGCAGCCTGCATGCCATGGGGCTGTGCCCCAGCTGGCTCAGGGCCTGCAGGCTTTGGGGTCAGACCAGGGGGCCACTAACCCTCAGGGACAGGGCAGTACCCAGGCCCAGGACCCTCCACAGCGCTCAGCCCCTCCAGCACAGCAAAACCCCAGCCCAGGGCCATGCCTCTGTCCCCTCACCTCCCCAGACCCACCCTTAGAAGGCACCAAGCCCGCACCCAGCCTGCCTCATTTCTCGACTCCTCGCAAACAAGGAGCAATAAAACTTAATCACTTGAAGCTCCAAGTTCTCCTGTGTTTTCTAGCTGCCCCCACCACCCTCCCAGCATGAAGGGCAGCAGACTTGCTGTTTAATAAGTGGCCATAAAAACCCTTTGGGATTGGAGAAATATCAGCAAACATAATAAACAGAAATATATTAACTCTAATCCTGCAAAGCCCTCGGCGATATTAATATCTGTTTAATGTAATCACCTATAAATAAGTGATGACCCTATGATTCGGTACGACATCTGTCATCCCTATTTCCACACAAGCAATTATGCTTCCTAACAACTAAGAGAAGCTCAGCTCCTTTGCTTTAGCGACCACCTGGCATAACACGAGGTCTTGAGGCTCTGTGCCAGGCTCTGTCCCCACAGTGCCCTGCAGTTCCCAGGATGATGGCAGCACTGCCTGGAGCTGGGGCTGCTGCATGCCATGCAGTGCTGTGCAGGGAAAGCAGCAAGGTACAGGAGCAAGGCACATCCCAGAGACACAGGGCCACCCCAACCCAACGCCAAGAGGTGTCTGTAAAGGGACTGAAGAACACTCACTCAGGCAGAAAGCCTAGTAATAAATTTATTGTATTTTATTATGTTTCCCCCCCCCCTTTTTTTTTTCTCCACTGAATTCCAATTCCTCATATTCACACTCCTCTTTCTGAAAGAAAATGGTTTTTAAACATAAAAATAGAAATTCTGCATATTAAAAGTGCATACACCTTGAATAATAAAACATACAAATAAATAATAAAAGGCATTGACACAGTCTCATGCACTTGTCCTCAAATAATTTAAAATTTATGGTACAATGTTCAATCCCAAGTAAAGACAGCCTGCTCTCCAGATTGCTGTACAGTTCAAAAACATTAAAATACAGAAGAGAATATCAAAGGTGTGGGCAAACCCCACGTCCCAGTATCGGCGTACAGTGATGTGACATGCAGTTTCCAGAACCGTAGATATTCCAGTGTAAAATCTGACGCTGTGTCCAGAAGAGAAACTACATTTGTAACAGGACTTAAAATTCAATTTTAACCAATGGTGAGGCACAGTTGGTGAGCAAATCTGTACAAATTAATACTTGGAAGGCCACAAGAAAATAATGTAGCCACTTGTAGCCTGTATTCCCTTGTGTCACCCTACCCAAGGCAATGTAGCACCTAAAAATATTTGCTTATTGCACTGCACAAATGCCATAGAAACCTAACGCTCACTTTCTCGCAGCACGTTGTGCTGCAGGGCCTAGAGTGAAACAGAATTGGTGTTTACACTTAGTTTTAATCTGTGTCCTTAAAACAAACAAAACAAAACAAAACAAAACAAAACAAACCCCACTATTTGCAGATAAATCGAGTGCTATCGCCTTTAAAGAAATAGAAGACTTCCTAAGCCTTGAGACCTAATACAGATATCGTGCAGGTCTTCAAGTACCTTTATTTTACAAAGTAAAGCTCCTAATAGTAGATGCCTCATGGTGCTTTTGTTAAGAAAACCACGTAGTAGTACTTTCATCTCACCACAGATTAAAACTAAATTTCAGTTCCCTCCACAGGTAACGTTGGATGCCGCCAAATTGTTTCAGATTAGGAGGCAATGACAAAAAGATAGGAGGAAAAAAAAAAATGATGACAGCAAAACCGATTGGAATGTCATTTCCCTCCCCTCTCTGTGCTGGCTGAGCCCTGGGCACAGCCCCCGGGGGCACAGCCCTGCCCCACAGCCCCTTGTCACCACCCAGAGTGTGTCAGCAAAGGTACACAAAGCGGCAGGCTACATACAGAACGCTGAGCAGGATTCCCCTGTTTTAAGAACAAAAAAAAAAAAAACCAAAACAAAACAAAAAAAGGAAAAAAAAGGAAAAACAGAAAACGATACAACACAGAAAACCAGTTTGTTCTCATTTCAACGTTTCAAATTCCTTTGACATTATGCTGCACTCCAGCCTTGTCAGTAATCCCGAATTCTGCAAAGGAAAGAATCAAAGATGTGCAAATAAAGCAGGAAACCAGGTACATGCTCCTATGTGCCAACACGGCGCTGCACCAAGGAACAGAAGCACAGAGTCAAAGCATGCTCTGGTGCCCACCAAGCAGCTCTGGGTACTGAAAGCACAGACTGTGGTTCGTATTAGATGCTTGCATAGATAACAAGTGCATGCATTTGAGTACAGCGAGAGAACTGCCATGCAAAACTGCCTTTGTTACTCAGAAAAAATGGTTGACCATGCTCAAGTTTCAGCTTTGGAAAGCAAACAACTCTGCAGCTAGGAAGGATGAGGGCACTTGCAGTGGAGTAAGTGTATTGTCATTAAGCTGCTATTTTCTATCCTAAGCATTTTTATTTATTTATTTTTTACTTAGCCATTTTTGATAAGTTTGAAAGGGTTAACAATTGATACACCCAAAGTGAGACATTTACAATTTACTGAGAACTGCAGGCACCAAATTGTCTATCAAACGTGATTAATACAAATAAAAGGTGCCTCTTTAAATACACATCGTTGAAAATGTGCTTATAATTTTGTATACTACTAAACACTATCCAAAAGACAAAGCCCAAAAAGGGTAAAAACAACACCTGTGACTCCAGCAGAGCTCTGGCACTGGGCACAGACCTACCCTCCACCACTGGTGCAGCCATGGTTTTGACAGCAATCAGGCATGGCTTCACACCCAACAGGAACACTGCTGTTTCCTGGGTCCACATCCTTCAGCCCTCTCCTATCTGAGGAAGTTCCTATGCTGTTGGGGATCTGTGACAGCGAGCAGAGGACGCAGGGTGCCAACAAGTAGCTACTTCCCAAACTGCTGCTTTACAGAATCGACACAGCCACAAGAACAGGGACTGCATCTTCCAGCTCCTAGACAGGCAAGCTTTGCACGCTGTGCCTGATGTGTGCCTTATATTCAGCAAGAACTACAGCACACCCTGCTAGATCAAAGCACTTTGCTCGAGGACACCCAAAGCCGAGCCCTCCTGAGCCAGAAAACGCACTCTAAGACAACAGTTCAATGGGAAGGAAAGGACACTGTCAGCATCAGCTACTCAGCCCACCCCATGCTCGTTTGTGGTGCAAGGAGTCCACGCATTGGGGCTTCTGTTTTCAAAGGGACAGGTAGAGATCCAAACGGGCAGCGTACAGAGAGCAGCCAGTGCTGGAGCTGGCAGTGACTGCCATCAGGAACTACGGTAAGCACAGAGAGAAGAGCTGGATGCCTTCTCACAGCAGTGCAGAGATTGGACCGTTACTCAGCCACAGGAACATTTGGCACCAGACCTCTCATCCCCACTTTGTCCAAATGGCAGCTCTCACGACCACTCTCGTGCCCCAAATACAGACATACTAACCACTGGCCTTCAGCAAAACACCTCTTTGGACATGGCTTCAAATTTCCTTCAGCACAGGCATCAGCAGAAGACACCTCAAAAACTGTACAACCAGCTTCCAGTTTAAACTCTTCCAGTGAAAGATGGGTGACACCAAAAGAAAAATGTCATTTGATAAAAATAACCTGTCACAAATGTCCCACGGTGAAGTGCACAGAAAACCAGGTTCTGTCTTATTAAAAGGTATCAAACCAAGTCAGCAGTAGCTTCCAGAATTACATTCTTGCTAGAGGAGTTGTTACATTGTAAGAGCCAACACGGTGCAAGATCTTAATACAGATAAAATCTTAAATACTTCAATATCGACATTACAGGGAGTAATTTAAGTACCACAATGTGAAGCAAGTCCTATCTGATCTGCTGGATACAACAAAAATAATCCAAGAATAATCCGAGTTATACATATAAGAAGCAAGGAATGCAATCTTTGCTTCTTGTTGCTGCACTAAATGAGAAGGAAACAACGCAGAGAAGAAATAGATCAAGATGGCTGTGTTTAAGCTTAAAAATAGTCCAGGGCACAGAGTCCAACAAACACGCATGCCACCGGCACTGCTTCTGTGCTGCACAAAGGTAGGTCCTGCAGAGCACAGCTGAGATGGAGCAAGGGCCGTGCTGCAGGTAGGCTCATGGCCACACACCAGCACAGCTCTGTGGCACCCAGAGCCAGCTCCTCTGTGCCAAGGTGACAGCTACCTCAAACTGAGCACACTGAGCTCCAAAGCCTGCTGCCAAAGCAGCGAGCTGGGTAAGAAGAGGATCAGGGAGCAGCCGTGTGCCCAACGGCCCGAGGTGAGGCTCCTCGCAGGGACCCAACAGCAGCTAAGAGTGCAGGTGGAAAAGGCCAGCTGAAAGAAGTGCTGATCTGAGGGCCACTTGTTGCAGTGCCAGCAAAGGTGTGCCAGCAGGGCTGCCCCACACAGCCTGGAGCAGCTTTGCCCACTGAAGCAGGCAGGGACCCCACCAAGAGACAAGCACACAACAGGCTGCTGCTGTACGTAAAGGATATGCAGAGCATTAATAAAAACTCATTCAATTAAAAAAAATAAAAACACCACTGTACCACGTACATATAAAAGGACTCAAGGAACACTACTCCTAGAAGGAATTCTGAAGAGCATGAGGACTCTCCCCTTTCAGAAGGGCATGTAAACAAGGACATCACCATTACCCCTGACAGAGCCCACCATTGCCACAAGGCCCAGCAGTGCTTCACCCCAGTGCCAGGCAGGGCGGAGTACAGCAGTGCCACGCAGCACGGCTGCTGCTCAGCACCTGGCACCACAGCCCACACAGGACAGTTTGCTCAGAGCAGGCAGAGAAGGTGAGACAACTCTTGGCTTACCTAAATATCACTCCTACAAACAGCGGATGCCATATTCACACTACAGTTAAGCATCTAAGCACAGAAGCTGCTTCTCAGGCGGTACAGCGGTGCTCTGTACAGCACCACTGCCATCCAAACACAGACAGCTGTCTCCCATGGCACTGTAATGACCTCCACCCCATGCTTCCAGTATGAGCTGGCGAGCAGCTGCTGCTTAGTGACTTCCATCACTTAGTACAGGATTTAGGAAGAGAGAAAGCAATTAAAGAGGACAGGCTAGAGGCTGTCTTAGGCATGGACAGAGTAAAAACTCTTCACAGACACAGCAGCAAAAAAATACTGCAGATTCCATTTTATGGGGGGAAAAAAAAATCTTTGCTGTTGGAATGCAAGAATGGCATCTATTACAAAGACACACGTATGCAGACACACAGGTACCTTTCTGTCCATCCACTAATGCTAGTCCCTCCTATACTGGCTGAGTATATACCTGAGAAACAACATTAGTGTTGAGATATTGCCCTTTAGAAAGCTTGAAAATGGAAGGGAGTAGGGAGAAAGGGTCGAGAGAGAGCGTAAGCAGCGGCAGTCTGTCCTGTCCGGTTTCCTTTGCATCCTCCCAGCTCAGAACAAGGCTGCACACCGGTGCAGAAACAGCCCGTTCAGAACAAGACCAAAGGAATATCAGTTCACAGCTCTACAAAGCACGCCAGTGTCAGTATAACCAGGTTTCAGACTTTGAGCCTGAAAAAAGTTGTTGCATTTTCTACAGGGACTCCTGTACAAGTGCTATGGGACAGCTGCATTCACGTTCAACGATGACTCCAGCTAGCCTACTTGCATCAGTGCTGGCTGCCTGTGGCTATTTGGTTTGATGGCAGAATCAAAAGGCGCTTTAACAACTTGCAGTTAACTTCTCCTCAAAACATACATTAGGCACATGAACAAAACAAAACAAACAAAAAAACAAACAAACAAGAGCTCAGAATAAATTAGCTTCTCAGCAGAAAAGACACCTGGATTGCAGCATTTCACTGAGGTTCCAGAGAAGGCCGTACAGACACCTGCATGCTGGAAGGTAACCTTTTCAGTGGCTTGTCTGCAGTCTGCTTGCCACTGGAAGGAGGAGACCGGGCTGCGGGATCTAGCAGGGAAGACTTGGACTTGCGGCTGGATAGCAGAGAATGTTTGCTGGGCGCGGCATCTTTTGGGACAAGTTTTTCTTTTGCAGTAGCATTGGCATTGGTTTGAGAGGCGGGTGGGACACCACCTTTCTCAGATTTGTCCTCCAGCACGTTTTTGCTGGCTGATTTGGAGCTGCCACCCGCAGCCTTTTTTGAGAGCATCGTTGTCTTTCCCAGGTCAGCTGACCTACGGGTCTCCTTCTGCCTTAAGGCCGATTTAAAGAAAGACAATCCTTTCTCTTCTGATTTGCTGTCCCTCTTCAAACCAGAACGCATACCCACATTTGGGGAGCGCAGGTTCGCCATAGAGGAGCTCCGCATGTGCTTGCTGTCTACTGCCCTGCTGTCGCTCCTGGAGTGGCTGATCCGTGGGGAGCTCGTTCTCGAACTGCTGGTAACGCTCGTTTTATCTGACCCCAGGCTTATTTTAGAGCCCTCCCTGCTGAGGCTTCGCTCTGAAGTCCGGCTCTTCCCAGCAGAAGAGCCCTTAGTCAATGAGCCTGACGCAGCTTTCTTGGCAGCCGTGGAGGAAGGAGAAGAACCTGACTTTTGTTTCTGTTGAGCCACTGTGACAGCCACCTCAGCAGGCTTGGTGCTGTGCTCTTTCCTGGCCTGGGTGGGTGCAGGAGACCCGTGTCGCCCACTGGCCCTAGAGGCATCAGTCTTACTCCTAGACCGGGAAACCTTCTGGGAACTCTTGAGGGGAGGAGGAGAAGAGCGAGACACTTTAGTCTCTTGGGTAGATAAGACCGTCCTTCCTTTCCTCAAACTTCTGTCTGCTTCAGAAGTTCCCTTGGAGCTGTGAGCTTTCTTTGAGGTTCCCTCTGCTTTCTCTGGAGCCAGTCCTGTCCCACTGGGGGCTTTCACCTCCTTGACTGGAGAGCTATCCACAGAATCACTCTGATCAACAAAGGCGATTTGATTGTTGTTATCAAAAGGGTCCAAAGCAGGGTGATTCCTGTCTGGCTGCACAGAACTTTTACCAGGCCCATCTGAAAGATCTGAGCTCGATGTCCTTACAACAGGTTCTTCCCTGAATGCCCCTTCCATGACAGCCAAGGGGGCCCTGCGAGCTGCCTTGTGCTCTCTCCGGCCGCCATCACAGGGTTCCAAGTAGCTGCTAGAGAGATTCCTCAAGCTGCCAAAACAAGAGGTGGAGACTTTATCATCAGCAGCCTCCCCAATCTTCTCCAGGGTGGAAGCAGAGGTGTGTACAGGGGAATCTCCAGAGAAGCGAGATGGAGAGTTGGAGCGCATCTGCAGTTTTGCAGAGAGTGACCACGAGGGCCTGACACCATTCTCACTCACGGCCAGTGGGCTGGTGACAGAAGATCTAGATGACAAACTCTGACGCTGAACACTTCTTACAAAGGGCCGAGTTGAAAAACCTCCTGCAGAGAAAGAAAGCAACGCCATCAGTCTGAAAGCAGTCAGTTTATGCCACCCATCCAAGGACTTGGATGACAGAGTCACAGAATGGTTGAGTTGGAAAGAACTCTAAAGTCCCCTCAGCCTGCCATTGGCTGCCCTCCACCAGTTCAGGCTGTCCAGGTCTCCATCCACGGCCTTGGGCACTTCCAGCTCTTGGCAGCTACCTCTAAGTACAGAATTTCCTCCCAGCACCTAATCTGCATCTCCCCTCTTTTATTTTGAAACCATTCCTTAAAAGAGTCAGACAGAGAAACCTACACCACACCGTGCACCTGTCTCTTCATACCTGTCATAGGCACAGTTTCTTGCACAAAAGCCAATGGATTTAACAGGCATCCACCTCTCTCAGCTGCTAAAGGAACTGTTCCTTATAGGCACCTTGAAATTGAAAGACTGGCAGCCTGAGAAATCCTTTTTGACCCAGCTCCCCCCCTCTGCACACCGCAGTGTTAATACACACCATCATCCTCACTCCTTTCTCCAGTCAGCTCTACCGATTCCGAGAGTGAAGCCAGAGACGTGCGCCGCGACGATGCTGCAGAAGCAATGCTGGGCTGCTTGCTGCCAGGAAGACGGCTGACCCAGTGCTCACAGAGCGAGGAGCTTGTGGAGCCTGCAAGCAATAGGACAGAGATATCAAGCCAGGAGCACAAAGCTGCAGAACGTGTGAACCCCTGGGAAGATCAGTGTCAGGTATGTACTGCCCCAGCTTCACCTGCCCCCAGCTCACCCCAGATTCCAAACCAACACATTCAGCTGCTGGCTGCTTACCCAAGACCAGCTACTCTGCTAGTGGGAATGAAACAGCATGGTGATTTCCATGCAGGCAGCAAAGAGCACATGGCAGCAGAAGGGGCTCCCCCATGCCCACAGCTCCTTGGCCATAATTAGCCAAGAGAGGGTGAGGAGGGGACAGAACACACGGGATGCTTCCCATGTCTCCAGAGCATATGCAGAGGACTCATACTAGGCTCACTGTGAATTCTGAGACAGAGAGCTGAGCTTTAAGCAGAGATGAGCAGAGAAATTATTCAGTTCTATATGATAACCACCTCCTAACAAAGCCAACAGGGCTTACCTGCCACAGAGCTGTTAGCAGACCACGATGGGATTGCTGTGCGTCTCTGGTAGAAAAGAATATATGCTGTCTGCTTGCAGACTTCATTTTCAGAAAGCTGCTGAACATCACTGTCATCAAAGCAGTACCACTGGCCATCAACCGAGTTTTTGCAATATGCTGAGAGAAACATTACCATTACTTTCCTCACTCCTACTACTCTCAAGTTTGCTGTATGATAAGGTCGCGTTTAAATTATCTGCTCTGATGGACTCAGAAGAGAGTGAAAGGGATGGATTTATTCATGTAACATCCTCTTCCAGTCTGACTAGCAAGAACGAAGCCTGAGATGACCAGAATACAATGAACAGCTCGCATTTCAGGATGCCCTTTTTTCAGTAATGCTGCTCAGAACAGAACACCACTTGGGGTGGCTTCACTCATTTCACGTTCTGTTCTTTGTGGTGAACTGTTTCCATCAGTGAATCTCCTCCTGCCTGAGCCCACCCAGGACAGAGCAGCCCAGAGGCATCCATCTGAAGACAAAACCAAACATGTACATTTTCTGTGTTGACTGAAGGACATACAGATCCTATAACCACCACAGAGCTACTGAAACATGCAAAGAGGAATTCATAAATGGGCTGTGCACACAGGTAATGTGCAAACACTTTATATATAATAGTCTCTTGCAACTACAAAAGTGAGAAGGAACATTTTTAAAACATGGTGTTATTACTCCCAAGGGAAAATAGCACAGAAATGAACATACAGGAGGATCTATGGGCTCTACTGGCATTGCTCCATTTCACAGTCATAAAAGTTACTCCACCAGTATTACACAGCGAGCCCTTCTGAGCTGAGCTAGGTCATTTTGTCAAAAAAGAGGAAGAAGCCACAGACAGAATAAAAAACAGCTGTTTTCTTTCTGAAAGGACATCATACTGCAGGGAACTTGCCTGTATAGTGTCCCCCTTGCATGGTGCCGTGATGATTGCAGACTGCATACAGGTCATAGATATAATCCTCAGGATCCCTCCCAAGACCATAAGGTCGCCTCCAGGGTGACCAGTGGGAAGGCAGACTCCAGCTGCTCTGACTGCGTTTAACAACGTGAGGAGTCATGTCCAAACCACTCAAGGGAAATTTAACCATGTTTTGAAGTTTCATCCTTCGGTCTCCCTCCTGCGCAAACAGAGGACAGCATGAACTGCAAGGACAGCAAGGCCTTTTCCCCAAGGATGGGGAAAACAAAAGCCAGGAGAGAAATGCACAGGAACAGGCAGTGCTGCTGAAGAGGTGCTCTTGTTTAGCCAGAGAATGACCTGACAAGCAGTCCTCCAGCATCGCTGCAGACATCCTTACCTGTCTAAACCTTTTGAGGTGTATGATGAGAACATCAGGTAAGGTCCAGAGGCTCAGTGTGATGCTACCCTGCTGTAGCTGCTTGCAGTGCGGGCATCGCCATGCATCATCTGGGGCAAGCTACAATGAAGAGGCATGAGCTGGTATTAGTTTCCAAATTCCAAGGCAGCTGCTGCTGCTGCTCTGCTGCCCAAGGCTCAGTGCAGGCACCAGTCCACGAATCCCATCTATCTCCAGCATTCATCAAGCTTCAGGATTCCCAGTGATGCCTTTCAAAATAGCAAGGTGGAATTCACCTATAGCTGCTGTGTAGATAAGCTATTTCCACCTTTCAAAGCCCCAAGTTCCTTAGAAATGAACAAAAAACAAAAGCAGCCTGAGTAGAGGTATCCTCACAAGAAAATCAGTAGCAGAAAAGGCATCTGAACAAAAGGAATATAGGTGTACTTCAAAGTTAACTTCTGACACCACGCCATCCTCTGAGAAACCTTTTACTCTATACATCCCAATGGCCCAGACTTATAAGCTGCAGAAACTATCACTGTCCACCAAGGAAAATATATCATTTCAAAGATGAGCATGACAACCATCTCCAACCAGAGCCCCCACACAGAAAATTTAGAAGGCAGAGAGCTATAAAACTGTCAAGACATTCCTTTCACCACTGAAAGAAGTGACAAGAGCAGCTCTGAAATTATTAAAGCCCAATCAGAGGTCCAACAGCTGACCTCTGGGACCATCCTCCTTTTTACAGCAGGTCACTGACCTCTGGCAAAGAGACACGGATCACTTGCGCATTCCAGGCAAAATCCAGATCAGACACATCTCTAGCCTGCCCTGGGGCATAATGTCACTGCTGTCCATTTTACCTCCTCACACCAAGAGCACATGACTCGTGCTCTTGCAGAGTCCTGTCCCTGGGAGCCCACGTTGCAGGACCTCACTCAGCACAGGCTGCCTCACTCAGCACTGGGAGAATATAACTGCTCCAAGACAGAGCAGCACGTTCCCATGAATATGCCATAACGTTTTAATCCTTTATCTGCATGTCAGAAAAGGACAATGCTGTTCCACAGAAGGAAACAGGAACTTGCTCTTCTGTTCTGCAGTGATAAACATCAGGGGTGGAAAAAGAACAGTACTGCCCACAGCTTTCCCCTCACTGCAAAAAAAAGAAACCAAACAAAAACAACCTGCTAGCAGGACTGCTAACTAGTGCTGTGTTAACAAATTTATTCTCCTGCCTCAACAAATCCATACTTGAAGAAAACAGCCGCTCTGCTGAGTATGGCATTCAGGCAGCACACAGACCAACCAGACATCCAGAGACATGGCTGCCATACAGTCCTGTCCTACCTGCTCCTCTTTGGTGTACAGTTGGAAACACTGAGATAAAGTGCAGGTCTGAGGTTGGTGATGAAGCTCTCTCTGCTGGCGGACGCTTTCAGAGTCTGGAATATACTCATCCTCTGTGTTCACAAACAAGCTGCGGAGATACAACACGTTTACCAGCACAGCCACCTGCTTCCTCTGCTGCCACTGAGCCAGAGTGGAGATAGAAACAGAATTAGCAGCTTTTTCCTGGATTTGTCCTATCACATGTGAGCAAGAACTGCCTGGAAAGAGACCCCTCCAGAGGAGCACAACAGAACACAGGAGCAAACAGCTTTGGTGGCACCTGCTGCAGTTTATGTCAGATGGAAAAAGCTGCTCACTGCCCACAACATATCTCAGGTGAATATAATTCCTGAGGAAAGGAGCCACAGGTAAGACACGAGCTCTGTAATTCAGAACCCCAGCTACAGAGCAGAGGGCTCCAGAGGCCAGAGCAAGCCCACCACATACAGCCCCCGCCTGCCCCCCACAACCAGGGCATGGGTGCAGGTTCTGAAGTCCAGTGCATGCTGGGAGGTCCCAGTTCACACAGTGCCATCTGCCACAAGCCAGAGGTCAACACACTTCACAGTTTTCTATCTCATACTTACAAATCTTTAGTTTCTTTGTCCCATTCTACGACTAATTTCACATGAGCAGTTCCCCCCTGTCCACATGACTTCAACGCCCTGGAGAGGAACAGACACAAGTTAGACCATCTTGGAATCTGACACCTACATTATCTTTCATATGTATACAACTCATTTTGCCCTTTACCTTCCCCACTACTATCCAAATGAAGTTTAGAAGGAGAAAAGGAATGCATACAGCATAAAGCTTGGCAAAGATAGAACTGTATTTACTTAAGTACTTAACTCTGAGAATAAATCTATGTTTATTTATGGAAAGGGCATCTTAAAAAAAAACTTCTGAGGAATAGTCAAGAAAAAAAAATTGTATGGGATGCTTTTATTCTCTTCTCTATTTGCAGGGAAGACAGATTCCAGATGGCAAGACACACCACTGAGCAATCCTGACAACTCCTCGAGGACACTTGGCCGTTCCCCTGCACCTTGTTCCCCTGCACACACACACACACACACACACACACACACACACACACCAGGACTGCCCCTTTCCCTGTGGCTGCATCCCAGCTCCCAGCCGACAAACCTCCCCCTGCCCCGGAGGAGCAGCACCACCTACCTTTCCACTGTTGGATGGCAGAGGGGTCGCTCCTCCTGAGGTAGCAAATACGTTATTCCCACAACACTGACCACTCGCAAGCTGAATGGACAGACCTGCAACAAGACAGCAGAAGCCATCTGAATGACTCCAATGCAAGTTACCTGGCTCCCAACAGAAGCAGACGCTGAGTTCAACTCTGAACACGTTTTATGTAAGAGTGCCCGAGATCCAGCTACACCAGGAGCTAGCAGAGGGGTGCAGACAGCAGCTGATGCTCTGCACTCCAGGCCTCCCCTGCAGCGACCAGACAAGCAGCCCCTTCACATCGCTGCCCAGAGAGAGCCCTCAGCAGAAACACACAACCACTAAGCAAACCCTGCTGCTTTCCTCGAGGCTAGCAGCACCAGCCAAGGGATTTCCAGTGCAGACAGCAGCACTCATTTCCCAAGTGTCTCTTGGGGGTAAGGAAAGAAGCGAAGCACGTAATTTCCTTCACCTGACCAGTCTACTCTTACCTGGAACACTCAGCAAATAGCAGACAAAAACATGGGTAACTTGGACGTTACTGCACAAACAAATATGAGAAAGCACCAGCGTAGCACATGCATTGCTTCCAGTACGCAGTTTTCCTGATCAGGTCAATCACACAGCACTGGACAGGTCATAGAAACTGAGCCATATGCCTCACCTGCAAGCAGGCTGCAGGCCGCAGGAAATACTGCATCTTCTCCAAGATTTCCTTCTGCAGAATATCCCAAGCGATTGTTTTTTCCAAATGCAACACAAAGGGCAAGCCAAACCTAGAGAATGGAGAAGCATTTGAGGAAGATCATTTAGAAGACCATTCTTTCCAGCAACCCAGTCCCCAAACAAGGACAGTGCCACTCAGCTCACTGCTCTGCTCCTACAGAAACTCCTCAGAAAAACAGCACACATTCCACACAGCTTTGCCAAGGTCACTTCTCGCTTTTTCCCCTCTCCTGAATGCACTTAGAATTTCCAACCGTTGTTGGACGTTGTCAGACATGTTTTGAGGAACAGCAGACATGTCTCTCCCCAGCAAGTCGAACACCTTGTTGGGGCTGTCCTCACCTCTTCCCAGCAACACTAGGCCACGTGAAATTCATCAAAATTAGGAAAATTTGTCATAAACAGTTTTAGATCACCACATTCTTTAGCTCTTAACAAAAGCTAGGAAGGAGAGCTGGCCCTGTGAACCTTGTGTTTTCACTTCTCAGCAAGGAAAACACAGGTTATTTGGGAAGCAGCCACAACAGTCAGCATGACAGGGAAACTGGAAGTCACCTTTTGCTCTGCTGTCCAGTGCATGCTCTGTTACACACTAGCAAGACAATCTTTTCGTTTGCTCCTTGTCTAGTAGAGGACTGTTCCAGTTTTCCAGACACCGCTGATCCTTGAGAGTATGATACTGTTCGTGAGTGTTCAGTGCCATATTTTAAGTTATTCAGGTTATTGTTCACATGTATTCCTGAGGAAGTAGAAATGAATTACTTTATTATATCATTTACAATGTGTGTCCCCGCGGGAAACCCTCTTTGGGCATCAGGGAGCAGGTCAGTAAGGAATAGAGGCTCACCATTTTTATTAGACTAACACAAAGGCTTCAAAGAGCAATTACTTTTCACGGTGACTACTTCTTTATAGAGATAAATTAGATGCAAATGCTCACCTAACTGATTTTTCACAGTAATCTGTGCAAATACTCATAGCTTGGCTGCCTGCATGAAAGCTGAAATGACAGACACTCTACTTGTTACATTCAATAGGGAAATTTACCTTTGATTACCCTCTGTCCACCCAGGATGCAATTACTCCCTTTCTCTGAGAGAGAGAGAGACAGAAAAACTGAATTTCTTGAGCTTTAATGCAGAAAAATGCTTGCTCATTCCTAGGCCTGTTCACTCATCATTGACAATTTGATTTTAAATAACATCATTTTGGTGGCATGATCTGTTCCTTAGAAGACCCTTAAATGAAAACTAAACAGATTTCAAATTAAGCCAGCCAGGCCTGCAGAACAAGCCCAGGAAGAGGAAGAAAGTCATGTACACCACTTCTTGATAACATCCCAGCTGGCACCACTATTACACCTACTGGAATGAGACCGGACAAAGTCAGAGCTGAAATCAATACCCCAGGGAATTCACTATTTGTAGGACATAAATTATTAAGTAAGTTCACTTCCAAAAATCAAACCTCCCTCATCTAATCACCTGGGGTGGGCATGAACCAGTGTTCTCCACTTACCTCTCTGACTAAGGATACCCTCAGGCCTAAATATCTCCGGGGTCTCAAAGGCAAAAATGCAGTCACTTTCATGAATTGTGTCCAGGTCATCAGTGTCACAGAAGGAACGATGAAACCCATCATAGTACATCTCCGTCAGCACAATCTAGAGCCAGGAGAAGTGAAAACCCATGAAGCCACCACTGCTCAGTACTGCTAAGCCACACCATCTCTCTCTCAGCAGGGGCTGCCTGCTGCAGAGTGCATTCCTCGAAGCATACAGGTGTTGGACCAGTGCAAGGAGGAGGGAAGAAGGCTGCCACAGAGTAGAATACAAGGCAATGGCAGCATGCAAAGGGTTTGGTGGGATCTGACAGCCTTTTTGAACTCTTCCTGCACCCACAGGTGCCTGACAGTTCCCTGATACATAGGATCTGTGGGGTTATCAGACAGAAGGACGGCACAAAGTCAACCACTGGATTGCAAATTCCAATTCTACACGTTCAATGCTGCCTGCAGACAGGATGAATGCCTCAGTACTGCCCTCCTTTGGCAGAAGGAGCTCGGGCAAGACCAGCTCTTACCTGCTCAGTGGGTATCTTGGTTTCTGAGGACACAGCTTCCCGCAGCCTGGCCACCGTCCCAGCGATGGGCACTGCCACCCCGATGCGCATGCAGTGGGAGCACTTCCCCTGGTACACCACAGTGACATAGAGTGGCCTGCAGAGAGCACAGACAGGTCGCAGGACATCAAGCACAAGTTTGGCCTTTAGAGAACCCAGAAGGGGGTCAGCCAAGGGGCACCCAGGCTGCAGCTGTGAGGCCACACAGCCTCAGCCAGACAAACTCATCTGACTTCCAAAGACCTCTCTTCCTATATGGGCTGCTGTTACTTGTTCATACAAGTAGAAAGTCTTGGAAAAAATGCACAAAGTTAACTCTCTTGCAAGGATTTTCCAGCAAGGATCCTGTAACGCAGCTTAGGTTAATTCAGAGCAACAACTTAGAGCACTCGGAGAGCAGCAGCCACAACCATGAGGACAGCTCTTCCAAGTCGTCTCCTAAAACTAAGTCCTGCCTCCAACAGCACCAAAAGTAACACCTTGAGGTAAGTGCACAATGGAGCAGCGATCCTACAAGGAAACTCCCTGGAAAGCCCACTCAGCCTCCACTTAGTGGTGGACCAGTGACTTTGAATCAAACAGGACAGCTTTCCATTTAGTATTTCCTTTCATCACTTTGTTCCACTGCTTCTTGCACTGCATCCACAGCATCAAGTAAAGGAGTCACACAGCTCAACAACCCACTGTATAAACAGGTGCCTCACTGTTATGCAAGAAATAGGCAAGATACACTCCAAGACACTGTTACATACCGTGTGTGAGGCAAAGGAATCGGCAGAGAGATGCAAAGAAAAGGGTCAAAGGTATTGCTCTGCTTCTGGCAATGAGGGCACGTCAGAGAGGACCTGGTACAAACACCAACAACAGGACAGTTACACATAATCTCATTGGGAACAGATAAATCATCACATCACAAATAAGCATCTCCACGTGTCACACTTTTCTTCCTCTATACAAAGTGGCTCAGCACAGAGACAGGACAGACATAACTGCTGTAAAAGGATGGTACTGCATTTCTAGATCATTTCAAAGTAATTAGTCTCAGAGCTCATTAAAGGGCATGTGAGGAAAAGACTTCACTCAAGACACTGAACTGGGCTTTGAGTAAGCATCACTCCAAGATTAATAATTCACCAACAGCAGCTCCAACGTGAAAGACCTGAAAGGATTTCTCTTTGAAGAGAAGGGAAGTGATGGGAAAGAGACTGTGCCAGTCTGCACTACAGGAGCAAATCTCTTACTCAGAAGAGGACAACTCCCAACAGCACATCTCTCCTTCCGAATCAACCTGCACCTTACACTGGCAGTGTTTTACACTAAACATAAGGTTTCTCCTCTGTAGAAGAAAATCTGGCAAACACTGAGGAGAACACCCACTAATTCAAGTTCCTATAGCAGCACAGACACAAGCCATTGAGGAACAATGGAATTAGTTCTGCACTAGTTCTGAAATTAGAAAGCTCGCTTCCCAGAAGCATGAGAAAATAATCTGAAGGGACATTGAAGGATTCAACTCAGGATTCCGAAATGACAGGTATCAGGAGCTCCACAAGGTGCCTGGGATCCATCTGCAACTGCCCAGCAGCCTTCAGGCACCACTGCACCCAGCTGCAGGCTCTTGCACCTGAGCAGGCAGGGTGAGCTCCACAGCACTGAGCACCCTGGGCCTCTGCTCTGTTAACCATTGCTTTGCTTTCAGGATGTGTCAGGGCAGGTGATGAAGGGGTACATATTGTAGAATATACTAAATTTGAAGTAATCAAATTCTCTCCTCTCTGGTAAAAGGCCCTACTTTAATTTTTACTCAGCTAAAACTCAGAAACATCTGTTAACAGTCTCAACTGTACTGTGAACTAGCGTCAAGTAAAATTAAACTGGGGTCACCAGTGTGTGCAATAATACCTCAGAATTTACAAAACATCATACCTGTACTGGGCTTGAAAGAGTTCCTGCACAAAAGTACTACTGATGGGAAAGGCTGGTCCCTCAAGCAGCACATCATCCTCCAGCGGTGGCTAAAAGAAAAGAAGAAACCCCAGAAGCATAGCCAAGCGTGTAGGTGTGCACCAGCTGACTCCAGCACTCCTAGCCAAATCTGCGCCCTCTCTGACCACCAGGAAAGTGTCCAAGATTTTTAAGCAAGTGCTCTCTGCCCACACAGGTGGTCATGGGCCTGTGACCGCAGGACAGGCAGGGGTCTTGCACCAGATGCAAGGCTGGCAGCATTTTCTGCGTGTCAGCATTCTCCAAGGGTTGCGTCAGGGAGCCCTTGCCAGGGATTACTGAAACAGCTAGCTACATTCACAGGGCCAGAAACAAACAGCATTCAAACCCAAGCTTTTGTCTCATTTGAACCATCAGAGTTCAGGAGCCAACAGGCAGATTTAATGTGAAGAGAAAGATTGCATGCAAAGTGACAGCTGATCTCCCACGTAGGCTCAGCAGAATTCCTTACCTTGAGCGGAGGCATGCCGCTGTAATTCACCGCGTTGTTCAGATCCTCGTGGACTCTGTCTAGAAGCCAGAGCAGGAACTCCTGCGCATCGTGCTGGGCATTTCCACGGTACTGCATGGCATTCTTGGACACAATGTTCTGCAGAGGAACAGAGATTGCGTGCAGTAAGACAACTGGCACTACTCTGGATAAGCTTCAAGAGCCTAAGGATGTAATTCACACTTGAATTTCCAGAAAAGCCATCTCAGGAGAACATCAGCACACCCAAGGGGTTTGCTCACATCTGTTTTTCTTCCGGACATGAATGGAAAGGGCTTGAAAGTTCACCAGCAACAAAAATCTGCTCTTGCACAGGTCTACCCCTGCCCTGCAGCTCCAGGGACACCTTTCACAATGCTGACATTTGCAATGAGTCCCAGCTGGACCACACATGCTTCTTCCTCCCCACACAGCAGCCAGGAGGCTCGGAAGCATCTCTTCCCATGAGCAATCACCATCAGGAGGTGCTTCCTGCAAGGCGGCTCCCCACTCTCACTTTCACCTTCCCTGCAGCACTGGGACAGCTCCAGGGGACAGGAACCACACACAGCCACCATCTCTGGGCATCCTGACTGAATGCTCTCTGAAGAAACAGAACATGATGGGCTGAACCTGGAAAGTTTCAAACTGAGGAGCAAACAACTCCTGCTGCAGAGAAAAACAAGAACAGCTTTTACTGCTTCTTCAGGGAGGTAGGGAGCACCAACGTGACACAATGCTGGCACCAGCCACGTGCAGCACAAAGACACAGCAGCTCTGCATCCTGGCAGCACTGGACACACCGAACACCCACCGCAAACCTCCTTCGTTTCTCTGATCAGACTTCACAACAGATTTGAGTAAGGAGGCTGGGCTGCTCGCTTTATCCCTCTAAAAATGGGGTCACCAGAAGGGAGGGGTAATGAGAACAACGGGCAAGGACCGACAGACATATATTCTCTATCCTCTATAATCCACCCACCTGCTTCAAGACAGCAAAATAAAGGAAAACAGAAATAATCTGCTCTCATTACATACGAGCGTGCCCTTCTGACAGGGGATTTCCTGCCCCTGCAGGCACAAAGGCCAGCACCCTCTGAGCTCAAACATGCTAACACGGTACTAAAGCAGCAAGCAGTGTCTGGGGAACAGCCACTCTGCGCAGGGTTGGCCATTCCACTCCAGACAGAGCTGAAGGTAAAAGTGCCCTGAGCACCAAGGAGCTCAGGACTCCCAGCAAGGACTGATTTCTCACCACTCCCTCCCAGTTCCACTGGCAAAGACTTGGATGCCAGGCCCTGTGTGCACCAAGCGTGCCTACAGGACACAGGCACTGCCCCCAGTGTTCCTCCTGCTTCTTGCTGCCACTGCTACAGGCAGATTTGTTCTTGTTTGAACCTTGCAATAACGCAGCAGCAGTAGCAACTGGCTGCAAATACAGAGCTAAGAAGCAAATGGTTTAAAAATGCATAAAAACACATTAACAGCACGTCCACCAACCCCCTATCCTTTAATCCCCTGCCCCTAATCTGGGCTGCAAGCAAGGGGTGGCACATCCCACCAGGCTCCATCTCACAGGGCAGTACAGCTGCTCCAGCTGCGAGCAGCAGTGTGAGAATGAGCTCCTGGGCCCCATCGCCCTCAGCCAACAGGATGAGATCCTCCCAGGGCTCAGACACCCACAATGGAAGCGGCACTATTGGAAGTGAGGAGGGGAAAACCATAACCTTTGCAGTATATCCTGTCCCCTAATGCAAGCACCCCACAACCAAGCAAGTGCCCGTCCATCCATAAAGCTGATTTACGGCAAAGATGCATTATCGTTTTTTTTTCAGCCCAATGAAAGTTTAATCATCTATTGCTCTAAATAGATGCCATAAATAAAGCCAAGCACAGCTGAACCACTGGCCACTCCTTTGCTGCCGTTCTCCTTCCAGGTGGCAAAGACAACTGAAGGGAAAACATCAGTCCTGCGGGCCGCTGGTAGGAAGCAGCTGTTGAAAGGTGTCTGGACATGAACGGATGGAACTGGCTCACGACAGCCCTGAAACAATGACACACATGAGCAGGAAAGAGCTTATTATTTGTCTGTCATTGAACATTGCAAAGTTGGGCACGGGCAGAGATTGTGTTTTTTTAAATCCCACAGACAATTCTGTGTTTGGGTAAGCGGACACCTCACAAAGAGGTCACACGCACCAACACGGCAACTTCCCCTCTCAAAAAAAGGGATTTCCCCTCTGTGGAAAACAAAACCTGGGAAACAATACCTCCAACCTGGCAGCCATCCACAGCCCTGGGGACAGAGCCAAAGCCAGCAGCAGCCCATGGCCAGAGGGGGGCATGGACCCTCCATGGGGGCATGGCACTCTCCCAGAGCAGGGGGCCGAGGACTGGCTGCGTCCATAGGAGCTGCTCCACAGGTCACAGACATTCAGATTCCCACAGAAACAACTAATGCAGTCAATGGGTCACTCATCCCAAGTGCAGTATTCAAACCAAGAGCTTTCCAAAACTAAGCCGCACACTGTTATCACTAATTGTTGCTGGTAGCACAGGTTTTTAAAAAATGGAAATGGCAATATTTACTTGGCACAATAATCCCTGCTCCACTAACAGGGATTTGTTTTGGGTCCAGATCTAATTCTGATAATCCAACTCCGATGAGTTCCTGCAGCTCTGCTGTATTTGCTGTACACACCACAGGCAGTTTCATCTTGTAGGGCAGGAAAAGAAACCGGGACAGCACGAGTACAGCAGGTGAATGTCAATGTGCTCTGGTGTGCCACCAGCCTAGCGATGAGAAAACAACTCCACCATCCACAGAAGATCACAACTCCACGAGAGACAAAAGCAGAGGATCTGGGTATGGGTATACAATTTTCAAGCCCAATGAGTTTCAATAGAAGTTCTCCCCCTGGAGCCCCCCCGTTCCTGGCACAAAGGGCACTCTGTCCCTGCAGCTGATGGACAGAGCTCCCGAGGGAGAGCGGGACAGCGCCCTGCAAACAACGAGCCCCAAGCACGGCTCCTGCTGACACAATGCATGTTTGATGCTATTGTCACATCACCACAAAGGGAAAAAGGAAGTGCAAGCTGCAATATTGGCCCCAGTCATGAAAGTAGTGGTTCTGTTTAGGCAGGAAAATAAAAACCACCTCGCACCAGGAGAAAGTGGTTGCTCAAACCACCATAAAAGAGCACAAGGCTGGAGGGGAGGTCACCCAAAGCTGTGCCTGCCTCCTCTACCACAGTGCACACCCTCCTGGGAAGCCCACGGAGGAACCACAGCCCTGAGCTCACCACTCCTTCCCCACCAACCCATCCTGAATGACCCAGAGAAGCTTTCCCTTGAAGCACCTGTCTTCTCTGCCCCAAGAACAAAAGCTAGGGATGTCAGATTAAGCAAGGAGATAATACTTACCCTGTATCCTAAAAGGCGCTTAGCACCTGCGGATAAGCACTCAGAGAGCAGAAACGTTCTTTACCCAATTATACCCAGCACCAAAAAAAAAAAAAATCCCACACCTACAGCTTAGCACTGCCTAAAGAGCTTTGTGAGCAGCAAATAAATATGACTGTCAGTAAGCACTGCTATCGGAGTGAAAGTGCAGAATGATTCCTGAAAGCACTTCTCCTCATTTCAAACAAAAAAGAAACAGGCTTTAAGGGATGCTCTCATGGGAAAAACAGCAGTTTCCAGAGTGAAAGTGCCAACCTTCACCTTCCTTACACAAAAGCCTCTTGTTTACACCTTTGTATAAACCATGTAAACCTGCTGAAGAAAGTTTTAATTAAGAACAGTGAACTTAATAGCAGCTTCATGCTACTTAACTGTCTTCAGAGGCATTCATTTACTACTGAAAGTAATTGACACCAGTGAGGAAGCAGCCAGGTGCTCACCACAGCACTGAGGTTGCTCTGAGTAAGCCCCGGGCACAGCCCCTGCATGACACCCCCAGCATGAGGCTTTGGGACCCGGCAGGGGCCCTGATGGCTCCAGTTCCCCCCCAGCACGGACCAGGCAGGCACTCGCTTACTGTCAGTGACAGCAGCCAGCAGGCAAAGAAAGTTCTACAATGAAAACAAACTGGAACGTGGCCTGAGCTGAACGCATGGCTCTGTTTCCCTTCTTGTTCTGCCATCCCTATCCAAGCACCTCTACCCCAGGCCAGCACACAACGCTTCCTTGCCTCACGGCTGCTCTACTCTCTCCTTTATTGGCAAAAGACAGCTTCGCCTCCTCAAGCTTCCTGTTGTTATCCAAGAGAAATTCACACGTGCTGCTGTCAGGGAGCCCTCATAGGTTGGGGGGCAGCTCCAGCAGAGCCACAGGGCGGGTGGCAGCACCTCACATTCCCCACCAAATGTTGGGCCTCATTTTTCCAACAGCATTCCAGGGTGCCTCCAACCCACAGCTGCACAGAGTGCACCCACTGCAGGGCTAACCCGGGGCAGCGTGCTAGCCACAGCCAAAGGCAGAGCCAGCAGTGCCCCAGCGACACAGCGGTGGGACAGAGGGGGGTCAGGACCCCCATCCATACAGACAGCACCAGCCCCATTCAGCAATGAGCTACAGCTGGGCACGGCAACACGACAGGCATGAAACAGCAAAACAGGCACCTCCCGCATCAGGCTCAGAGTCGCTGGTGGCTTCACCCTACGGCAGAAAGCAACAGGCTGGCTGCTGAGCGGCACCTGCACGGGAGCTTCTGCCCTCCCGAGGGGTTGGGTACCCGCGAGCATCCCGGGGTCTGCACCCAAAGCAGCAACAAACCTGCCACGACCAACGGTGGGTGAGCACGAGGAGAAAACCCATTTCTCTCGTGTCAACGTAAGCACGGCCCTGGCACGTGGGAAGCAGCGCGATGCCGCCGGCCGGCTCCAGCGCAGGCCCCGGCTGCCGGCTCCGCGGCTCCCACGCCCGGCGACGCGGGCACACGGCGGCGGCCCGGTAAGCGAGCCGTGCCCAGGCCCGAGGCCCATTCCCACCGAGCAGAACCCCAGGGCCGAGACGCGGCGGCTCCCCGGGCCCGGCCCGCCTCACCTTGAAGTCGCGGCTGTGCTGCGGGGTGTACTCCAGCGTCCAGAGCGCCCGCACCAGCTGCGCCAGCTGCTCCGTCACCTCGCCGGGAGCGGGCGGCGGCGGGCCGGGCTCGGCGGGGCCGCGGAACTGCTCCAGCGCCAGGAACTCGGCGAACAGCTCGGTGTTGCTGAGGCACTGCAGGATGGCGTTCATGAAGCAGGTGTTGCCGTGGTTGCGCAGCCCCGCCACGCCGGGCACCGCCTCGGAGCCGCGCTCGGGCGGCGGGGGCTCGGGGCGGCGTGCCGGGCCCGGCGGGAGGCAGCTGCTCAGGCCGCCGGCGGCTCGCGGCGGGGGCAGGCGCGGGGCCTGCGGGCCGCGGGGCTCGGGCTCGCTGCCGTAGTGCGAGAGCGTGGAGAGGGTCTTCAGCACGCGGCTCATGAAGCCGCCGAGCGACCGCCCCGGCGCCGCGGACGGGGAGGAGGAGGAGGACGAGGAGGCGGCGGCGGCGGCGGCGGCGGGGGCCGGGGTCGCGCCGCCGCCCGCCGCCCGCCCGCGGAAGAGCCGCTTGCTGAAGGAGCGCTTCTCCTTGGCGCTGCCCGCCGGCCCGGGGCCGCTCACCCGCGACATGGCCGGGCGGCGCCGCGCGCATCGCCCCCCCCCCCCCCCCTCCCCCCAGAGCCGCCCGGTCCGGCCCGGCCCGCTCCTCGCGCGGCCCGCAGCCGCCTCACGGCGCCGCCATGCGGCGGGCGGGGCGGGGCGCGGCGTCACGTGTCTGCGCCGCCATCTCCGCTCCGGGCAGACGCCGCCGCCGCCGCCGTCGCCATCTTTGCTGAGGGCGAGGCGGGACCCGGGAACGTCGGGTCCCCACCCCTCCCCCCTGCCGGCTGGCGGCGCTCGGCGCCCGCGGAGCGCGGCGGGGGCGGGCCGGGGCGGGCCGGAGGCGGGCGGCGGGGTAGTGCCGGGGCGGGCGCCCGCAGCGCCATCTGAGCGGCGCCGGGGCCGGGAGCAGCATGGCCCCGTCGGGCCCGGACGGCCGAGGTGAGAGGCGCGGGGTGGCGGGCGACGCGGTTTTCTCCGGGCAGCGCCGTCTGACGGCATTAATCGGGGCGGGAGAGGGAAGCGTTGGCTTAATGCTGCAGCGCACGGTGAGCGTCGGATCGCGGCGAAACCGTACGAAGCGTCGGGCCGGGCTTGGGGGTACCATCCCGCTCCCGCTCGGCCGCCCCCGGCTTACAGCCCCGCTGTGCCCGCAGCCATGGCCCCCGGGAAGAAGATCACCGCCCGCATCAAGAAGACGCTGCCCGTGCGCGGCCCGCAGGCGCCCACGCTGCGCGAGCTGATGCGCTGGTACTGCCTCAACACCAACACGCACGGCTGCCGCCGCATCGTGGTGTCCCGCGGGCGGCTGCGCAGGTTCATCTGGATCCTGCTGACGCTGAGCGCCGTGGGGCTGATCATCTGGCAGTGCGCCGAGCTCCTCTTGAACTACTACAGCGCGTCCGTGTCCGTCACCGTGCAGTTCCAGAAGCTGCCCTTCCCCGCCGTCACCATCTGCAACATCAACCCCTACAAGTAAGGCCGGAGCTGGGGGTCCCGCAGCCCCTCGCGTCCCCCGGCCCGTCCCTGTGCAGCTCTCGGGCAGCCCGCTCCGTGCTGCCTTCTGCCGGAGGCGGGTCCGCTCGGCTCTGCGGCTCCGGCCAGATTCCCTTTTTCCAGGACTGGCGTTACACGCAATGCCGTCTCCTGAGAACTGCGAAGAGAGCGGCTGTCCCTCCAACTGTCACCTCTTCCGTCCCTCGCGGGATGCTCTGCCTTTTTTAATCAGCAGTGCTTTTTTCCTGCCAAACCACGCTCTCTGCCGAGGTCTTTTCCACTGCCGGCTTCCCCCGGCTCCGCGGGTGCTGCAGGTGCAGGTCACATTCCCACGTGTGCTGCTCCTCGGTCTGCCAGCGATCTGGGGGGGTTTCTCTGCAGTCAGCATCCTCCTGATGCTGACCTCCTGGTCCTTTCCCTTCACTCCCCCTGCCCACGCTGATTTAAATTAGCTGGCTTGAAGGAGATCTTCTCCGGTCTGTGACAGAGAGCGCTCCTGAGCGGTGGGATTTGTGGCGCAGCACGGTATGTGGCAAGATGAAGTGGACAACATGATTTTCTCACGTTTTCTCCGATGCAGGTACAGTTCAATGAAAGGTTATTTATCTGAGTTGGACAAAGAGACAAAAAAAGCGTTGGAGACGTTCTATGGATTCTCAGAAGGCAAGTCCAAGGTGCGGCGGGCAGCGGGTGACTGGAACAACTCCGAGAGCCTGTTCTTCACTCAGATCCCGCTGCTGAGGTTCGAGGATTCCTCCAGGACTGCCACCGACCTCCACAGTGGGCGGAAGAGGAAAGTCGAGGGCAGCGTCTTCCACAAGGATTCATCCATAGTGAACTCTGGGGATTCAAATGATATCATCGGCTTTCAGCTGGTGAGTGCCACCCTTTCCTGGCCACCATGTTCCCTGTGGGGCAGCAATGGGGTTGGGGCAGGTATCCCACTGGCCAGATCTATTGCTTGCTTAGTGGCAGCGATTAAGCTCCGTCTGCTCCTTTACCCATTATGCCGTGCCTCCATGGCTACCCACAGACCCACCTTCAGCTCTCTGGAATAGAAATGCCAATGTTGAAGTCCAGCCAGCGTAGACCTAGTGCCATCTGCAAACCTTCCCGTGGGCCTGAAACACTTAGCCAAACCATTCAGCCCCAGATGGGGGGGGTCTTTGGTGCCCTTTTGTCACTTGCTGCTAGAAAGAAACGATACCAGGCATGCTTGATAGAACACGTCGTTTCTTTCCATCTGAAACGCTTCTTCCCCTTTGTAATTGTCAGTGCGATGCAAACAACAGCAGTGAGTGTGCACTTTATACATTCAGTTCTGGTGTTAATGCTATCCAAGAATGGTACAAGCTGCATTACATGAACATCATGGCACAGATCCCGTTGGAGACTAAAGAAGAATTGAGTTATTCTGCCGAAGACCTTCTGCTGACATGTTATTTTGATGGCCTATCTTGTGACAAAAGGTCAGTGCCAGTTAACAGCTTATTTCCAAGCACAGAGAAATCTGATGTTTGGTGTTTGCTGAATTCCAGCAAGAACCGCTTCCACTTTTTAACGAAAGCAAACTTTCACGTATTAAGGAACTCCAGTTACAGTCTTCAGTTTTATTTGTCTTAGTTTCTGCTGTCCACATTTCAGATAAAACTAGATTAGTTGGACGTAATCGTTTTGGACGTAATCAGGTCCACCTGCTTACAATTGCTGCCATGCAATTGCTGTGTGCCCTGGCAGCAGGGGAAACATCCCTCAATGCTGGGGACAACAGCAGAGCTCCCAGGTGCAGCCATCAGGATAGAATTGCACTTGAACATGGCTCTGGCAGTTTTCCCACTGCCATGTGCAAAGCTGGCTGCACTCGGCTCAGCAGCTATTGCTGAATCTTTTTTGGAAGTGTTCTGCATATGTCTGTGATCATGCGAATATATGTTTTCTTGAAATTACGATGTTTGCTTGAGTGGGAGGGGAGATTCTCAGAAGTAGCATGAACTTGAATCACGAGGGTGTGATTGGCAGTGGCTATGGCATCTTTCCTGCAACGTGAAAGTCTGTGTTCCTATAGACACTAGAATGAAAAAGGACTCTGCCCTCCGTTGCCCCCTCCCTGTTGGCTCAGTACTTCTGAGCGCCCACTCCCCCCTGATAACCTCCAAAACTTTTTGTTTCCTGGTGCTGTTAACCAGGTCATATTTTCACGTAATTTCAAGATACTAACGGAGGGGAGAAAAAAAAGAAAAAAAAAGAAAAAACCTCTCCTGCTCTCTGTCTGTGCCAAAGCAGTGTCCAAACCTGCTGAGTTTCTGCCAGAGATGGTTAAAACTGCAGAGGGGGCAATGTCACGATGTTTGATTTCTCAGGCACTTCACCCGTTTCCATCACCCCCTGCACGGCAACTGCTACACCTTCAACAGTGGGGAGAACGGGACGGTCCTGAGCACCTCCACCGGCGGCAGCGAATACGGTAAGGAGCTGGCAGGGGGCTGTCAGCACACCGCTCAGCAAACTGGATCCTGCTGGAGGGTGACTGATGTGTTGGCTCTAGATGTGCAGCCTGATTGGGGAAGTGCTTGTTTGAACTAGTGCAAACTGTTGCCAGAGAATACAAAGATAATATCATTGCATCACTAATGTTTTCCATCTGAAATTACTGCTTCCCGGTTATATAACTTCTTGAAGTAATTTCTGCTCCTTCCGAGGAGACGCCGTCTGTTTGCAGTACTCGGGGCTGCGTAGGGCCACAGCTTGCTGCCTAGCACAGCAGAGGCATTGCTTGGTTCTTAAATTGCATTTAAGGCCACGCAGTGCTTGGCACACTGCTGCCTGTCCTGCCCAGAACAAATGGGCTCAGGCTCTGGCTCTGGTGTAATTCACCCCTTGACTCTCTGTCCTTCAGGGCTGCAGGTTGTTCTGTACATCGATGAAGCAGACTACAACCCTTTCCTGGTGACATCAACGGGAGCCAAGATCATTGTCCACGACCAAGATGAATATCCCTTTATTGAGGACATCGGCACAGAAATTGAGACAGCGGCGGCCACTTCCATAGGGATGCACTTTGTGAGTGTCCACAGTCTGATTTCAAGGTGCACAGTACTAGCTCTATGAAACAGATGTAAACGTGAGCTGAGATGGTGTTCAAATGTAGTTGCAGCTGGGGAGGCAGCTGGAACCCCATCTGTACAGCTGAAGTGCCCCCAGGGAAATCCTGATAGTGCTTTTCTAAGCAAAGTTCTTAGCGCAGGTAAAAGAACTTCATAAAGCTACCTGTACCAGGAATTTGCTTTGCCCTTCCTTTTCTCCATCCCTTTGGCTTTCCAGGGTTTTTGTTATTGTTTTCACAGCAGAGCCCACAGCCGCAGCACTGCAACCAAACACCTGGTTTGGCTGCAGGGTCAGCAGGGGCTGAGCGGGCCAGTGGCAGCCTGCTTTAGGGTCAGGTCCGTGGGATAAACAAACCGCAGCAGTCTGGAGGGTGCCCATCTTGTTTGGTTTGGTTTCTTGCTATCCCAGCTGTAAATAAACCTTGGTGGCAGTGGTTCTGTCTTCACCAACTTCACGAGGTGCCCCAGATTTCCCTAGCGCGGACGGGCCCTGACCCAGGGGGATCCTTCCTGCATAGAGCAGTGCCATCAGCCGAGCCAAGCATTCCCCTTTCATCTGGATGGGCTGTTAGGGGAGCTTTTAACTGCCCTTTCATCACTGTCGGGTCAAACGCATCAGCCTGCCCTTGTCTGTCCCTGGGTGTGCCAGATCGAGATAGTCCACGCATTAGAAAAGGCATTAAGGACAGGGCTGATGGTTTTAAAATGTGCAGATAGTTAGGTCTGGAAAACCTACTGTGTGTTCAAACCAGGGGGGATAAATGCTGCTACCAGAAAGCAGACAGGAGGCATCAGGATGATAATGGTGCAGAGGAGGCAAGCTCTTGCCAAACTCTATTTCTTCTGAAATTTTTACACTGTATGGGAGGAAGCCCTTGCAGATGGAGCATCAGTACTTGCTGTAAAAGTTCCCTGGCATGGTATGTTTGGGCTACTGCACATAGCAAAAAAAACAAGACTGAACAGATCCTGGTGGCTGCATCCAAATATTTGGCATGAAGATTTGGTCTCATTGCATCCTAAAGTATCGGCTGAAATAGAAGCTGGACTTGGTGCCTGCCCCCAAAGCAGCAGCCTGCACCTGAAGAGCATGGTGATGCAGGGAAACAAGGAGGCAAGCACAGTGCTGCAGCCAAGCAGGGCTGCAGGGGGCTGGCCCAGCAAGCTGCAGCTGAGCTGCTGGCTCAGCCATGCCCTCACATCTAAGGGTGTGAAGGAGGATGCAGCAGCCATGTGCCACACACAGCACTGCTCTGTAGGCCTGAGCATGGCAAAGGCCATTTTCTGAATGCAGACATCAGTGTCTGGGGTATGGCTTATGTATTTCTGCTGTGTACTAGGCCTGCCCTCCCTCTAAAAATATTCCAAGATGTTTGGAATGCAAACAAGGCATTGCTTGGTAGGAGTTTCAGTACTTCAGTTAAATATTTAGTTTGGAAATTATTTCAGTACCTGAATGAAGTATGCTTTTGCAGGGGTATAAGCCACGACAAAAATAAAAATCTATACAAAGGATCTATCATCCACCAGAGAGTACCCTCTGAGGCATTAGATTGTCTAATATTGAAGTCCAACATTTCTGTGTCCCTGCAAAGAGAGTTTTGAGCGTATTTCTAAAAGCAGCAACTTGCAGTGGCATGCCACGGCTTTCTGTTGCCAAGTCCATGCTTGCAGAGTTAGCATTCCTACAGTGAGACAGAGGTGGTGATGCTTGGTGCCAGGTGTGGCCTCAGGAACCCGTCAGTCTGCAGTTGGTGCCTCAGAGGTAGGCAGCATCTGTCACTTCCTCCAAAATGGGTCCTTTAAAGGCTCAGCCACTGATTTAAACTCCATTTGGAAAGACAGGTGAATGAATTCTGAAGCGTGCATTGTTTCAAGTCATTTCAGGCCACTTTCTTTGCCATAAAGTTGATAATTTCAGCAGAAAATAGCAGGAATATGGGGCTGGGGGAGGCATGGGCTCCAGGAAGCAGCTGTATTACCTGGATCGGGTCTCGTGAATGTGAGGGCACAGCACGTGGCACTGCAGAGCTCTTCTCTCTGGGCAGAGACTGCAGAACAGGGAAAGCTGCAAGCATTCAACAGAGAGGGTCAGAGCAGTTCATGGAAATGGTGCTGAAGGCGATACAAACATTTCACTTGGAGTGATATTGGAGAGGTGCTGTTGAGGACTGGTGGAGCTTGAAGTGCCATTCCCTGCAGAGCAGGAGCAGCTCAGCACAGCATGGGGCTGTGCAGCCCAGGGGTCTTTTCCCCAGGATGAATGGTGCGTGGTTCCTGGGACCCTGCAGTGTGAGAAACCCAGTGTGAGGATTTTCCACAGAAGCCATTCACTGTTGCAACGATACTGCCACAGCATCCTTACAGAGGTGGTACACAGAGACACCAGATAATCCAGTTAGGGCACATCTGGGGAATGGGCACTGCAAACTAAAAACTGTTTTATAATTGTTTGAGGTGGCAAAAGATAAACATGCTGTTCCAACCTTTCCCATCACTTCAGGTCTTGGAATCCTAATGAACTAAATGCTAATGAGCTAAATGTTCTACTTTCTGTGATGCCCAGAACTTGAGATTTGTTCTTTTCCTGTTCTCAGACACGGTCCCGCAAGCTGAGCAAACCCTACAGTGACTGCACAGAGACTGGTGCTGATATACCAGTAGAAAACCTCTATAACAAGAGCTACTCCCTCCAGGTAAATCGCTATTGCATTTGTTTTTATCAATTGCTTGAAAACTACCTTCATTTAAAGCTCTACAGTGTTCTGCAGTGCAGGTCTGAGATTGCTAACAGTGCAGGCACAGGGTCACTGCTTTTAATCACCAATGTAAAATGCCACAGTGTTTTTTCGAATCCAGGTTTTATTCCTAAGTGGTTGATGTTTGAAGTTCCCTTAGGCACCTTGTTAGATAAAGAGGGAACATGAGCTCATTAGGCAATTTTCAAGCAATGTGAGACTGGAAAATATTGGCCAAGTAAATGTTGCAGCTTAGTAACCCTTGAAGCCAGAAATTGTGACCTTTAGGACTCCAGGAATAACAGATACCATCTAATCAGTATCCAGATAGCAGGATGTTTGTTTGCAGAGTAAGTTTCCACTAATTTTACCTGGTTTTTGTAATTGGGTCCTCTTGGATAGTGTCAGAACGACTGAAGAATGATAACTATAATTAGCTGCTGCTGCCTTCCGCAAACCCTGTGCATCGGCTGGGTTTTTGTTTGATGAGTGCTATGCCTGAAGTCTGCTGTGCTGCACTGCCAGGATCACACAGACATTATCTCAGGCTTTAAATAACAGTTCTTCACCAGGACTCCAGGCTCAGGAGGGCTGGGGTTGGGTAAAAAAGATAATCACTTAGAGTTCTGGAAGCAAAGCAGAGATTGTGCTTGCTCCAACTGATGAAGCTGATCGCTGCCTGCGCTGCCCTTTTAACCTTTCCGATTTCTCATTTCCAAACTTGCCCCAACGCAAATCAGAGCTGTGAAAATTTTCACAAGCAAGTCACTCTCCCACCACGTTGTGATTCCACAGACTGCATGCTAATGAAAACCTCAATGGCTGTGGGAAGAACTGCAGGGCTGTGAGGGAAGGGAGCATCTCCCCTCACAAGGATTACATTGCTGTTCTTGCACTACATCACACTCTGCGGTGCTCACTGCTGTCAGAGCCTGGGGTTCCCATCCTATTGCTGCTGTCAGGAGTAGGGCAAGTTTTTGGGAGCTGGGGGCAGCGCTACACAAGCACAGGGCAGCAGCCTGTATTTCTGAGGCACTGTGTGGTTTTTCTCCACAGATTTGCCTGCACTCCTGCTTCCAGAAAGCCATGGTGGAGTCCTGCGGCTGTGCCCAGTACGCACAGCCACTGCCTGTTGGGGCAGAATACTGCAACTACAAGAAGAACCCCAACTGGAGTAAGTGCCAGCTGTTGGCCACAGGGTCCACCTGCAACCTGTTAGCCCCATTCCAGCAAAAGATCATTGCTTTTCTTTCCAGCTTTTCAAACCCATCATGTTTCCTTCTTGCAGTGTACTGCTACTACAGACTGCACGAGAAGTTCGTGAAGGAGCAGCTGGGCTGCCAGCAGATCTGCAAGGATGCCTGCAGGTGAGTCCTGCCCAGGGGAGGAGGTGTGTGGGTGCGGGCTCAACACTCACTCTCTGCCTTTCCCTGCAGCTTCAAGGAGTGGGCGCTCACCACCAGCATTGCTCAGTGGCCCTCTACCGTGTCTGAGGTCAGTTCCTGTTCTGCTCAGCTGTGACCGCTCATTTTGCTAACAGACCCCAAGGTGGGGTCCAGGGTGTGTGTCAGCTGTTAAGCTGGAGTTTGGCTGATGTCCCCGTGTGGCAGCTGGCTCACAATACACATCCATTTCTGGAGTGCAGGCTAGTCCCATGAGCCTTCCTAGTGGATCTCTGCACATGTGCACACAGCCGTAGCACTGTTCTCTGCATTTGTTTCCAGGACTGGATGCTTCGAGTACTCTCATGGGACAAAGGACAGAAAATCAACAAGAAGCTGAACAAGTAAGTTGCCATTTCTGTTTCTAGCTTGCACCTCAAGCTCAGATACAATCTCAGCAGCCTTAATGATGGCAATTGGGGAAAAAGCTCCCTTAGAGCGGCCCAGCCCTACTGGTCCAACTGGTTATTGGCATAGTTTTTCAGTATGTTTCATGTTATTGTTTCACCGAACCCCCGGCCTGCCTTCTGCTTCCCCTCAGAACGGACCTTGCGAACCTCATGGTGTTCTACAAAGACCTGAATGAGCGTTTCATCTCCGAGAACCCCGCCAACACGGTGAGTGGGAGCACGAGGGCTGTGCCACCTTCCTGCAAGGATGGGGGCTGTCACCTGGCCTTGGTTTGTGGGTTGGGGAACAGTCCTGCCCTGCCCAGCTTTCCAGGCTGCCTTGAACAGTGCAGCAAGTGGGGGGGCTGGGGGTGGGGGGTTTGCTGCAAGCCCTGGGCACGGCATCTCTGCAGCAGGTGCCCTCTGACTCTGTGCTCTCCTGTCCCCCAGCTCGTCATCCTTCTGTCCAACTTCGGCGGGCAGTTGGGCCTGTGGATGAGCTGCTCGGTTGTCTGTGTCATCGAGATCATCGAAGTCTTCTTCATCGATTCATTCTCCATCGTCATGCGGCGCCAATGGCAGAAGGCAAAGAAGTGGTGGAACCACCGGAAAAGGGATGGGACAGGCAGACCCCCCGAGGTGGGCGACGCGGAACAGCAGGGCCACGACAACCCCGCCTGCATCGACGAGGACCTGCCCACCTTCAACACTGCCCTGCGCCTGCCGCTGCCCCAGGAGGGCCACATGCCCAGGACTCCCCCCCCAAACTACAGCACTTTGCGGCTGGAGACCGCCTTCACGGAGCAGCTCCCCGACACGCTGGAGGCCGGGCAGCACTGATGCCTCTTCACCCCTCCTCCAGGTGCCAGGGTTGGAGGTGGATGCCCCCCCACCCCGTGTCGGGGTGAGAAGCGCACACCCAGCGAGCACTGAAGGGCTGTTGGGTCAGACCCTTATTCAGGGATGGAACTTGCGGTCTCTGAGCAAAGCTCAGACACAAAAGCCGAGGGCTTAGAGACATTAGGAACTTCAAACAACACCAATTCCCCAGTTAATTACTGCAGGAGGTGGTTGGAGCAGGATGCAGCACTGAACCGGGAGGACTTGCCTTAGCAACCAGCTGCATGCACCCCATCATTTGTGGGCAGGAGTTACTCCATAGTAGAAGATTGATGCCACACTGACTATCAGCACTAATTGCTCTCTGCTGTGTGGCTTGACTTGTGGGAAAAACCCCAGGCTTTCAGGAATGCAGGAAGGGGAAAGACAGAGGTTTGGAAAAAGCACACACAGTGGATGAGAGGAAGGTTCTCGAGGTGGATTTTGATTAGGATCCTGATTCCAAAGGTGACCTCAAGAGCTTGTTATTCTGGGACACAAAGTTAGGACAGTCACAGATGTGCGTGCAGAGCAAGTTACTCACAGCTTGAGTCGGAAGACCTCGGTCATCCCAAAATAATCACCTGAAAAGGGCATGAAACCGAATTCAGATTGCAGTAATGAATGGCATATCCCACAAGCTTTTTCCTTTTAGTATGGTTTGAGGCACTCAGTACACACAGCCTTAGAGCGACTGCTTGGCACTGTCTGGGCTCTGTGTGCTCCCTGCTCTGAGCACAGCATGGGGCTGCAGCTTCCCCTCCCTGGCCTGTAGCTGCCTTCCTGTGAGCTCCTGCCCCCGCAGTGCCCACTGCAGCCCATCCCCACTGCCTGCAGCTGTTGGATGTGCAGGAGCAGCCTGCACAGGGCTGGCTGCTTTGGGATTGCGTAGTGAATGTGCAAATGTGTGCGTGTGTATGTGTGTACAGAAGTTCCTTGCTTTTTCTCTCTAGATGAACTTATTTTATATAGGAAAGTGAGAATCCAGAAAGGTTCTTTCATGTGCAATAAAATATATTTTAACTGGATTATTTAAATAGCTGACAAACTGAAAAAAATAAAGATATATTTTTGAGTAAATGCTCCCTACTTTCTTTTTTTTTCATTTTTTCCTCCCCCCCCCCCCCCCCCCCACTTACTAAACCAGCCAGCAGTGCTCCTCTCACCCAGACCTGTCCTGTTCACAGCACTGGGGAAACAGACCCTGGGAGAGGCTCTGGGGTTGTGCTTCCTGCAGGGAGCAGGGGCAGCTCTGTCCTGCACTGTTGCACTGGGACTGCTGCTGCACTGCCCACCCATCTCCACCACCCCTGGGCACCCTGTGCCACTGCCTCACCACCCTCAGCATAAACAGCTTCCTTTCCTCCAAAGGACCTCTGCACCCCCGGTGGTGCTGCCGACATCGATGGGGTGGATGGTACCCATTCGGTGCAGTGACATTGCAGTGGGCCACAAACAGGTTTGAGGGTTGAATGCCTCATTAATGTAAATGGCCAGGGCTGGGGAAAGGCATCTCCGGCACGTGCCTATGGGAAAAGCCTTTGGGCTCAGCCCCCACCTGTGGCAAAGCGGGGCCAGATGTGCATTGCCCCTGTTGTTCAGCTTCCACTGTTTCAGGACATGAACTTACTCATCCTGACCCAGAAACGTGTAACAACGTGGTGCCAGAGCGGACGGCAGTCACGGCGTGATGCCTTGACCCACACGGAGCACAGCCCCGCCATGCTGGGACACAGCACGGTGAGCACAGGGGGAGGGCACCCGGCCAGGGCAGCGGGACCATAGCAACAGGCGGGGGACATGGATATGGGACACCAGACATGGGATAGGAGACACAGAAATGGACATGGATATGGGACAGAAGAGATGGGACAGGGGATATGGATGTGGACATGGACACTGACACGGCAGATGGAGCAGGAGACGTGGTACACAAACATGAACAAGGGGCACCAGACATGGGACATGGACACAGGACACGGGACAGCAGACATAGATACGGGACACAGACCCAGACAAGGGATACGGACTTGGGCCTGGGACATGCTCTGTCCCAGCCAGCACTCGAGGCACCATGGCACGGGCACAGCGCACTGTGCTGTGCTGTGTGCGGAGCACCGCGGAATGCAGCGCAGCGAGTTCCTTGCTAATGTGGTGCTTCCCCTGGCTCACGCTGAGATCACGCTTCAGCTCAGAGCTGAGCTGGGACTCGCTCTGTTCCTGGCCTGGTTGCAACACAGCTGGAGCTGCAAACACAAAAACAGCCCGGCTCTGGGCCCACAGACAGTGTGTTCTGGTCTTCTGTCCCCTCCTGCATCACGGTCTGTGTGTTGGTGCCCTCTTGTCAATCTGTGAACCCCAAATCAGCCCTGGGGATTTCCAACTGGCTGAGGAAGCCCAGCCCTATGCAGCATCCCAAGACATGACCGTTCCTCCGTCTCTTTCTTCTCATTTTTTTTCCCCATGAATGTTCCTAGAGATGGAAAAACCTCCGCATTCACTGCATGAACTGATCTGAAACTAAAAGCACTCTGCGGTCCCAGTGGAAGATGCAATCACTGTGAAGCATGGCTAAAGCCCGCTGCCGCTCAAAGTCACCATGAATCATGGTGTTTTCATAGGGCAATATTGCTACAGTTCTTCCTCTGTTATATTTTAAGACCTTCTCACCCAAGTTTACATAATCAATCCTCAAAGGTACAACGAGTTCCTGGAGATAATTGCGGCGAGCAATCGTCCCTCAGACTCCTCGTTATAAAAGTTCATTGGTCACAAAATATTTTACATATTGTCCCCAGAGCATGAGAGAGGACTGTAAAGCAGTGCCCCGGGGCCCTCTGCAGCGCTGCCCCTCCATAGCTCCCATGTATTATGGGCTGTGCCTCAGCAGCACTGCATGGCTGTGACCCAAGTTAATTTTTCTGCTGCGATTTTAGGGCAGAAAAAGCAAATCAGTGCGGCTAACTCCCCATCTCGTCTCTGAGCACATCACCACCTGTGACAAATCGCTGTCTGAGCGCTGAATGCTGAGTGCTGACAGTTTTAAGGCACAGACGTGTGCAGCCAGCCGCGGGTTGAAGTTCAATCACCGGTCAGTCTGAAGCTGAAATAGGGTTTGCTCCCCTCTCATGTCCTGAAGCAAACAGCATGGTTGGAGCTCCCCAAAAGGGTGTGCATGGAAGCAGCACCCCAGCAGCCCAGGCAGTGACCTCAAGGCTCCATCACCCTGTCACCTTATCGCCTCAGCACCCCACTTCCCATCGCCTCCCCGCCCCATTACGGCACCCCCCCACCTGCATTGCCCCCCGTCTGCCCCTCGGTGCCACACAGCAGTGCGTTGTGTGCCCCACAGCCCCACGGGCAGCGATCCGGCTGTAAACCTCTTCGGGCTCCATTTTACTGCCTGATCTTTGTAACGCAAACAGAGATTACTTAAAAGGTTTTATATGCGGTGATTGCTCGTGTAACAGCTCGGCGGGTTGGATGCTCGGGATCCTGGCGACTTTATGGGCTGAAACTATATTACTCGCAGTATTATTTTGTTTAGTAATGGCGTTGTTTCTGAAAGGGCACCAGATAAAACGAGTGATGAAAGTGCTGAATTAGCGTCTTTGCACCACTCTTTGGGCCACCACAGTACATGCAGCACTCCCTGCTCGCTTTCCCATCCCCTCGCCAGAGGTCACAGTGTGAGAGCGGTGTCCCTGGGGCACAGCTCAGGGCCTCAGAGGTGGCACTATGGGCACTTGTGGGCTCGGCAGAAGCGGGGGAGCCCTGTGGGGTTGCACCCACCCCCTGTTCAGGGCAGCGCTCGGTCAGGAGCAGTGCAGTGTGACATGGGTGGTGGAGGAGGTTATGGACACGTGTCTACAGCTGAGACGGGTCCCACCAGTGGGGCCACAGCTCTGGGGGCGATTCCTTTCATGCAGAACTGTCCCAGGCTCTGGCACGAACAGCTCTGCACTTCTTCATCCCTACCTCATCCTAGAAGGCCACCCCAGGAGCCTTTGCAGCCTTCTTTGTACCGACATCAGCTGCGGCTACATTTTCACCTTCCCAGACACAGCCAAGGCCAGTTGATGCTTCCAGCACGGACTGCCCCTGGATCCCATTTCCCAGCTGTGTTTAGCAGCCGCTGGCAGCACATCACACCTGCATCACACCCTGCCGTGCAGAGCAGGAGCACAATGCCGTGGGGCACCGCCGCCTGCCCCCCAGCTGTGTTTTTAGCAGCAGGTTTCTGCTTATGAAATAAACTTTCTCTGGAAGCAAGCGGGAGACACGGTGCCGGGTCGAGCGAAACTCAAGGTCACCTCCATCACTGGCTGTTTTCAAACCACAGAACAAATGCATCTTGCTCCGTGCTCAGCATCAGGGCTGCAGCCGTCGTTTCGCGGGGAGACCAGCAGCAATAGAAGGGCGATTATTTTGACAGGACGGAGGTTAGAGGCCGGCTAAGTGCCGGTGTTCACCACCAAACCTGTTCGTTCTGGCTTCACCTGAAAACGCTGCTTAAATACAATCCTGCATTCCACGTCTGACCTCACGGCAGGAGGTGCGCTTGTGCAATTTAGAAATAAAAATCCCTTTTGTTCCCAAACAACCAAAAGCGGGGACGCTGGGGAAGGTCTGACCGAGCGCTGATCAAACACGGCGCTCTGATTACTTTTCCTAGCAAGGAGCAGCCGTGTTTTACACCGCCGAGCGGCGGGGCGGTGATTTACGGCTCCGAGGGCCTCGCACGCGGTGCCGGCTCGGGATGAGCCGGGTGTTGCCCCCACGCCGCGGCGGTTCGGCTTTGCCGTCGTATCACGGAGACAGAGATCGCCGGTCCCGGCAGGAGATGGGCACCGCTGCCTTCTGTTTAAGCATCAACACTCCCCGCCGCCCGCACGTGTAAAAAAAAAAAAACCAAAAAAAAAAAACCACCCTCGGCCGGGTTGGCCTCCCTCCAAAGGGACCCCGCTGCACTCCGGTCGGGAAACACGAGGCGGGAGGTGCCGGTAGCGGGGGAGGTGCGGAGCGGCCCCGGGTGGAGCGGGCGGCGGAGCGGGGCGGCTCCGGACGCCGTGCGGGGCGGGGGGAGGGGGGGGAGGGGCGGGGCGATGCGGGGCCCGGCGGCATCGGGGCGCAGCGCGGCGGAGCAGGTACGGGCAGGGGGCGGCGGGGATGGGCGAGCCGGGGGAGCCCCCGCTGGGAACTGTTCCTGCGTGGCTGCCCCGCCGTGCGCGGGGCTGTGCGGAGCCGGGCGAGGAGAGCCGTGCCCGTCTCCCCACCGACGGCTGTTAAAAGCGTTCGTGTGAAATTATTTAGGGGGGGGACCGGAGATGGGTAGGAAAGGCCGAGAGAGACGTGCCGGTGTTCGGAGCCGGGCGGTGCGGAGCTCAGGGCCGTCTGTGTGCTGCCCGAAACATTTACCAGCGTCTCTCCGCCTCTCGCAGCGGAGGCCGAGGGTTGCCGTCCCGGCAGGTGTAGCATTGCTCACAGAGGGAGGAAAAAAATAATAATAATAATAATAAGCGTAGTTCTTTGTTGACATTTTTTTGTGGGATGAGGAACGCTCGCTCAGTCGTGGAGCTCCCGGTCCCGACACGCTCCGGCTGCAGCGCAGCTCCCGGTGCCAGCGGCGCTCTGGATGCGCTGCGCTGCTGGGTGCAGCCGGACTGATTTAGCCTCTGTTTACACACGGCTTTCATACCTTAATCTCCCTGATAAGAGGTATGGAAGCAGACCGCAGCTCTTTGAGCGTTCCTCTGTCTGCTGCCTTTGTTCTGGGCAGCTGCCACCATCCCCAGGGATGCTCCAGCTCCGGGCAATGCAGTGCCAGGCCTGGGGGCAGCTGCTGGATGTTCTGCCCCTCTGCACCGTGGGATCCGTATTGCTCTGAGCTCAGGCAGCCGAGCTGATTCACAGCGATGTGACTGCGCTGCCGTGCGAGGAGTGAGGCTTCTCACTGCCCCTGGAGACAGCGATGCTGTGGGAAGTGGAGGGTTGGGATGGATGAGGGTCTGATAACACTGCAGGGAGCCAGCTGGTGCCCTGCACCTCTGCCTGGAACTGCTCCTCAGCGCTGCACACACTCGGCAAAGGCTGGGAGGCATGGGCTGGTGGCTGCTGCCCTGTTGCAGAGCCGAAAAGCAGGGCAGGGCAGAGCAGAGCCAACCGTGCTGGGCACGTGGCACCCTGGGCTTGGGGGCTCCATGGGCAGTGGCATGGTGCTGCCACACCCTCCTGCTAACTGCCATCCTGTGAAATAAAAATGGGGTAGAAACCTTCCCTGTGAGCGCAAAAGCAGTGTTGGAGAGCATCACTGCCTTCCCCAGTAGGACAAGGCTAGCTCCTTGCTGCTGGCTGCTGCTCCGCCTGCCCTGGAGAACACAGTGTGTGAGCAGAGAGCTGTGACTGCAGTGTGTCTCAGCAGAGAAAGTGTGCAGTAATTGCAGTATCGGGGCCGGGTGCTGCTGGGGTGGTTTTACAGCCCCAGTGTCACCCTGCAGTTTCCAACAGCGCACTGTGTTTTGCTGATGTCTTTATTTCCTGTACATGGTGACTGCCCTGGGAAGAGCCAGGAGCGAGCTAAACACTGCCAGCACTGTCATTTCGTAACGTGGGAGCCTGATCTCACCGCTGAGGTGGAGGAGTTTCATTGGGATGGTTCTGGGATTGTGGCCACGGGGAGGTGAGGGCAGAGGCAGTGCTCCCCGAATCAGATGGCAGGGGGAATTTTTCATTCAGAGGGTGGTCAGGACCTGGCACTGCAGTCCAGAGCCGTGACCCATCCCTTCAGGTGCCCATGGTCGTGGATGGGCACTGGGCAGCCTGAGCTGGTGCCTAGTTTAGTGGTTGGCAACCCTGCCCATGCCAGGGGGCTGGAAATGGGTGATCTTTGAGGTCCCTTCCAACCCAAGCCACTTTAAGATTCTCTGAATGTAACTTTAAAAAGTGATGATGCCGTTCTTCAGCACGGTGCTTTTATGGCTGCTGAGAAGATGAAGTGAGCAGGAAGGTTCCTGATCTCTGCTTAAACCCCACGTGCAGCCGCTCTGCCTTTGCTAGCCACAACGGCACCCTCAGAGTTGGTGGTTAAACAGAAATTAACTCAAAGTGGAGACTAAAGGTGTGCAGGACTCCTGTAGAACTGTACGGAGAGACAGGCAGGCTCAAGCCTGGCAGCAGTGACTTTATTCACATTAAAAGTGCATCATTTGCTCTGCGCCTCATACCACAGGTTCATGTCTCAATGGAAATAGTGCTGTATGAGCTCAGGATGCTGTGACAGGCGCAGCATTTACCCATTGTTCTGTTCTGCCACTGCTGAAGGCTGAGGAATCCTCCAGGTAGCTGACTGTTTTGAAATCCTGCCCTGGGATATGAAGATTTAGTAACACAAATTCTCGCTGCAAAAATAGCAGCACAAAATGTTCTATTTACTCACAGTGTGAATGTAAAATATGCAGCATCCCTCACATGAGCGGTTGAAACATACCGATATTATCTTAAAGACAAAGGAATTTGGTGGAAAAAAAGAACACATCTATTGTTCTTCCTGTGGCAGGCAGCACACACTGAGCAGCATTCTTGGTCTTGGGAAAGAGTCTGCTCTTTCTAAATCCTCTTCCCTCCCCAGCCCCTCCAGTATTCTGGTACACACTTTTCCCTCATACATTTAAGAAAAGCTTAGTTGAGCCCTATGGGAGCTGAGCTCCAAGCCTGGACCCAGCATGGCATGCAAACAGCTTCCACAGGCTGCCCCACATCTCATGGGACATTGTGACCCACAGCCACGTGAGCGCACAGCCATAGCAAGCCCTGTGTCCCCCAGTTGCTGCTCTGACCTCATTTTCCTGCTTGCAGACACCAGGATGAATCTGAAGAAATATTTTGTCCGGGCCCTGCACCGCCTCCAGAAGGGCCCCGGCTACACCTACAAGGAGCTGCTGGTCTGGTACTGTGACAACACCAACACGCACGGCCCTAAGCGCATCATCAAGGAGGGGCCGAAGAAGAAAGTCATCTGGTTCTTCCTAACTCTGCTCTTCGCCTCCCTGGTCTTCTGGCAGTGGGGCATCCTCATCAACACCTACCTCTCCTACAATGTCACCTCGTCGCTCTCCATCGGCTTTAAGACCATGAAGTTCCCAGCAGTCACGGTCTGCAACGCCAACCCCTTCAAGTAAGCTGTCCTCCCCCCAGCTCACCCCACACGCTCAGTTGCGCTGCCGGCAGAAGATCCGTGGGTCTGTTCCTGTCTCAGATATGACATTAAGAGCATCGGTGGAAATGGTCCTTTGGCTCACAGAGTGGCACTGAAAAGCAAACAAACGAGCACAATATAAAAACGATTGGCTCGGGTCCAGGGAAGGGTTTGTGTACCTGTGGGTTTGTCTGTTCTCATTACCGTATCAGTTAATCTAATAATGGTTATTGCCTCCTTGTAAACTTTCCCTGGCTCAGAGAAAACTTGAAGTTCAGCTAACTTGTCACAATCCAAATCAGTCTTGTGATCTCTCCCCACAATTCCTTTCTTTCTTTTTCCTCGCCGTGAACATACGTGAACATTCTTTTTCCTCTCTTATCACATGCACTCAGCCATTAAGAGCTAGTTAAACAGCGGTATCTGCCGTGAGCTACAGTAATACACTTCAGCTGTGATTTCAGAGGAGGAACTGATCTTTGTTAGAGTCGCTTCATTCATACCCATGCCATAGCACCGTGCAAGGCGAGGTGCTCCTGACCGACACGTGAGGATCTGTTGGCTTTTCCTCTCTTCTTGCAAGAGGTGTTTTGTGTAAACTACAGCAAATCACGGCAATACAGCCATGCCGTTCTGTGTGAGTGCAGTGGGTTTGGCAGCACAGGGTCCCCGTGCCTCCAGCTGTCAGTACATCCTGCTGCTGTGCAGCACATCTGCAGCACAGGGTCCTGGCATGGGGCTGCCATGAGCTGCTCACCCTCCTCATGTGTCCCTGCAGGTACTCAGAGGTGAGACCTCTGCTGAAGGAGCTGGACAAGCTCATTGAGGCGGCGCTGGAGAGGATCCTGCAGCCTGCACATGGGGACCCCATCTCACCCCTGCTGCTGAACAGCAGCGATGCTGCCGAGGGGCTGGACCTGGAGCTCTGGAACCAGATCCCATTGGTGCTCATCGATGAGCAGGACAAGGACAACCCGGTCATCGTGGAGATCTTCGAAACCAACCAGAGCGCCGCAGGGAACCAGAGCACCACTCCTCCTGCCCCCACCAACATGACGTCTGAAGAGAAGAAGTACAAGCTGGCGGTGAAGCTGGTAAGGGTTTGCTGCTGAAAGAAGATAGCTGAAAGTATTTCTAAGCCCCTACATGTAACAGGCCCTGTAAGCACGGATTTGTAACTGCTGGGGCCCATGGAGCACCTGCCTGAGTGGGAAACGTCCCAGGAAAGGGCTCTGCCTGCTGAGCATGCCCAGGTGTGACTGCTGCTTCCGCAGCTCCCCAGCCATGCTGTTTGCTCCCATGAGGACGGTGGGTGGGATGGGGTGGAGGGGGCTGCATGTGGGGCAGGATGGGGAGACCTGACCGTGTGTGTCTCCAGTGCAGCCACCAGGGCTCCAACAACTGCACCTACAGGAACTTCACCAGCGCGGCGCAGGCGGTGACTGAGTGGTACATCCTGCAGTCCACCAGCATCCTCTCTAAAGTGCCACTGCAGGAAAGGATTAGGATGGGCTACCAGGCAGAAGACATGATCCTGGCATGTCTCTACGGGGCTGAACCCTGCAACTACAAGTAGGTGGATGCTGAGCATCCTGCCCTTCCTGGCACACAGGGATGGTGCTGGACACTTAAGGCATGACAGCCTCTTTATATATCAGATAATGAAAAGATCTCCACTGGTCCTTAAGTCTAATGGTATTTTCCAGAGGGTTTCTGGATGTGAAACAGTATCAGGGGATAGCACTGGCTTGAATTTTAGTTTTGGATGAGCCCTTTGGCTTGTGACTTACCAGCACCCGTGAGAGCTTCCCAAGGTATTTAGCAATAATGAGCTGCCAGGCACTGAGTCAGCACAGCCCTTGGTTACACCCTCTCTTTTTACACGAGGCTCTGAGATGCGTTCTATCCATCTCTGTTTCTTGTGGGTGCCAAATTTACACACGTAGTTTTGAGAAACGTGAGTGCACTGCAGCAGCCCAGGCTGCAGGGAGCCCTGCCAGAGATGGCACCTCTGCAGAGGAGACAACAGAGAACCATTGTCAAAGAATGAGGTGTAACACCAGCCGAAGCCTGTTACCGGAGCTCAGAGCAAGCCAGTATTTTTTGGTCTCATCTGCATGACAGAGTATTCCTTTCCATTACGATAAATTGTTATCCTCAGTAGCTGTGCTTCAGTCCATGCCAGTACCTGGCTTTTCTTTTCTTCAACAGCAGATTGATTGAAATTAAGTCAGCTGAAGTTTCTATGCAAGCATTCAACAAATGAAGCAGTTTAAAATGAACCCCAGACCTGGCCGCCCCAATCCAGCCTCACCAGATGCAGTGTATTATAACCCTTTAGTTCTCCTTGAGAGTCACATTTTGATGCTTTCTTCCAGAAATTTCACCCAAATCTATCATCCAGACCACGGTAACTGCTACATCTTTAACTGGGGCATGGACAAAGAGGCTTTGAATTCTTCCAACCCAGGAGCCGAGTTTGGTAAGAGAAAGCTCCACTGAAGCAGGGCTTAAAGGAGCAGAAGTGCTGGGAACTGTTCTGTCTCTCAGTGGCAACTTCTGTTACCTGTGACAGATTTACGATTTCTGTTTCTCTAGAGCACTATAGCAGGGAATAACTTTTCCAGAGGGGATAGGCCCCCAACAGGGAAATTGACCGTACTGAGACAACTGGCATGACTGCAGCTAGCAGAATGTAAGCCAAAGCAGGTGGGAATGGCTGAACATTCAGTGGGGAACTCCATTCCGTGCAATTGCTATTGAGTGTATTTGTGCACACGTAAGGGCAGTGTGACAGGCAGATGTGGGTTCTCCCTTCAAGGAACAGAGATTTCTGTGAACAGGGAGAGGAAAAGATGCTCGTCGGTTTTTTTGGTTTTGTTTTGTTTTTTACCAAAGACTCGGGTTTCCCATTCTGAATGTTTTGCCTGGTGTCACAGGGTTGAAGTTAATTCTGGACATCAGCCAGCAGGACTACATCCCCTACCTGTCATCTGCTGCCGGGGCACGGCTGATGCTGCACCAGCAGAAGAGCTTCCCGTTCCTTAAGGATCAGGGCATCTACGCGATGGCTGGGACAGAAACCTCCATCGGTGTGTTAGTGGTATGTGCGGCATTCCTCTAGAGCAGATTGTCTGAGAATAATGTTATCTGATGGGACCGCAACCAAGTTTGTTTTAAGTCTTGGCTGAACTGGCTCAAACCAAAAGAGTCAAGGCACACACTAGCTATGGGCTGGAACAGTTTATGGAGACTTTTATGTAACTGTCCTGGCAAAGTGCTTTATCAAAGCCTTATGGGAGCCCCGGAAGGCATAGCTCCTCCTGTGTCTGCGGGGCTAGCTCAGAGCTTTGCTGTTTGGGTTTTCCTCCAGGATGAGCTGGAGCGGATGGGCTATCCCTACAGCGACTGCACCATGAACGGGTCTGACGTCCCAGTAAAGAACCTCTACAGCGAATACAATACTTCCTATTCCATACAGGTAAAACGTGACTGTAAATCAAGCACGGCTGTTTAGTGGAAGTTTTCAAAGCAGTTAGAATTTGTGCCAGGCGTGACAGGTTTCCCCAGGCTCAGCAATGACAATGAAGGAAGTGCAGCAATTCAAAGCTCGAGCCAATTCAGAGCCCACAGTAGCCCCAGGTTTGGAAACAGTCTGGGGGATCCAGTGGAAGTAACTCCGTGTTGCAGGATTAAAACCTAATAACACAATTATAAAAACTTACATTGAGAGGTTCGTAGCGTTGCTTTGGCAGACAACGTGGTGTCATCCACCACCACCATTCTTGCTCCAAAGTGGCTCACACAGTGAGGAGCAGGGTTCGTCCCCACCGGGATGAACGCACACAGGGGTTGCTCCCCACCCTTCTTAATTCTCTTCTCGACAGGATGAAGTCCTTTCTCACTCTGAGAAGGCCCGCTTGTTTTGATGTGAAGGCAGAGCTTTGTCTTTTCTTCACTTTAAAATTGGGATGAGAAAGTTGAGTGTTTGTAAACCTTGACTCCCTAATAAAAACTCAGTGCAAACAGGGAGCGCTGGTTAATTTGTAACAGGCTGTAACAGAAGGGAGAAGCTGATCCGAGGGTGAGACCCCGCAATAAGGAAAACATCAAAACCATTTTGGGGGTTATTTACAGATGGCTGAGGAATACACCTCGGCCAAGCAGAAGGGGTTTTTTATATTTCTGCCTTTACATAATTCCAACAATTGGAGCACTTTACCTTTCCTTCTGTGGTGCTTGTATAACGTTTAAGCAAATACTTGAAACGATTGCGTTATTCCTTAGAAGTTGCTAAATGCTCACCGGGCTTCTGTGCCCACAGCGTTCGTGTCACTTCAGACAGCTCTCAGCAAAACTGGTCTTTTTCACAGCAAACTCTGCGAGCAGTTCTTATTACGCAGACACCCTCTGCTTGCCCCACCTCGCCGAAGCTCTTCAACTCAGTTATCTTCTCACAGACTTTGTTATTGCTTTGTGCATTGTTTCATGAAAAGTCCCACTCCGATCTCTGATGATTAACGTCACGCCTCGCTGAGCCCCAGATCGAGTGCTGGCACAGTGCAGCTGCGATCCCTTCAAGGAGAGATGCAGATGACCAGAGAAGATAATTCAGATTTCCAAAACCTGCTCTTTATGTCAAAACATTTTGAAAATCTTGGCTTTAAAGTGAAAACCTGCCCTGTGTCAGTATGTGATAAGAAACCTGGAGACAGCAGTTGTGTCTCTGGATAAAATAGGGCATTTTTATTCCATTTGGGAAGCTCTGTATCGCTGCCATGAAACCCTACAATAACCAGTTTCTTCTGTGCCTGGGAGCTGGCACTGAGCTCCTTCTATGTCTGCAAGGTTTATTACCCCCAGTGAACTTGCCACTACAGCGTGTTTTAAAATCCAGAGTAGTAGTAAAAATGCACCATAAAGAGAAGTGTAATTGCAGAGCAACTCTAAACATGCTGGCTAAATCACCCACCTCATCTTCCCAGTGCAGTCCCTACTGGATGACAGACTGCAGATGTGGTGCTGCCTGCGAGGGGCTGCCTCCACCAAAGGAGCTTGGTGGGGGCTGCAGCGTGGCCCCACAGCAGCACACCCCCGCTGGCCTCCAACCACATGTGGCCCTGGAGCATTCTTCTCCATACAGGAGAACCGCAGCAAGGAGTGTGCCTGGAGCTGGGCAACACTCAGAGCAACACAGGCAAGCACAGCCCCCTTTAAGCAGCCCCCTCTTCCCTTTTTCCAGGCTTGCCTGCGCTCCTGTTTCCAGAACCACATGAAGGAAATCTGTGACTGTGGTCACTACATGTTTCCTTTACCTGAAGGGGTATCGTACTGCAATAACGAAGATAACCCTGGCTGGGGTAAGGAAATGAACAAAACCAACCATGCAGCTCCTAGGGTGCAGGCACGAGGAGGGAGGGATTGGACAGTGCCTCACTGCTGCTGCAAGTCCTGCAGCTGAGCTGCTTTTGCTTGAGCAAAGCATCCTGCTGGCATGGGGACTGCAGCCCTCGCTCTGCTGCTTGCAGAGAGGCACTCGGTTGGCCGCTGCTTTGTTTCTCTTGGAGGGAAGGAGGCAAACTTGTGCAGCAAGATCACGTTTAAAAACTTCTTAAGGGAAACTAATATGATCCAGTAAGTGGGGTTCTTATCTAAACCGACGCTTTGACTTTTTGTTTTCACCAAACAGCGTATTGCTATTCATCACTGAGATCGAGTATAAGACACAGACAAATTTGCATTGACTCTTGTAAGGAAACATGCAAGTAAGTGCTAAAACCACTTCTGGCAGCTGTAACGGTGGAGGGAATCCTGCATTTCATCTTCCATCAGTTCTCACCTCTTTACACTTGCAGAAACCCACGTGGGGCTGCTATCTGAATGGCACTGAAGTCCCAATGACTCCAGAGCAGGGGAAGCTTGGTACTCACGTTCTCCTTTCCTCTTTCCAGTGACACGCAGTACAAGATGACCATCTCCATGGCAGACTGGCCCTCTGAGGCTTCTGAGGTAACTCCGATTTCTTGTTTCGAAGCAGTCATTAATAACCACCTGTTGGTAACCGCGTGAGTCACTCTGTATTTTTAGAGCTAATGTTCAGGTAGCCAGAGCCTCAGCGCTCAATTGCATGCACTGGGGCAGCAAACAGAGCCTGGCACCAGGCACGAGGGGTGAAACGCTACGGTGGCACCGCCTTGCGCAACGCTTCCTCGTGCTGTTAGTGCAACTCAGCTGCGTTAGAACAGGACTGTTCAGGACAGGTTTCCTCTTTTGCTGGGCTCCTGCCCCGACAGGTGCTTAGACAGAATGCTGCTCCTCGGCTCTGAACGAGTTCTGTTTTCCTAGGACTGGATTTTCCATATTTTGTCTTATGAAAGGGATATGTCAACAAATGTGACTCTGGACAGGTAAGTGAGAGGAACAACCACTTTATCTTCTCTACTGCGCCTGTTAACATTAGATTTACATGAGCCTTGGCCACCAGCCAGAGCACACGCGCTAACGCAGACGGGAGAACAAGCTGCGGCACGCGCTTGCCTGGAAGACACATAAAGCGATCCTCGGCCACGCTTCACGCGCCGCTCTGCTCCCTGCCAGAACAAGCAGGGTCAGACCCAGACCCGAACACACAGTTAAATCAAAAGGAACGTTAACCACAACGTTCCCAATCGGTTGCACACCGCAACCTACAGCTCTGAGCTGCTGGAGTTCAGCCCCCGGATGGCTGCATACAGCAGCAGCAGGACGGGGCTGCACCACAACCAGGGGAGCTGATGTGTTACCTATTGATAAGCCAAACCCTGAATTATGGGGAGCAAAGGAATGGCCAGATGTGGGAGCACAGACAGCTCCCGCAGTGCTTACTGCTTAGCCCGCCCAACAAGCCAGTTCTTGTGGAGGCCTTGTGTTAACCCACATGTTGCAACACAGCCCTCCGGGGTGGTACAAAGCCCTAACCTGGTCCTGCCCTTATGCCAGGCCTTGAAAACAAAACAGCAAAACAAAGAGATGCTCAACTTTGTGCATGGTGAGCAAACGCCCACCAGCACCACCCAGGCTCCCGCATGCTGTGTGTGTGCTGTGACCCGCTGCGTGCACGGTAGACACCGAGCAGCAATTACCAGGCACTCAGGCCATCGGTTCCTTCCATGCCCCTGGGACACTGAGCAGGGGCTCTGCACCGAGTAAGGCAGGCGGGGAAAACCCAAGCAGATAGCCTCACAGAAAGCTCCAGGTGCACATGTGCTTCTGCAGGAGGAGAATTGTCTGCCCCCAGCACATCCAGGAGCACTTCTTAACCTTTCCCTGCACCAGGCACAAGTCTGTATTGCAAGCAGTTATGGCATGGCTCAGAGCAGCCCATCCCTGCACATAGACAGGATTGCACACACAGGACACGGTTTGCTCGGAGCTCCCGCTTTCTGTGTTACAGGAATGGCATCATCAAGCTGAACATCTACTTCCAGGAGTACAACTACCGGACGATCTCTGAGTCGGCTGCCACAACGGTGAGTGTCTGCGTGGGGCTGGTGCAGTGCCAGCACAGTGCCACGAGCTCGGCCCCAGTGACACCTCCTCCCTGCTCCCACCTGCAGATCGTGTGGCTGCTGTCGAGCCTAGGAGGTCAGTTTGGGTTCTGGATGGGGGGCTCCGTGCTGTGCCTCATCGAGTTCGGGGAAATCATCATCGACTCGCTGTGGATCACCATCATCAACATCATCAGCTGGTGCAAGGGCCTGAAGCAGAAGCGTGCGCGGGCACGGTACCCAGACATGCCACCCACAGTGTCGGAGCTGGTGGAGGCTCACACCAACCTCGGCTTCCAGCACGAGGAGGCCAGCACTGCGGCACAGGGAGAGGCACTGCCCCCTGAGCCCGGCACCCCCCCACCCAACTATGATTCACTGCGTGTGCAGCCACCGCACAGCCCGGGCACAGACAGCGACACTGAGAGCGAGGAGCAGCGTCCTGCAGATGAGCGCCATGGGGACGCCTCTGTTTGGGCTGAGTGACCACCAGAACTTCATCCAAGCCAGCCCTCACCTCCTTTCCTCCCTTAAAATGCTCATTGAAGAAGCTCTATCAAATAAATCTCATCTCAGTCAGCGTCAGGCACTGGCTTTAGTACACAGAGCTGGTTTGAATCGGTGCTGGTACGCAGTAGGAGGTGGCTATTTCTCTATGACACAGCATGGTCATGCACTGCTGTGGCACAGTGGGTGCTGAGCTCCTGAGTGCATCTGGGAGCAACAGAGCTGGAAGATGCAGTGCTGGGGGGGGCAGTGCAGGCAGGCATTGTTACAGCCCACAGGCCAGGGACAGCACGCTTGGTGTTCCAAGAGGACTGCACTGAGGGCTGCACCAGGACCACAAGGTCTGAACTGCTTTTGGCTTGAGGTCATGCTATTTCCACATCTAAATGATGCTAATGTAAACAGAGTGGAAAGAACATCCCTCTGCTGCTTGGAGGCCTTGCACGCTCTGTTTGTAGTCTGGGTTTGCTGCTCGGGAGCTGTTAATGCTGCCTGCAGGTGGGCATGCCAGTTAATGTGTGTCAGAGATAAATACTCCAGGCGCGATAAAGCTTCAGGTGCAGGGAGGAAGTGCCAAGCCATTCACAGTGCTATTCTCAGCAATAAACAAACAAATTCATTGAAAAGTCTTCATTGGAGAGGTTCCTGTTGGCAGCAGGTGCTGAGTGGCAGCCTGTGGGCAAGGGGCTGATCCGGGGCCATTGGTACCTGCGCCCACCTGGGTTCACATCGTGCATTCCCTAGGGACTCTGCGCCCACCACCACCTCCTCCACGCCAACAATCTGCGTTATTGAAGTACCTGTGCACAATTTCAAGAGGAAACACGATCGTGTGGTTAAATCAGGAACATGATGTCCTGGGCACGGTTCCCAGCGCAGCAGCCGCGGGTCCCAGCACCTCCCTGCCCGCGGGTCCCAGCGCTGCCCGCAGAGGCAGTGCCACCAACCACCTCCCACGATGCTCCCATGTCCGGACACACGTCCGCTCCACAAAGCGCCTCATTGTGCACGCTAAGCACCCAACTGTGACAACTGCGTATAAAAACAAGCGGGGATGAAATGCTGCCCTGGACACAAACACATCTCGCAGAGCTCACTGCTCTGCTTTCCCCGTTTTTGTTACAGCTGTTTGGCACAGCCCGTTTTTCTGTGATTCTGACAGGGGAAGGGTCCCAGACTGCACACACACACACAGGTGGAAACGTGGCTCAGAAAAGCCAAGTTTATGAAATCCCAGCAGCCTTCCATGACAAACTGCTCTTAAAGCAGGAGCCCGTTCCAGGTTGCCACATTCACATGGGCTAGAACCAGCTACCGCTGCTCACAGCCTTTATGCTTACATTTCTTTTCTACGTGTATCAACAAAGAAAGATACACAGGGACAGTCTTACCTTGACTAATTGCCTGGAGCACCACATCCTTGAGCATCCAAACAGTAAATTGTTTTCACGACTCAAGTTTCCTTTGCTACTGAAGGGCCAAAGAAGTGCTGGGTCTTTGGGGCCCCACTTTGGGTGATCAGTGACCACCACCTCCACAGGAGAACGCCTTCAGGTTTCCCACAGCTGGTATTATGGGCATAGGATCCGAGGAGCTGAAGGGAGCAGGTGTATGAAGAGCAAACAGCACGGCCATTTCTTATTATCCTGTTTATGGCTGTAATTCTGAGTGCTGTTGCTTCCCACTATTCGCCTACTAGGCACACTGGCTCCTTTGCTTAGGCTGCACTATCACTGATGTATCTTCTCTGCAAGGAATTTCTGCGTTCAGAATTCTCTGGAGAACTCTGGAGAAGTCAATCCCTTAATTGCAGGTGCAGGGCTGGCCTAGGGCTGCTGCAGGTAAAGCTGCAAGACAACAGAAAGCACTAGAATATTTACAGCCCCAATTTTCATACGACTTGATCTTTAAAGTTTCAGGATGCGACGTTTTTGGACACACCAGGAAACTGCACGGCTCAGACCTGAACCGATGCAGAGAGAGCACAAGGCAGCACAGGTCCCAGCCCGAGCAGCTCCAGCTCCATGCACCTTTGGCCCCAGCTGGACGCCTGCCCGGGGCCATTTGCCCTCTGCACTGCAGTAACAGCAGGTGAGACAGCCACAGAAACCCTCACTTTCTAGTTGCGAGGCAGGGAAAAGATGGGAGAGGCACAAACAATGAGATTCGCCCCTCTCACCCCGATGGCGAATTGGAACAGCGTGTACTCTGGCAGGACATGGACAGTTTACTATTCCAGTTACTGCTGGTTTATTGAGGGCGTCTGACAACTAATAAAAGTAGAAAGTGTCTCAGGTACTTGACTTAGGCTCTTTACTAGTTTGGCTCTCTCCCTCGAATGGACTGATTGCATCAGGCAGATAAGTGTGCGTGTGCGAAGGGTTTGCTCTCGCTGTGCAGCGGTGCAGGAAGGCTCAGCTCACACTGCCCAAGGACAAAGCATTGACAAAAAGGCACCCGAGAAGCCCCACTGCAGCACAGCACCAGATTTCCCCCTCACTGGAACACTTTTGAATAGGCTTTCCATGCTTTCAAACAAGAAGAATAACTTAACTGAAAACATCACCAAGAAAGGGGCATTAACTGAAAACACAGTTCCATTTCCTGCAAATTTTGGAGCTGAAAAGGTTTCAGAGCAAAGTCCAAAAACTGCTTATAAAGCGTATCTGCTCTCCTCACTTCTCCAAACTGCATCATCACAGTGCAGGCAGGAACAGCAAAGGAACCCACTTTCACTCTAAAAACATACCTGGTAAAATATAAACCTGTATGTGCACATCACATGTGTGATGCTGAACACGGAAAAAAGAAAGTGACAGAAACACAGAGAGGACTGCTGGGGAAGAGGGACAGATCAGGCAGACCTGGTCCTAGTGAATTTTACAAGAAAACTCACATGACATTTCTTACACTCACCACAGCATCCACCTCAAAAGAAGCAACTTACACAACTGGTTTTATTCTCAGAATTGAGCTCGATCATGCCTGCTCTGCTAACTGATGAGACTGCCTCCTTCACATTGCAAATAATGACAGACTTGAGCAATGACCACCACCCCCAAGGTAAGAGGGTTTCCAATCAGTTAATCTTTGTTGCACCTACCCCATAATTTCAGATTCAGAATTGACTGAACTGTTCTGACAAAGCCAGTCATCTCACCACCACGAAGCACGGCAGCAGAACCCTTCTCAAGTCAGCACCATTTGCTCTGTCCAAGATCGAGGTGCTTTTCACTAATTTGGTTGCAGGGCACTTTTCTACACTTCTAAAGATGAAAAAATGGAACCAACTTTTCCTAGACAAAGGTTTTTATTAGACGTTATTCAGAAATAAATCTTTCTCTTTTCCACAGACACTCCCACAGTCCTCAGAAAGTTTTTGATTCCAATTAAAACCAAAACCAGTTCAGCCCTGGAGCCGTGCCCTGCAGCACGTTACAGCTAACACTCCAGGCCCCTCATGGCAGCGATGCTGCTGGCCATCCTGCGAGGCACACTTTTTGCAGCTTGCCTGTAGTCCTCTGGCTTTGCCTTCAACAGAGTGACAATATTTTGCAGTGTTCTCGACGGCTGAAGGCCAAGGGCATCCATCACATTTATTAGATAATCTGCAAGGGGAAAGATAAACGTGTTTGAGTGGACAGTGGGCTCTGTGCAAGCAACACCCAAATAAAAGTTGTTCTTCTCAACAGCCAGAACTCTGTCACTGCTAGCTCAAAACCACAGAAAAACTGCAGTGTATCTGGAATCCAACTGCAGGTATGAGTACTTCTACCTTCCTGTAACTAGCTCAGATTACTGTTTTCTTCCAAGGGCTGAGACATTCTGCCATGTTTCATGATCTGCACTTGACACTCCTATGGCAGTCAGCCACCACACTCACAGCTCACAAATGCATTTTCAAAGACAAAGAGCTTTGAAAATAACTTGTGGTACCAATAGCTGCAGTGGTCTTGTGGTGACACTCTCATGAACTTCTGATAAGAAAAAAAAAAAAAAAAACATCTCAACGTACTACAGAACCACTTTCCCAACACCTGCCTACCAGTCCTCCCTCGGTCACTCTGCATGACATGGGAGAAGATGGAAGCAGATACACGCCAACTGTCTCCCACTTTGTTCTTGAAAATTTCTCCACATCGAAAGTAACTTCAGTCATCTAGCACTTTCAGAGCAGAAGAGCTCTAAGTTAATCATTTCAGAGGAGCAGATCTGACAGGTTTTGTAATAGAGGATGATGGCCAGGTGCCCCACAATGACTTTCAGAAAGCCTGTGGCTGATTTCCCCTATTTTAGCTATCATGTGGATGGAAGAAATCAATCAGGTGCCCTCTTTATAGCTCACTGGAGCACTTCCCAACAGACTCAGCGTGCACTGTATATTCTGTATATGACATCTACAGGCAGTGCATGGCATTCTGATCAGGAGGGAAAGGGCAGTGTCACACACAGGTTACATATAAACGTCTCCCTCACTAAGGCCATCTATAAGGAAATCATCTCCATTCAGAATGACTCTGACAGAAACAGAGCAGGAAAGAAGCAGGAGCACCTGCTGGAAAATCACCCTTCCCTCAAAGACAGACAACCAAACACTGCAAAAGCTGTGAACCACTCACTCCTCCACGCAATCTGCCAGATAAACACGCTCACGACTGAAGGAAAAACCCACACCGCAGTTTGTAAAGTGATGAAAGAACCCACGTGTCACAGCAACACCCCTCAGGACAGCACGTGCACTGGCCTTACCAATGTCTGTGGAAAGCTGCTTGGTTGAGTGCACTGTGAGCTCTGGGATTTGTAGGATGACTTCGCAGTAAGTCTGCATCGTAGCTCTGGCAATGGAGCCCAACCAGTAGTCAGCCATGTTGTCCAGCTCGGGTAGCTCATCTCCTGCACAGAAAACTCATGTGAGCAGAATAGCAAATCAGAAATCATCAGCCTCACGCACAGCCATTTTCAGGTTTTGTAACCAAACAATTTGTAAACGGCTGACTGTTTCTTCAACAAGATATTAAGGAATTCATTAGGATTCAGTTTATCAGCTGGCTTTGGAGCAAACAGAGCAGCTACAAATCTTCTGTGACGCACAGCAATACAGTTAGCTCAGGACCCAAAATGCTGCACTTCCCTCTTTCACTCCTCCAGGTCAGGCCATTTCTGAAGGGCTGGCAGGTGAGCAGGTTGGGATCACAGCCATTGCCTGGCACATTCTATAGGATCACCTTCAAGGCCCACTTTGCAAACTACAACAGTGACAAAGACTCGAGGGTTTGAGTTTCTTTTTCAGTGTCTTAAAGGTACTCTGTGTTCAGCAGTGTTTCGAAACCCAAGAAACAATTAAACGCGTAAATGCTTCAAGTTGTTGAAATGATTCATGTTAAAACCTGAAGTGTGCATTCTCAGAAGGCTACAAGAGGAGGGAAACACCAAGCTCTGCACAACCTTGGCTGTCAGAATACTGTCAGGACACAAACTGCAGCCGATAATCTTGGGCTGCCAACCTGCTGAGAAGCAGCACTGCTGTTAAACACAGCAGGATAAGAACAACAGGTAAGAACAGCCACGTGAAGAATAGATGTGAGCCAAAACTCAGCATGCTGCAAGAAATGAATGAAAAACATAGAGAAAGATCTCCTCAGGGCTTCTGAAGTGTGTTCTACAGAAAGTCTCTAGGAGGCAACTGCACTGTTGCTGTCTCAGCAGCCTCTGCCCTTCCCTCAATGCATGGTTTTTATCATTCTGGCTGGTACCTGACCACCACAGACTCAGGTGACACTGGCAGCAGCAGAGCTTTAACAACTTTGCAGCTGAAACAGTATGGAAAAGACATTTGACTGAAGTGGTCAGAATTGTGCCCTTACTGAGCAAGACCCTGACTACACGGACACAACACGTGACAGACGTTAAGAAAATAAATTCCCAAAGATGCAGAACCTGTCCTGAAACAAGACAGACAGCAGAGCAGTTTCTGACCATGGGTTCCTAACCTTTATAACAGATAGGCACAGCTTAGTGTGTCACGTAGGGTATAACTGGATTTTTTTTTTCCTGGATTTCCAGAGAAAAGAGGTGGGGGAGAAGGCTATTTACCAGCAAACAGCATTACCATTCTGATTAACAACAAATAAACTGCACCTGTGGAAAAGAGCTCTGTGAGTCCCCTTTCTCTAACAAGAAATGAAAGGTCTTGGGTTCCGAGCGAGGTCATGGAAGACTGCAAAGGTGGCCAGGCTTTATTTAATACAACAAGAAATAAATGTAAGATTAAGCTTATGGGATGTCTGCTGCAGATTTCTACAGGGTCTGACAGCTGAGCTACTTTATACTGGGTCAGTTCCTGCAGCAGCTGCCTTGAGAATCCCAGTTTGGATACTGTCTGGGGACAAGAACACACTGTATGATTGCTGATGTGGGGGCATCACGCAAGACAGTAAGCCAAACAAACAATTCACTGCTTCTGAACACAGTTACAAGATTCCTTCTCTTCTCTAATTCCTTGCTCTACGCTCCCGCATGGCTCTGGTGCATCCTAGGACTTTTAGGAAGCTGATTTAAATTAATTTATTGACATACTTTGAGAGAAACTAGTCCCCAAAAAAGGAAAAGAAAAAAAAAAAGAAAATACTTTTCTGTGTTGTTAAAGAGTGGATATGGCCATGGGATGGAAACAGCATTAAGGAGAGGGCAGGACTGCAAAGCTGGAGCAAGGCTCCTCCTTCATCAGGCTGTTAAGCACCAAGCCGCTCCATGAACTGTACAGCAGTAGACATGATAAGGAGCAGAAGCCATAAAAGCTATGCTGAGAACCTGTTCAAACAAAATGATTAGTTCACAAGAATTTCCTGCCTGCCACCTCCCAGTACACAAATACAGCTAAACACAATCCAAGCACATTTTAATATTGTCAAATACAAAGCAAACAACGTTGGGCATCAATAACACAGAGATTCTTGCTCTGAAAAGCAGTGACACTGGGAAGCCTTTCCTGTCACTGGGATTTTCACTCTGACACAGATTCTGAACACTGGGCTGTGGCAAGAAGAATACAACCTCTCCATGTAAAAAGCTTTGACTATCAAACCAAATTAGGCAAGCTATCTCACCCTTCTACACAAGGCAATGAGAAAGGCAAACTTAGAAAGTGGTGTCACGTGCTGACATCTCTATTTCAAGAAATACATGAAAATAGCAGAAACAAAGGACAGGCAACAAAAATGACCAAGAACTGTAAAGCAGATCTTAATGTGGGGCTCAAGAAGCTCCATTTATTTTATCTTTAAGTGGACTTAAAATGACTTGTTTCGTTATTAGCCTGAACACTGCACACAGATCTCACACAGATGTCCTCTGAGTGTAAGAGCTCTGACACCCCCAGTGCTTCCTTCCCTTCACTTGTAGGGCAAAAAACGGTCCCCTGAGACCTAAATGAAACACACCTAACTGCTTAAATGCTATTTTTCAGCTTAATAGGAGATAGTAGAATAAAATGTACTGACCTGAGATACCAAGGCTTATTACATAGCAATTCCTTCTTGCCAAAATGGCCATAAGACCAGTTATTGTCTATAAGAATGTTTCCTCAAAAAGTTAATTTGCTTTTAACAGGATCACGCAAGTCTGCTTCAACCAATCACATGCACAAGCACTGCAGCAGTACAGGAAGTTTGATCACAGCAAAAGAAGCAGAAAAACAGGAATTTACTGGGCACAAGAACATCACCAAAGAACTCAGCAGTAGCAAAGGCCCAGGACTACAATTTACCCATAGTTACAGAGCATCAAAAGTTATGCTAGAGCAAGATCAAAGCAGCCCCACTCCCTGCAGCTTCTCCTCCTCACACTATGACTCTGGTTCAAGGCATTCTCCTGCCTGAAAACCAGTTCTCCAAAACTCACTGCACAATACCTTATTTTTGGCCCAATCCATTCCCAGAACCCATTTACCACACTACCAAAGCAAAAGGTGCAAAGCCAGAGACGAGAGCAGCCTGAGCTTCAACTGAAGCCACCACAGATCTGCACTGTGAGTGAGCACCCCAAAAACAATGGTAATGGCAGCACACCACCAGAAGGACAAGGGACACCATATCAGGTACTCACACTAAATGTGACATGGCACCAAGGGTATCAGATACTGATCCAGCTATGATACCGTAGTGATTCACACCCTGCACCCAATCCACAGTTTGAATGAACAACAAACATAAATAAACTGATTTAAAGTTTCCAGTTTGAACATAACTAAAAAGAAGTTTTATTTATCGTTTAGAGACTCTTGGAAGAAACAGCACAGGCAGATGGTAGAGAACTGCTTTGTTACCATGGCAGATCAAAACCACATAAGGTCAAAATGTGAAAACTTTCCACCAGACACATCATCTTTGGTTTCACCTCACCTTGTTCTGGGGGATAAGGCAGTTTTCCAGCATGTAATGCCAGTTCCAAAGCAGAATCCTCCTGAGTGACAAATGGCTCAAGGTGGAGAGGAAGCGACATAATATATTGCCCAATCTAGAATAAAAGCACAAAGAGCTGAGTCACCGAACAAATGTGAAGCAAGTGCTTTGCTTGAGGAAAAAAAGTCAACTGCAGCAAACCACACCTGAAAGCAATTTGCTGCTGAACAGTGTTATTTAGAAAGACACTTGAAAGCTCAGTAGCAACCTCCCCTTGAAATTTTACCTCATACGCAGCCCAGTAACTTTCTAAACATCACAGAAGTCCCCAAATAGCTAAAAATCAGAACTAGTCATGACAAAGTTACCTCATGGCTTGGCTAAATACTCATTTCTATAAAATAAATAAATAAATAAAGCTTTAAAATACATAAGCTGGAAGCTAACTTTAACAAGAACTGCAAAGTTGGCAGTAATTTAAAACACCAACCAGGAGAATGCGAGTGGAATTTCCATGCTGCTCAGCAGCATGTAACTGAGGAGTGCTTCAGCAGTAACGAGCTCACTCTACCTTTCAGCTCAGGACACCCCAGCATCAGAAAGGTTTCATTGTTATTCCAGCAGAAACAAAACACAACAAGTCATACGGGATTAGAAAGGTAAGAGCTCAAGCCTTTTTTGGCTTCAATGTATGATTAAATCACTCCAATATGCACTGCAGGAACTTCTCTGCTACACCAGCTGCATTATTAAGCTATGCTCAGTATTCACCACTACAAATGGAAGTTGGCATTTTCCATCCCATTACAAGACTTAACACTGAAAGCAGTACAGTTCAATTAAGAAGAACCTCTTCTCGTGTTCCCAAAGTTATTTTGCTATTCCAGAATTTGACAGATTTCAAAAAAGCTACAAAGAATGCCACAGCCCAGTTAACGGGCACTGGGCTGCTGAGAGATCTGTCACTGTAATATTGTAATGTAGACAAATACTAAGATTTTACTAAAAAACGATGAAACATAGAAAAGATGCCATCCCTTCAGAGCTGGGCTTCCATCAAGTATCTACTCATGCCCTTACATTGCTGATATACTCCAGAGGGGTCAGGCTGAAGTTTGGCAAGTCCTCTGTCAGGGTCTCACCAACGCCACCAGAGGTCCAACTCTGTAAGGCAAAAAATATATATATATGGCTTTCTAGAACACAAAGTCTACAAGCATTCTCAGAAGGAATCACTCAGGAACACAAATTAAGACTACCCAGGAACTTCTAGAAATCAGAAGACGGGTGGTGAAAAAGTTGCTTCTCTTGTCCTCCTGCAGCTCCAGAACATACGCACCCCTTTCACATAGAGCCCTATGGGAAATACATGCTCACACAAGTTAGAAAAACAGCATCTCAAACAAACATCAGAGCATCCAAACACAGCTGTCTGCCACGAATGCTGTTTGTCACTGATCAATGCTCATGGGAGAAAGGCGATACTACAGGGAAACTTCTTGAAAATCAGAAAGGTACGCAACATTGAGCTGTATTCCTAAGGTATCCCACGGATAAACCCAACCACAGCACAGAGCAGTGTCCATTACTCACCTCCATCTTTGAAACGAGTAAGAGCTGTTGCTTGATGCGAAGAAACACAGAATCAAAAGCCAAGTGGTGTGCCAGCTGGTTGAGGCGGCTTAGTGCAGACCGAGAGGAAGACAACAAGTTGTGGTTACTCGTGCCTTTTTCCTAGCACAAACACACAAAAAGTTTCACGTACAGATGACACTAAGTTGACCACAGAAAAACTACATAATGTTCTCAAAGGAGTCTTTATTGGGACAAAAGAGCATTCCTCTGCCATGATACAGCTTGTTTCCTTTCCTATCCCAACTACTTGTTCATGACAGAAACTGAACACTGCTTCCTGAAATTTATAACAAAACATTCAGCATTGCTTTCTGGCAATGCCAGGTTCCAGCACAGGGTAGACAGTGAGAGAAGATCCTTCTAATTAACTAAGTGTTTTACACAAAGAGTATGTGTGGAACTGTTTAGTAAAGGTTTGAAGTCAACAAACTTTTGATACAGCTGCACAAATTGCAAGTAAATTAAGCAGAAAAGAAATTAAAACGCTTTGAGGAAATCAGAGACAAAAATCATAAATTTGACCTCACTGTTACAAGTCCACGATGATAGCAAACATAACTTAGCTCTACAAGAAGACAACTAGTTGTTCTGCCCTGCTCACAGACATATTCATGAACAGTCTTGCAGAATTGTATTTCAGAACAGATATGGCAATGGAGTGTAAGTAGCAAAGACAGTCCAGAAACATGTGGAGCCCCTAATTATGTGGATCTCTATCTTCAGCACTATAATCCCAACGCTTTCTGTGACACAATCTACCCCACCTGAACAGACAGGAGTTCATTCACAAAACAGACAGGATTTGGGGAAGAGACTAAATGAGCCCAGATTTCCTAGGTTTGGACATTTCATTTCTCAGCAGATTGGTATTATTAGAATGTAGCTCATCAAAAGATTAAATGCAATCACTCTGATGGGGGAATTCAGGCCTCGTCTGCCAATCATGCACCTAACAGCAGCTTGTTATAAAGGCAGGCTCTCCCAGGCACCAAAGCTACCTTCAGAGTGTACAGTGTTTCCATAAGGCTGGCATACTCAGATGGATTCTCCCTCACAAGGTAATTGTATTCCTGCCAGGGATTCTTCACATTGCTCTTCTTTTCTGTAGCACTGGCGTCCTGAAAGCTAGAAAAGCTACAGGGGCTGCAGGAGTCCGAGAGATACTTCCCAGCAGTTGACAAAATCCTGAAAAGAAGTGCAAACAGTCACCACCAAATTCTGCAAAACTCAAATTGCTGTCTTCCTGTTGCTCCACAGAAAACCCCTGGCAGCATCTCAACATAAACAAGAGAAAAAGTAGCAATCATAACTACTGAGACCTCTGACTCAGTCACCCCTTTGACACCATCTGTAATTACAGCTCTACCCTCTCTTGTGAGATGATGGGTGATTCAGTTGCACACATTCCCTCCCACAGTTAGAAGGCCACAGCACAGATTGCTCCACAGCCTCCTACTGAGAAACCATACTGCCCAGTAAGCCCTCCAGAGACAGAGGAAAAAAAAGTTACACTGAACTCTAAAAAAAAAAGGAAAAAAAAGTAGCAAAATCACTGCAAAGAGACCACGCAGAAATTTCCAAGTATTGGTAGGAATGTTTTGAAATGAGGTTTTCACAGCTTCCAGAAGGGAAGAATATAGCAATGATAGTACTCTCCCTTTTGCACATCATTATAGATTAGGTACCACTGTCTTTGGGGTCTCAGAAGCAGTAGATATTAGGCATAAATCCTTCCTCTGAAATGATCACTAGGTGTGCATTTGTGAGCAGCTTACTTCTGCTCAAGTTCCTCTGTCTTTTGCACTGCACGGTGTTTGACTAGAAAGACTCAGACTGCTGTGTGCCAATCTAAATGAAACGCATTCCTCTTCAAATGAGGCTACTTTTTGGTCACGTCCCCAAGCTGATCAAATTCACCTTGTGGAACAGCTTAATGCACCTGTAAAACTGTACCCAGGGCACTACTGACTGCACCTTGGCTTACTTGTGGCAGTTATATATTCAGCATGTATACATACATATACCTACAGGAATGTATATTCACATCGACATATACAAAATATGTACTTTATATACATGTTTTTCAGTACAAGGTTAACTCTTCTGGGGCAGAAAAGACAGAAGAAACTGAAAAACATATGCAAGTTTTTAATTGTTCAAGAACTGCTAAGTGCCTTTAAGCATCAACGCTGCCTTAACATCCCTTCAAGGGAGGGAGTCTTGACTGGTGGAAGGCACTAATTACAGCCAGCTCTCACTCTACTGTGCGACTCAAAGACTGCACACATACTGCACTGAAAAAGGGAGGAGAGGGCTCTCAAAGTCTAGAAAATATGGAACAAACTCAGCCTCCTGGGTGCTGCACACCGCATCAAGCACAACAACTTGAACCAGAATAAAGCATGTGAACATACAAGAGGCTGAACCGTGCACCACTACAAGCAACAGAACCCATAGATGCCAGCTGTGCTTTAGGCTCCTCACATTACAAGGAACTACCTGTCAAGGCACATGTAGGTGCATGTTGGCAAATGATTCATGCCCCAAGTCACCTTACGTATTCCGTTCAGCAGCACTTACCTGTTGGCCAGTTGCTGCTCAAAGTCTCCACACTGACGAAGGAGCTCACCACAAGTAGAAATTATTCTGGAAAAGAACAAGACAAAAATGTATTTTGTACAATTTTGGGCAGAAAATGCCAGACCCCTAGAGAACCCACCTCACAAAGGCATAAATAAACTTAAAAAAAAAAATAAAATGCAATAAAAACCAGAGTCCTCAAAGGACAACTTCTAACACGGCTGCTAACTCTGCACCCATTGCTTAACATCCTGCTGTCAAACTTTTGCCAGACAGCCTCTTCCACACATTATTTACTGTGTCATGGCTAATACCAGCTCAGCGTCACTGGGAACGTTTCTAAAAGCTGCTGATGTTTCAAGTGCTACGACATCTTGTCTTGTTCCAGACGGGGTGGGGGGTCTCACAGCCCTTACTGTGCCAGCAGCAACCTGAAACTCAGCCACTAATACTAGCTGCAGTGCTTCTAGTAGCATTAAGTAGGTACAGCCCTGCATTCTGCACTAAGAACTTGAGTAAACTGACTCCACGCAATTCCGTTCCAACTTTGATAGAAAATCAGTTCACAGTCAGGCCAAAAAAAAAAATCCCCTTTACCGAACAGAGTTTTGGAATGCAGTCCAGTCCTCCTGGAAAAGGGAGTCTGATGGAATATCATCCAGTTTACATTTCTTTCGTATAGACTGCAGTGTATTTGTAAAGTCAGATGTATACCTGTAATGAGAAACAGAGAAAAGACAACTACTAGAGTAAGACAATAGTCTGGAGAGCGACTTACTGCAGACTCTGTGTTCTGCTCACTCCGTCCTCAACAAAGGTGGAATAAGAGCCAGAAATATTACAAGAATTCAGAATATACACTGTTGTTTGAGCCCAAGCACATGCACGAGAGCTGAATAGCCACCATCCACTGAAGCCCACACCAGAAGTCAGGGAGAAACTCAGATTGGGCGTTTGCTACTTCAACTTGCTGCGTATGCGTTACTAGGAACTCCTCATACTTGTGACAGTGTATGAGCAAGACATTTTTGTTATCGCTGCACTAATCACCTCTCCTAGGAAAGAGCAGACAAAGTTTATAAGACTGCTCCAACATCACTTGGCCCTTGTTCCAGGAACACAGTGACAACAATCTCATGAATTTGTTTTCTCAGCTACTCCCCAGATGAGAACAAATTTAAAAGAACATTTTGTTTCTCCCCCTCGGACTTATTTTCTTTTCTAAATGATGCCCATAAGCTAATGGCATGCACACTGCTATGTAATTGCCTATAAAGTAGATGAGGTCAGAGAAGTGTGCTTTTCTCTTCCCTCTTCCCCCTAGAACAAGGTAACAGCTTGTGAGCAACTCTTTCAATATCAGGAAAGAATAAGGAAGCGATCAGTAATGGGATACCATCTAAATGGGCTGTCAAATACATTATAAGGCAAGAACTTTGTGTGAATCTCACTCACGAGGGTGTCTTGCACTTACAGGCAGACTGTGAAAATGAAGTTGCCTGTCTTAATGAGTGTATACTTCCCCACAGAGTTCTACTCTCATCAACTTACTTTGTTTTTGTCATATTCTATTCTTGGAGACATTCTCCTTTCTAAACCATTTACCACAAAGCAAAATTCAGCCCAGGTAGAATAGAAAACAGCCGATGGACGTTTTCCCTTCAGTCACAAGATTCTCAAGTTTTTCACTAAGAAACAGTCACTTGCCTGAATGAAGTGACAGAAGGGGATATCAAATGATACATATTAAAGTTATAGATACCTTCAGCACCCAGCCACCTCTCATCAACTACAAAGTCACTGGCCACAAGCCGAACACTTGCTACCCCCTTGGGATACACATAGAACTGTAATTAGAAGTGCCTTACTTTGCAAACAGAGCTTTCAGGGCCTTGAGCAGCCCACACACTCCCAGTCCATCAGTGAGTTTAATGCAGTTGTCGATGGCTCCAGAAGCCAGAATGAAGAGTTTACCGACCGAATGATTCAGTTCCTGGACACAGTCAATTACTTCCCAGTGTTCCTAAATAACAACAACAACAACAAAAAAAAGAGGTTGAAGCTGAAGACGTCTCCGGGTTGGCAGTAATATTTGATGAAGTTTTTTCTCCAGCAGATCTGTGTTAAAGGGCAAAAAAGCAGAAGAAAGGAGCTCAACGATCTGAAAGGGCTCCTGAACTTTATTTCTTCAGCAAAATTTACTTAACACTATCTAAATATACAACAAACAGGAAATATTGCCAAAATGTTAAAGGAGAAAAGAGATTAATGGCTCTACCAAAGACCTTCATATTTACTAGAAGTTTCAAGCCTCTCCCCACTCAGATGTGCAAAGAATGCTACATTACCAAGGGCACTGCACTGATCTCAATGAGCAGATTTTCTTCTTCGAGGTCTCCATACTTGAGTTGAAAGGGCTTGTACGGATGATACACCACTTCTACCAGTTCCATCACTTTTACCAAATTCTGCTCCTCTACAAAGAATCAGATGTTTAGTCTACAAGGAAATGAATGGGCCGTTAAGAACTTTATTTCAAGCAAAATGCATGAGTACTCCAATTAGATCACACTGTCTATGAAGGCTTGCAAAGTTGCCCAATAACTCTAAGTCTCAATTACAAAGATTTTTTTTTTTAAGCAATGTTATTATCTTTGTCTGCTTCTTAAAAATCAAGCTGTTCTACTTCAACCAGTACCTCAAGGAAATCAATAACTGCTCCAGAACAACCCAGGTGACAAAAATCTATTAAATGTTTCAATTTACAGTAGAAAGTACTGAAACTATCTGAGAGGTGAAACACATTACAGACACTACTCATAATGGGGGCAATCCTAATTTATCAGAAAGTCTGGTTCATATTTGAAGTAACTGACAGTAATTCAATTTACTTAGGTCTACTACCTCATTGTGCTCATCAGCCAAGGAACCTGGAGCTCACTCTCCCAGTGACATTCTGCTGAGCAGGGAGCTGCACCAAACACTAACAAAACCCAGGTCTGAATGATTCTTTCTCAAATCAGAACTGGATACCAGTTGTTGCCATGAAGTTTTGCCGAACTCAAATTAGCACCAAAACAGAACTAGTCTGAATTCTGGTTACAAGCAAAAGCTTTCACACTCTACAGACAGTCAAGCAACAGAATGGGTTATCCAAAGCTTGTGCAGACTCCATGCCTGAACACTTTCAAGATCAGACTAGAGAGTAACCTATGAAACATGGTCTGAGCTCCTAGCGGACCTTGATCTGACAGGAGGTCAGGTCAGATCACCTCCCAAGGTCCCTTCCAACCTGAATTATCCTATGAATCACAACTGAACCCTCCCCTCACTAAGTAGGAACTGGTTTGACTGTCCTGCTGAGTCACCTAGCTTTTCCATTCTTAAGATATTTCAGTTCCCAAACATCTCACCACGCAGCACAAGAAATGGTAATAAAGAGCAAAATATTTTTGTTGTTGTTGTTTTTAAACAAACAAACATACCCACTTGGTTTAACTGTTCAGCAACTGTTTTCATGTTCTATCATCTTCTAGGATGTGACACTGTTTTTCCAATTTCTTTATAATTTTTTTCTATTACGACTCACAAATTAAACCGATCCGAGGATACAAAACATCTGACGAGTACACAATCACAAAGCAACAAACACAGACTCAATGACTGTCACACTCCCCAAAATTACCCAGCAATCATAATTTGCATGATCAAGTACGAATATGAGTTTCAATAGCTCAAGACAATGTTATGAAGAACCAAAACAGGAAACATAGTATTAGAAATGCTCCATTTTAGGATGTTTCCATACCTAGTATTTGAAGGGCTCCAACCAAATTAACGTAAGACTATGAATAGCCTAAGTCCAAGTTAGGTATAACCCTATGTAAACACTGCATCTTGTTGCTTTGTGGTTTTTGGGAATTATTCGCCAAGTCATGAACAAAATGAGACAGACAGGGTCAGGAAAGCATTGGTTAGCTGAATCACAAGTCAAGGACGGTGCTAAAGAATAAGCTACAAACCGTTCAGAAATAATATGTTGTAATCAATTGACAGCGTGGGACCAAATAATCCAATATCAACAGAAAAGCTGTGAATGAAATTTAAGAATCCAATGGAAGAGAATTTACTTATTTGAAATGTACTTATTTAGTAAGGTGTTACTTAATTCCGGGAACCTCCTCAACATTAATTCTTTGTGGTCTTTCACAATAGGTTCTACAGTTAGCTTCCTTGGAGACATTTCCTCAGCTGTTAGGTAGAAGAAACGCTAATACTTGTAAAAGGAAAAGTGTTAAATATTATTTACCCAAGGCAGTAAGCCTGTTCAGAATAGGCCTGCTTTAGTAAACTCATTCAGTCCCGTGTCAATACGTTTAGCCTAAGTTGTACACACACAAAAACAAACACAACACACACACACAAAGGTACAAATGCCACGTGAGTGGCAAATACCATAGAAGATGTAATCCCTCCCTCCACGTCAAACTAAACAAAACCTCAGAATGGAGATCTACAGACATGTTGACAGAACAGTGCAACAAAAATTCAGTGCAGAAGCCCTACTCAGGTTTGGCAGCATGGCCATTTCCAGCCCCTTTGCAAAGTGGACAGTGGCATCATAGAGCTCCAGCAGCTTGCTCAGCTTGGTTTCCTGGCCTGTTCTCTCCATGGCAGTGCTGAGGCAGACAGGGATGGATGGTACCAACGCTCCTAGAGTTTGAATCAGCAACACAGTCACAATTTCGTGGGGTTTCGTGAAAACCTGTGGTAACAGAAAATCTATTAACAAAGGCACATTATCTGAGAGGAACAGGACAGGCAGCAGAGAGCAGCAGACAGCTTCCAGACAGAGCCCTACAACATACAAATCGCACATCACCATCTCTGCAAAGGCACTGACACACTGTCCTACTCAAAACAGAGTGGATTCTGCCAGCTGAGAGGCTGGTACCCTCCCTCCTCACCCCAAATATGGGCTGCTGCCCACACCAGCAGCACCACCTCTCGGTTTGACCAAAGCAGTCTCCCTTACACCCTTTTCCCAGGGAGACCTGGGCTTCTGTCTGATCTAGAGGGGCAGAAGCAGCAGAGCAGATGGGTGTACAGATGCTGTCAGCAGAAACAGGATGCTGGAGCCAGGGAACACATGGCTGGGAGAAAAAGAAGGAGGGAACCAGCTGCTGGCAAGAAGTGGGCACAGGAGAACTGAATGCTACCCAGCCCTCACTGACCTCATTCCCAGAAACTACATCAAAGAACTTGCAAAATGCCACAGAAACGTGAGAAACATTAACACATCCCCAAAACAGGGCTGAAGTGATTATCCTTTGATAGCTTAAAGAGAACTACTAGTTGGTGACAGACAGTGATATGTAGATTGAGAAAATGGCATTTTGTACATCAACAGATTGCAGATCCCTAAAATGACACAATCCCAACCAAAAATGAATAAAACCAAATTGAATAAAATCCCACCAATGGTAAAATCACAGAGAAGGTCCACTAAGACTGCAAGAACCTCACTGACAGGGCATGCAGGTCAGCTGTTACAGCAACCTAGGTCTACAGGTATTTTACTATTGAAACTGTGCTTTGAATGCCCCAGAAGAAACTAGGTTTGTCAAAAACTGAATTCAGAACACAGGCACTGTAGTCACTGGAATAACCAGCTGGCACAGAACAGCATTTGAAAACAGTGCACTCAGTTTATGCAGGTGTGTTGGAAAAAAATACACACATGGGTAAGCTTGTGAAGCAATAGTAATACATTATGAGCCAAAGTAGTGGTCAGATTAGCAGAATTCAGCACTGGAAAGGCTAGGAAGACTGTATTCAGCTGGGAACTTTTATTCACATGCATCACCCTCAACTCTAGTAATATAACAGACATTACAGTCTTCTACTGTTATACTCTTGCCAGCTATTCCCTCTCAGTTGCACTGAAAACTGGGATCACCAGTCTCTTGCAGCAAGGCCACCACAGAAACTAAGAAGGAAAAAAGTCCAACAATTCTTCAGAAAGCAGAAGCACACAGAGCAAATGACACGAAGTTTGTGCTGTATGCCATTCCTTCCTTTCAATTCACAATTAAAAAAAATACCTGCTAACACATAAGAAGACACCTGACCTGACCCATAGTTTGCATCAAATCATAAGGCAGAAAAAATATGCAGCAAGAAAACACTCAGCTCCTTTGCAGGATGAGGCTGCTTGCACTCAGGTGCAAGCTTTATAACATGAAGATAAGAATCTCCTACCCTTCATGGATGAAAAGCTTTTATAGGCTCAACAATATGAACTCATTTCTTCATTTAACTAAAGAAAGGCAACAACTTTCTGGGATCTCACATTACTCCTGGCAAGAAGAACTTCAAGGAGTGATAGCAGAAGCCCACCCAGCATCTCATTCCAAGCGACACAAAATGGTCCAGCTTGACCTTGAGGGTTTCCTCCAGGACAAGTGATAAATCAGTCAGGACATTTTAACTGTCATGTAGCAGAACACATTTGCAACACCAACAAATTAGAGTTAACTTAAGATACAGATGAAAGTGATAAAGCAGCTTTAATGTCAACAACACAGCAACCTTGCTGTTGGTAGGATACCAGAAATCAAATCTTGTCTGCAAGAGTTAGACAAGAGCCTGAAAGTTGCAAGCCATAACACTGACAGGACACAGGATAACTCAGAGAACGAATACTGACAAATTACTCTGAGCCTTGTGAGAATTAAGAGAGATTGGTCATTCTTGTCCTCTCCCACCAGCATTAAGCAGTGACTGCACCTGTGTTGCCCACTGGAGTTGCGAGTGCCAGGTCCCAAGGAGTGTGTCATACAGTTCAGTCAGCTGGCGATTCAAGCTTAAGTCACTCTGGCAAAGATCCTGCCACACTGCCACCAGCTGCACCTGCAGGGATAATAAGAACCATTCTGAGAAGAGAACTAACAGCTCATAGATCTAGGTTTTGGTATTTCAAACCAAGACCGTCTCAAACAAAGCTCTTCTCCTAAAACATAACACTCACCTCTGACTCTTCTCTCCAGATTTTAACATAATACTGTGCTATAACTCAGCACCACAGAAGGAACCAACTTTCAGCGTGAAGCTGGAGGCTTCTTAGCTGATTCAAAGTTTTAATTAACATTGGTATTTGACTCATAAAACAAGACTGTAACTTATACCCCCTCATAATAGTTGAAATACCTGGCAAGCCCTAGCCTTGAACTTAATCCTCAAAAGTCACAGTCATGAGAGAAGCACTGAGGATCAGGTTATGGTTACAGAACTGTCTGGAATTCCAACTTTTAATCTTACCTGAAAAGAGTTTACAGAAGTGGGCAGCTGGCAGGTTGCAGCAATAAAGTTATTGCTGACACTGTCACCTCCAAGAAAAGCAAAGCAAGAACAACTACAAGTCACAGAGATAACTCAAGCAGAACGCGCATATCCTATGTCTATTTAAAAAAAAAGAAGCACAAAGCCCTCAGTGGAGGATTACTCGCAAAACATGAGAAGTAACCAAAGTTGTTAGGGGCCAGGCGACGTTTGGGACCTGGAATAGGTTCCATCCTCTTCGAACCGAAAAGGTAATGTAACAGCTCCCCCTACAGCCTAAGCCAAGCAAGAATTCAAGTTTTCACCTCTCCACATCAAAATATAATCAAAATACTTACTTTGTGACACTTATAATAATATGCAAGAAGCTGAGGCATTCGATCAATTTCGGTGAAGACTTTCACAAATATTTTTGCCTGATCTAATTAAAACAGACAAAAAAAAAAAAAGGCAGTTAACAGATCTCAAAGCGATACTGAAACATTACACAAACAAAAACCTGCATCCCCAACAGAACAAGAGAAATCTTCTCAAGTGAACATGCATAATGGCCCACACAGAAGGACACATGTCAATCTTTGGTTTGGACATCTTCTCAAACAGGATCAAAACTGCCTAAAAATCCCCTTTGAGATAAGAACATGTAGCAGACTTACGATGAATAGATTTAGTGCCTTAACAAGTAAAAGCTTCTAGCAGATAAAACCAAAACATTTCCTAGAAAGAAATTTTCTAGAATTTCCAGAAAAAAAGCCTTACATCAAGCCTTACTGACCTACAGACTGAGAGTTAAAAGCAGCAACAATCTGTGGGCTGGCCATGGCCTCCAGGCGGTTCTTCAGAGCCTCAAGATGCACACACTTCTCAGAGTAATCCGGTGTATCCACAAGCATAGCCAAGCTGCTCTGCATACTTGTTAGCTTGGCTGAAATCGCAGACACATCCTGCCACCAGGAAAGGATAACCGGCTTATTGAACGTGACATGACAAAGCTTTAATACCCGTTTCACAAGGACGTTTTAAAATCACTTCAAGAAGCTGCTTTTAAACACAGTTTTCATGGAAAGCTGAAGGGCCAAAGAACAAAATAACCACGTGGGCTCTACCTGTGTTTTAAGAGTCTCTTCAATATCTGCACTTAACGTAGTCCATTTGTCTGCTTCCTGAAGAGACTCAGCAGCCAGCTGCATTCTAGATTTCACTCGGTCAATCTCTACCAGGACCTAGAAAATTCAAAAAAAAACATTGCCCATTCCTACAAAAGATAACTAACAGTTGCATACAGTACGGGAGACATCTTTGGTTTGAATTTTAAAACTGGGTGAAATGATTGCAGCTGTTACAAAGCAACAGGAGTTGACTAAAAGAGCTGGAGAGATTAAAATAACTTTGCAAAGCCAAATAACCAAAGGCTGGCATGATTCCTTGATTTATACTTTTGCAATCACTTGTCCTGATGCTGTGTTCCCAGCTATCAGCAAGCAGAACCCTGGGGCATCAGTGTTACAATTGATAACAGCAGCTGATGGAACTGCCTGGCTGTCCATGACACAGACATGAGAACAGGCTGAAAGATGGATATGAGGATGGGCTGTTCAATCTGGAGAAAAGGCTCCAAAGAGACCTGTCAGCAGCCCTTCCACGTCTTTAACAGGGACAATAAGTAAGGACAGACTCTTTAGCAAGGTCTACTGCGGTAGGATAAGGGAAAAGAGTTTAAAATTAAAACGGGAGAGATTTAGATTAGATGTAAGGGAGAAGTGCTTTACAACAGCAGCAGCGAGGCAGTGGCACAGAGTGACCAGAGAGGTGGTGATGCCCCATCCCTGCAGACCACGGTCAGGCTGGATGGGGCTCTGAGCACTGACGGAGCTGTGGGTGTCCATGCACAGTGCAAGGATTGGGACTACACGGTCTTTAGAAATCCTTTCCAACTCCAATGACTCTATGACATGCAGACTGCACCAGGCCGCGTCACTGGTGCCCGCTTTTCTCCTACTAACGCTAAGAGAATCTGTCTCGTGCATCTTTAGCTCACAGGACCGTTCAACGCAAACAGCTGCGGGCACACAGGACTCCACACGGCAGCCAGCAGTCACCACGGAAGGCAGGAGCCCACCTGCATCGACTGCGCCGTGTTCTCCTCAAACTTCCTGATGTCCTCCTTGACCAGCACCATCTGCTCCCGCAGGAAGGCCGCCTCCTGCCGCAGGGCCTCCACGTCACGCAGCACACCGGGCATGCTGTGCAGGGCCTGCAGGATGGCTTCTGCGGGACAGAACGGCACAGCGGCGACGGGCTGAGAGCTGGAAGGAGGTCAACCCCACACACACACACACACACACAGCCACGTCCCCGCCGCCCGCCCGTCACCTTCCACCATGTTGTTGACCTCCTGGATGAACACCTGCAGCTTCATCACCAGCGTGGAGGCGTGGGCCTCCGCCTGCCCGGGCGCGTCCTGCTGCCCGGCCCTCAAGGCCGCGTTCACCCAGCTCTTCACGTCGAAGTCATCGGCCACGAAGCGGGAGATGTCCATGGTTCCGTGCCGGGCCCAGCAGGCCCCGCCCCGCCGTGCCGGCCGCCGTACGATGCGGCCCCGCGGTCCATCCCCGGGGCGGAGCGGGCCCCGCACCGCCCCGGCACTGCGCTCCACCCCAGCCCGGTGGCCCCGCCCCGGGAGCCGTAATGAGCAGAACGCCGGGCCGGCCCCGCCGAATGCTTTGTTTAGTTCTTTTTTAATGCGCCCCCCCCCCCCCGGCACACACGGAAAGGATGAAAATGGACCCAGAAACGAAGGAGGGAACGCTCGTGTGGAAGAGGAGGGCGGGCGCTGGGGCAAACGGCCGTGTCTGGGCCTAACGACGTTCAGCTGCCCCACAGCTCTGCTCCTGGGAAGCCGGTCAGCTCTCCCACCTCGGTGACGGGCTGCACGCCGTGCCTGAACGACAGCTCGTACTTCAGCCGGACGGGATCCTGGGAGGGAAGAAACCAGAGGGGAGCACGTCACAGCTGCAGCCTCCTCCCATGCCATCACTCAGCCCCGCTGCACTGAACCGCCCTCTGAAACACTAAAAGAGCGCTGCAAAGCCCAGATGGGTAACATAAGAGCCACAGCAAAGGAGACCCACGCGGGCCCCACAGAACGTGCTTGAAAATTCAGGCCTGGTCAGCCCCCTCCAGGGATGGGTTCTCCCTTACATCCATCTTCTGTCACGTAATTATTCATCAGTGCAACAGAGGTGACACACATGGTCATGCCGTTACCTGCAGCTCTCTGTAACTAGACAAGCACAACTGCACAGGCCACTGCAGTCACTGCCCTTTCAATCCTGAAAAGCTGTTGCAGTAGGAAAAAAAACATCTTCCAGCATAACCCAGTGCACCCATCGCACACGTCTTCTTGCAGATAACACTGCCACTGCCCTGCACACAAATGCTGCACTCATTACAGCCACATTCAGTGACCCACAGCAGAACCACTGCCACGTACTTTGTGTGGATTGGCAAGCAGCAGGACCTGAGACACCACTGCTGGGGGATGCAGCGGGCTGAAGGCTGGGAGCTCAGAACTGGATGCTGGCTGCAACTTAATTTTCATGGTCTGAAAGGGAAAGCAAAGGGAAAATGTTAGGTCCACACCAAAAAAGAGCTGGGAGTACTACCAAACTGTGGAGCTGATTAAAGTCAGCCTCCATTTAAAGGAGGACATTCCTAAATAAACGATTTCATGCTGCATACACACAGGTACGATGAGTGCTTTAGCAGGTTAAAGCAGTGTCCAGAGCCATGCTTCTTTCTCTCAAGGACAAAGATCTACTCTGTGAAAGAGGCACCAGAGCCACAAGCACCACCACACCACTGCCTTACAGTTCAGGAAGAAGAGCCACACAATTTCCAAAACACAAAGAAAAATTCTAACCGTGAAATAGAATTTGTGAGTAGTCCCACTCCATTTTATTCATCATATACTTCTTACCTTTGGGACTGCAGCCTGAAACACAATGTTCTTAATTGGCTGAGCTGAGGTGCTCAGCATGGAGAGAACCATCACCAGCACATCTGGTCGGCCAGGAGCTGGGTCTCTGGAGAAGTGGAGCATAGCCTTGAAACCATCCCTGTCATACACTGTGAGTGGATAGATACTACCTGCCAGAGACAAAAGGAAAGTAAGAAACCAAGCATGGATTTTCCCTCTCTTCTGAGGGCAGAACAATGAAGACAGGCTAAGAACAGCATGAACAAAAAACTCGTACAAACTTCTACTTGCTCTAGCAAACTCATAGGCCAAGCAGTTTACAATGCTGGCCCATGATTTACATTTCACCTCCAAGGTACAGAGAGGAATCTACACCTCATGAGATATGGAGGTGACTAGCAGCTGAGATTTTAAGTCAGTTAAAGAGATGTGCTACAAGTCCAAGAAATACAATGGGAAAAGCAAAAATGTAACACTTCAGTAACTTACAGGACTTAGCCTCTTATTACCAGGAGTAAATCCTCAGTTTGTCATCACCATCCAGCCTTTTCAGAATCTGCTAAATCCTTAACTTGAGAGACTGAAGTCAGAAGACAGTTCTGCCTTTGAACCCACAAGTATCTCCTAAGCCTCCGGAAAAGTACTGCTTGAAGTTTCACAAAAGATGCCAGGGTCAAAGAGTTTAGAAGCACTCTAAAAAGATTAGCCAGGGCATGAAACTCCTGACTACTGAGGAGGACATTTTCACAGATTCATTCCTAGCGCTTGCTCAAATTCTCAGACACATTAAATCCTTCATAAAATAGCCATTTTTCTCCAGCTGACCCTCACAGCATGAAGCTACTTTGGCTTGCTTGCTCCCCTCTAAAAAATCACAGAAGAGCTCTATTAAGTAGAGCTGGGGCACAGAAATCATTGCACTTACTCAGTGTAATTGAAATTAAAGGGACAAAAAGGTTTGCTAGAGAAGCATCATTGGAAGCTGGATGCAAAGAGGCAGCAGGCTTCAGCTCGTTGCCTACACTGGAGAATGAAGGATCTGCCATTGAGCTATTTGGAAGATCTGGTAAGGGCAATTTCATTGGTGATAAATCCCTGGAAAGAAAAGCATGTAGAAAGCTTATATTAACTGGGGAGGGTACATGGTATACACCATCCTCCACTGTGTCTGTGTTTGTGTTCCCAATCCCTCATCCCTTTTAGGTACAAAGTACAAGCTTACTCTGAGTTCCTAGGAAGTCTGAAAATGGTCTCTAATTTATAGGGAGGACACTGCTGTTACTATTTCACTGCTGTTACTTATTCTGTTACTGTCATGAAACTTCGTTATGCAGGGTTTCAGGAGCCCTGCCAGTGACATTAAAGTAAGTTCTAGCTCAAAGTCAATGCAAAAGGCTAGGAATCTCCAGGAACACTGCTTGGCCTATTTTCTGGCAGGTAGGATAAGCTTATCATAACGGTCACCTGCTCTGAAGATCTATGGATGACAAATCTGTTGGGCTTCTAATGAATGCCAGGAAACTATCTTGTCAAAGCCAGAAAAAAAGCTGGAGAAAAAAAGACCTGACTTTGATGTTTTCATTCCTTTAGCTCAAGAACACACTGTTGCTAAGCCGTGGGATATGTTCCACCAAGTTTCTGACCCCGTGAAGGTCCAGGTGTGCAATTATCCAGAATTAGAACTAGTAGGTGCACAGCTGCTGCTTTAAGAGCTGGTGCATGGATGGATAGCTTGCCATCATTACCTGGTTGTAGCTAGGTTTTTCCAAACCTCTCTCCTGTAAAAACAGCATTTCTCCTTTCCAAAGTCAGACCGTACTGTACAGAGCTTGCTTACGAGGATAATTTCTTAGTCCTGGGAGGTGGAGAGAGCTGATCAAGGCCCTGAAATTCATTCTTCTCTGAACAGCTGTATTCCCAGCTTTTCTCCAGTTCCAGGGGTTCAACAGCACTTTTATTTTCACTATACCCATTATGTACAGCAGCCTGGAAAAGAGGCACTTCTGGTGCAGGCTGTAGATCATCAGGAAAAACATAAATAAATAAATCAAACCTGTTCCACTGAAAATAACTTTTTTTTTTTTTTTATAAATACCCCTAAGATTAATTAGACTAGAAATAAATCCGAGTAATCTGGTTGCTAAATGCAAGTCATACATTCACTGTACAGCAGATTTCCCTTCAGAGGAGAAGGGGTGTAAAAAAATAAAATAAAATAAATGCTGCTGGAGAAAGATGGAAGATCAAGAATCCTATCCGGTGTTTATGTTTTATGGACTACCATACCCTACCTGAGGATCACTCACCTCTGATAAGCCAAAGTCAGATGGCGGATTCTGTAAAACCAGAGGGTCACTGAGATCTAAGAAAGATACCAAAAGGCACAGATCAATTAAAGAAAACTGTTTTCCAGAGATTCTTCCCTTGTTGTCTAACAGCAGTTCACCTACAGCTTAACACCATTAAAGAAACGACACTCCTGAAAACTTTGCCTAGCTAAATGGACCAACTTTCCTTTAAGATGAACACTAAAGTCAGAGTTCTGTATTTAGTAAGAACTGCAAACCCTAGCAACAAGGCTAACACTGCACTGAATTGTACAAACAAACCTAATGACTTCAGCTCCTCCTCCAGCAGACAAGTAGAGGTGGTGCTGCTGTGTCGTGAGGCAGAGGCTGTGTCTGAAAACTGGTCCATAGGAGTGTGGGATGTGGCCTCCAGCACAGAGAAGTCGATCAGCGTATAGCTCTTAATGCGCCTTGGGGGTGTCCGATGAGCTTTGGAAAGAGTTAAAGAGAGACATACTGAAAGCAACAGTGCACACGTGCCTACAGGCACGCACTAAAGGACTCAAGTGAAGTACTCCAGGAACGTTTTCATTCAACCACACATAAAAGCAAATTAATAGATATGTAACAGTTTTCCTGAGCTAAAGGGCTTTGTCCCCATCTGCCCTCTGAGAAGTGGTTCCCTTCCAGACTCCGCTCACCCATGAAATGCAGGAGGCAGAGCTGACACGGAATACTGAAGGGTTCTTTACCAGGTGCTTCAGAGGAGTTGCTGTCTGAACTTCCTTCCCCACCGCCCTCAGCACTGCCTACAGTCTTCCTGTACCGTCCCAGTGCCTGCACGAGCCTGTCGTTGGCCTGCAGCAGCTCAGCTGGAAAAGAAGAGAGCAGCAGGAGACTTTCACTCAGCAATCAACTCACAAATTCTGAAAGCCACCTTTGATGGAAGAAACTGAATTCATTATTTAACTTTTTGCTCCAAGTGAAAGTTAATACCTTTCTTGGGGAGGAGTAATTTTATCCCACTTCCCTGACATGGTTTATCGTTCCAAGCAGAAAGCCTGGCGAGCAAATTTCTAAGCATTCCTTATTTAAGGAAAGGAATACCTTACACAGGAAATAAAGTTAAATGAATATCAATGCAAAGAGTTCCAAGGACACCACTGGTTCTTACCTAGTGCCTCGTCGTCATCAACTGTCTCACTGGCCAGGCGAAAGAGCAGTGGCCTGAGCTTCTCACAGCGCTGGAACAGGCCCTGGGGAAAGAAACGTTTCACATCATTGCTCAGAATATCCTGGAAACTCAAAACACTTCCCTATGTCCCTGTGACCACCTGTAAGTATTGCTACCTCTAGAACAGCAAGCTGCATGTTCTGCTTTGGTCCAGTGCTGCATGCTGCTGCATCCTTACAACACAGTGACCTGGAAGCACAGACTGTGGAACAAAGTGGTTTTGCTGGTACCTGCTCAGCAATCACATCATCTCCATGCATACAGGTGTAAGATACGTCAGTGTAAAATTTTCCAATTAAAAAGTACCCAGGAGAGAATGGATAAATCACTGTAGTCAGTGCCCATTGGTTTCTAATACCATCAGAAAGGACAAAGCCTGTTATGGCTCTCTTCTCAGAATTTTGGAAGTGAGGAGGCACAGCAGAAGCCATTTTTTCCATCTGAAAGTACAGTCCCTGCCACGTCCTGCAGTCACAGCCTTCTCAAACGAAGCTAACTCCAAACTCTGCGGTCACACACAGGCACAGGAAAAGCTCTTCCCTACAAAGACTAAGATTCAGCAGTCAGCAGTTTTGAAGCAAACCAGTGAACTCTGGTCTGCAAACTACAAGTCAAAAAGCCAATAGTTTTGAGCTTCCATGATCACATCTCCTCACACCCACCTAACCACAACTGGGCTAAGGGAATTCCCGCACATTACTCCACTGCTGGAAGACGAATGACTTCCCCATAACATACCACAAGAAGAGCAGCTGATCTGAACAGAAACTAGAACTGGCACAGCAAGAGACAGATCCATTCTAACTTCACTACTCGGATAAGAGGGATTGTCATTCACAAAGCACGCTGGGAGTTATTCTGGCTGCAGTAATGGTCTTCATCGCAGAATTGGAGTGCTGCTCACTGCCATTTGAATCCCGTTGTCCCAGGCCCTCCCAGCCACAGCCAGAAGAACCTCCCACATAGGAAATAAGAACACCTACCCGAAGCGTTTCACGGTCAGATTGGGGTAATTCCCGTCTCTTGTAATCTTCCAGCAATTCATCCATTCGTTTAACATTCTCAGAGACTTCACTGATGGTGTTCACCCTTCTGGACACCTTTGCTGACTTTTCCTGTTCCTTTGAAAATAGAATAAAAGTCGATGATGATTTGGCTAATGCAGCGTGCTTGCCTGGGTCACACTGGATCACTCTTGCTGGGGGCATCTTCCTATAAATATGTAACTGCAGCAAGAAAGGAGGCAGAACACCTCCTGCCCTCCTCAGGGCATCAGGCAGCACGCGCTGGTGTACAGGGGTTGCATTACACACTGTCATAAGAAGCCTCGAGAATTAGAGCTGGGAGTTGGTGGCTTCTGCCACACAGAAGGGCGCTCAAAATGACAGCAGTGAGTTTTTCTAAACAGAGGCAGGCTGACCTTTCAGATGGAAAATGAAGACCTGACGCACAGTGGCTACAGAAGAGAAACAGCTTCCTACAAGCTAAGCTTTTTTCCACCTGGGAACCTAAACGGTTCATCTGAGACTGATGTTAGGGCATGGTTCCCATTACCACCTGTTACAGTGCTCCCTTTAATGTCAAGACGGTGGCAGACATCCTGGATGTCGCATACAGAGCCCACAGTCACAGACTGAACTGCCAGGTCCCCTGCCACTCCTCCTTCTGCCCCAAGAGGCTATGGCTCCCACGGACACCCACCTCCTTGATCACGCTCTTGATGAGCCGGTTGGCAGCCTGCAGATCCTCAGCATGAGTGCTCTTCAACAGCCTCGCTAGGAGCTGTGAGGGGAAACCATTGGACAGCGGTCAGCAGCAATCTCTGGGCACTGTACAACAGGTACACCCCACAGGTACACCCCCCAACAGAGCAGTGCTCAGCAACACCCATCGTCAGCAGCTCACTGCAGACAGCTGAGAACAATAACTTTCTGAGACAGCCCACGGGCTGATTGCTGGTACCAGGAGTGTGAGAAAAAGGAGGAGGACGGCCAACACCAGGGCAGCACAGAGTAGTGCAGTAACACAGCAAAGGGCAATGGAACCACTGCAAGGCCCGGAGAGGCCTTCCCACAGAAACGCAAAGAGAAACTACTTCTGTAAAAACGTTTCACTTTTGATCAAGCAATGCTTTCTCATAAACTATCACAGAATTCTCCAGCCATTGCTCACCGGAAGCATCAGCATTGCTCTGACGCAGCACAGCACACATCTGCACGTGCTCTCAGCAGTAAAAATCAGGGGGAGCAGGGAGAAAAGCCTTAAGTTTTACCTTGGATTTCTCTTCATCAGTGTCAAAAATAGAATTCTGAAGTCTCGGAGAAGGGGGAGGTAAAATTTTGTCTTCTGGCAATTTGGGGTCTTCTTTTACAATCCCTGGAAGGGAAAATGGTATTGGTTCAGCTGTGCCTGAGCTGCCACAACACAGTGCTAAGCAGCATGCTGGTCTGCACCCAGCTGGGCACCCATCCCCAGCACTGCACAGAATGGCATCCCAGGGCAAAGAGCCCCCTGAACGTGCTCCATACCTTTTCACCACACCCCAGGGGCAAGCACTGCAAGAACAGCAGCCAAAAGGCTGGAATGGCTCAACACAACTACTGTTGGGTAAATCTCTTTAAACAGTTATGGGCATCTCAGAGCACACCAGCGGCCTTGGAAGCAGCCTTTGTCCTCTCTCCCTCACGCATAATGTCTTACAGAAAAAGCTGAGTCACAGAAGCAAGGAGGACAGAGATGTGTGGGCTGAAGCCACATGAGCTCAAAGTTAAGAAGGAAACTGAAATAACAGAACTAAACCTTGTTTCTTCAGTAACTGATAAGCATCCCGGATTTTAGCTTCCTGAGGAAACCAAACTGTCCAACTGAACATTATTTCTGTCACCCTGGACTTGACTTTTTCTGAAGACCAGGTTCCATAGTACTGGGGGGGGAAAAAAAAAAAAACAACAAACAGAACAAAAAGATGAAATAAGAAAAACAGATCAAAACTGCAGAGTTTGCACCATATATGGCATACAGCTCCGTGCCCAAGTTGCTTGCATGCAGAAATCAAGCAGCAAATGGACTCCAAACACGCACACAGCACTGTCAGCTGTGCTTCTTGCAGTACATGAAACAGCGTGCCCCGCAGCGGCTGTAAATAAAAGCAATGCTATTGCATGTGTGCCAATATCATTAATATTGTATGACAATCAACATGAAACCATTTCAAAGTCTCCCTGATCAGTTACTCAATCTGAAACCAAAGGTTGTTTCGTAACTCTTTTGGTAAAAACAGCTCTGCTTTATTCAGGCTGCCCCTGCTCCACCAGCACAGCCCAAGCTCAGCTGACCTCCCACCAGATGAAGCATCAAGAACAGCAGGAGCTACAATTATTACTTTCTTTACAGGGAAACTCACATTCCTTGGGCTCAGAGGCGCAGAACAGAAATTCTGCTCTACTTCTTAGAATGAATGTCATGTAGCTTTCCCACCCGGGGCAAAATACACAGCACATCCCCTTGCCATGCACTGGGCAGCCACGGCCACGCACCTCTGGGAACAGTACTTTAATCAGCTCATTCAGAAACCGGAATTTTGCTATTTCATTGTGAAATTTCTCACCGCAGTTATTCACACAGGTCTCCAGCACCTGCAGAAAAGGAACCAGTAAGAAAACAGAGCTGTACGCACACGGCTTGGGGAATTTGTGAAGCTTCTGTTAATACGGTGTTACTTCTAAGACCTTTCTGGGTGCACGCAGACCGTACTAAGGAAGACGCACAGCAAAAGTATCTTCTTGCCCAACCTTCTCAAGGAAGGTGCTTAAGCCCACTGTTCTGTCCTGCTCATTATTAAGGCCTTCTGGAGCCACTGACCCTGAAGCAAGAGCGCAGGCACAGCAGCAGGAGCCGGGATCCGCAGCAGAATACCACACAAAGGAGCCAAAGAATTCACTCCCTCTCTTTCCCCCCCCCCCTCCACTTTCTACATTCACCACGTATCCAGAAAGTTAAAAACGGAACAGACGTCCAAGGGAAAAAGAAATAGCTGCTGCCTCTCCTCGCACGTGGCCGGGAGCACTCACCGTCAGCGCGTGGAGAGCCTCCGCCTCCTGGGGCGACTGGATCTTGTGCGCCAGCAGCCGCGCTGCCAGCCGAGGGCTGCGGGGCAACAGAAGCGGGGCGGTCAGCGCTCGACCCCGAGGAAGTCGGGCTGCTAACCGTGCCACGAAGACAACGGAGATCCGAACCGCCCGTTCGGGCCCCGCACCCGACGCTGCGGGAAAGGTGCTCCAGGCTGAGCAGGGCCGCCTCCTTACCCCTCCGCGTCCGCGTTCAGCTGCGCGCAGAACTGCTGGATGCATTCCCACTTCTCCTCGACGACACCTGGGTCGGTGGCTTCGTCTTAGGAGGGGGGACGAAAGAAAAGGTTTCGGTGCGAGCTCGCGGGGCAGCGGCCGCTCCGCTCGGGGCCTTTTTTTCCGTGAAAGGCAGAAACGGAAAGCAAGGCACAGGCAGCAAGCGATCGCCACCGACACCAACGTAAAAACGCAGCGCTGAGCCCCGCCTCGAAGAGCCCAAGGTGGAAGCGGAGCTCAGCGCCGGCAGCGCGCTGTGCCCGCAGCGCACGGCGTTCCCGGCCCGGCATTCCCCGCAGCCGTCACTCCGCACCCCGCCGCTCCAGCGACGCCGCTCCCGCAGCGCTGCCCCGCAGCCCCTTCCCCGCCCGCACTCACTGAGCCACCGCTGCAGCCGCTCGGCGCCGGCCATGGGCTCCGCCGCGTCCCGCTCCGCCGCCCCGCCCGCTCCCGGGGCCGCCCAGTGAGCGCCCGCCCCCCCCCCCACCCCCACCTCCTCCCACCCCGCACAGGCAGCACCGACTCGCACACAGAAAGGTGGTTTCGGTGACAGCTGTCACCAGCGCGATTTAAGAGTTAAAGGCCGGCCCTCCGCTCGGGAGAGCTCCACGTCTCAGCTGAACCACGCACACGGCATTGTGGGCTCAAGTCTTTTCTCCACAGCAGCTGCAGGTAGCAGCTGCTCGTCCCATCGACCCTGCTGTGCTGCTGGCAGGGCTCCTCCTGCTGCAGGGCAGTGCCCAGAGCAGGGTGGGCAGCTGGCACGGCACTGCCTTCCACCTGTGGGTACTGAAATGCTGATAGAAGTCTCTAGATCCTGGGCTGAACGCCTGGCTATTTCTGCAGGGTGACAGCACAAGGACAGACCCCTCTCTGCATGCAGTTTCTCTCCAACACAGACTGCCTCGTGCTGAGTGTACAGACACACAGACACCTGCGTGGCCCAAAGCCCAGCACATCTGATCAGAGATCATCACACTGTCACCAAGGAGTCCAGTTCTGGAACGATGACACATGGTGCCCGTGCCACCTGGACCCAGCGCTGTCTGTCTGTGCCATGCTCTCACATCAGCTGCACAGCACTTTGCGTATCCTTCCACACACTTCTCTGGGGCCCAATGTCACCATCATCTCAGCAACGCTCGGTCCATGCTGAAAGCACAGAAGTAGTCATCAACAAATGGAAGCTTATGCTTTTCAGTTATACATCAGTCTGTATCACCAGGCAGGAAGTGATAAAGTGACAGTCTAACAGTAATGTGATAGCTTAAGGGCAGAGGCTTGGTTAGCAATCTCAAAGCAAGATCTAGCTTTTTCTTTCTGAAGGAAAACGGTCAAACTGAACCAAAAATAACAACCCCAGAGCCTAAGCCAGAAGCAGGCTATGAAGAATGCCTCCTGGAAAACTTAGGTTTGCACTTTGTACAGCAGATAAATACAGAGCATTGCACAAAAGATCTCCACTGACATAGAACTCACAAGTTTGCTAACGCCCTCTACAGCTGGTCCAGAAGTTTCTCTATCTCCAGGTTGCAACCATGCCTTAAAAACGCCTTTCTGCAACAGTCATAACAGCCCATTCTTCCTGAACTGCTTTATGTCAGTTATTTCACCCCTAACAGCAACAGACGAAAATTCTTGTAACATGTCCAGCCCAAAAGCTGGTATCTTGATGGCACAGGGAAGATGGCTGGTTAAAAACCACACACAGAACCAGAAGGCTTCAGCCTTATAACAGCATTTTACCTGCTGCCCGCTGAGAGCCAGACGGAGGAGCTTCATCATGCTGCTGTACTTGGTCTGTTTGGTTTCCTTCTGGAGGTTTCTGAGGTCTTTGTTCAACTCCTCAATGGTCCAAACAGCTGCTGGCTTTGTCATAAGCCTTTAGGAAATGAGTAATTCAGATTTCTGAATGAATACAATTTTTAGAGATGCAGGAGCCATTGCTGGCAGCATCAAGCGTAGACAGCAGTACTATTATCTCCCCAGGACAGGCAGGACTCTGACATTTAAATTGTCATCACCTGGATTCAGTTACCACTCAGCTGTGAGAAATGACTGGGAGCAACCAGCTTTGCAGACAGCTGAAAATAATAGCTCATTTTGCAGCTACTGCCACCTCGGCTTCTCTCTGAGGTGTCCAGGGCACATTTTCATTGAAAGCTTTGACCTGGTATACACAGAATCTGAACAGGAAAGGAGACTGACATAGCATCCCTCCCAGCTGCAAGGCATGGAGCAGCAGAGGAACAGAAACCTAGCAAAGGTTGGGCAGATAGTCTGCCATCCCAGTGATGCTTCTGACTGGAGAGAAATGTAGACTGCTAGCCAGGGGCCAAGAAATGAAAACCAGAGAACCACCCCAAGGATGAGTGTTTCAGAAGCAATTAATTCTGCTGGGTGTAAACTGAGTTCATTCGTGACCCAGCACACTCATGATAATGTGCTGACCAAACCATCCTGTCCTTCTGTCAGATGCTGCAACAGGCAAAAGTACAGGAGATCAGGCAGCACAGAAAAGGTCTAAGTTAGTCTCTTCATCAGCACTATGTCAACACATAAACTTATTGTGCCCAGTGCTTTACAAAGCAGAGATATGACAATTCTTGCTTAAAAGCTCTAATGTGAGATTTCCTGCTGGTAAGCAGTCTTTTAATTAAGTACACACATAACCTCTCAGCACTTCTTAACTGCAGCACATTCTGAAGTGAAGCAAAATACACAAAAACCACGAGCACATCCAAGACGAATAACAGCCGCCACACAGCAATGCTGCAGGGCACCACGTGGGTGTGTACAGAGCTGCAAGGAGACACTTACCCTAGGACTAGTTTTCCTATTTCATCTACTTCTGCAGAAATCGTTTGTAGCTGCTCTCGGGACACCGAGGGCCTAACCCACAAGTAGGAATAGTTGTCTGACACCAGGTCCTTCAGATGGGTTACGTGGCCCTGGGGAAAGAAAGAAGAGCTGGCAAGACCAGGGGTGACTGTGACAGTTTGGGGAGGGCAGAGATCCTCCTCTCTGGGCTTCACCAACAGCCGAAGAGGGTCCCAGCACACTGATGCCTTGCGCTTTGTGCCTGCTTAGAAACGTGAACCGCCGATGTTTTAGCTGCTGTTTTTCACACCCTTAACTGCCTGGTGCACACAGAGATATAAAAGCAGCCTGAAGGGCTTGGTACCAGTCCTGCACAGCACACGCAGCTGACTCACTCTGTCCCTGGAAGTGGCTAGCCACACTGAGTCGCTGCCTCTCACGAGATGCACAGGGACTCACATGGGCAGCCCGCAACAGAACCTCTGTGCTGACAGACAGGGTCTCTGCCCGCCAATATAGAAGTACGTTACTCCCCTTGAGGAATTCCCCAGATTCTACAGTGGCATCCAAGGTGCAGACTGGGAAACTGCTGGGTTCACCCTCTTTCCTAGGACTGGGAAAAGCTACAGTACCTCCTATCCCCTCCAAAGCCTGCACTCTGCCATTGACCTGAGAACAGGGCTCCACATGCCCAAGTGCCGTTAGTTTAACCATCAAGAGCTTCATCCAGCTCTAAGCAGTTGCTTTGACTTAGAAAAGCAGCTTTACACTGCCCAATTAGCAAAAAGTAGGGGTGAGCAGCCTGGCAGTACGAGGAGTCTGCTCAGCACAGACCTTTGCACCACAGGCACGTCACATGCTGGACCACGAGGCAAAGCACAGCATGGAGGCCTTCAACCCTCATCCAGACAAAGCCACAGCTGACCTGATCCTGCAGTATTAAGTATTTTCGTGGCTTAGACACTTCCCCCCTCTACCAAGAGAGCACTCTGCCAGCTCAGCAAAGAGCCAGTGAGGTTAAAACCACAGAGTTGTAGGAGTTGGAAGGGGTCTCTAGAGATCATCTAGTCCAACCCCCCTGCCAAAGCAGCTCCCTAGAACAGGACCTAAACCCTGCAAAGACTGCCATGATATTCAGCATGCCCATTTCTACAGGCCAGCCAACCACACCATTGTATTTCTGCAGTAAGCGTGCACACCTGAACTGGCAGTTACAGCAACTTGCTGTTGGCAGGCTGCCGAGCTCAGGTCAAAGCAATGCCTAAAACTCAGCTGAGTCTTCACCCACACAACCACGGGTGCCCATGCTTCATCCCTCCACAGAATGCTAACATGGTTTTATCACTTCTCATACTTTTCTCAGCAGGAGGACTTGCTCCACATAATCCTTTTCCAGAACCTCTTTATCCACTTGTTGATCTCCATAGACTTGTTCCACCAGCAACTGGAGCTCCTGAATTAGCTTCTGCCGCAGCCCTTCATTTTCAATATGGTGAGTGAGGTGCATCCTGGACGAAGAGAAACTGCTTTGGCTTTCATTCAATCTAATCATCTCCACCTCATATTTATCAGTTAAAACTAGAACAATCAGAAAGGCAACATTAGACCTTGGACAGACATGCTACAAAGCAGGAAGTGTTAAATCTACCACTGATATTTCTACCTGTTGAATTCTGGGAGTTTCTCAAGATCCAGTAATGCAGAATGGGTTGTAATTCTGCCTATTTCAAACTGAGAGATCAGCTCCTCCAAAGTCCTCCCCATCTGTTTCCCTGCAAAATAATTCAGCAAGGTTATGACATGCATTCCCTCTCCAGCAGAAAGACAGAGTCACTGCTTTTCATCAGAAAAGGCAAAAATCAATGCTGATGCAGCGGCACAGCCAAGGGAACAGTGAGAAAAATTGCTCTGAGCACTAGGAGGAAGAGGGACATACCCTGCCAAACAAGAGGTTACTTCTGGCAGGCATGCATGGGAAGTTGCCCCTTCCGTAAAACAGTCTGATAACAAGGAACTAAACCTGGGACATTCTGCTTCGCTTTATTTCATCCCTCAGTGAAACACCCCTCACATCACTCAGCCCAACAGAAAGCACTTGGCCAGGAAGCTTCCCTTCCCAGAGAAGGATTCATTCCCAAGAAGAGTTCCTGCAGTGTAAAATTAATGTGATACTCACGCAGCCAAAACAACAAAAGAAATAGTTGAGTCAACTACTCATGGTCTTTCAGGTTAAACGAGAAATGTGAAAGATGTAATAAATGACACTGCAATTATTAACCGGAGAACATAAGTTTTCCCAGGAGCTTGCAGACAGTTTAATCCCTCTGAGATAAAGGTTGTCCCAGGTGAGAATACACTAAGCACCACCCAGTTTAAATGGCTGCATAGGGACAGAAAGATTCCCACCACCTGTGGTGGCATTACAGCATCAGAGGCCCACTCAGACCACCTGGCTGACATCCACTTCCTCTCAAACACTGCCAGTGTTCTTGAAAACTGAAATAAAGCCATCCCTTTCCCTAAAGTCAGCTCTAAGGGACTCCTAGCAAGCCTGCTCTCATTACCTGCAAACCCAGAGCCACAGTTGGTTATCATGTCCAGCAGAGCCTCAGGTAGGTAGCCTTCCTGGGCAAAACGCTCCAGGAAGATGTCCCCTTGCCTCTTGGACAGCTTACTGCCATCCTTGTTCAGAAGCAACGGGAGGTGCCCAAACTGAGGCGGTTCCCAGCCAAAGGCTTTGTAGAGGAGGAGGTGCTTGGACGTTGAAGTAAGCCATTCAGTCCCACGCAGGACATGGCTGATGCCCATGTGGTGGTCATCCACCACGTTGGCCAGGTGGTATGTGGGGAAGCCGTCCCCCTTGAGGATCACTGGGTCACCCTCCACCTCCGCCACCTCGTGCTTGTTCCAGCCATAGACCAGGTCCTGGAAGGGCTCCACACCCCGTTCCAGTCGGAAGCGCACAACCCAGTCCAGGCCCTGCTCCAGCTTCTCAGCCACCTCCTTGGTTGTCAGGTGCCGGCAGCGGTTGTCATATCTTTGAGAGGGGAGAATGGAGGAGTCAGATCGACATAGGCTAACCCCACCAACACATTTCACAATCCCAGAAACCTGCAAAGATCCATGAATTTTAGCTGTGATCTGCCCACTCTGCATCTACTCAACCCCTCCATCTTCACACATCACTCCCCTAAGCTCCTAAAGTTACAAAAACAACTTTGCTGCCACATGCTACATCCCGCACTTGGGAGCAAGTGACACAGAGGGGACAGACACCTACCGTGGGGTCTGCTGGTTGCGTAGGGCCTCCTTCCTCAGCAGCTCCAGACGCTGAGGGGTGCAGAAGCAGCGGTACGCAGCACCACGGTCCAGGAGCACTTCACTGGCAGCCCTGTAGAGGTTGAGCCTGAGGGACTGCTGGTAGGGGCCGAAGGCACCGCCACGGCGAGGGCTCTCATCAGGGGGGATGCCTAGAAGAGCCACACAGTGGGCACAGAATGGGTTCCAAAATCCCCTCTTTCAGTTGTGAAACTCAAAAAAAAAAAAAAAAAAAAAAAAAAAAAAAAAAAAGCCCCACAGTGGAATCAAGCATCTCCAGATCTCTCCTGGCAAGTACCCATACACAAAGAATGCACCAACGTACAGTGAGGTCTGAGAGCCTCTGATCTCTCCATGAGGTTTCCCACGCACAAGCCCTGTTGCAGCTGTGTTGTGCCACTGCCACAGGTGGGAGTCTGTGTGTAAGACGGTACAAAGCTAACAGTCACTCCAACAGAGCCACTGAACGGTCTGAGTTGGAAGGGACCTCCGAAGGCCATCTGGACCCACTCCCTGCACTGAGCAGCAACACCCACAGCTCCATCAGTGCTCAGAGCCCTGTCCAGCCTGACCGTGGGTGACTGCAGGGACGGGGCACTGCTACCTTTCTGGGCGCCCCGTGCCACTGCCTCACTTCCCTTACCGTAAACAACTTCTTCCTTATATCCAGCCTACATCCTTTATACAGCCTACATCCTTTAATTTAAAACCAAACACAAAGCCTCCCCGGTGCTGAAACAATAGCTGCGTCATGACACTTTAACAGACTCATCACGTTTGAAACGCTGCGCGTTTTGCTGCCACACAAAACATCCTCATTTTCTCACCGCCCACCCCCAGGCAGAGGCTCTGATGGTGGTGGCACTGGACTACTCGCTGCCTCAGCGGTTACCTGCCCACTGCAACATGTCCTCTATGCTCTCGGCGGCCCCGGGCACCACCCGGCTTTGGTCTGTGTCCTCCACTCTCAGTACGAAGGTCCCCCGCTGCTGCTTGGCAAAGATGTAATTGTACAGCGCGGTGCGCAGGCCGCCCAGGTGCAGGAAACCTGTGTCCGCCACAAGGCGGAGAAGAGCGCCGTGAACGGAGAGACAGCGAACGGGGCACCTCCCGCAGCCCCAACCCGCGTCCAGCAGCGCCCGCAGAGCCGGAGCCCGTTACCTGTGGGGCTGGGCCCAAATCGCACCCGCGGCCCCGACACAGCCGCACCGCGCGCCTCCCGCAGCGCCCGCGCCATGCCGCCCCGCCCAGCCGATCCCCGCCCAGCCAATCCCCGCGCACAGCCGGTCCCCGCCCAGCCAATCCCCGCGCCCGCCGGCGTCGGGGGGCGGAGCATCGCGCTCAGGCACGCAGCCCTCCGCGCCGGGCGGGAAGGAAAGCGGCGGCCGAGGCTTCCGGGGGGAGGGATCCGGCTCCGATTGGTGGGCGGGGACGGAGGCGGGGCAGCGATTGGCGGGCGGGGAAGAGGGCGGGGCTACGGGGGCCGGCGCGGCCCAGCGCGCGGCGGCGGCGTTTCCCGGCGCCCCCCGCGGCAGATTGTACACAATCATCATGGCCGCCGCCGGGTCCGCCGCCGCCGAAGGTAGGAGCGGGAGGACCGGGACGGCGCGGGGCCGGGGACGGCGGGGCGGGGCCGGCGCGGCGCGGGGCGGGGCCGGCGGCGGTAGGCGGAACGCCGAGGGCCGGGGCTGGGCGGCTCCCCGGGGCCGGGCTCTTCCCCTCCGCTCCCCGCAGGTGCCGCGGAGCCGGGCATGGAGGCCGAGGCGCCGGGCTGCGGCGGGGATGGCTCGCCGCGGGGCGAGGGGTGTCGGGCCGCACCGCCGGGCGCCGTCAGCAACGGCAGCGACGCGGAGAGCGGGCAGGAGCTGGTGGAGCTGCGGGTGATCTGGAACAAGAACAAGTACGACGTGAAGTTCTGCCTGGACAGCACGGGCGCCGACCTGAAGCAGAAGATCCACTCGTTGACAGGTGCGTGGGGCGGCCCCCTGGCCCCGTCCCGGCCGCCGCCCCCTGACCCACCCGTTCCCCCCAGGCCTGCCGCCAGCCATGCAGAAGGTGATGTTCAAGGGGCTGCTGCCCGAGGAGAAGACGCTGCGAGAGATCAAAGTCACCAACGGTGCCAAGATCATGGTGGTGGGCTCCACCATCAACGACGTGCTGGCCGTAAACACGCCCAAGGACGCGACGCAGCAGGAGGGAAAGGCGGAGGAGAGCAAGAAGGAGCCGCTCTGCAGGCAGAAGGTGTGGGCATCGGGGGGCCTTTGGGGATGGGTGGGTGGGTGGGACTGTGCGCTGCTTGTGCCACACTGTGTGGCCCCCCTGGTTGTGGAGAGGCCCAGCAGGGCTGTGTGGTCCCCCTGGGGCTGTAAGCAGGGGAAGCATTTTGCGTTGTTAGCACAAGCAAAGCCAACGTTAATTATATCTCACAGCTAACTAGCTTTTGTTGGTGTAAGACAGCTGGATTTCTAAGAGATGTCTTCAGAATGGGTGTGCGGGCAGTTCCCTCTGTGCTGAAGGCAGCGTGGCTGCTGTGCATTGTCCTCACACCTGGGACGCTCCCTCCCACAGTGCTGTTCTGTGGCTGCACCGCAGCGCTGTGGGCTGCTGGAGGAATTTCAGCTCGAGGCGTTAGCGACCTCCATCAGATAAACTAGATTGAAAACTTAGAATGTGCACCGTTGATCTGCAACCTTTATGAGACGTGCTTTTGTTTTTCTGTAATTTATCATAGTTCACGTTCACTGTAAGTTCCATCATTGCTTAAAGGTACTCAGCAACTTATGAGCTCTGAGCATGGTTTTGTCGGTTACTACTGCTCTAATCTTCCTGTTTGGTGCTGTGTTGCGGTATGCTGCACTGTCAGATGTAGAGGACTTTCTACCATTCACTGAATATAACCCCTGACTGTTTAAACTGTCTTGCCCAGTGCCAACCATGTGATTCAGCATGTACTTTTCGTAGTGAAACTTGTATTCTTTTTATGTGTATATAGTTATATATTTGTGCATTCTACAAAGGATGTTACCCTTCGCATTCTATTGGGATTTTATTCATCTCTGTAGTTCATTCAGGCTATTATATTGGTTAACTTTGAAAATTAACTGTTTCCTGTGTGATAAATGACTATGGATGGTCTTTAACTGTCTCCTAGTGCTGTTGGGATCTGTTGGATTCAGGGTGCATTGGAAGTAAATTGAGAAACTTAGTTGTGTTTCTGTAAATTCTCATTTCTGTTTTTACATTGCAGCAACACAGAAAAGTATTGGATAAAGGAAAACCTGACGATGTGATGCCTTCCATTAAAGGTGTTCAGGTAGGTAAGTGGGTAGCTGGGGCATTGTCACAGTCAGAGAAGAGGTGGGGTTTTTCATGTTCTTTTGTTCTTTGTGGTTTTAGACTGACTGCTGGTTTTAGCTTTCCATTTTGTCTGGGAAGAAAACTGCTAAATTGGATCATTTGTATGCTTCAAAAAGTAAGAGGATGCAGCTTTTCCTGTTACTCTTTCCCTGTGACTTAACCACATTGCCTTTGTTGTAGGAGCGCCTGCCACCAGTGCCATTATCTGGCATGTACAACAAGTCAGGGGGGAAAGTAAGGTTGACCTTTAAACTCGAGCAAGACCAGCTGTGGATTGGTACAAAAGGTGAGAAATTCTAAAACTCCAAGGTGGTTAATTGGTAATTGGAGTATAAGAGAATTGTGTGACCAAGAAATATCTTCTGGTGTGACTGAGTTGTGTTTAGGAGATAATATTGTTATCTCGTTACTTCAAAACTAAATTTTGCTGCTGTTTCTCAATTGCCATCCTCCCAGATCTCTGAACGTTAGTTGATATGTTATTTCTGTTCTTGAAAAACTTGAGCTCAGTGGTGCCAGTAGATGTGCATTCTGGTCTGCTATTCATAGCTCCAAACGTGAATTACAATATTTGGCATTTCTCATGTATCTCAAAAGCTCTTCATAAATATTGGTTCAATGCCAGCATCGCACAGAGGCCTGATGACTTGGCCGAGACTTTGAAGAATCATAGAACTGGGAATAAGAGTAGGAGTGTTGGCATCTTTGTCGTTATCTGTCCTTCCAACAAAAATCAGTGGGGTGTCTTGTTTCAGTGATGTACAGCTGCAGAAACTACGGCATGTGTTACTGTGCGGAGGAATCGGTTTACTGTCTTGAGTGGTGCCAGGAGAAGCTGAAAGTGCTGTGGTGACAGCATGCAGCACTGAGGGTGTCTCAGATAATCCCCCTGCCTCCAAAGGAAGCTGTGCTCATTTCGTTTGACCAGGATGGGGCAATCTTGTAATGAATAGAAGGGCTTGCTCACTGTGCCAGTAAAGTAACTTAATTCGATGTAATATTAGCTTTGGATGGCACATTCGGCAGCTATGTTATTTCCAAAGTAAGCAGAAATATCCTTTCCTACTTTCTACAAACTTGCTTGTGAAAACTTTCTGGCTTTAAAACCTCTTGGATACACATTGGAGTAGTATCTCTCAGGCTAAGTAATAGATGTCGTTTCTCTTCTATAGGTTGGGCAGCTAGGCCTTTTTGTCATTGTTAACGTATTCTAAATGCATGATTAATGTTTAGGTAATACTCTTCCCTCACCTTCTACATCAGTTTCAAGTTCAGTCTTTCTGTGCTCTAGATTACTGTTTCTTAAGCTTTGAAACTTGATTCTTCACGTCATTGACTGTCTTTAATATAACCTGTTTCCCTACTTCCCAAAATTAGCAGCAGCTTACTTCCTTCAGGGACTGGCTGTAATTGCTGGCTGTTGTTAGGGGAAATACTCCTTCATGCTCTGAGAAATGTGTGGCACATGCCAGCACATCAGGGCTAGGATAAATACAGCTAGCTGTTAATGTGTCGTTTTTGTTTTTTTTTTTTTCATTTGCTAATCCTGGAAAACTGAAACTGATTCTTTTGTCTTTACATCACAATGTTTATTTCCCTGCTTACTTTTTAATGTTTATTTATTTATTTATTTATTTGGATCACAAATTAGTTACATAGATGTAAGGAATTCGTTACTCGGTTTCTCCACTTTAGGAGATTTGTGGTTTTCTCTGTCATATATGAGGAGATAATGTTAGGCTGACACTGAAAGCTGAACTGGAAGGGAGCACCTGGGGTTAAGTCCTCAGAAAGAAGAGGGCACGTAAGAGAACCAAACTGCCATGAGTGATGTTCTTAGTTGTTGGTGGTGGTTACTGCTGGCTGGTATCAGGCTGCAGAAATTGTAGCCATCTTCTTTCCTTTTCTTTCCCTGTTTACCCATGAATGTTTTTTTGCCTGTGCTCCTAAATCAACAATGGAGGATTCCCTCAGGATGAAGCCAGGACTAGCTGAGGGTTAGCCAGCCTTGCTTTGCTCGGCTGTCTTCAGCCTTGTTGTTCTGTATAATCCTTGATAGTCAGTCCTGAATGCTTTCCCCTGGCCTGGCTCTCACTGTGGGCTCCGTGCTGGCAAGAGTAGAGTTTTTGGAAGGAACGGAGGTGGTGTTTGAAGTTAGCATGACATACTGCTTCCTCATACACTGGAAATAATGCTTTGATCAATTTTAATGTAGAGAGAACAGAAAAGTTACCCATGGCATCCATTAAAAATGTGCTGAGTGAACCTATTGAAGGACATGAGGATTATCACATGATGGTAAGTAACGCCTCCACTTTGGTAATATCATTCCAGTATGCAGAAGTAAAGCTGTCAGGATAGAGCAATGCAGAGACTGAAAGCAGTACCAGCTTGGTGTGTTGTGGAATGTCAGAATGTCAACATTGTCTGCTAACACAATGTAAATATTTGGGCTGGCACATTGAGTGTCTGCTACTCTGTGGAAATCTGGGCTGGTTTCACAAGTGTCAGTACAATTCAGTATCCTCTGTCTTGTGACAGCATAAGTATTTTTACCTCTGTAACAGCGTAACTGAGGATTTCTTAGCATTAGAGAGACTTTCCTTTATCCAGTGTAATTTCTGGTTTCTGTTGTATAAACAGGCTTCACTGGAGGTTTAAAAGTGAAAAACGATTTCACTCTGTAATGTTTTTCCCCACGGGATTTTCTGAAAAAGTGCTTTTGGATACAGGAATGTAACACTTAAGAAGAGAGCAGTGCTAATTCTGCTGGATTTTTTTTTTGTCTGTTTCTTTTAATCTCTGGTTTCTTTTGAGGTTTTGCTTTACGGAGCACAATAAGTAACTACTAATGCTGAAGTAAGTTCCTTATATGAGTCTGTGCCCTTTCTTCAGGGGAAGAAATGCTGTGCCTTAAAACTACTGTCAGCAGGAGGGAGCTGGTCGAGACTTTATTCAAATATTTGGTTTTTGGTCACCAATAAAAGAGAACGTCCTCTTCTGGATATCGTACAATAATCGTTCTAAGACAAGGGTGGAGGCTGTTGGCATGCTACGGTGCTCCTCCTCTCCTTTCCCTGCTGACAGAACCAGCAAACAGGACATTATCTAAATCTAATTTAATCTGTGAGGTTTCACCAATTAAAACATGATCATATCTGTGAGATTTCACCAATTACAACATGATCGTTGCCTTAGTTCTGTTCAGCTTCCTAGCTCTGTGCATTCTGGTAGTTGCTATAGAATCTTATCTTTGGGTTATGCAGTACGTTCTGTCTTCCAGAGTAAATTCCTCACGACTTTGAAACTGGCCAAGAGATTTTGTTGCAGCGGGAGTATCTTAAAAGGAAAGAGCTCATCACTGTAACGGGTACTTTGTCACAGAGGGATGTTTTCTTTAATTTCATATGAAATGCCCTTAGTGCACACGAGGTGTTTGGAGGAGGCCCTGGTGTAGCAGGCTTGTGTGATTTCTGCAGAGGATAAGCGTACGTCCGCTCTGTCTGCTGTCAGCTGTTCTGTTTCCCATTTGTAAACGTTGTTGTTCTTAACTTTGCAGGCATTTCAGCTGGGCCCAACAGAAGCATCTTACTACTGGGTCTATTGGGTACCAAATCAATATGTTGATGCAATCAAAGACACGGTGCTGGGAAAATGGCAGTATTTTTGAAAGCACGCTCACCTCTGGCACAGGAAAATGACACAAAGCTAAGGACACTGCTGGGAGAAGCCTCCAGCATGCCTGGATGTGACAGTCCTGGAACTTATTAATAAAATATGATAAAAGAGGCATTGATGGAAGCCAGAGGTGATGTTCTTTCACCATTAGTTTACTTTTAACTTAAAATTTTCACCATCCCTTTTCTGCAGTCAGCTTCAACCGTATTTAAAGCAAATGCAGTGGAAATCAATAAATTCTAATTCACAAAATATTGTGTGTAATACACTTAAATCTGCTGAGAGTTGATCTTCCAATTTAGTTTTAAAAAGAAACTATTACAATGTATTATTGAGGATTTTTTTACATGGTTTGAACAAAAACAGCTATTTTCATAATCTTTCAGTTATGAGCATTAGACTTAATTTAGTGACTTGGTTGTGACTGAGAATTTCAGAACCAGTTTATTTATAGAAATAAACTTGAAGCAGTGTAACAGTATGCAAAATTGATGTTTAGCAAGCCATATTGTGCTGGCCCTTTTCTTTCGGGTTTGAATCTTTGGTGACAAAAGTCTGCATTTATTTGTTTTTAAACCCAAAGATGCCCTCCCTTTTTTTTTTTCCCCTTTTTTTTTGTTTAACACCCCCCCCCCCCCTCCCTTCTCTCCCAGTGCTGGAAGCTGTGGGTTGGTACTCCGCGGCATGTTTGGAGCAGAGGAACACCACTGTGGATGTTCTGTAAGCACCGTGAGCCGGTGCTGCTCACTGTCCTGCTTTGTGCTGCCGTTATTTCCCTCTCTGCTCCACTTCTGCCCGGAGTGCTGCGTTTCGGAGCTCTGAGCACACTGCAGCCCTGAGGCACGTTGCAGCTGTTGTGACAACCATTGTGTGTCTGACTGGAAAGCAAACCAACAGAAAGCTCTGGAGTGTGCTCCCTAACGATGCTGGTGCGAGTGTGCTGAAGCAGTAATGCAGATCTGGAAAAGGAAGCGAACCGAAGGGGTTTCCCTCCTCCTGTTTGTGTTGGGGAGGAGGACAGATGTGGGAGAGAGAAGTTCTGATGCTGTTTTGTATCGTAAATAACTGCAGTAGTCTTTTGAGATCCAAATCTGAAAGTGTATGGGTATCTTCTTCAGTGAACCCTGCCAAACTAGGAGGATCTGTCCAGCAACTGACCTTCTGAAATTTCAGTTACCTTCCAGCTTTCCTTTGGCTCAAGTTTACAGTAAGTTCTTACAGTAAGTTCTTGCATCCAGTTGTCTGAAATACCGTTCTGTGCCATCAGTTTGTAGTGTTCTGTGTCATCTCAGCAATTAATGTGCCATTTATCTCAGGTTTTCTGCAAGGACCTTCCAGTCCTGACAAGGTGCACACCCCTACCGGATTGTATGTGCAGTCAGACCGAATCAGTCTGGCTGCGTGTTAAATCTGCAGCTAACAGATCACTATTTGGTTTTGGTTGTTTTAACCCTGTAGGCTTAATGTTCCTCAATTCAAGAAGCTCAGCATTTAGAGAAAATTGCTTAGAAATATCCTTTTAGGAACAGTTGAACTGAGTATATTCCATGTCCATTTTTCACTTGCCTTGAAATAGCCCAGTTGAAACTCAGCAGGTGCAAACTCCTAAATGGGTATTTATGTTGTTTTATCCAAGAGACTTGGGAAAGTGTTCACTTCATGGTATGTGTTAAGGGCGCGTATTTACCTGTACACTCTTGATAGCAACGTAAGCAGCTTTTGTTTTGTCCTTTCAGTTGATGCAATACAAATTGTAAAGGTGTTCCATATCCAAGGTAGAAACTAGTGATGTTCTGGTTATTCCCGTAGTTGAGGTCTCTGCCTGCAGTGCTGCAGTGGTGCAGGAGCCCTGTGGGCTGTGGGTGGAGGCTCCTGCAGTGGGTTGGAGATAGCAGTTCTTCTGTCACTTTCTGATTGCTAATGCACGTGTGTTAAGGCTTTAATTTTGATTTTCAGTGGTGGAAGGTATATGTGCTGCAGTACTCCATCATTTGTCGTAGCTGGTGTATGAGGGTAATTAATGACACTGGTGTCTTCTGTCCCCTGGGTTCACCTTTGCACTCACCTGTCTTGTTGGTTCTGTGACTGTCAGCTCTGCTTGCTGCCTGGCTTGCTCAGAGCTGTCTGCATCCATTCACACCCTTTTTCATCCCCTTCTCTTTCCCTGGCTTGCCCTGACAGGACTGGTCTGTAGCTCAGCTCCTCCCCGAGGTGCTGTGGGGTCTGGGTTCAGCATGGGACCATGGTGAGTGAGCATGGTGCTGGAGGCACTTAATTTGAAGACTTGAATTTCTTTTATTCCACGTGCAAAGTTTGAACTAAAATACAGCAAAGTGATGCTTACAGGAAATGCTTTAATTGGTGTTTATTGGATTGTTACAGTGGGTTTCTGGGGAGTTCCTTGAAGTCAGTATTCCTACTGAAGTTAGCAGCATCTCTTTTAAGATCCTCCCTCTTTTGGAAGGATGTGGAGCTCTGTATCATCTGCAGTCGCTCCTGTGCAAGAGCTTAATTACTTCACTTAAACAATGTGATGCTTTTCTGTGGAGATGGTTTCCCTGTTGTGTTTGTAGGTGTCATTCCTTACGAGCTCTGTTTCGGGGGATTCCTCAGGAAACCACACCAGGTGTGTCGGGTTTATCACACAGTGGTGGAAGCACCCAGAGCACCAGTGTGTGGTGGCAGCTGCAGTCTCCACCCCCGCTGCTGCCCTGTGCCCCCAAGCAGCCCTGCTGCAGTCTGTTCACACCTCAGCATGCTCCAGCTCCCCCGGTGCTGTTCCCACATCCCCTGCCCGCTGCCGGGGTCCCCTTCCTGTCCTTGTTCGGAGCGCAGTGTTTCTTCTGCAGCCACTTAGCACCCTGAGCATAAGCGGTTCCTGGATTCGTTTTTCATTTGGCTCTAAAAAGGATATCATTTCAACTTCTCTTTGGGTTCAAACGAATGTGTCCTGCTTGAAAACGCCGTGTTATTTGCACATTTTTCATATCAAGTTCAAAGTAAATCATTAATTTCCATTAGTTGGCAGAGTCTGATGAGAAACAGGTAACTAAAATCACAAAAGAGAGAAGGGAAAATGAGTTCCAGGAGCCAGACGAGCTGCTCATGCACAGCACACGCAGTGACACGTCAGCCCTGGTGCTCTGGCCAGGACTGCCCGTACCCCTACAGCACAGCATTCCCATCCCAGCGCTGTGCCAGTGCAGCAAGGTTTGCTTTCAGGCTTCCCTTCCCTTTGTTGGCTTTTTTCTTTCTCTCTGTAACATTATCTGCTGATGGGACTGTTATCATTCTGCACCGTGTGCCCCTGGCACCTTCCAGCCACGGATTTCCTCTCTGCACTCAACAAAAGTTCATGATGTCTTATCCATGTTCTGAGCAATTCATTCTTCTGTTTCATGTTTTAAAAATGAAAAGATCTTTAGATGTTTGTGTCCACTGCAGATTTATTTTGAATGGAATATGTAAGTACCATGTTTTATGGTATTTTTAAATAACCTATTGCCTATTTCTGGGGAGCGGGAGATGACATATTTAGTCTTAGATTTGCACTGCTGGATTTTTTAAGTGTAACCTTGACTGGTTATCCTGTTGTTTTATTCTGTAAGATGAATTAGTCTTATGAATTAAAGTTTGATAATGAAGTCTGTCTGCATTGAAGTCTTTGGTTCTGCACACACCGAGCTGCTGCTCGTGCCATGTGCAGGGCTGGGTGTTCCTGGGGCTGTCACAGCTGGGAGTCCCCAGACTCGGGGCCAGTCCTAATGCCATTAGCGCAGCTCTCCTGGAATGGTGAATTCAGTTTAGTGCCATACATCACTCCATACGAAAAGGCAGTGGGTTACAGGCAGTACTTCTTTAGCTCCCTGTTCAGCCATAGGGCACAGCTGTGTATCTGTCCTGCAGCTTGTGGGATGCTGAGCGGGCCCAGCCCGAGTTCTGGTATGGGCAGGGTTTGTTACCCTTCACTTTGTCAGCCCCCAAAAAGCAGAACTCCTACCACCCTGGCTCTTAATGCTAAGCATATGCTGTCCCCGTGGCTTTAGAAACTTCCCCGCCCCGACCCCATCCGTTACGGGGGGTGGGAGGGGTGGGGGTGAAGAAGAATGGGATGAGATACATTTCTAGCGTTATTGCTGCAATAAAGTTCAGCATAGATGATGACGCACAGATGGAGTAACGTCCCTTCAGCGCGATATCGAGGCGTGCTCTAAATCATAAGGGGCAATGTCATAATTTGTAAAGGCGGGTGGGGGATCGGCTGCGATGGCGCTCCCCTTCCCCCTCCAGCGTGTCTTTGCGGGGAGAACACGTCCGAACCCCGCGCTGCTGCGGGAGGAGCGGCACAGCGTTATCAGCGCAGCGGAGCTCCGAGAGAGACCGCTCCCCCCCCCCCCCCCCCCCGCGGCCCCAGCCCCGTGCGGCCGCCCCGGGCCAGGAGGGGGCGGCGGGGAGGAAGCCGCGTCCTGGTTCCGGCCCGGCCCTGCGCCGTGCCACCGGCATGCCCGGGCCATGGGCGGCCCCGCCGCGCTGCTCCCCGCGCTGCTGCTGCTCCCCGCGCTGCTCCGCGCTCCGCCCGCGCAGGTACGGGGCTGTGCGGGGCTGTGCGGGGCAGAGAGCTGCGTCCCGCGTGGCTCTGCGCCCCGTGGGACAGCCGAGTGCGGGAGTGGGCGCCGGTGCGGGGTGCGGGTGCGCGTCCGGGGTTGGGTGCTCCGCGGCTGGACGGGCGCTGGGCTGCGGGACGGAGCGGGGTGGGCAGCGGGCTGCGGTCGTGCTGCCAGGAGAACAGGGGGACGGAGCTGCGAGGGACGGAGGGAGGCTGCGGCCGTGACGTCTGAGGCTCTGCCGGGACGGCGGTGTCGGTTCCGGGTTCCCCGGCGGCCCTCGGGGCTGCGGGATGGGGAGGGGTGGGATTTCTGCGGGGGTTCCCATCACAGGACCCCTCTGTGACCGCCGCTGGGTCCTGCAGGCGGGCGCGCAGCAGCCCCGCGGGCAGGGGTAGTGCTGGGTCCCAGGGGTAGTGCTGGGTCCCAGGGGTAGTGCTGGGTCCCAGGGGTAGTGCTGGGTCCCAGGAGTAGCGCTGGGTCCTGTTTCTTCGCCTGGCCGGGTCCTCAGGCTGAGCCTTGTGCCTGGTTCATGGCCGAGGACGTGGTGAGCTGTGGGTCAGAGCCGGTGCAGCGGTGGGACGAGCAGCTGTGGCCCCGTGCACCGAGAGTCGGTGGGAGGGCAGTGCGGGGTCGGGCCGTGCGGGGTCGGGCAGCAGGTGCTGGTCCCGCGCTCCCTGTGCCGCGCCGCTCCTGTCCCCATCCTGTTTGCCAATGGGGTGAGGCAGTGAGGTGAGCTGGCGCTTGTGATGTGGACAAGGCACACGGAAGCAGCAGTTCCCTTCTCCACAGTAGGGTTGCAGTTGGTTTCTCATAAAGGCAGCTGAAACGCAGGGCTGTGAGAGCCTGTGCCACTAATTGCACTGCTGGTATTAAAACTCACCCAACGAGTTTGCTTCTGGAAGGAGCTGGTGGCCGGGCTGCTTGTGTCACACTCGGGAGGGGACACAGGGACAGCAGGACACAATCACCCTGCAGCCAGCCCCGCAGGCACAGTGTGCCCCAGAGCAGTGGGGATTTGCCACTTTGCCACCCATTCATAAAACACAGCACCTCTGGGCAGCTCCTTGCAGATATCCTCTGCTGTTCTGTGTCACGGACCTGATGCCTGCGTGTGTTGTGCTTGGCACAAAAGTTTTTCCTCACCCGGGAGCAGGGAGGACCTCGGGCTGCTCCCCTGCTGCTCCATGAGAGCCATACAGCACAGTGCTGCTGGGTGGCACAGGTGCTGCAAGGTGGCACAGCACCAGGCTCATCCCCGGTCCCCCCATGCCCTGAGGCCTCCATTTCTGCCCGCAGTGCCTCAAGGACAGCGCTGTGACTGTCCCAGAATCTCTGCTCTTTGTATCCACGCTGGATGGAAACCTCCACGCAGTCAGTAAGAGCACCGGTGATGTCAGGTGGACCCTGAAGGATGGTGAGTACCCCCCCAGGGCTCACCCTGAAGCTCTGACCCCACATGGCCACTGGCAGAGAGCATTGGCTGTGCTGCTGGTCGTAACTATTCTGGGTCTGACATGCAAATAGGTCTGTCTGAAGCGTGCCAGCATAGGGCTGTGTGTAAATACTGCCACGCTGGCCCCTGCAAGGGGTGAGGCTGCTGACGTGGGGGTTTCACTCTCTTTTTCAGATCCCATTCTGCAGGTGCCTGTCTATGTTGCAGAGTGAGTATTGCTTTGCTGCCTAAAGTGCTCTTTCCCAGACAGGCTGTTAGCTCCAGCCCTGCAGGAGGCACTCGGGGGTGCTGATGGATGGGGCTGCTGAGAATCAACCCATTCACAGCCTTAGAGAAAGTCACCGTGCCCACCTTTGTGCTAGAATTTCATGCATGATGATGAGCAATGGCTGCAGAGACCAGGAGCTCTCAGTACCACTATGCACAAAAGCATGGGAGAGAAATCAGAGGAAATCCTCGAGTTCCCTTCAAATTGCAGAGGATGTGGGGACAACAGGGAACTCCTCGTGCTGGCATGGGGTGGGAAGGAACTGTCCAGGACCATTGCTTGGAGTGGTTTCCTTTACATGCACCTCCTGCTCAGCCAGTGGTGTTCCCGGAGGTGGAGCACAGCTCACATGTTGTTCTTCCGATTTTCAGACCAGCATTTCTGCCAGACCCCAACGATGGCAGCTTGTACATCCTGGGAGGGAAGAAAAAAGAAGGCCTGATGGTCAGTGGGGGGCTGCAGCCTACCTGTTCCCTCTGCTTCCTTGGGCTGTGGCTGCTGTTGGTCCTTGGCACTGCGACGTGTTGGTTGGGTGGCATGGGATGGCACAGCTGCTCTGGGCTGTGTTGCCTGGGAGCACCCCAGCCCTGCTCTGAGTGCAGGGAGGCTGCAGCTCAGGCTGGCTGTGGCACTGCAGCCACACGCTCTCTGTGTTGCAGAAGCTGCCGTTCACCATCCCAGAGCTGGTCCAGTCGTCGCCGTGCCGCAGCTCGGACGGAGTGCTCTACACGGGTATGGGAGCTCAAGCAGCACTGCTGCTGGGGCACATGCCTGATGCGTGGAGCTGAAGGGAGGGAGTGGGGGGAGCTCACGGATGTGTGGCCTGGGGCTGGGAGAGGTGGAAGGGAGGCAGCTGCTGAGTGAGAGGGCAGCACTGCAGAGCCTTAGGGCAAAGTGTGCTCTCGTTGGCAGGAAAGAAGCAGGACATGTGGTTCATCGTGGACCCCAAGTCGGGGGAGAAGCAGACCACGCTCTCAACAGAGGCCTGGGATGGAGTGTGCCCCTCCAGCCCACTGCTCTACATTGGTCGGACCCGTAAGGCTGTCTTCCCCCCCCGTTTACCCTGCGGGTCCCAGGGGGTGCTGGGTTATCCCACTGGCACCATGGGGACTGCTGCCAGCAGCAGGCTCTGTTGTCCCTTTGGAAGTGTCAGAAGAGCAGGGAGTCTGGTTTTCTCCAGCAGCACGCTGCAGCATTGGGATCTGTGCTACCAATGTGCTGGGGCTGGCACTGGCTCTGTGCTGGCAACTTGTGTTTCCCCACCCCAAGGCATTGTCCCCATGGCACACAGTGACTGTGCTGCTCTGCTCTCTCCCCAGAGTATGTCATCACCATGTATGACACCAAGACAAGGGAGCTGCGCTGGAATGCCACCTACTCCGACTACTCAGCACCGCTCTATGAGGAGTCCTACCCCTACAGTGAGTGTTGCTGGCCCTGCCCACTCTGACTGCACCATGATGCTGCTGCAGCTGGGGCTTGGGCTGCCATGGCTGCTGGGGAATGTGGCTGCTGTGCCATGCTGTGCTGTGCTGCTAGGTTCACCTGCCTGGCAGATGCTCTGGGACGAGCAGCATGCAGTCCTCTGGCACAGCCAGTTCCCTCAGCCCTTTGCTGCACACCTCACAGGTCACCCCAAGCCCACAGTGCATGAGTGGCACAAGCAGAGGGATGCAGCCACACAGGCAGCATCTCTACATGTCCTCCTGCCTCTGTGTCCATCTAGAAATGTCACACTTCGCCTCCAGTGGGGATGGGCTGGTGGTAACGCTGGACAAGGAGAGTGGCGAGGTGCTGTGGGCACAGAACTATGGCTCACCTGTGGTCGGAATCTATGTGTGGCACCAGGACAGCCTGCGGCGTGTCCCCCACCTCAACCTGGCCATGGAGACACTACGCTACCTGACCTTCCACTCGCAGGACATCCACCTCGCCCGCTGGGGCCACCAGAGCATGAAGGACTTCACAGCCACCAAGACCCAGCTGCTGTAGGTTATGCGGCCTGGGGTCCTGCTGGGGTGGCTCTGAGTGGTGGCTTAGTGTGAGGCACTGGCACAGCTGTCACTATCTCGAGGGACATGGGATGTCTGCCGGTGTTGGCGGTGACAAGCAGTGGCATACGGCTGCTCATGCCTGCCCGCCACACTGAGCTGATGCTGCTCCCATGTTGCAGGCCAGCACTGTACGTGGGGAAGCACGCAGCCAGCTTCTACGCCCTGACCTCCCTGGTGCACGGCAGCGTGGCACTAGTGGTGAGTATCTGAATCCCTGTGCCGTGCTGTGCATGTGCCTCATCCCCACTGCCCCGTCCTGCAGCCGCAGGGCATCACGCTGGCCAGGATCGATGGCCCCACCACGGATGATGTGACCATGAGAGAATCAGGAGAGTGTGAGATCACCCCCAGCACCGACGTCAAGTATCCGCAGGGCAGCATCACTGCGCTGCACAACCAGTGGCTGCTGATAGGTGCGGGGCTGCACAGAGTGGTGGGAGCTGCCTTGCTGTGTGGCCACAGCTCTCAGCTCTCTGCTTTCCCCCATCCCAGGGCACCATGAGCTGCCTCCCGTGGTGCACACAACCATGCTCAGAGCCTTCCCTGAGAACCTGAGGAAGGCAACAGAAACCATCATTCCCCGCAGCTCTCCTGCCAGGACTGTATTTGATGATGTGAGTGGCAGAGCATGGGATGGTGTCAGGAAGGTTCTGTGAGCCTCGCAGCTTTGGCAGCGGCTAGGAGAAGGAGCCCTGGGTGATGTTGTAATGCAGTGTCCCCCTCTCCTGCAGTTCCTGGCTCCCAGCAGCACAGAGGAGCTGGCTCTGCGGGGCAGTGAGGGGCACGTCCCACCTGAGGCCAGACATCAGGAGCAAGCAGAGGTGTACCCGGATTCTGGCGACTGGGACCTGCTGCTTGCTGCTGTTGGCACGGCACTGCTGGGCGGTGGGGTCCTGCTGCTCCTCTTTATGGTGCGTGGTTTGCTACTGGTACTGCTGTGCAGAGCTGGGAGCCACAGGCGTGCTAAGGCCCTGGGTACTGGCAGCAGCTGAGAGGATTCATTCTCTGTGCTCCAGAAGCTGCAGAAGCAGCACGAGGTGCAGCAGCAGCAGCTGGAGAAACAGATTCAGCTCTTGCAGCAGCAACAGCAGGAGATGCTGCTCCCACGTCGCAGCTCTGGTGACGGCATCCCTACAGCACCTGAGCAGCCATCGGGGAGCAGGGGAAGCGCATCTGGTCTGGAGTCAAGCTCTGCTCCCTGTGCCCCCACGGGTCTGGTGAATGGGACGGTGGGCATGGAGCCAGCAGTGCCTGCAGGTAGGTTGTGCACCAGTGTTCTTTGCGGAGGAGTAATGCTGGAAGACTTCAGGGAGTCTGCATTCCTCTGCAGAAGTGGAGCCTGAAGTGGTCATCGTTGGGAAGGTCTCCTTTAACCCCAAGGATGTGCTGGGTCATGGAGCAGGAGGGACCTTTGTCTTCAGGTGGGTGTGTGGCACTGGGACATCAGTCTAGAGCCCCCAGTGCAGTGAGGGGTGTGAATTTCCTTAGCTGAGCCCCTGGTGTCCGGCTCTGGGCATCCCTCCCACGTTGGGCAGTTTGTGGCATTGCCTGGTGCCTGGCCATCTCCATCCATCTGCACACAGGGGGCAGTTTGAAGGCCGGAACGTGGCCGTGAAGCGTCTCCTGCCCGAGTGCTTCCACCTCGTGGACCGTGAGGTGCGGCTGCTGCAGGAGTCGGACGAGCACCCCCACGTCGTGCGCTACTTCTGCACCGAGAAGGACAGGCAGTTCCACTACATCGCCATCGAGCTCTGCTCCGCCACGCTGCAGGAGGTGAGCGTGCAGTCCCCCTGTGCCACATGCTGCAGTCACCCTGAGCATGATAGGCCTTGGGTGAATGGTCTCCCTTTGAGCTCATACACTTGATGCCCCTGCTTTCCAGCCTGTGCCCTGTTTGCTTCAGTACCGTCCAGCTCACCTCTCTGCCTTCTCTGGTTGCAGTATGTGGAGAGCCCCAGCTTCGATCGGCGCAGCCTGGACCCGGTGTCTGTCCTGCACCAGACCATGTCGGGGCTGGCACATCTGCACTCACTCAGCATCGGTGAGGCAGTGGTATCCCCGTGGTGATGGCATCCATTAGGACACCACGTCCTGTCCTCAGCTGTCACAGCAGCACCTCCTGACTTGGCCCTGCAGCCGCAGTACCACCTGTGGGTAATGGTGCAACCCACCTCTTGCAGTTCATCGTGACCTGAAGCCCTGCAACATCCTCATCACCGTCCCCAACAGCCACGGGCAGATCCGAGCCGTCATCTCTGACTTCGGGCTGTGCAAGAAGCTGCAGGGTGGGCGGCACAGCTTCAGCCTGCGCTCTGGCATCCCTGGCACAGATGGCTGGATCGCACCTGAGCTGCTGCAGGAGGCACCAAAGGAGAACCCTGTCAGTAAGCCCTGTGTCCCACTTAGCACTCACCAGCCCTCCCCTGCTGCCTCCTCCTTGCTTGTAGTGTGCTGCTGGAACATATGGTTCAGACCTGAGCTATGGGAGCATAAAAGTGGCCCCAGCACATCAATGCTCAGCAGCGGGGCTCCCTCAGGCAGTGCCACTCTCTGCTGCATTGCTCCTTCCCAATGCAATGGCAAAGCCTGGCAGGGCAGGAGAACTCTCATCCCTCTGTTCCTTGGCTCTGCTTTGGCAAGCTCAGGGCAGGTGGAGGTTGCTCACCTGCTGGTCCCAGGGAGCCTTGTGCTTGTGGGCACTGAGGGCAGCAACCACTGTGCTGCGTTTGTCTGGCACAGCTGCAGCTTTAGCCAAGCAAATCCATCACGGAACAGAGAAGTGGCCATTGGCAGCGAGGGGCACATCTCTTGCCTGTGTCTTGCAGACATGTGCAGTGGACATCTTCTCTGCCGGCTGCATTTTCTACTACGTGGTGTCAGGAGGGCAGCACCCGTTTGGGGACAGCTTGCGGCGCCAGGCCAACATCCTGGCAGGTGCCTGCCAGCTGCCCTGCCTGCAGGAGGACGTGCACGGTGAGGCTGCAGTGGGCATCTACAGTGCCCACCCCACACTGAGCCCTGCACCCTTCCTCCCCGTGCCACCACTGCTCCGTTCCATTCTGTGCCCCAGACAAGGTCGTGGCCAGGGAGCTGATCGTGTCCATGCTCAGCAGTGAGCCCCAAAAACGCCCCTCAGCCCCCACCGTCCTCATGCACCCCTTCTTCTGGAGTGCAGAGAAGCAGCTGCAGTTCTTCCAGGTGAGGACTGAGCACTGCGTGATGGAGCAGGCAGTGAATTTTTTCCTCCCATCCAACCTACGTGTCTCCGCTGTGTGGTGCAGGACGTCAGCGACCGCGTGGAGAAGGAGCCAGCTGACGGGAGCCTGGTGGGAGCACTGGAGGCAGGCGGCCGCTCCGTGGTGAGGACCAACTGGAGGATGCACATCTCCCTGCCACTGCAGATGGGTGAGAGTGCAGCACCGGCCGCGTGCCGTGCCAGTGAGGGAGCATCTGGGGAATGGAACGTTCCAGGTGTCTGAAGGCCCCACGGCCACACACTGTGGGGGGATAGAGGTGCAGCCCAAGCAGGCAGCGCAGAGCAGAACCCCGTGGCTGCGGGGCTGTGCCCCCAGCTCTGCCTTCTGCTCACACATCGTCTCCTCTGCTCTCTCCTCAGACCTGCGCAGGTTCCGCACCTACAAGGGCGGCTCAGTGCGCGACCTGCTGCGCGCCATGAGGAACAAGGTACATCCCACCCACCGCCCGCCCCACTCCGCGCTGCCATCCCCTCACCCCTTTTCTCCTACAGAAGCACCACTACCACGAGCTGCCCGCCGACGTCCGCAAGGCGCTGGGCTCCATCCCTGATGGTTTCGTGCAGTACTTCACCTCGCGCTTCCCCCGGCTGCTGCTGCACACACACAGTGCCATGCAGCTCTGCGCCCACGAGCGGCTCTTCCAGCCCTACTATGGCCCCGAACTGCAGGGCACAGGGAGGTGAGCGGGGTCAGCAGGGCTGCAGCACCACTTCTGCTCTGAGCTGCCAGGACATCGACTGCATGGGAATCAGCCACAGCCATTCTCCTGGACAGCCCCGGAACCTTCTGGCATTCTTATCCCCACAGTGTTGGCTAGGGCGAGACGAGGACACAGGCACCATGTGGTGCGTGCAGGGTTTGCCAAGCCCATGGGAGCTACGTGGGCTTCTGCCTTTGCAGACCTTAAGGTCAGATGCAGGAGCCTGAAGACCACAGAAAAAGAATTCTCTTACTGCAGTTGCAGTACCTTGAGAAGTCAGGGAAGGAAAAAAAAAAAAAGCCTTCTCCTGAGAACAGTTGGAAGAGCTGCAGCTCAGCTGCTGCAGCCCACAGGTCACTCCTCAGAGCAGCAGCTCTGTTCCCAGGGTCACTTGTGAGGATGCAGCTGTCTGCATGCTTATCACAGAGATGGGAGCAGAAGGACGGATACCACAGTGCTGACACTGGATGCAGCCCTTACCCCCAGCTGACAGCACACAGCTCAGAGCTTTGGCCTCATTCTTTGCACCAGATCTGAGAGGGCTTGAGGCCTCCAGCACAGCGCTGATAGCAAGCTGGGTTTGTGCGGACCCATTCCTCTTTTTGCTGGGGTATGGGATCTTTTTACACAGGCAACAAGGCACTTGTGCCTGGATTACCTTCAGAACACTGTATGGCCAAGAACATTTTATATAATGTTACAAAAAATAATAAAAAGTCTGTCCTGCTTTAAACCAAACTGTATGAAAGCACCAGAGATGTCAGCCATCAACACTGCACTACAGACAGCAAAATATTTACAACCAAAGGCTCTGATCAAACAGATGAGGGGAAGGCACAGAACTACTTTTCACCTGCAATAAGGCCCGGGGCTGTTCTCTATTTTTTTTGGCGTTACCAAAGAGCAAGTCCAATGCTCAGCTCAGCCAGCAGCTGGTGGGAAAAGCTCATGGAAATGAGAGGTCTTGATCAAGAGGAGGTGGGAGGCAACATGCTGCTACCTCCCTTCCAAGGAACCAGGAGAGGCTGAACAATACAAGGAACAATCTTTAATCAAGTTATGCAGAAAGTTTATACAAAAGTTTAGTTTTCCATGTGGAACAAGTTCAGTATTAAAATGCAGATTGCTCAGTCTCAACCTGGGCACGTTAAATATCTTAGTTGTGCTGCTACAAAAGGAAACAAGCCCAGAGCATCACGCACAGACATGTACAAAACTTACATGATAGTTCTGGGGAGAACCCCACACTTTATCTCATTAGAAGGCCCAGGAACCTCCAACAAGAGGGTTGTTTTTTGAGTCAGGCTTTTGGCTTTGAGAAGTAAGGGAAGAAAAAGACTATATAAGTAACTAAAAAAACAAAAACACTTTGTATTGGGAGGGAGGAGCAAGAAACCCCTTTGTGCATCACTCACAGTGAACACAGCACCATCACCACAGCATCAGGGGCTCCCTGGGGGCAACTGGAGCATACCCAGGAGCAGAAGCCCAGCTGTGTGACGACAGGTTACAGTACATGTGACACTAGAAGACTGTCCACAGTTGAGCTGATTTGGCACAGAAATCAGTTTCGTCAAACTGAAAGCCTAAGAGGAGGATTTCACACGGGTTGAGCCAGACTTTGAACCGAGGAGCTTCTCCACCATGGTGCGAGCATAGCGTAGTCGGCTGGCCAGCTCCTTGCAGCACCCATGCTCCTCAATGAGGCTCAGCTTGTACGTGCGGAACTCCCGTTTCTCATCTATGTATGTGACAGCGGCCATTAGAGGGCACAAGATGACTTTGGTGTGGTCCTGTGGGGAGAGAACAAACAGTCACCCTGACACATGGCTCCACGGTGAAGCATTTATCACTCCTTCAGACGAGCCATCGTTGCAGGGACACCCCAACTGCAGGCCAGCAGCATGCTGACAAAGAAGGGCTGCAATAACAAAGCACCTACTCACAGATTCCAGCAAAGGGAAACAATTCATCTGGACAAACAAGATGCCTGCACCAGAGTCCGTGCAGCATTTTTACTCCTGCTAAAGGAAACCACCACCTGATAAGCTAGGAAGGCTTAAATACCAGCAAGCAGAGCAAGGAGCCTTCTAGCACTCTGTTCACTGGGCAAAGCTTCAGCTCAGTTTACAACTGCCTGCTGGGATGACCACCTCGCCACACAGCAGGTAGCAAGTCAGCACAACAGCCTCACCTGGAAGAAGTTGATCTGCACAGTGCCATTGCTGAGGTGCAGGATGATGGCACTGCGGGTCCGGAACCACGTGCAGAGGTAAGGTAAACGCGCCAGCTCATCTCCTTCCCGAGGTGTGATGTTAGCACCTGCCTTCAGCAAGTGCTCACTCATGTAGTTCCTGAAGTATTTCAATAGTGTTATCTGCAAATAGAAAAGGCTGTCAGGATGAGCCCCGGTATCTGGGGGGAACAGGAACTGCTACTTCAAATCCAGAGACATAATTGTTGTGTCTTTCAGAGCTTAAGGGGTCACTGCAAAAACGGGTGCAAATTCTCAAGTATCACCAGAGTTAACTTTGAGCGTAAAGAACTTACTCCGCTCAATGCTTCAGTGCATGTAAGCTTTATGAATGCTTATTTCTGTGAAGCTGCTCACAAGTGAGCCTCAGCCAGCAACTAGAAACAGTGAGAGCTGCCAGCATCCCTCTTTTGGGTCACATTTTACCAACCTAGAGGAAGCCTGCTGAATGCAAGAAACCTCAAATTGCAGATGGTTTTTCCCCCTAGTGCCCACGCTGACAGCAAAGCTCAACAAGGCCTGCAGAGATCTTATCAGGAATAATCACCCACCAACAAGGGCTCCTGTCCCCTGGACTGACCTTCTTGTTCAAGGTAGAGGGACAGGATCTCACAGTGAAGTAGGACTCTGTGTTGTTTTGCTCAATGTACTGCAAGCTGTCCCCATCATTGTACATGATAAGGCGAGTGGAGTCATTGAAAAGAACTCCAACACTGTTGTCACACAGCTGATAACCTAGTTCAAAATAAAGCCTGTTAGACTTTCACACATATAGGACCCCTGGTTATGTGAAATGCAGCTGGAACATTTGTCACCTAGGGGGGGGTCCCATTCTAAAGACCCTCCTTTTTACAGAAGTCTGGATGGCACTTTTTCTCCTCCGCATTTGTCATCCTCCCTTGCTGCATTATCCGCTGCATTAGCAACTTTAACTCCCACAGCAAATACACATGCTCACTGCAGTGAGGCCAGCCACTCCGCATCCACAGGACCCTGCAGCACACACCCTTAATGTGGCCTGGTGGATATTCAGTGACCACTACTCTGTGTTCACATAGCATTTGATGATGCTCCCAGTGATGATCTTGGACATATACAGCAGAAAAATCACAATTAAAGAACCAAAGCTATACAAAGCCCAAATCAGAACTTCTTCCAGCTTCTTCAGAAACTAGAAAAGGCTGAAGTACTGCCACCATGTTATTTACCTAGACCATACTTATCCGAGTAGTCCACCCATTTGCTAACCCAGAAGATGGGAATACAGGCTGGGTCTTCAGCTTCTTCTGCAAAGAGAGAAGGAGTTTGTTAGAAGACATTTTATAGTGTCCTGTGCATCACAGCAAGCAAGGCCACGAGGAAGGTAACTAGCTTCCACACTGCTTTTCTGCCTTCCAGGTTGAAGCTGAGGTCAGTTGATCTCTCACTTCAGCCAAGAGCATCAGTGACAGAAACAAGTTATCCAGAAAGGTCAGTGCCTGTGGGATTGTCCCCAGACTCACCTTGTCTCACTGCTGTTCTCTCAGAGGGTTTGGCTGAGTTGACTGCAGTAAGCTGCTGTAACATGTCAGCTAAGTGACAGTCAATGGCGTCTCCCATCTCCCGCAGCCCAGCTGCATCTTCCTTTTCAGGCAAGTTCTCTAATGCAGGACTTTCTGTCCCTGGGCCAAGGAGGAGATTGCAGAAAAGTGAGCAGGATGTTTCTAAAAGCACCAATCTACGTTCTACCCTACCTATAAGAAACACATTATGCACCTCATAGCTGAATTGCTCCCTGCTTTGGTTCTGGACAAAGAGCAAGGAGAACTCCCAGACACAAGATGCTCTAGTTTCCACAAGAACTGGGAGAGAATGTGAGGCCGCACCACATTTCCCACTGATGGGTCTGAATGTTGCTAGAGGTCAGGCAGGCACTCATCCAGTGCTGCCCTCACTTCCAGACACCCGCCCTTACCTTTGTTGAGTGCTGTCAGTGGCTTTCGCCCGTTCAGTTCAAGTGTGCTGGGAGCAATTGAAAACCGAGGCGCAACAGTGAGACAGCTGGTGGGCAAGCGGCTGGGGATGTACCCTGATGTGAAGAACTCATCGTTCAGCAACTCATTGATGGTCGGGCGCGTGGCAGGGTCAGACCTTAGCATCTTCTGAATGAGGTTAGCAGCTACAGGGTTGATGTGCTAGGAGGAGACAGAGGCGTGAGACAAACAGAAGGACAAGCACACACTACTGGGATCTGCTCTTTATAATACAAGAAGGGACAAGGTTCTGCTCAGAGCACAGCTCTGGGTCAGGCAAGCAGGATGCAAGGCTGGGAGACAGAACTATACAGGCATGCAGAGTAGTCTCCTGACAGTGTGTAAAGCTTAAAAATCAACTGACTTTAGCAAGATCAAATCAACAGCAGCAGAATGAGATGGGACTTGGCCCAGCACCTCATCTGTGGCTGGACTCAGCACGTAGAATCGAACAGACTTGCTCAGCTGCCCAGCTCAGAATTTTTTTAGTGAAGCAAGGGGAGTGCTGCTGGCCCCTCAGGAAGAAGCTGGCCTTACAGGTCCACACTGCCACAACCTGATACAACCCCTTCCCAGCTCACTGGGATAATATCTGCCTCACTATTATACAAGAGCCCACAAAGTGCAATGGTGAAACAACAGCTGCAAGATGAACAGATCCACCCGTGAGAAATACAGTACCTTGGGAATAGTATACTCATTCTTCTTGATTCGTATGTATGTTTCTTTGAGACAAGATGTTTCAAAAGGTGGTTTCCCCACCAGCAGAGTATACCTGCATGTTTGCAAACATAGCATTAATTTCTTTTGCATAAGACAACAAAAAGACAAGACTCGAGCACAGAAGAAATCTCATACTAAAGATGAGAAGCAGAGGGAACAGAACACACTTTGGCATTGGAAGTACAGTAGAACTAGCAACTGCAGTACTGTGTCTGGTTCCTGCACCTCTGAGAAGAGAGCTGCGTTCTAGTAACCCCTGGAGACAGCTTCAGTTAGGAAATGAGGATTCTGGGGGGGGAAATGCCTCAAGGCTGTTGTGCTGTGTAGCAGATTGGACTGCAGACTCGCATGTATGTGTGCACAGAGCACCAGGTGCCAGTGGCAGCAGGGCTCAGCCACAGCAGTGTGCTGGATACAGCACATCCAAAGCTGCAGTATACACCAAAACCTCACAGCAGGGGCCAACAGGACACAAAGACCTCCCAGCCCCGCAGGAGACACTTGGACTCACATGATGCAGCCGATGGACCATATATCCACCTCAAAGCTGTGTCCCTTCTTGCCCAGCACCTCCGGGGCGATGTAGTTGGGGGTCCCACACAGGGTCTTCTTGCGCTCACCATCATACTCCACTTTGGTGGCCAGGCCAAAGTCACCTTGGGGAGAGACAGCGAGGTGGGAGCATGAGATGCACCAAATAGAACAGAACGGCTGCAGGGACCCAGCGGGCACCGCACCCCGACACCTACCGATCTTCACCTCCATATCATCGCTGAGGAAGAGGTTTCCCAGCTTGAGGTCGCGGTGGATGACGCGCTGGCTGTGCAGGTACTGGCAGCCCAGGATGGTCTGCCGCAGGTAGTAGCGCACCTCGGGCTCGCTCAGCGCCTTCCGCCGTTTGTGCAGCTCCAGCAGCGACTGCGGGGAGAAAAGCGGGTGGGGGGGGGAAGGAGTGGGGGGAGGGGGGGGGGGGGGTCAGCCGGTACCCGGCCGTGCCCGCACCCCTCCCCCCCCCCCGCCCGCCGCCCCGCGCCCTCACCCGGCGGCGGCACAGCTCCAGCACGACGTAGACGAAATCGCTGTCCTCGAAGAAGCCCTGGAAGCCGACGACGTGGCGGTGCGCCAGGCTGCGGTGGATGGCGATCTCCATGGACATCTTCTCCTTCTGGTGCGGCTTGGCCAGCAGCGATTTGGGCACCACTTTGCCCGCGAACACCTCGCGGCTGTCGGCCTCGCTCAGCTCGTAGCACCGCGCGAAGCCGCCCTTGCCCAGGAAGCGGCCCCGCACGTAACTGCGCCGGGTCCGCGGGTCCACCAGCACCTTGGGCACCTCTTTGCCGCCCGCCGCGCCGCCCGCTCGGGACGGTTCCGCCGCCGCCGCCGCCGCCGCCGCCGCCGCCGCCGCCGCCGGCCGGGCCTTGCCGCCCGCCGCGCTCATCGTGGTGCCGCCGGGCCGGGGAGCGCGGTCGGAGCCGGGTTAGTGCCGCCGGGGCCGGAGCCGTGCGGGAAGCGCTGCGTCGGCGCCGCTCGCCCGATTCAAACGCGGCTCCCGAGCGTTACGCGCCCGCGGCGGCCGCCCATTGGTCGGGAGGATTTAAAATCCACGCCGCCCGCCGCGGGGCACCATGGGAGCGCCGCCGCCTACCGCGCTCGAAGGGACAGGAGTCGGCGGGAGGGGCAGAGCGCCGCCCTGCGGGCGGGAGGGGCGCGGCAGCCCGAGGGGGGAGGGGTTGGTTGCCCCTGAGAGGACGGACGGACGGACGGACGGACTGTTTGCAGCGGGCGCGGTGAGGAGTGGCACAGGGCGCCCAAAGCGGCGGTGCCCCGTCCCTGCAGACACCCGCGGCCAGGTGGGCTGCGAGCACTGATGGAGCTGCGGGTGTCCCTGCTCAGCGCAGGGAGTGGGACCGGGGCTGGAGATCTCCTGCTGCTGCGGGGATCACCCAGCGGGATTGTGTCCCCGTGGGCTCTGAGCGTCTTTCCACGTTGCCACGCTTGAAGTACTGTGTAAAGGGAACTCTCGTTAGCTTGTGCGTGGTGTGTTTCTAAAGCAGCAGCACCGCGGTTTTGCTTACATGCTGCGACGCTTCCACGTTGCAACAGTTTGCTTATAGAATATATTTCCACACTGACCCAAGGATCTGACGTTTTGCCCGTTTTTATTGTGCACAATCCCGCCCATTGTTGGTATATTCTTCAGCTTCTCCCTCTCTGACACCAAGGATGACATGTTGCTGGGTGACTGTGATTGCACCCAGCCTCCTCGCTTATTTTTTTCCCTTTCCCCTTGCTAGCCATCACGTGGAACATTACCTAGCAAAGAGAATGTCAGCAACAGACCACATGCACTCAGGTCTGGAGAGCTTGCTTCTGCAGCCTAACATCATTTGGAGAGAAAAGTAACTTTATGTTCTCCTCCCCTAATCTGATAGTGCTACTTGATGGAGCAGAATAAAATGCCAAAGGAAAATAGACAAGAACAATGCAAAAACCATCTGGGGCAGCTCTGGCCGCGAGCATGCCTTCTCCCTCCAGGCATGCATGGTCCCACCCTGCTGAAAGTCGAAGGAGGACAGTTCTGTTGTGGCTTCCCTTTCCCAATAAGGAAAGCTGTTTGTTTTAGGACGGAGTTGATGGCCATGGCCAGCATATTCTGTGCTTTGCAATTTGCAGGACCTTGGACACTGCAGATGTGTCAGTGGCTACAGGCTAGCTGGGTGCATCGTGGCAGAGAGCTGGCAGAGGCGTGGAGGTGAGCCCAGGTCAGTGATGCTCCAGAGGACAGGATAAAGTAACCAGGTGTAAGGAATGTTAACAGTGCTGAGCATCTTCAGCGGTGACTTTTTAGGCCCTGGCAGAGGCCACCTTAACAGAGACAATAAAACAGGTTTTAATTAAAGCAGAAGAGTTGGGTCAGCCTGCTGGAAGGAAGAACAGGTTGAGAAACGTGTAGTGCTCTGTGTAGTTAGGCATCCCTCAGCACACCGCAGCTGCTCTGCTCAAGTGGTTGTGGAAATGCATCAGTCTGAAACTTTTCCAGTTGCAGTCTCGTTTCCACTCCCAAGCTTGCATCCTTTAATTTGGCAGCCACCTCCTCCTACACCTCCCACGCCAGCAGCCCAGCTTCCCACTGCCCTCTGTGGTCGTTAACCAAGCAATCCCAGTGAAGTGCACTATGTGGTGTTGAAACCTTGAAGGGACACCATGGCAACACAGCACACACAGCCCTCCCTGATCAAGCACAGCACTTCTTCTCACGACTCCAGAGGCAGTTGACATTGATCTAGCAGGGCAAAGTAGTACTTCCGAGTACACCATAAACACTTCAGTATCTGACTTGCAGGAAATCTCACAGGAATGCCAAAACCTGTCTTGTCTTAAAACCAAAGAGGCCTCCAATAGTCTCTCAACAGGTGGCTTTTGCAAGGGCTATGAAGATTCTGGACAGGAGGAAGTGAACACTTGTGGAAGCTGAAGTTGATTAGAAAGCTGCCTGTAGTACAGATGCAGCACAAGGAACACCTACAACTTGGTATTTTTCCACTCAGGTACAAAAAGTGGCAAGCCTGGGCCTTCCACAGCGACATCAGCCTCAACTCACGCAAGCCGGTTTCAGCTCTTTTTTTTTTCCAAAAGAGTCATACCATCTGGGATGGGTAGATTTCCAAATGCCTGAAACAACACTGCTGGAGCTACTGCTGTATCAAACAGACCAAACAGTCCTAAGTTTCAGAACTGAAGAGAGGATTATAGTCACCTAGGAGGCATTAGGATTCTCACTTTGGCATCAAGAATAGAAGCAAAGACATTCTGTGGCACAGCCATTACAAACTAGCAATGCTGCAGCCATTTGCGAGTGAAAGTCATCAGCTCAGATACAGAAAGCAGATGCTGTTTCACACCATGCTTAATGCACTGACGTAATATGCCTTCAAGCCACAGAACAAGAGACTGTGGCTTGTATGCTCAGGCATGACAGGAACCTCACTCTGGTCTCAAGTTTGATTTAAAAAGTCACAACATTAAATTACTTGAACTTAAAAGGCTTTAATTTATGCACAGTAAAAATACAAACAAACCTGACAGTGGTTTTACATTTGATTAACAATGGTTTTCTCCATGTTAGTACTTGTGTAGCTGTTTGCTATTTAAAGTACAGCAGTACTTTGCACTACATACAACAGCAGAAGGCTCCAGGGCTGCTGATCTCTCAGCTGTACACCTACTACAAATTAACATACATTCTGCTTTCCCCACACTGCTACATTACTACATGCAGGAGTCCCAGTTTTAAAAGGTACAGAGGGACGATGTTAAGCTTTAATAATACACACCTAGAACAGGCAGATTCATTTTTGGCCAGGTGTCTGCTACTGTGTCAGGTATGTGCAAGTGTCAGCTGTCTCTAACTTGCACACAGCTGTTCCCAGTAAGAATTAATCCTGCTGCATTACTTGTCCAATATGAAGTATACTCTTTCCAAGAAGTCTGAATCTCCATCTTCAGTTTAATAATGAAAAAAAAAAAAAAAAAAGCACTGAAATGTTTTCTGCAAATATACACACTGGGCAACAAATGGGGAGAATTGTAGCATTTTGGCACCACTTTCAGTTCCCCACTCTTTCTACTGCACTGAGTTCTGAGAATGGCATGGTACTACTCTTTACAAAGTCTTCTGGCTCTCTAAGGTCTGCAGTGTTTGGGAAAAAGACCACACATCATCCACGAGAGGAATGTAGGATGGGCAAGAGGATGGGACTGGTGACTACTTCAAGAAATAAAAGCTAAGAAGTGTTCTGTCAGCCTGTTGTGGTTTAACCTCAACAGGCAGCTCAGAACCACACAGCCATTTGCTGACTCCCCCCTAATGGCATGAGGGAGAGAACTGGAAAGGGAAAAGTAAGAAAACTCGTTGGCTGAGATAAAGCTGTGCACACAAGCAAAGCAAAAAATTTATTCACTACTTCCCACTGGGTGGCAGGTATTGAGACATTTCCAAGAAAGCAAGGTTCCATCACCTGTAAAAGTGACTTGGGAAGACAAATGCCGTAACTCTGCATGTTCCTTCTCCCCCATCCTTCTTTCCTTCTAGCTTTTATTCTTGAGCAGGGACCACATCGCGTGGAATATCTCTTTGGTCAGCTGTACTGGCTGCGTTCCCTCTCTGCTTCTTGTGCTCCCACAGCCTCCTCACTGGCAGGCAGCATGAGAAGCAGAAGGCCTTGACTCAGTGTAAGCACTGCTCAGCAAATATTAAAACATCAGCATGTTATCAATGTAGCCCTACATGAGCTACCACTATCAAGATTAATTTTGTCACAGCCAAAACCGGGACACAGGCAAGGCATATGAAGACAGCTTTCAAGGCATATAAAGACAGTCTAGTCAATCTCAGGATGATGAAAGATATCCTGGCCCTACAGGATAGAACCACAGCCCACGGGGAGAAAAGGAACCTCAACAAACAGGCCTATACATCAGCAAATATTTTTTGGAGGGAAAGAACTGCCTCTAATGAACCACGGTAAATGCTGCCCACAACAACCACGTCAGCCACACAGCACTTCTTTTCTAGGTTGGAAACTGCTCTGAGCAAACGTGAACCCACTTGACTCTGGGGAAGGAACAGAAGAGAGATGAAAGACAGGCTTTGGCTGCAGAATATGTTGTCAACTCTGCCTTGCTCCCCAGCTGCAATGAGGAGATGTTGCTTTAGGGAATGCAATCAGCTTTCCTAGTTCCAGAACATTTAATGGCACAATTCAGACAACATGGGATGAATTACATTCAGATGAATATGCAAAGGTTAAACAACAAGACACAGCAGCTTGCACAGGGGACTGCTTGGCCTGACCATTAGTGTTCAGGAATGCTCACTGAAGTTCAGGAACAGCGGAGGGCCATACCCTGGACTCTTAGAACAATATTCTTCTCTCTGCTCCCAAAATACTTCTATGTGCCTTTACTGCTCTGAAACATGGTAAATAGGCTACTAGACCTGAGTTAGTGGCAAGAACTTCTGGTAGTAGCTCTTAGTAACGTCGATCATGAGTTCCTGGGTACATTCTGGGAGTTCACCAGAAAAGAGCCCTGGAAGAAGAACGTGAACATGACCGTCAATGTTCTTGCAGATGAAAGCAGAAATAAGCTAAAATTCAACATTCAGAACAATAACTTTGATCTGCAAGCAAATACAAAGGGAGCAGCTACGTGCTCTCTTATGTAGGGGAATAAAGCAAGATCCATCCCATGGTACCCCTGCGATGCACATGAGACAGTCCGCTGCAGCTAGGTCCCATAACAGCTTCTGCTGCTCCCCATAAAGCACGATCAGAAGATAAGCAGCTACCTATCACTTGCACAATGACACCGCCAAAACAGACAGACTGATGAGCTGGAACTACATATTTATATACCTCAGCCTACTGCACCTCCCTCCCTCTTTACATAATGATGAGCACAGCTGGACTTCCTACAGCTGAACTACTAAAACACCTGGAAAAACAGAAGCCACCAAAGGAGTGCTCCCTCTCCCACAGTCCAGCTGAATTCTTCACACCTGAAAGACTGTTGCTTACTGGACAAGATGATCACAGCTGGCATACACATTGCCAACTCATACATACTATTATTATACATTAACATGTACTACCTAACATACACTAAAGCAGAGAGATCCACAAGTTAAAATTGTTACTTTAGAGTTCAGAGTGTCCTATACCTTCATTCCTACACACTAAATGCCAGTAGGAGTCTTTGTCACAGCAATTTTGTTTCAAAATAAGAATATCCATTTTAACCACACTCATGTACAAGTAAAATTAGAGGGAGCATACCCGGGCAGCCTGAGAAGACCGTGAAAGGTGGGACTACTGTTTCAGGAGGTAGTACTGTGTTGTCTAAGATTTTGCAGCAGTCTTTCAAAACGCATCTACGACCCTGAAACAAAGATTAGGCAGAATTTGTACTTAAAATACTATACACTTTTGCTTATTCCTGATAAATCAGCTAAGCTTCAACAAGCTTAACTCTTCAAAACGTGTATAGAGAATCATGCAAATAAATCTCTACCCTGATTGAATGCTCTTCCCAACAGCATTTGAGAGATTGTAGTTATTTATTTATTCTTTTTATCTTGAGGAAGAAAGTCTGTTTGCTTTTGGCTAACACATGGGCAGCTGCACATTAACTTACAACAGTGTGCAAACTGGAACCCAGAACTCAAGTCATGTAGTAACACAGCAAGGGCTTCTCCACTTCAGCAGATAGCGGCCTTCACTGGTTTGCATTATTTGCACAGAATCACAGTTCCACTTGTACTTTATGAGAAGGCCATCATCCCTGGACAGGCTCATTAGTCATAAGGACATACGCTGGTCAGCTGTACCCGCTGTCCAAGGCCAAAAAAGACCAAAAAGCATCCCTTTCTGTAGACAAGGAAAAGGATGAGACAGGAACAGCAAGTACACTTGCTCCTGACAGTTGGCACAGATACCTTTCCACTGCTGTTATAAAGTCTTAATAGTACTCAGGAGGTTCAGGACTGGGAAGGAGTACTCACAATGACACAGTTCTTGCCTATGTGGACATAGGAGCCAATCTGGGCTGCATTGACAACGCAGTCCTCTTCTATGAAGACATGATCACCAATGTGGAGAGGGAAAAAAGCAACCCTGCAACGAGAGAGTCTTTTATTCAGACGGTACAACATATAAATTAACTGACATAACAATCACACTCCAAATCACACTGCAAAGCCTCTTGTTTCCAACTGGAATACCAGATGCAGACTTGACGCTATGGATGACTGAACGGTAACTGCTCTTTTCTCAGATATTTCTAAAGGACAGTCAAGATAAGCAACAGGAAAACAACGCAAACAAGCAAAGATCAAGTGAACCCTATTCTTCATCTACCTATTTTATTAAATTATTATGTTACATACCTATTTTATTAAATTACTGTATTTTATTATCACGGTCTTTCCATACTGTGGTCTGAAGGGAATACTAGCTGTCAAGGAAAAACTGAACGTTTCAGGAAAAGGTTTAAGGGGACATTTATGCAAATTACTGACACAGGAACACAAGCCTCTGAACGTGTAGGCCTTAGGTAAACCAATGTATTTTGTAAGCATATAGATTTCAACCTCAGCTCCCCTAAAGGGAAGATACCTCTTACCCTTTGCTAAACTTCTTGAAGGGGGGCCGGATAACACTGCGGCTCTTCACCACGCAATGCCGTCCAACTCTGACATTTGCCAGGTCCCCACGGATGATGCAGTCATTCATAACTATTGTCTGAACAAGAAAGGGAAGAGGAAAAAGTGAGCTGCGACACCGGCTAGCGTTACCAGTTATTATACAAACCCGTATCAGCGGGACGACGGGCCAGGAAGCGCACACAGCGCTCTCACTACGGCGGTGCAGCCCACACGAAGCAAAGTGAGGCAGAAGCAGAACCAAAAGCACCGCCGACTGCGGGCACCGGGGCAGCGCGGTGCCGTGACAGGCGGGACCGTCCCCCCGCTGCCTACCTTGCCATTGAGGACGATGTTCTGGCTGCCGCACAGAACGGACTGCCGGCTCACCTTGTTGCCAGACGCCTGTGGGGAGAAGGGGCAGTCAAAGAGCCGAGCCCAGCCCGCCCCGCGCCCAGCCCGCCCCGCCCCGCACCGTCTCGATGTACTCGGACTTGTTGTACAGCATCTCGCTCAGCTCCATGGCGGCGCCGCTTCCGCGATGTCTGCCCGCACTTCCTGCACGTCACGTCCTGCCGCCAGCCGGCGCGTCCGCTGCGAGCGCGGCCAATGGCGGCGCGGTTGCCATGGCTACGGGAGGCGGCGGAGATGGCGGAGGCGGCGAGCGGCGCGACGCTGAGCGGGGCCGAGAAGGAGAAGGTCTGGCCGGGCCGGGCCGGGGCTGCGGGCGGGGGTTGTAGACTCAAGCTCGGTTCGTTGCGTTTTGCAGCTGCGGGAGAAGCTGGCGCTGCTGAGGAGGGAGTACAGCGAGACCGTCAGCCGGCTGCGGGTGAGCGGGCCGGGGCCGGTAGCGGGGCTGGGTCCGGGGAGGAGGTGCCCGGAGGCCGATCCGAGCTCCTCGGCCGTGTTGTATTCCCAGCGGGCGCAGCGAGCCGAGCGCGCCAAGAGCCACGGCGGGAAGGCGGCGGCGGAAGGAGCCCTGCGGCCCGGGACGGGGGAGGCCCCGCAGAGCCCCGCAGGTAGGAGCCGGGCGCGGCCGCGCGGAGCTCCGTGCCCGCTGCCCCCCCGGAACTCGGCCCCCCCCATCTTTACATTGCAGTCTGCAGCAGCGCCCCTTCTCCTTCCCTCCTCACTGGGTGCTCTCCGATCCTCACTGTGCGATCTCAGCCTTTCACTCTTTACCCGAGTTGACTGATTTAACTGTGTGATGTTTTTTCTCGGATGCAGCTTTGATGGGTGTGCTTTACACACACGAGGTTTCTTCCCACAGGCTGTAGCGATAACGTATCTCCTGGTGCTGACAGACACGAAATGTGTCGCTTACAGACTGAAACCTGCTCAGGTCCTGACACAAAGGCGAGAACATCTGTCATACTGCAACATAGTCCTGAGTTCTTCAATAATGAAGTTAGCTTGCAGGACGGCTCACAGGCAGAGAGTTTACAGGCTAGCCAGGAAAATGCTTCCCGTGGACTTCCTATGCCTGCTACTGAGGAGAAAAGAAATCAGACTTCGAGAAACATGATGAAACTGAGGAGGAGGTCAAAGACTGTGGTGTCAGAGGAAAAGGAATTAGTGCATGATGTGCATCTTGTCAATAACGATGTAACGGTGAAAAACCAACTTGCCAGTGTGGAGAAATTTCGGTCACCAGTCTTCAGGCGAGGCAGTTTTTCAAATGCTGAGGAAAATGTCCAGATAGAGTCCAGACATGTGCTTATGGGGAGACGAGAAAGCCGTTTAACTCCTCCAAGTGCAGCGTTTGGAGTTTCACAGGACACACCTGAAGACAGTATTCCTCTGGGAGTGCCTGAGCTCCCGTGTGCTCTGGAGGACAGCAGTGATGTCTGGCAGCCTGAGTCCCCAAATGCCACGGTCACATCTGATAACCGGGAAGCTGCACAGCCGTGTTCAGAGAGTGGTGAATCTGTTTTACTTGATGCCAGCGGTGGTGGTGGAAAAGAATCTTTCAGGACAGTAAAAGAAATGGACGGTAAGAACATGTGTGAAAATCGGGGAGAATTACGTAGACTTTTGGATTTAATGTCAGAAAATGAAGTATTGCCCACTGGCACAAGTAACACTATGATTAATGAGAGCAAAATCCATGGAGAAAATCAAAATGACACTGACAGTTTAAATGACTTTCCTTCAGATCTTCCTCTGGTTAATGCTGAAAAATCGCTGGAGAATCAACAGCTCGAAGTTCAATCAAGACTTTCTCATCAAGAGGAGATTACAACTCCTGAAAGCACTCTGAACTCTTGCACAGTGGTTGAAGGGCTTCCCTTTCCAGTTGAATACTATGTCAGGACAACTCGGCGCATGTCTAATTGCCAGAGGAAGGTGGACCTTGATGCTGTAATTCTCAGTCATCTAGGCAGGAGCAAGAAAGGTCAGAGAAGTAAATGCAAGCAGAAAGATGCAAGCTTAGGGCAGCTCTCCCAAGAAACTGTTGAAAATCACTTGGAGTCAGCAGTTGTGCCTTTCCCTTGTGCAGAAAGCGACCCAGTGAATTCTAGTCCTCAGGAACATCTTACATCCAGTGGTAGCAGCACTTCACCTGGATCAATTTCTCAAAACAGCATCACAAGCACAAAGCAAGATCAGAGACAATCACTGAGGAAACAGAAGGGAAGAAGAAAGTCCACCTGCAAACCCTTTGTGGATGAAACGTCACAGGAACTTCTAGAAAGTTGGAATCTCATAACACCCAGAGAAAGCAATAGTCTGCTATCGAGTGAGTATCAGAGTGAAAAGGAGAACTGTGAGGCTAATCTCAAAAAAACATCTTCGGATGGGAGACATTTTTCTGTTGCTGCAGCTCTTGGGTCTGAGTTGACAGGTATGATGCAGCCAACGAGTGCTGATCCTCCTGGTGGAAGCCAAGTACTTGGCAAATGCTGCGAGTCTCGTTTAGAACAAGTCCAGAATCCACTGCAGAAAAGTGGCTCCCTGAACCCAGCGAATGAAACTTCCACCAGCCACACAAGTGATCTGGGATGCAACCTAAGTGTGTGTCAGCCTGGTAAACATCCAGTGAAACACGTTAAGAGTCAGAAAGTGCACAGAGCTTGCAGGGCTGAGCAGCTCCTCGCAGTCCCTCTACGCCGCTCCCTTCGTTCCTCTGCAAGACAGAGGAACAGTCACATCTCAAAAGGTATTTCATCAAACTTGCACTCCCTAAAGCTTGACCCAGAGACCAAGGCAAGGAAACAGCCGAGTGCATTCATGCACTGCTGTTCAAACCCTGTTGTATTTTTATTCAGGAAAATCTAATAGGGTTGGTTTTCTTTCCTTGACAAGTTTTTTTTGTTTTTTGTTTTTTGTTTTTTTTTTAACTTAGATCATGATGGGTGCCCAAATTCCTTTGTGCAATTCCAGAAATTTCAGTCTCAGTACAGTGACAGGAAATGAACAGCTGTGCATGGACAAGGAGCAGTGCTAGGAGCTTCTTCATCTGCCTTGTCTGCTCAGGTCAACGCTGTGTTTGCTGTACCTGATTTTCAAGTAGATGGATATAAATTTCTGTTTCTCCAACTGGGTCTGCATATTAATGAAAAGGGGAACAGGAAGATTAGTGTCACAGTCCAGAAATATGTAGAAAAAGTTGGGAGAAAAACAAACCAAACTGGTCGAGCACTCAATCGAGTTTGGTCGTCTTTGGCAATGATATTTTAGCTCAAGGGTTGATGCAGAGCAATTGTGGAGTGTAGCATCTTCCTGGAAAGTTCCACTTCCATGTGTTAAGATGGATTTTTTTTTTTAATAGCTTAGAGTGATGCTCTAGATAAGAGATTCTAACATGGCTGCTTGCTGGTTAATTTATGGTGTGATATTCTCTCTTGAATTCTAGATGAGAACAAAAGAGGACTTGGCCATCAAGTGGAATCAGAGGGTCCTGCTTCTCTTGGCCTTGCTGCTAAAGACCCAAATATGTCCAGCTCTCTCTTTTCCTTCCGTAGTTTTCAGTGGCTGGCCCCCAAGCTGGATATCAAAGACTTTCATCTACCTGATGAGGAATTTGGACTACTAAAACTTGGGAAATATGAACCTTCCCCTGGGCATGACTTGGAGGTTTTTGTTCCTAGTGTGTTTGGGGATGGGGTGGCTTCAGAGGATGTACAAACTCCAGAAATGAATGCAGAAGAATTTAAAACTAATCTGCTTTCACCGTTTGGAAGTGGGTTGCGTGAGCTACCTCATTTGGAAAGCCCAGCTGCCAAGGTGGAACTTTCTACACGTGAACTGCTATTTACTCCCATGGGGACTGTCTTAACTGATGCTCCTGCTCAGTGTGAGTCTCAGATTTCTTCATCTGTTTTCCCTGTCTTGGGTCCAACCCCAGCTGTTTTACCATCAGCATGCAATCCTAATACAGGTTCTGTACCTCCTTTGCAAGCGGGCCTGCATTCCTCCAAAGAAACACCTGCCCAGGTTGAGAATAATAGTGAATGCAAAGACTCTGCCATTCCACTGCACTCAGACAGCTGTGGTGCAGGATCTGCTAGGAAAGAGAAAGGGCAAGGTCCAGCATGTCATTTAGAAGTTGAAAGTTGTCCTAATAATAGATCTGATGGAGCTGTGGACTTGGAGAAGCATTGGCGATCACAAAGCAAACATGAGGGGTCCTGCAGAACTTCTCCTGAACAGGTAATGCACCAGGTGTACTATGCCAGCAGTCTTCTGGGTGAGTCCCCTCATCCAACGTCTCACCTGACCTTTAAAGTGAGACTTCCTCGGACGCCAACTCTGAGTGCTGTCTCTAAGCTGATTTTGTAAATGTGTAATTTCCATCTGTTGCTGAAAATCTTTTACCTGAAGAGCAAACTCTTTAAAAACCTACGTAAAACTATGGATGTGGGCTTCAGAACCCATGTTTGAAATAATCAAAGAACAAAAAAATTCTGGCACACTCGCCTTAGGGTTTACCTTGAGGAAATTCTTCAGCTAGGATTGTCTTCTACATCTCGCCTGTGAGTTGGTTGCTGAGAAAATGATTTATCTCTGAAGGGTGGGAATGCTGTTGAGGGGTGCAGAGTGGTATGAAGGAACAGGTTAGTCTGTTTTCACCTGGAAACTGTCTGGGCTGTCTTATGTTTCAAAGGCTTGCGAGAACAGAAAGAGGTGCTCCTACAGCAGCTGCTATCTCTACTGCATACAAAGTGAATTCACACTCCTGTCTCATTCTTGCAGGTGCTGAATCTAATTTTGAAGTTAATTTATCCTGATTGTTTTACTTGTTTGTGCAGGAAAAAACTGAAGCAGAACAGTTGACTCCAGTGCTGCTTGATGGCTTGAGAGAAGAGAACTTGCAGTTTGTGTCAAAGCTGAAGGTAGGATAACATCAGACAACAGTCTACTGAGTTAGTAACAGCTCTTTAATAAAAGTTTAATAAGAAGTGTGATAAAATACAAGATCATAACTTGGAGGGAAAAAAGAGAAACCAACAAAAAACCACTTTGCCTAATTCATCAGTTTTGTCTTCTTATGTGATAAAGCACGTGAAAAGCTAGATGCTCTTATGTGAAAAGCTAGATGCCTATATATGTCACTGTGACTGAGAATTTCAGTGTGTATTTCTGACAAAAAAATACCTAAACATATGGTATATCCATCCCCATTCCAGCTCTGGGCTCAGTGGGGTCCTCGTTGGCTTAAAGGACAGATGATTTATGTGAAGTGAGCTAATTTATTTGCTGCTCTGAGGGCACAGTGCACCAGGTTTGTTTTCCGTGGTGCCTTATTGGCACTCTGCTCGAACATTAACATCTTGAACATAAAGTTTTAGCCTCAAATTATCATTGCGCCGAGTCTCGAGAAGTGTTTTTCTCAATCTGAGCCTCCAGGCTATCATAGCTATCAGAAGAAAACCAGTACTGTTCTGTTTTGGACAGGATTCTTCAAGTTCTTGTGCTGTGGATGTGAGCAGCGTGTGGTGGGAAGCAGCTGGCTGCAGGGAGCTGTGTGTGGTGACTGCCTGTGAGAGTTCAGTTTCCCTGTGGAAACCACTGGCACTTGACCGCTGGGAGAAGGTCCACACTTGGCAACTTGGAGAGGTGTGGATGCAGTCTTTATTTCTAGAACTCAGAACAGCTTTCTTGTATCACTGTGTTAATTCCTAAAATACAAGGAGCTTGAAGTCTTAGGTGCAAGATTAGTTCTTCAGGTGGTGTTTCTCCTTGCATCAGGCAACAGAATGACTGACACTGGTGATGAGGAAGGGCAGTGTTTTGTGGTTCCATGTTCTATGCTGGAACTTGAAGCTTCACGTACTGAATGGTGGCTGCTCTGTACTCTTTTCCTTTTGGATCTCTGGAGACACCTTTCGTCTCATGTCAATAAGTTCACCTGTTGAACTATGTGTGCTTCTTCAGAGGGGTCTGAAAATTAGTTCTGCCCCATATAATTTTGCTTGAAACACTTCAGAGAATGGGAATGTAGTCAAAGGAGGAGGGACATTGTGGGTAACATGGAATTCTTGCTTTGCTGTCCTAGATTCCTGTCATACAGATTGTTCCTCTGCCAGACACCTGTAATCTTGTGTGTATAGCACTGGGAAATTTGGAGATTGGAGAAATAAGGTATTGTATTTATTTCTTGCTAGTGTTTTGTTCCCTGAATAGCTGCAGCTTAACTCTTCTGTAGTAGCAGAAATTGACTCTTATTGTAAGTGTCACTATTTCAGTTGCTTTTACTGTTGGAAAACAGAGAAAGAATTTCTAAAAATCAACGATAAAGATTTGCTTATTCACCCTGGAGGTGTCAGACAGTTTAAACATATTACTTTTAATATGCTGAGGTGTGTTTGAATTCTGCTTCCTTCTGTTATGATGCATAATTTTCTCCCAATTTAGACTTCTGCTTTATTCTTCTGAGAATGACTCATTCGAGCAATCGCTAGTGAAAACTGGGAATATAAAAGCTGTTCTTGGGCTAAAGGATGGGAGGCTGGTCAGCAGCAGCAGAGCCATGCAAGAGCAGCAGGTGGAAATAGTATCACTGTCAGAGACAGGAAGGTGAGTCTTCTAGTTTTGGGGTGGTCTCGGTGTGGCAGATAGAAGAGTAAGGGATATAGAAAAAGGGTCGGGTTTCTCTTCTTTTTGGAAGTGCACTGAGTATTGAACAGAGATACTGTTCTGACTGCCCTTTCTCACTGGTTTGCATCTGCTATTCAGGTGCAAGGACGGACAGACTTTGATGCCTCCTGAAGAAACTGTTCTGGCTTTTGCTGAAGTAGAAGGAGTCAGAGATGCCTTGGTTGGCACCACTGCAGTAAACAGCATTGCTGTTTGGTCAGTATTTCCTTTGCAATTAAATGGTTCAGTCTGTGTGTGTGTAAGTGGTGGCTCTGACAGCTGCAGACTTTATGTAGGGGTGTTGGCTGGCTGCTGATTTCCCTGTGAAATGATAATTATCAAAGGGCCTGGGCTAACTTCTGTGCAGCTAGATAGATAGCGAATGAACTCTGCTGCTGTAATTCCACTAGCTTTTGTGTCACATTCGTTACACCTCTTCCTGTGGCCTCTCGTGTTTCAGTTTGCTTTCTATGAAATCAAAACTGTCTGTCCTGTGTGGTGGTACAATTATGACTAGAAAATACCAAATTGGGGATGGAAATGCAGTCGTAATTTGTCTTTTCACCCACTGCAGGAATCTGAAAACAGGCCAACTCCTGAAGAACATGCACATTGGTTATTCCTACCCAGCATCAATCTGCCATCGAGCATACTCCGACTCTGTACGTATGTGAAACATGGCACTCAGTTTATGGACTAACTGTGGTGGGAACTTGAAGGAGTGGATTGAAATATCATCTCCATTTAGATTCGCTGAAGATAGTTCAGAAGAAAACAGGTTAACTAGAGCAAATAAGGCACGCTGTCTTCTTCAAATCATTGGCTTTCTGCATTACACTGATGAAGTTGTGTGATGCATCAAAGTGCATTCCAAAGCCTAGGCCAGGTAATGTAGGAAACAGAAGTACTGTGCCCAGTGCCAGTGCCTGGTAAGTCTCTTTCATTTTGCAGGCAGGTGCTGGCACGATGACAGAACATTGCCATCATCACAAAACCTATTTGAGTAGCTATTATTTACATATACTCCTGATGATATAAGCTCTTCAAAGCCAGGCTTCATACACGTGATGCTTGGTCACTTGCTTCCACCTGTGTTGTGATCTAGCTGGATTTTGTGGTTGTTAAGGATTTGATTGTTCTTAGTAAGCGCGTAACATTTTGGGACAAGAATGTCTCCTCTAATAATGCTGGTTTGAGTCAGACCCTGGAGACTTCCTGTGAATATCTATCCCAGCATATTTCATGCTGGTCTGTGGCTGTTCTGAGAGCTGCTGTTTTCAGCTGTGCTGGTTTATATGGAACTTTTCTTAAATTCATAATTTTGTAAGGATTAAACTAAGGCCCAGAAATGTTACTTTCCGTGTCCTCCAGCAAGTTTAACTTCTCCAGGCAGAAAGTTAAGCACACAAATCCATGGGGTCACCGAACTGCCACTCTGCTGCACTGCATCAGCCCTTATCAGTCAGCAGCTGCTTTGTTTTTTTATCTAATTTGATAAGGAAAGTAAACCACTTGCATTTTATTCAGCAAAACCAATGCATCGCTGTCCATGGGGCTTTGATTATAGAGAGAATGTAGCAATGAATCAAGTCATTTTTGGAAAATTCTTTGGAGTTTTTTCCTCTCTTACTGATATTTTTAGTGATGTACTTTTCCTCTGTCTATCAGGGCCTTCTGTTTGTTGTTTTAAGCCATCCCCATGCCAAAGAGAGCGAGTCCTGTGGAAACCCCGCGTTCCGTGTGATGGCGTTCAACCCGAAAACAGCCAGAAGCACTGGGGTGATGTTTTCCTCCCTCCCACCTGGCCAGGCTGGAAGGCAAGTACCTCGGGGCACGCTGCACGCTCGTCTCCACGATACGTTTGAGGCGGTTTCAGAGGAGGCTCAATTCACAAGCAGAGCAGCAGTGCTGGCAGCGAGCCGCCTGCCATCTTTCTGGTGATAAGAAGGCAGCCATCCGCCACTTCCACTCGCGCTGTGCATTTGTCATACTGCTCTGAGGGTGTTGGCTGTTTCCTGCCCGCTTCCTGCGCAAGTCTGGGAGCTAACCTCTGAGCTCCCTGCGTCATGGCTCAGCGAGGGGCTCTGCTCCCCAGAGCTCTGTGAGCAAACAGGAGAAATGATTTCCTGCGTGCTGCACGCTTTCTTTTCCTTCCCCTCTCCCCCCACCAAAATGATTATGGAAATGCTGTAGCTGGATTCATCAAACTCCTTAGTCAAAAACCTCTGGAGAAAATAGCAGCAAGTGAGAGTGGTGTAAGTCTTTGTGATGTTAAGTAGTGCTTCGCTAGGTTTACTGATGCTAAGCAGCTGTTTGTAGGCTGATGACCTTTTCCTTCCTACCTCTTGCTTTCGGAAGACTAAGCCACGAAGGCTGGGTCTTGCAACCTGCTTACATCTGTCAGGTTTCCTACCTGCAGAGCAGATCTCGGCTAACAGAACAGTTTTCACCTCCTGAGGACAGGGGAGGATTGCGCGAACCTCCTTTGCTTTCAGATGCAATATTTAACATAACCTGGTTCTCACCAGTCGATTCAAATGTGCTCGTGGATTTCCTAGGCGCAAAACAGCCTTGCACTGAAGGCCGTGCCGAGCTGCAGCACGGTGATACAGGGTGTCTCCCGCAGGTACCTGGAAGGGGAGGTGAAGGACGCCTGGGCCGCGGCCGTGCTGTCCTCGGGGGCCATCGCGGTGTGGGATCTGCTGCTGGGCTGCTGCACCGCGCTGCTGCCGCCGGGCTCGGGCAGCCGCTGGACTCTGGTGCGCTGGAGCGCGGCGGGCGCGGGGCTGCTGGCGGGGCGGGCGGACGGCAGCGTGTGTGTGTACCGCTACGCGCAGCCCGGGCCGCTGTGAGCGCGCCGGGCTCGGGGCTGCCCGGCGTTCGTCGCTGTTTATAATTAAAGTGCTTCGCTTCGTTTCGGTGACGCTCCGTCCGTTCGCGCCGTACCGGGGCCCTCCCGCCGCCGGGGGGCGCTGCCCTTCTTCCCTTCCCCTCTGGCGCCGAGCACACGCACTTCTGGGCGCGGCGCGGGGGCTGCTGGGATCAGGTCACCATGGCGGCCCGTGTCCTCTCGGCCTGCGTCCGCCGCCTGCTGCCCCGCGCCGCCGCCGTCCCCGTCCCCGTCCCCGTCCCCGTCCCCGTCCCCGTCCCCCGCGCCGCGCTCGGTACGCTCTGCTCCGGCCGTCCGCGGGCCCCGCCGCCCGCCTTTCTCCCCGCGGTGCCGCGGGCGGGCCCCGCGCCGTGCCGCCGCTACTCGGAGCTGCCGCCGCTGACGTTGGCCGACATCAAGGAGCGCGTCCTCTACGTCCTCAAGCTGTACGACAAGATCGACCCCGAGAAGGCGAGCGGGGACCGGGCCGGGGGAGGCGGGGCCGGGGCCGGGAGCGGGAGCTGACGCCCTCTCTGCCCCCCCAGCTCACGGCCGAGGCGCACTTCATGAAGGACCTGGGGCTGGACAGCCTGGACCAAGTGGAGATCATCATGGCCATGGAGGACGAGTTCGGTAACGGCACGCTGCGCGCTCGGGCCCTCCCGCGACCGCTCTCCGCCGGTCGTTGTCCGCAGCCGCAGCGAGCGGCGGTGCTGCGGCACTCACAGTTCCGCTGCTCTAACGGCGCCGTGCCCGCCCCGTTTCCCCGGCGCTGGGCACTTAACCCGGCACACCCGCGGGGTTTGATCTCGGGTCACCCCCGCGCGGTCCTCGATGCTCTGGGTTTTGCCCCACAGAATTATTTTGGTACTCGAGTTATCATTAGCTCTCGATGCTGCTAGAAAAAAGCTGTGTGGGTTTTTTTGTTTTTGTTTTTGTTTTTTGTTTTGGTTTATATTCCGAGTTTCTTTCTCGCCTCGGTTGGTACTTCCCCTTGCATTTGTTCAAAGCTTGTAGCTCCCAAAACAGGCGTCTGTTTTGTCGTATTGGACTGTGGGTGCTCTGGGAGATGGTTCCTATAAAGAGCTCTTAGATCTGGGTGGATGTTTTCCTTTCGGAGCATTTATTGATGCTCTGCGTTGAATCCCGCAGCGTGCCTTGAGTGGAGCATTAGTGTGTGTCCACAAGGACCAGAAAGAGAAGAGCCTCAGTGTCCTGGTTTATATTTCTGAGCAGATCCACTGCAGAAAGGCCCCACGCTCCCCAGTTTGCTGCAGCTCTTTTTGTTGCACAGCAGCAAGCTCAACCAGAGGGGCTTTGGCCCTTGCCTGCCTGCAGTTACCCAGAACATCCCCTCCAGTGTTGCCATGGGAGCCCTGATTAAGCACTGATTGCTTCAGTGGTGCGTGAGGGGCAGTGCTTGGCTCAGCAGCCCCTGCTGCTTCTGCCTCGTCTCATCCAGAATGGATTTCACGTAAGGCATAGCACAGCCTGAAACTCACTGCAGTAACGAGGTGCTGGCTGTGACTGTGGTGGAGGAGCAGGCTCTGTGTGTTTCGATCCAGCTGAGCTGCAGCCATCTGTGCCAGCAGTAATTGCTTCCTTCGGCCTTGCTCCCGTTTCCGTTGTTTTGGGCTCAGTCTTTGTGCTTTCTTCCAGGGTTTGAAATTCCTGATGGAGATGCAGAGAAATTAATGTGTCCACAAGAGATCGTAGATTACATTGCAGATAAGAAGGATGTTTATGAATAAAATCAGTTCTCCAAAGCAGAGTAAGTATAAACGTGCCTCTGCAGGTGTCTCTTTGCCACTCCAACCACTGCAGGTATCCACTGGTCTGCAAGAGATGGGGAACTGACTTTGGTCACTGTAGTCCATCTCTCAGAGCGCCTCAGCTGCTCGCGGGGCTGGGTGACAGTCTGCTAGCAGCTGCTTGCTCAGCAGCCACAGCCTGGGACAGCAGCGGGAAAGGAAACGATCAGGAAGGGCTTATTCCAGGGACAGCCTGAGAGGCACTTGGGGGCTGCAGGGGAAATGAGCCATGGCCTCAGGCCAGCGTGCAGCAGCGAGGCAGATTCCTGTTTGTTGCTCTTGTGCACGCTTCTCACCTCCCCCCTGCCTTGATCTTCCGTGGGATTGAAGTATGAGGGGTCAGTGAAGGAGCTGTGCCTGTTTGCTGCTCTTTCTGAGCCAGAAAAGGAGGGGAAAAGAAGGTGGCGAGGTTGAAATTTGCGAGACTCGTGTCATTATGGATGTGGCTTCCTTCGGTGGTGTTCGGCGCTTGCTGGTTGCCCTGTCTGTGCCTGACCAGCTTCTTTTGTGCCTTCACGTGCTCGTTTTTAGCTGACGAAGTACTGAATGTGTGCGTTTTGTATTTTTTTTTCAGCAGGAGTTGTCTACCACTGGGATGGGACTGATGTCAGTGGGTATAAGCGCACACGCCGCACTGCTGCTGCTTTCAGTGGAAAGTTGTACTTGGACGTTGTATTTAAAGCTGTCTGAATATGTTGTCCTTTGAAAACAAGGAAAAAAGGAATAAATATATAAGACCACTGTGGTGCTGATGCCTTTTTTGTTTCACAGTTGCAGCTTACTGCTGCTGGGGCTGGGAGCTGCTCCTGTGTCAGACTGAAAGAGAATTGTATCCCTGAGTGGGAGCTCCAGTGCCACCTCTGCTGCCGAGCTGAGCACGTCCGTGCTCTCTCTGCTAGTAGCAGTGTCCCCTCTTTCCAATGAAATGCTCTTTTTCTACCTTTACTATTTATTTCATGCCACGGCTGCTGCTGAAATGCAGAACCACGTCAGTGTTTCAGTACGCGTGGCTCATCCCAGCATGGGAGGCTTGCTTTCAATCTCTCTTGAGCCAGGAAGAAAAGAAAAAAAGAGTTATTGCTGGACGCTACACGGTTTTTCCTTCGAGCCAAGAAACGCTTTCATATGTCAAAGAGGCACTGCTGGGCTGTGAGCCAAGAAGTGTCAGTTGATAACGTGCCTTCCTCTGGCAATCTGGGTGAGGGGATGGTGGAAAATAAGCCCCGCTCTGTCCCTGCTGCGCATGGAGCCGGGGCTGGGGTGGGTGCTCTGTTTTCAGTGCCTCCTCCACAGAACCACGTTTCGCTTTCAAGGCTGTTCCCTGCTCCCCAGGGCCCGGGGTTTGCATTCAGTGCGTGAAAGGCACTGACCATCAGGATCACACAGAATTGTAGGAATTGGAAGGGACCTCCCGACATCATCGAGCCCAACCCCCTGCCAAAGCAGCTCCCTAGCCCAGGTTGCACAGGTAGGCGTCCAGATGGGTCTCGAACATCCCTAGAGAAGGAGACTCCACCACCTCTCTGTGCACCCTGTGCCAGTGCTCCGCCACCCCTCCCAGCACTTTCCTCTTAAATACACCGTGCAATATTCTCCGGACGGTGCTGTGCAACGGAAACGGGAGAAAACAATACCCGTGGTGGCCCTCGTTGGGGTGTTACCCCGCGCGGCCATCGCTCTGTGCTGGGGTGGCTGCGTAAGAACCTCGGCTCGACCCCAGGGCGCTCCGCGGCCGCCGTCCGAAGGGCTCCGCCGGGATGCGATGCGGCGGGTGCGGGCGGGCGGTCCCCGGGGCGGGGTGGGGGAGGTGGAAACTGCGGCTCCGGGTCCCCGCTCGACGCCCGCGGGCGCCGCAGAGCCGGGTTCCGCCCGCAGCCGGGCCCGCCCCGGCCCCGCCGCTCTCCGCGCTCCCCGCTGGGCCGGGCCGGGCCGGGGGCCGCGGCTCCGGGCGCCTCCGCCCCGCGACGGCGGGAACGGGCGGGGGCTTCCTGCGCTCCAAGCCCGGAGCCGCCGGCGGCAGCAGCATGGAGCGGGTCCCGCGGCTCGTGGCCGCCGCAGGTGAGCGCCGGGAGCCCGCACCGCGGGAGGGGCCCCGGGGAGCGGCGGGGGCCGTCACCGCGCGGCAGCGGCTTCCCTCGGCCGGGGCCGGGCCCCGCGGGGAGCTCAGCCACGTGCGGCGGGAGCGGGTCCGGGCCCCCGGCAGCTCCCGGTGCCCCGCGGCTCCATCCGCGCATCCGCCCGGCCCCGGGGCCCCGCTTTTCCCGGGGGATGCGCTTTCCCCCGCCCCCCCCCCCCCCAACACCCCGCGCGTGGGCGGTGTCCTCGTGCGCGTCCCCGTGCCGGCGCCGCGGGGACGAGCGGAGACGGGGGTGGTGGGGGGTGTTGGGAGGTGGGCTCGGAGGGGATCCGGGCCGCGCGGGTCCGCCCTCGGCGCGGTGCGGCGCTCCGTCCGTTCCGTGCGGTGCCCGCGGGGCCGCGCAGCGGTAGTGCGGACAGCGGCTGCGCTCCGAGACAAAGGCAGCAGCGGTCCCCAGGCGGGCGCTGAGCGTCGGCCGCGCTTTTCCCTTCGCAGGAAATGAGCCCCGCGGCACAAAGGGTCCCACGGCCGCTGCTGCCCCGCGGGAGCTGTGCGCGGAGCTCTGCCCGCCTCTGCCCGCGGCTCCGTGCCCGCACGTGCCGCGCGCTCTGGCAGCGCCCCGGGCTCGTGCGGGTGCGCGGCACCGCCTTCGGGGCCGCGAGGCCACGGTGCGGGACGGGGCGGACCCGCGGCCGATCCCGGCGCCGCGTGCCGTGGGTTTGCTCGGTGCCGACGCCCTCTCCGCTCTCCCCGCAGTGCTCGTGGGGTGCTGCGCGCGGCTCTGCCCCGCTCTCGGCGCTGGGATGGGCCCCACGCGGGGCACGGCCGTCCCCTGCGTCCATCCAGGGGACGCAGCGGAGGAGCGCTGCCGGACAGGTACGGTGCCGCGATGTGGGCCCGTTGCCTGCGGGGTGGCCCCGTGTGCCAGAGCTGTGCCAGAGGTGCCCGACCCGCTCAGCATCCCCCTGCCTCTGCCCACAGAGCCGCAGCGTGGAGTGGGGTGGCTGCAAACAGAAGCTGAGCTGTTCCCGTTCCCTGGGACCCCACCCGGAGCTGCTGAGCCCCCCAGCACCAGCATCGATCCTGGGGAGGTTGGGATGGGCTCTGCAGTGCGGGATGGAGTGAGCACCGAGGCACAGCCTTTGCCCTCCACCGGTACCGCCGAGGCAGCTGCAGGCAGCGAGGGAACGTCCCCCACACGCTCGGGGCAGAGCCGGGCCAGGGGGCTCTCAGCAGTCCCGGTGGGGCTGAGCACAGCTCCAGCCATCAGCTCTGCCCCCGGGACTGAGCTCACAGGAAATAAGGCAGAAAGTGCCCCAACCTCACAGGGGACCCTCTCGCATTCATCGTCCCATGTGATGGTGCCCAGCAGCACTGGGGGGCAGTGGGGATCCCCCAGCACTGTGGAGACGGTGCTCACACAGAGCTGGGGGGGCACGCTCAGCCCGGAGCCGTGGGGCAGGGGTGCCACCATCCCACCCAGTGACAGCAGAGCGGGGACCCCCTGGAGTCACACAACAGACAGCCCTGTGCCAGGGACGAGCGGGACACCGTCTTTTGTGGGGGGGCTGCAGAGGATGCAGAGCCCCCCTGGGAAATTGGGGGGGATGCACCAGGTGCTGGCAGGGACGGGGCTAGCAGGAGGATGGGGCTCCGTGTCCCGCCCATTGCAGGGGACAACCGGGACCTGGGTGGGTCCCTACACCACATCCCGCTCCTCTCTGCTGTCCCCAACGGCTGGTGGCCGTGGAGGGCTGATGTGGCAGCCCAGGGGCCCCGGGGCCAACACGGCCCTATCGCCCATGGGGTCACATCTGCCCGATCCCAGCACCATGCCCACTGCCCCAGGGGTGACGTCTGCTGACCCTGTGGGAGCCCCGGACCTGATCACAGTGGTGCCAGAGCTGCCCAGCACTCAGGGTCCCCCTGGGCCCAGTCGTGTTCCCATGAACCAGACCTGGCAGGTCTCAGCCTTGCCAAGGGAAGCCCCCACCTCCCCAGGCGCACACCCCTCCCCAGGGCTCAGCCCCACTGCAGACACCCCCACAGCAGCATCCGCAAGGCCTGGACGTGCTGAGAGCCCCCAGGTCCCAGCAGGGGCCCCAGATTGGGCAGGTGGCACTGGGACTTGGGCAGCGACTGCACCACCGAGCACAGCCCCTCCTACGGCCCCCAGCTCTCCACCGCAGCCAGCCCTGACCCAACCCACACCGTCTCCACCGCTCACCTTTGCCATCGGCACTACTGCCACCATCACCACCACCACCCCTGTCACCACCGCTGCCTCCAGCCCCGCACTGCTCAGCGATGAGAGGACGACCCCGCTGGAGCCCAGCACTGCTGCATACCAGGGAGCCGTGGAGGGGCTGACGCGGGGGCCCAGTGTGCTGCCAGGGTCCCCCCATCAGCCCACGGAGCCCCTCGGGGATGCAGAGCCGCCTCCATCACAGAGCAGCCCCGCAGAGCGGCCACACGCCGACCCCACGCGCGTGATACCAAACCCAACAGCAGCGGGCAGGGCCACCCCGGTGTTCATCGTGGAGGATGAACCTCCTCAGCTGCGAGGTGGGCTGCGGGACGAAACCTGGGAGCCGCCAGCGCCGGGTGGTGGCGGTGCTGAGCCCCTCCCGCCCCGCAGCATCCCTCCTGCGCGTGCCCTGCGAGCTGCTGCTGGACATGCCCTTCACGCCCGCCCTGCGCGACCCCACATCCCACGAGCACCACGTGCTGCTGCGCAGCCTCAACCGGACGGTGAGCGTGGGGCTGCCCCGCGGGGAAGAGCATCGCGTGGGGGGGTTGGGGTGGGGGTGGGGGGGTCCCGCATGTCACCCACGGCTCCCACGCAGGTTGCGCCCCGGCTGGCGGCGGTGCCCGGCTTCGTGCGGCTCGAGGTGAAGGCCGTCAGGTAGGGACGGCCCCGCGGCGCCCGGCGTTCCCGCGACGGTGCGGGGCGTTGGCGGGCGCAGCCGCAGTGCCGTGTCCCGCAGGGCGGGCAGCCCCCGTCAGGTGATGCTGCACTACGACGCGCTGTTCGCGGCCGAATTCGTGCGGGCGGCGGCGCTGGGAGCGCTCCTGGACGCGGCACTGCGCTCCGGCGGAGCTGCGGCCGTGGGGACGGCCCACGTCGTGCGGCACACGGCCCGCGGTGAGTGCGGGAGGGCGGAGCGGGACCCGGCGGCCTTCGGGATGGGTGCGGAGGGGGCACGGCCCCGCCGCCGTCTTCTCTCCCGTCGTCCCGTTCTCCTCGCAGCGCCGGAGCTGTGCGCCGCGCTGTTCTCCTGCCCCGACGGCTTCGCCTGCGCGGTGGGGGCGGACGGGAACGCCACGTGCACGTCCCTCTGCCACCGCGACTACTGCCGCAACCACGGCGTGTGCGCGCACCCGCGCGGCCGCGGCCCGCTGTGCCGGTGGGTGCCGCCCCTCCCTCTACGCCCCGAAACCCCACGCGCCCTCCGCTGAGCGCCCCGAATCCCCGCGCAGGTGCCCCGCGGGCAGCGATGTGTGGTACGTGGGGCTGCGCTGCGAGCGACGCGTGACGCTGCCGGCGCTGCTGGGCGCGGCCGCGGGCGCTCTGCTCGGCGTCGTCGTGCTGGGGATCGCCGTCGGGGCCGCCGTGGTCCGCAGGTTCCGGGCGCTGCTGCGGGAGGCGCGGGCCGAGCAGGGCCGCAGCAGGTGGGTGCGGGCGGGGCGGGGAGCGGGGCGGGCACCCCCTGGGGACGGATGACGCTCCGGAGCTCCGCAGCGCTCACCGCCCGCAGCTACCGCCGCTTCTGGCGCCCGGACGAGGCCGCGGCCCCGCATTGGGCGCGCTCGTGGCCGGGCTCGGGCAGCTCCCTGGACAACCCCGCCTTCAGCCGCTCGGAGGAGCTCCTGCACCTGCACCTCCAGGACGACGGCTGCTGCTGCCGCCGGGATCCGCTCAGCGCCGCGCAGCGCCCGGAGCCGCCCGCCCGCGGGCACGGGTATGTATGTGCGGGTGCTCTCCGGTCCGACGGGCAGCGCCCTTCTGCAGCACGGAGCGGGGAGGGGCGGTGCGGAAAGGCTCGGAGCTGCGTGCCCACGCGGGGCACGGAGCGCGGAGGAAGGCGGCACGAAGCTCCCGGCTGCTCCCTCGGTGCCGGGGCACGGCTTCCCGCAGCCCGGCCCCTTCCCTTTGGCCCCAGCTGCCTGCAGCTGCAGCATGACGGCCCGGGGCTGACATCGCTCTCCCGAGGGCCCCGGTGGGGGGGTTGCTGCGGCCAAGGAACACATTTTGACCCTGTTGTAATCCCCGATGGGTTTTACCCCCAGCTTCCAGTACGGCTGGGACACGAGCTGCAGCAGCGTGAACGAGCCCATGGTTGACTCAGGCCAAGCCAGCGACATCTCGGTGTCCAGCTGGCCCGCGGAGCCCCACCCCTGGGCGCCCTTCTCCCTCCTGCAGCAGCTCTCCAGGCAGCAGCCGGTGAGCACGGGGGGCACGGCTGGGGGGCACACGCTAGCATCTCCCCACCCAAGCCGGGGGAGGGGGGGGGGTAGAGGGCCCCCCACACGCCATCCTCCCCCCCCCCTCTCCCCAGCAGCCAGGCAGGCGGCCGCGCTCCGTGTGCGAGGGGATGGAGCTGGGCACGCTGGAGCGGAGTTGGACCGCCTGAGGGGCACGGACTGAACCACGGGCACCAGGCATCAGCTTTAAAACCAACCACATTTTATTTCCACGTTAACAAGCTCAGTGAAAGAACTCCAAACACTTTGACAATACAATCAACGCGGGTGTGACGTCAGTTCCACTCGATGCGGAGTCCTGAACGATTATCAGGCAACGGTTTGAGCGGGGGGTGGGGGAGGGGGGGCAGAGCAGACGTGGGAAGCCAGCTTTGGCGTGGGACTGCGCCGTTGGTGGCGAGAAGGTACAGAGAAGTGTCTGATAACACACAGTGCTGGCATCCAACAGTCAATGACCTACATCCGGCAGCTGGAAACGAAGGCTATCGGCTTGCTGAAGTCCCATCGTACTGTGTACACACACGGCCTGCCCTGCAGCCATCGCAGAACAAGCTCAGCCACTGCGAAGTGAGATACGGATGAAGCGCCGCTGCGTTGGTTGTCATGATTCGTGTAAATGAGGTATAAGTTTAAACACCAGTACATCTTAAGCATTAAAGTTTATTTTCCAAAATGCTCTCCTTATTTGCGAGTGTCCTCTCGAGCATCTAGCCGGGCACAAGTGGTGGGGGGCGGGGACGGGGCCGCGAGGAGGAGGGGGCAGCGGGGTCGCGAAGGTGCTCAAATAGAAAAGGAAAAGCAAGCTGCAGCTTTCTTAGATTCTCATGTCATCGTGGGCGCGCCGAGGGAGGGTTTTGCTAGGATAAAATGCAGGTCCGTTCATCAAAACAAAATAACAGGAATCAGAATGCTAAAAGAAAAGTCAAACTATGGGCATACAGAGCTCTAGCGCTGGGAATTCTCATCGTATAGAAAACAGCCTACAAATAAAGTCACAAAAAATAGACAGTTATATGCTGAGCAGCCAAAAACATAATGATTTATTAATATCCGGAGAAACTTCATAGTTCAAACACAACCAAACTGTACATTTTACAATCACATTCTATTTGTAAACAGTTAAAAGCCACTGACTTCTTTTGCATCTTCGGACACAAACAGTTAGAATCAAGGCAATGAAATGATGGCGATTTCTGCACTGTTAAAAGTTTTACCCTTGCCCAGTCCGGGATCCACGGACCAGACAAGCATCGTGTAAATACCTTTTGTGGCAAGAAGATGGAACTCGTTGCTTTTTGCAGGAAAGTATCCGCGAGAACTTTTCAAACATTTAAAACTTTTATACAACAAACAATTCTGTAAGCCCAAGAACTTGGTTACAGTATGCATAGTTACTCAGTTCGGCTTTAAGGTACGACAGACCGACGTTAACACAGTCACAAGAGCAGAGACAGAGCCACTCGAGGGGTTACGAAGGGGGCGGAGAACTACGGATCATCAGCAAACCACCAGCACTCACTAGGGGAGGGACAGCGTTGGGAAGCAGTACGTCCAAGTCCAGCTCCGAGCGTTTGTTCGTTTGTTTTTGGCAGAGAAAAGTCGTACAGAGCAGTAAGTGTTATCAGTGCTAAAAGTCGAGTTTGTTTTTTGTTTTTTTTTTCTGTTTTTTTTTTTTTCTGTTTTTTTTTTTTTTTTTTCCTATAAGAAACTACGAGGAGTTCTGACTGGGGAACTGGTTTTCCTGAGAGCCATGCTCTTTGATTTAGGATACAGGAATAGAAAACAAAAGGACATGGCCAAACACTGTTCGTTATTCCCAGAGATAGAAAGCATCTTTTTTTTTTCTTTTTTTTTTTTTTTTCCTCTCTCCATTCTCCATTTTTTTTTTTTTTTGTCTTTTAAAAAATTTTTTCAAACGATGGAAGAGTAAACATTTTCCTCAAAAAACAAAAACAAATATTCTGTAAACAAGGGGGTCCCCCCAACACCGGGCGCCCCCAAAACAAAATTGAAAGCCTATTGAAAGTGCAGGACCCCCCTGGCTTGCAGGCTGGGTTGCAAAGTCACAGCTGTGGCCACAGTTTTTTTAAACTGCAGAGCTAAATTCTTTAGTTTTTACACATTGAAAAACAAAACAAAAAAAAAAAAACCCAAAACAACTGGTGCAATTACTTTCATTCATCGTCCTAAGTCAGCATCATCACTTGATCTTTTAGATGCCGCGACACCACGGGCAGGTAGGCATACATCAAGGCAGAGCAGAGAGCGCGCACCGGCTGTTAGGAACATCCTTGAGTAAACATTTACACATGAACTGCTGCCTCCCCGATATTGCCGATTACACAGAGAGAACATCATTCAGTGCAAAGTTAGAAAAGCTCATAACTCCAACATCATCAGCAAAACGCAAAACAAAAAAAAAAAAGGAAAAAAAAAAAAAGGAATTCAAAGAATAAACGTGATGAATATACACAAATGAGCTCATTCCAAGCAGTTTTATATGGATAGCACTATCTGGAAGTGTAAATATATACTTTTTTTCACATTATAATATTGGCCTGCACGATTCAAGTATTCAAACTGATATGTTTTGGGCTAAAACAAAGTGGAAAATGTGCAGAAAGTAACTGTTTCCACAGGTGACCCCCTTGCTGTAGGTGAAAAGTCCAAATTAGTGCTGCTTTGTTACATCTTGAGGTCACAGTTTATTAGTTGAAAAAAGTAAAAGGTTACATGGACTCTCCACCTCCACCTAGGTGGTCAACAGAAAGGAAAGCGTTGATGGGGGATGGGCTGCTAATTCCCCTGGTGTCATTGCTGCTCGGGGTGCCCCACAGGCTCGTGGAATAGTTGGGGCTCCCCCAAAGTGAAGTGCCATGAAGGTCTCCACTGCTAGTTCCCGACAGCCCAGCACCATTCCAGTGATTTAGATCATTACGGTTTGAGAACGAATGGGAACCATCAAGGGATCCAAGTCGGTTCTGGCTGGATCCAAGAGATTGCCAGACGGGAGATGGAGTCAGGGACTGGCCTTGTGCAAAGAAGCGACTAATCTCCTCTTCACTGGCAAACTCAGCAAGAATAGTAGTGTTCCCTAAAACACACCTGCGGAAGGACGACAAGAGCACATTTTAAAGAGGTTCTCTCCCCCTTCACCTCTGCGCTAACAAAGCACTCCGAACACCCCGCCGTCAGCCCACCGCTGCCACTGAGAATCCTTGCATCCCTGCACATCAGGAGCACTTAAAGCCCAACAAAACGCTGCTGAATGCTAGAAGACCAGGAAAAGGAAAAACAGAACTTACATGTGCAGAGATTTTTGTGCCTTCACTACCTCTTCTTTTGAACTGTAACGGACCAAAGCATTACCGTGTGGGAGGTTAAGGTGGAATGTTATTAGTGGACCGTGCTGCATGCACAGAGTACGCAGGGTTGAGCCATCGATCTGAGGGGGAAACAAACACAGGGGTGAGAACAGGCAGCACACAGCTCGGGCTGGAGCAGGAGCCATGCTGCCCAGCAGCCCGCACGGAGCACGCAGCCACAGCTTACCTGAGGTGTAAGGTTTTTCAGAACAAGCCAATTTGTTATTCTCCCTGAGCTGCTCTCACCCCAGCTTGAACCTGTGAGAAAAATAAGGCATAAGTGCACTGTCACGTTGAACATGAAGGCATTAGGAGAAGCACGTAAGGAGCTGGGTGGCAACTGACAGGAGCACCAATGAATAAGGAAAACATCAATCTTTTCCAGGTTTCAAACTCTGGGAAGGTTATTCTTTTTTTGTGTGTGTTTTTTCAAGCAGGGAACGGTACACAATTCAACAGTTTTACTTTCTGAAAATTTATCACAGAAATAGAATGACATACATCTGCACTGACGTCAGATTAAATATATATTATATATATATATATATTTAGCTAAGAATAGCAGTGAAGCCAGGCTAAGGACGGCCCACACCACACATCACGATGCAGTTCCTTACTGAATCAGCCACTGTAGGAACAGTGCTTATCAGGCAACTATATTCAGCTGCACGATGTCACACTCAGTGAGCCCCAGGTGAGATGCTTTGTTTCATACACAAGCAGAAACATTACTGTCACCCGTGTTACTGCTGCACACAATACCTAAGAACAACACCACAGCTCTACAAACAATTCTGTCTGGGGGATCTTCAGCGATGCAGTTCTGGAGATACAAACTTGCTTTTGCTTTTGGCAAGGTAAATGTTACAGGGTACCAGCTGATACTGACAGACAAATGATCTACCTTAATAACCAACCAAACAAGAACCATAAAGCCATCCTTACCAGGGGTATATCTGGCATCAGAATTTCCCCATCCTCCACCCAAACGAAGGGAATTATCCCAAGTGGACAAAGGTGGTTTCTGGCCTGTTAGCCCTGGGGGTGGGCGGGATGGAGCAGTGATGCTTTTAGGTGGCAAAGGGACCTTCCACAGCTCATGAGCCAGAGAGGTGTTAGTGACTGATCCAGGAGACCATGTTGATTTGGAATCACTGTTTCTGGCTACTAGAACACAAAGACAGCAAAAAATCAGTACACCGTGGAACTTTCACCAGGCTACAAATAAAAGATGCTACACGAGAGTAAAATACAAAATGTGAGTTACCACTCAGACGAGACTCCGTGGCTAATTTTTACTGACAATGCAATACCTCACTGAAGGGCATGAAAGACATGAAATACCAGCTCAGAGCAACGTAAGCAGACGTTACCTGAAGTGCTTTGTGCTGTACTGCTGAGGGAAACATTGTAGTTGGAGGCACGAATGGATGACCAGGCACTAGTTGAAGGCAGCGTGGTGTTCAAAGATGAGGATGACCCTACAATACAAACAGAAATCTCTCACAGGACAGTGTCAAAACTGCAAAAAAAATTAAAAAGGCATGGCTGAACGTGTGCACAGTCATACAAGGGACCTCATTCACTCTGCTTAGTCCTCATTCTTCACCAAAGGCAAGTGGTGACAAGCATGCTCAACACCAGGAAGCACCCGACACTCACCACAAGCAAAGCTTGTTCCATTACTGCAGTGGCTACACTGCCTGCTCTCCAACACACTGCCTCTCTGTGCTCAGGAGGATTACATCAGAATGCACATCAGTAGTACTCACTCACTCTTAACTGCATTCTTGGAATATCTGCTGCGTTGCATCAAGCAACAGCATCTGATCCAAAGACAAGCTTTTCAGCCATGAAATCCACAATGCAACAGATAAGTAAGAAGATGAGAAAGCAGCAACCGTATTTTCAAATCGACCACTGCTTCATGTGACTGCAAAAAGATACAATTCATTGCAAAATGTACTGCCTGAACGTACCACTGTTCCTGTCCCTGAGGTGGTCAACTTCCCGCACAGTATTAATTGAAAGATTGTTTATGACACTGCCAGGAGTGACGTAAGGGTCAGTTTCAGGGTCGATGTTTGGATAACCTTTCCATGGCTCACCAGGACGAAATTCTAGGAACAGAGATTCAGAAAATAAGTTTTTGTGTTGCTTTTCTTCCATCACTGTTGTTATTATTATTTTTTTTAATCAGGAGATAGCTGTCTTAGCAATACATCTCTTAGCAGATGACTTACAACCCAAGACTTTTTAAGTACTTAATGTACCTATTTTAGTCTCTGCTTTCTTAATTTCTAGATTTTTGGTCCCATCCTCCCAGGGTAACCTTTCCCAGCAGGGACATACATTTCTCCGCACAACAAAACTACTGCTCTCAATGGCTGCACATCCTTCATAGTTCCCTGTATAACTGTTCTCACGACACACAATGACCAAGGAAGCTGGGAGAACGCTGAGCAGCAGGAGCCATGCCAGCAGGAAGCAGTGGTGGTGCATACCTGGTGGCCAGTTAACACTGCTAGAGCCATTAGGCGATTTGGCACGGGGCCAGCCATCCCCAATAGATCCAGGAGGACTGGCTGGTGAATTACTGCTGTTCATAAAGTCATACGGAACAAACGGAGACTCTTCCAGCCTAAAACCACTTGAAATAGCACCTGGGTTAATGAAAAAAAAAAAAAAAAAAAAAAGTCAAGTCTACAGACAATCCTGGGTGTGAACTGCACAGGTGTAAAATGAAAACAAGCCCATGTAAAGCAGTCATACTACACGTGCCAGCATACTGTCCTCCTGTCATGCTGAGTTACACAAAAAGTCAGAGAAGTGCATACAATCTAAAATGGAAAGGTTACTCCTGAGTAACTCAGGATAAAGTGTTAAGAATACAATCCCATGAACTCATCTCAAGAACAGCTCATCCACTAAATTTAACTAAAACATTAATTCAAGAGGATATAAACCATTATGCAAGACCCCAACCGGATAACAAGGTAAGCAAATACATGCTGCAACGAGAATGCTCTTGAAAAGACTTGAAAGTCTAAAAAAACCTTTTACTTCTGCAAAGCTCTGAATTTTACTCATATTTGTGTATGGAAAAGAAAGTTACCTGCAACAGAGCAAGAAACAAAAGCAATGTTCACAATACTGTGCAAATCCTGTAAGAACTTTAAAAATTATACAGCAAAAAAGCTGGAGGAATGTATCACTTCTGCTGTTGATTTAGAGCAATAGAGTTCAAAAGATCATATTTGTAGCACTGTTCAGAAAACATTACCTACAGTTAAAACAACACCAGCACTTCTGACTTCTGTGGGTAATAACCAGCTGAAGTTAGAGCAAGCAAGTGCAGTAGCAGGATGTCCCCACTCCATGCTTCAGGCAGCAAACTATTTCATAGTATTAGAGCAGCTGACAAATCTAAAAATATCCAAACAATCTGAAGACTGAACAGTAATAGGAGACTGGAGACATTTTTAACTATCTTTAGACATAGAACCTTTGTGTTACAGACTCAAATTTTAACTGGATGAAATTTCAAGCAACTCAAACAGTTGAAATGTCACACGAATCCTGATCACTGGAATGAAATATCAGAGAACCATAGAATAGCTTAGGTTGGATGGGACCACCTAGCTCCAAGCCCTCTGCTGTGGGCAGGCTGCCACTCACCACATCAGGCACCCATGGCCCATCCAGCCTGGCCTCAAACGCCTCCACAGATGGGAGAGCAACCAAGCCTATCTGCTCTAAAGCAAAGTACAGCAATGGAACGACTCCACTCCTTCTACAGCCCCCCCCATTTTCAGAATGCAAATACACACAACTGAAATATGTAACTAAAAGGTACGAGCTGTGACCAGAATGTGTGCAGCACAGCTGAACTACCATAAAACTCCTTACAGGCCAGCACAGTGGGGCAGGGCTTGTGGTGTAGCCAGAACAATCTAAAGCTGGTTTTGAAAATGCACGAGGAATTCCAATTCAGATTAAGGTAAAGCTAGCAGCAATATGCACACAAAGTCTTAAAAAGAAATCCTGCACAGCGTTCCTACTAATCTCATCACAAGATCGCATCTGTAAGTTTAAACACTAAGTAAAGCTATGGGCTGTTGTACAAGATGAGCAGCAAGCTTAGCACAGACAACGCCATACAGACTGACAGCTACCAGCAACACAAGTGTTACAACTACAAATATAAATAACACAACCTACACCTTACACAAAGAACTTGAAAATCTGAGGTGCTAGGTCAGATACTATTTAAAGATGTACTTAACATACCATGTTTGCTGGAGTTTTGCTCTAAAGATGTGTTCACAGAAATGCTGTCTACTGTAGTCCATTTCCTCAATCGAGATTGTGGTGGCTCTTTAATACTGCTCATATCCATGTTTACATTCAAGTTTGAGTTCATTCCTAAAAGATACATATTATGAAAGACAGGCTAAATGCCTTCATTCCATTATTTACCACTACCATCCTAAACAACATTTAAGAGCATATTACTGCAGTTATTTCATGCTTCCAAGTCTGAGAAACATCAGTTTAAGTAGCACTTAATGCAGTGAACTTAATACAGACAGAAGCTAAGCTAAGCTAAGCAATGCAAAGCACTCTGAAGTTCTCAGCTGATGTCTTCATGCAAGTGTCAGCAGAAGAAGCCATTGTGGAACAGAAATTAAAATGTAAACACCTAGAAAAGTGTGGTGTTTTAATACCAGTGTGGCATTGGCATAACGGTTGAACTCATCTGTACAAAGCACAAGGACTGCACCCTGAAGAACTATGCTCAACTCAAAGATAGATCCCTTTCCCAGCAGGAGGGTGCATCTGCACATCCCTATTTGGCAAAAGTTCCATCCTGGTCCTTGCTGTAGATCCTCAACCCCATTCTTATTCAGGCTTTTTAATATTCAAAACACCTAATTCTGTAAAGGAATTTAGGATATGACCACAGCACTGGTAAACTGAAGAGAAACAACACACACAATTCCACAAAAGCTCTGCTTCTGATGAACACAGCCTGGTGAATTCTGACAAATTCAGTTATCCAGAACGTGCACAGGACTTCCTGCTCTCACTGCTACATCTCCTGATGTTAACACTAAAACATGGAGAAAATAACACACCACAAGATTTTCCAGAAGACATTTTGGCAACTTCTGCTCCTTCTCACATCACTTTGCTACTTGGTTGTATCCTCTAGTGAAGAAAAACTCCCCTTGGCTCTATTTCCTACAAGGGGTGAAGAAATTCCAGCAACTGATCATTTCTTCCCTAAAGCCATTTGACTGTGGATTGAGTGCAGTTCCACTTGCTTCTATGACTACACAGTGCTACACCAAAGAGATCCCAAAACTCTCATACATACTGCAGGTTCCTGAAATACAGCAATGACTGAGGTGAGAAAAGCAGCTGGTTAATGATACTAAACGGCTTTTCAAACAAAGAAAAAAATCTCTCTAGGGGAAACCACAAGAATCTAATATAGACAGGATGCAAATACTTGGTATGAAGTTGGCAAGAACGTTCAATATTCCTTTTATGAGAACTAATAACACTTCTAATAGCTAAGCAAACTTCATTTCTGTGCCTTGCCCTTTGGATAAAAGCAGTAGTTAATACTGATGCCAATCAGCAGCAGCAACCATTGAGCAACAGCTTGGAGTAAAGACTGGCCAACAGCAAAACTCCAGTGTGCCACATGCACCGCAACAGCACAGCTCGCACTGCCTCCCTGGCTCCACAACACTTCACCTGCAAGCACAAGGATTTCAGCAGCAGTCTCAATTAAACAAATGTTTTCTATGAAAGGCAACGAGAAGGCAAAGGAAACTAGCTCAGCAGAAAAAGCAGGACTGGAAGAACACAGAAGAAAAGCAAACTAAAGAGTAGGAAAAAAAAATAAGGGTAAAAAACAAGGGTAAATGGTATACAGTTGTATTAAGACAGCATTTAAAAGGGACCTAAAATGAGAAAATATACAAGCCTGGAATTTCTGAAGTAGAAATTGGACTGAAGCCTGAAAATGTAGGGAGAAAGAAACAGGAGATACTTGTATTTATAAATGTTCAGACGCTTTGTCTGGAATGAGACAATCATTCTTTAAAATCACAAAACTGTAAGTTTTATGTTCCGGACAAAACAACTAGAAGAGAATTTTTTTTTCTTTTACCCATATAATCCCAGATTAATCAAAAACTTTCTTAAAATTCAAAGAAATGTGGCCCCTTCAATGGCTTCTTTGTACGGTTTCTACTTGCTTAAAGTCCTTTAGCTTCAGGATATGTGACTGCAAAAGGACACTGTGTCATCCTTGGGACCCTTAGGTAAGTAAGAAATAAATGGAAACAGACATACTATCAAACTGTAAAATATTTTGCACTGAAATACTGACAATCATTTCTGGGAACAATTGTACTGGTGGAAAAAGCTATTTGGTGAACAAAAATAACTGGACGACTCCCATAAAAAATTACTACTGCAGTTAAAATTGTAAGTGCTAACAGGATAACAACTACTATTGTTTTCAGAGGAAAACTCCAGGCAAAAATGAAAAGAAAGGCTGTGCGTCCTTTGTCACATCGACTGTATGAAGTTAGCATGAAAAAACTCACCTATAGGGAAGCTGCTGAATGAATTTATTGGCGACGGCCCTTTCTGTAGCTCAGGAGTAGCATGGGGTATGACATTCTCAAGGAATGATTTCATGGTGGGTTGATGGAGTGACTGCTGTTGAGAGGGTGGAGTCTGCTGCTTCATTAACAGGTTTGGATCGAGCTGACGGGACTGTTGCATCATCTGTTGCTGCATACTAAGAGATCGACCCTTTGAAAAAACAGAAAAAACAGACCAACAAAGCAGTTAAAAGCTTTTCTACACTTTAAGAGAATAAATCAATCTATTTTGTGCACAGCAGCACAGCAAAAACCCAGCACTACACCAAGGGCTTTAACGCTTGTCAAAACCCAGTTCATTCTCACACACTTTTACACAGCTCATAACCAGAAACGCAGCTCAGGGTGAACGGCGGCGTTTACAGATTGGTTGAAAAGTTAATAATAAAAGAATTTATTTACCTGCTGCTCCTGCTGTTGACGACCACCAGAAGGCATGCTTCTTTGATTCTGCACTTTTTGCTGCTGAGCCAACAACCGCTAGGAGACAGTGTTTTGGTGTTGGTGGTTTTTGTTTTAGAAAAACGTACAGCTGAGGTAAGTTTCTACTTGCATGTTCAAACAGAACACAGAGCATCTACCTTTTATAGCTTACCTGTAACTGGGAGATCTGAGAAAGCTGGTTTAACTGGGACAGTTGATTCAACATGGCTACCTGTTGTGGGCCAAAAAGTGGGCTCAGGCCACCGTTGTTTGGTGCATACTTCAGTAATGAGACCGGAACCTGCAGAACGGACCAGCACAATGAGCGGCTGCCAGCATGTGCAAGTAGTTACACTAGCTGCAGGATATCACGGTCTCAGGTTAACAGTTACATTTACAGAATAAATATTAGCAACACTAACGAACAGAAAATTCTTCTGAAGCAGCATTTTGGTAGCTTATATGTAGAATGCTGAATGTACTTAATTACCTGAGGGGATAGTAATGGAGGAGGCACTTGAGCACGTGGATTAGGCTGAGATGAATTAAGAGGTTGTGCTGGAGGCTGCTGCATGCTCCTGGGCTGTGCTGCTATATTACCAACACCAAACACACTGGGATTGCCATTCTGAGGAAAAGATGGATGGTTAGTGACAATAAACCTCTTCCACTACTTCTCCCATCCCTATATATTTGCATTATGACTTAAAAACATATTAATCACATTAGTAGCTAGGATGTTATAATAAAAGGCATTAAATGCTGTCAAGTAACATGCCAAGGATATGCACACAGACTTACCTGTCTAACAGAATTCAAGTTTTGCATACCCAGCCCTGCCAGGGAGCCAAGGGCTTGGTTAGGTAGTGCACTATTTGAAGGGGGAAGCTTCATGTTTTGATTGGACATAAACTGCAAGTTTTGGGACTCGTCTGCTACAATGCCATCCTGATTGGACAGACAAACCGAGGCGCAACAACCAGCCAGCAAGCAAGCAGTAGGGAGAAATCATTGCCAGGAACAGAAGGGAAGAGTCACATGAGAGTCCAGCATCAGCAGGAAACAGGCAGAAAACAAAAGAGATCAGGTTAGTTATTTGCATCGCAAACGGGCTACAGAAAGTGCTTAGTATTATATATCAGTAAGTTAAAAAGAACAAAACATATCTTATGGATCAACAAGAAAGCACAAAGTAACTTCTCCACCAAATGCAGAAAGCTAAGGAGCACACAGATAACTACTTGGAATGCTGAATCAAAGAAGTTCAGAACATCCACCAGTAAGAGAATTACTAACCTTATCAAAGTAAGGACTGCGATCCATGGAAGACTCTTTGGAAATCTGAGGACGAGAACCAGGGCCTTTTCCAACCACACGATTGTAATCTCCAACACTGAGGCCATGCTTATCTATCTCCATTCTCTTATCTTGCAATATCCCTAAGAAAAAGTGAGAGATGTGACTATGACACCACTTTCCTGATACGCTAGAAATGGGTTTATGCTTATAAAATTCTGAACACTGCTTTTCAAGCTTGGTACCAATTCAGTTTTAAATTGCCTGGGTTTAGCTTCAAAGGAAAGGGAACACTATGAATCAGTGGCTATAGGTAACTACAAACTCAGAATCAGAAGTGCGTCCACAGTTTTAACACACTCATTTTAACATCTAGCGCCCATTGTTGATGCCACTAAGCAAGCTGGGAGATCAAAACACAAGCAGCAGTAAAGTGCTGTACTTCAATGCATAATTCTTCATTAATACTTCACTGCATGCACTGCAAGAGAATTGTTTCCAAGCAGATAGTTCAAATTCTAGAACTGAGATAGTCTGAACATGAGGTTTTCTGTTACTGTTTAAATCTGAAACACAAAGAACTTGTGCAGCACAGATCACGAGCTGAAAGGGAAAGAAGCCATTTCCGACTAAAATTAAGAAGTGCAGCTACAATAAAAATAAGACCACAGTTATTTTTCATTACATGTTCTATTATCCTATATTGTATACCATGCCATTTATTAAATTTAATTATCCTATGTTTCATTTGCTAGAGGAATCATAATGGCAAATGACTTCAAACAGACTGCTCAAAAGTGGCTTCTGCATTCAAGTATCTAAAGGAACTGCTCAGTATTCGTTTACTTCTACTAACTGAAAATGCATTTCCAAGAATGAACCACAAGGAGCAAGTGTGGTATTCAGAACATTTGTGTCTATTTTGGGAAGCTGCCCACAAAGCAGTCTGGATACTTGTATTAAGAAAACAAAAAACCAAAACCCCACACCACATAAACATAATTTCATGCTAGCTCTTCATGTATAAGATTAGTTTGATTTTTGGATGAACATTACTGCAGCAATCAGGGACACAGTGTCATACTGACAAACCTTTTCATTTTTTTTGCTCTATAAGGGCATTATTTAAGGAAATATTATATTTACACAAATACACATACATATAATAAAGGAAATTACTATGAAATATCACCTTACAGAAGTACACAGACTAAAAGAGACTGGAAAGGAAAGCTGTAAAATCTAGCTGTGTTTTCCTCTTCTTACCTCCAGACATGTCCATCTTATTGCTCTGTATGGTTTCTTCTGGTGATTCTCTCTGCAGTAATAAAACGAATCGATTATTTAATAATAATATTTTAAAAAACTAAAGCAAAGATTCACATATGTTATTTCAATTCAGACCATCAGGAAAAAAATAACATCAAGACAAACTGGGCACTACCTTAAAGCATTCTGTCCCTTTGATACCCACTGACAGCAGGTATATTTACCAAAATACACATGTAACTAACAAGAACTAGAACTACAGACTACTGGATGAGTACCTGGGTAATGTTCACAACAATGCCCTTCTTTGGAAACAAGTCTTTTATACAGAGAATGCATAAAGGAAAAGGGATGAGCGACAAAGAGGGGACAAACAGAAGTAAAAAAAGGAAAATGCTATGAAAACAAGCTTCAGTTCATTTTTGTGCATTGCAACTGACACTCTAAGCAGGCAATACAGACAGGAAAGGTATCATACTTACTGAAAAACTGAGATTTGTGAATTGCTTAATGAACGGATTGATCCATGTTTCATCTTGCTTATTTCCACCTTTCATTATTCCCTTAAAAACACAAAGGAATTCCCGTGATGCTCAGAAGATGTTTACCACCTACTGCTTAAATCGAGCCATAAGACGTTGTGAATGAAGAGGAAAGCTTAGTGGTACTCCACCCAGCGCAGCAATCTGTTCTTAGTTCTCAGAAATGACAACAGTGCAAAAACCTTGACACAACCTTCTGAGAGAACCCTTACACAGAGTAAGAAAGAAATAATTCTCAGGAGCCTCATTACTTTTTTTCTCTCTTTCCATTGCCAGCTTTCACTTGTGTGTGGATTTGACCTCTCCTGAGTCACAATTACCTTTGTGGGCATTTTTTTCATATAGGGTGGCCAGTTTAAAGATGTGTTAGCTTCTTGTGAAGAACTGCTGTTCCACATTCCAATCTCTACATCCTCTTCTTCCTCCCAGCTGGTCTGACGACTGCCTGTCAACGGCATATCATCTCCACACCAACTATCTTGCATAGATTTAGGCCCTGGTTGTGAAAAGAAAACAAAAACTCCAATTAATACTTCACAAGAAATCTCCATGCACATCAGCTACTAAAACCTGAAGCTAGAAGTAGTTTTTTTAATCATGCCAAGTGTCAGATCAGCAGTGGTAGTGAAAGAAAACACACACCAATGAGCAGCTACTCTGGTACAACAAAAGCACCAGTTTGCACTGGCTGCCCTTAACACAGATGGAGATCAGCTTTACATACACTTCAAATTAAAACTTAAAAACTAAGGCATTTTGATAAGCATTTCACCTTCAGTATTGTTATTCAAAGATGGCGCAAAAAACACTCACCAGGTTTATTTGGAGCCTGCTGACCAAGAGAAGTGTTTCCCCAGCCAGAGGTGCCTCCTGCATCGCCGATGGGTTCTCCCCAGCTAGTACCAGTATCCATGGGCTTACCCCACGCTGAAGTTCCATTATCTACAGTAGTGGCTGGAGTAGAAGGCTCTCCCCAACCTTTTTAAAGCAGTATGAGTTACTGGCATGTATTTTTTAAACAGGATTTTAAAAGTCACTTTAAAAATCAAGTGCTTCACCTTTTCTAGAGCCACAGCATATAGTAAAAAGCTTATTAGTGAATGTTTTCATTCTGCATGAAGGTAATTATTACAACTGTAAGCTGTTCCATTAAAAAGAAGCAAAAATACAAATTCCATATATAATTACACTGAAAATAGACATTCCTGAAATACTAAGTTCCAAAGGGCTGCTCCTTAAGTTTAAGCTACTCCTCTTTGCAGCTGAAAAAGAGATAGTACAAAATACTCTGCATATACCAGGCAAACCCATCTACAACTATTTACTACCCCCAAAACTACAAGCCTGCAAATTCTGATCTGAAGTGCACATAAAATAATCATGTTTAATTCTGCCCTGTACTAGCTCAACCTGTTTTGTTTTTTTTGATTCTTTTTTTGATTCACCATTAAATTTTTGCTTTTAGAATCAAATGAAGAATAACACTTTCATTTCATATATGTATTTTTTTTCTTTAAGTATTTTCCCTTTCTTCCCACAGCCCAGGACTCCAGCAGAGCTGTCTAGTCTACATACTGAAATTACTTAAAATGAGAACAGATTTTCCAATTAGTGTAAAAATATCACAACATTTGTGCGCATTCTCCTTTCAAAAAATAATGATAATAAAAATGTACTTCCATTGCCACCTTCACCTCTCCACTTTGAAACTAAAATTATCTGAAACAAGAAAACTGTTATACAATTAAATGAAAACACAAGTTTGTGTAAAGTCAAGTCTTACCAGAACCCGAACTGCTCTCCTTGCTAGACATGGCACTTGAAGACAGTAGCTGCTGATGTACCTGTGCTTGCTGGTCTGAACTGCTGCTACTGTTTGGGACATTTTTATTCCACATATTCACATTTTTGTAGTTGTATTTGCTTGGATCACCCCAAGCAGAAGTTCCATCATCAATTTCCATTTTGCGGCGTATTGATTCAGGGGATGGCTCCTCCCAGCCAGTGGGTTCCTCCTCCTTCGCAGGTGCTGGCATTGGTCCCCCCAGCCAGCCTGAGCCTGGTGGTTTATTGGTGGCAGACTGTGCTCCCCAGGATCCAACATCTTGCTTGTTCCATTCTGGAGAGTTGATTGGCTTTGATGAATCCCCCCAACCTTGAGGCTGATTGGATTTAGGAGGGTCTCCCCAGCCCTGGTTCTGATTAGACTTTGCAGGCTCATCCCATCCCGAAGAATTATTTGGGTTTGTATTACTACCACCTCCCCAAGTAACAGAATTTGATTTACCTGGTTCATTCCACCCAGATACTGATCTGTCACTGTCGCTACCTCCTGAACTGGATTTCTTAGTCTCACCCCAATGGTTACTTCTTGAATTTTCACCCCAGCTGTCACCGGCAGAAACAGCCCAACCCTGGCTGGCCTTTTGTCCTTCTACCCATCCCTGTTTCATCTTCTGTGTGTCATTCCAAGATGACTTTTCCTCTTTGCCACTTCCCCATGTTTGATTGCTCTTGACCATTACTGTAGCAGCAGAATCTTCTTCCCACCCCCCCTGGCTATTTGACCCTTTGGAGTCTCCCCACCTTGTAGCAGACTTTGGATCTCCCCACCCTGATACAGATGAGGTATCATTATTATTAGGGCTAGGTCTATCCACACATCCCCCTGAGCTAGAAGTCTGTGTCACAGAGCCTCCCCAGGCCTCTGTCCCATTGTCAGTTTTTCTTTCACCTCTTGGTGATGTTTCGGTATCCCAGGCAGTGTTCTGTTTGATCGGAGTCTGTCCCCAACCAGAATTGGAAAGGACACGTGGATCTAAGTCAGTTCTGTTCACTATACTTTGGAGTAATGCATGCTGGTCAACTTTTCTTCTCTCTCGACTCTGTCCTTCTGTAGCTACTCTATCTTCATGGCATCCAGTGCTCTCTGTACTACCTTCACTGTCCCCTGTACCTGTTTTGGCCCACGCGCTATTCTGCTCAGTTATCTGAGACACAGCAGAACTCTGGCTGTTAAGGTCATCCTCTTCAGTAGATTTCCATCCGTTTGTAAACTTCCTGGTATTTCCATTTACACTGTCATTGGAATGCTGATTACTAGGCAGTTTACTCCACTCACCATTTGAAATACTAGTGCCAGTGTTTTGTGCAGGGTTGCCCCATCCTCTCCTACCTCCACCAGCACTTGCACCATTTCCACTTCCCCATGGCATATTCTGGGAGTTGACTGTCCCTGCTTCCCACACCCCTCCTCCTTTATTCCCGTTGATTTGAAAGTTAGTGCTGCCAGGCCCACTAATGCCTGACTGCACTAGAGTTGCATTCACAGTGTCACCATTAGCTTGGCTGTTTGGGCCTGAACATTTGTCTCCAGAGTAATTAGAACCATAGGCACCCCATGCAGTACCATAAGATCCACCATTTTTCGCCTCACCATTGCTAAGGTGAGAAATGGAAGTGCCGTTTGTAACTGGAGAGGCCTGAATCTGAGAATGATTCATTGTGCTCACACGCCAGGCCCCATGCCCTGTATTATTAGGCAGTTCGTTAATCTGCGCTGAACCAGCAGAGTTTGGTAAACTAGAGGTCATAAAGTTAGTAGTGTTATTTGGTCCATTCATTTCAGTGTTAAGGTTTTGAGGTTGCCCACTGAATGAAACCTTCCTTGTACCACTTACTTCAGAATCACAATTTTCCTGAAGGCTTCCCCAGGAACCATGGGCTGAACCACCCACTTTAGAGTTAATACTCTGACTGTTAGATATCTGACCTATGGTACTGCACTGAATATTTGTGCCAGAATTACCACTCCCTACAGACCCTTTCAGGGCATGTCCATTTTTCTCCAATACAGGCCAGGCACCATGGTTGCCATTTGAATTCAAAGTGCTTGGATTTAACCCTCCATTTGATGAAGAGTTTATGGTGCCCCAAGCATTCATTCTATTGTTGCTACTTTCAGATTTGCTGTCAGGAGCATCCACAGAAACTTGACATGTGCTTATTATGGTCCCATGGGATAAACCCCATGGCCCACTAATACTTCCATTGCCCACATTATTGCTGTTGCTACCAACCACAAACTTATTTTGAGAACCATGTCCGATGCCATTTCGAATGCCATCATTTTCACCACCTGTGCTCCCTGAAGCCATTATAATGAGGTTTCTCTCTGACCCAGAGCTAGAGGCAGAGTCAGTGTCCATACATTCTGATGTCAACTCTGGGTCACTGCCAGTGATTGATGGCCATGCTTCTTTGTCAGAGCCGTCTACAATAACTTTATCCCAGTTTGTGCTGGAGTCACTATTTGAAGAGACTGGTCCCCAGTGAGAATTTTCATAATGGGATCCTAGACCACTGTGGTTCAGATCTAAAGAGAAGAAGGAAAGTCCAAGACCATTGTTATAAACACAGTATGATTACTTCATTAAACAGAAAAACGATGTACAAAGACACTAAGTCAATAATTAGTTTACTTATTTTAACACTAGTCACTGAAGATAACAGAGAAAACTTTACAGCACGCCTGCTCAGAACATCACCCTATGCATAACCTAAAACAATTCTCATTAAATGCACAAAGCAGAACTCTCACAAAAAGCACAACTAAACACTACTGAAAGTACAGCTCAGTTTTTCCCAAATAGTGCTGCTTTTGGTTTTTTTAAATACTCTGTATCACTTGATAGAAAATAGAAAATATTTTATGAAAAATCATATGTGTTTAAATTCAAAGAGATTCTGAAAAGCAGTAATCTAAACTGGATATTAAAGTGACTTAACAGTAGCAAACGCTGCATGACAATAGCTGCAGAAACACACACCAGTAAAAGGTATTATGTATGTTTTTTCTGGTACAAATTATTTCTTATATACAACAACCTGACACAATAATCTTAGTGCGAATCTAAAGCTCTGCTGCTGTAGGAACACAGATACAGTGCAGCAGCTGAACTACTACTTCTCACTGTCAGTTATGTAAGAACTACCATTTCTGTTATAATTAATAGGATGATTATGTCCAGGAGTCAGGAAGAAACACAGCTCAAATGAATTACAAATGTTTCATGGTTAAGCACATACACCGTGAAGTATTTGCTATAAAGTAAAGTTATTTCAATTTTCATTTAATATTTCTAAAGCTTTATTGCAGAGATTTCCCCCCCCCCCCAAACTGTTAAATCAAAACACAGACAGATGCACCACAACATGAAACTATAGAAGTATGAGGCATATGGAAATACAGTAATGAAGACAGCAACAAAACACAAGTACAGCACCTGTCCTTGCAGCTTAGTTTGTACTTCCCTGAACTGAAATAACACCACATGCTGGGTTGCTGTATATGTAGCAAGTCACTTGTCTGCTCAGTAAAAACACTTCCATTAAAAAAAAAAATAAAGTCTGGTTTTCTAAGTAATGTTTTGGGGTTTTTTTGCCTTTACTTGGAATATGGACAATCTATGTGCCTAAAGAAAAATTCCTGTACTGTAAAGATCCATTAAGAATGAATATGAGCATGACTTACATCTGCCTAGAGAAACCTGCTCACGTCGACTATGTTTACCAAGTTGTACCTGTCCTGCTAACAGACAGAGCTAACAGGAACAAAATGCTACTGTTATCAATCCATAATTTTCTCAAAAGCTATTTATAGGACACGTAGAGATTGTCTGTTCTTAATAATACAGTACTAATTTATAAGCTTCTCGTGTTTCCTAGAAACAGATTCTAAGTGTGAGTTCTGAAGGGAAGCTGCTGGTCCCTGTGGTTTCTCCCTTCTGCTCCCAGATACCAGCTCTGTGCACAAACTGAAGCCTCAAGCCCCAGTGTACTCCAATCCCATCCCAGACTGCACCTAGTTCTATTAAAATATTAATAAAACTTTATTTGAAACTGCCACCTACACTTAGGTTAAAACATACACAAGATAGGACTTCCTGCAATAACTCTGTTCAAAACACAGGAAGCATCTAGAGATGGACTGGCAGAAACCTGTTCTCAGCACTCTGATTCCACTGCAAGAGGGGCTGATGAGGTTTGTCATGGTAAGCATGAGTGACTGAACTGAGGAGAAATGAGGGTGATGCTGATATTAAAAGAGACCTCATCTCAGTGCTTCTGCCTCTCAAAAGGAACTTGAGAATACCACAAGAATGAGGAAAACCCAATATTTTTAATTAGAATAACAAATCTGAAATGCTACATTACTTGACTCCACCACTCCATGCTCCTGGAGGAGGGAACCACACAACATACTTGGGAGAACTGGAAGGCATTCATTCACAATAACATAACCTAAAACCTGCTCGCTGATATGTCACTGAAAAAACCACTGTAGTACTCGAGCAGCTGTTCAAGATTTCAAACCTCACACTGACATTTTAGAAGATGACATTTAACTTACATTAAAAGATTAATCAAAGAGCTGTCTGCATTTGCTTGAACAAGAGAAGCATGAGTATCAAAAAGCCGTCCTAGCAAAACTCCATCTTGTTACAGAAGCATTATCCCAATAAAAAACCAGCATAGAAGTATACAGATAGGTGGCAAGTAGTCTGAACTCAGTGTGAAGAGATACAGGCTATGACTACAAGCCAGAGTGAAATGGCAACAAACCCTAATTTGTACAGCAAGAGAATATATAGAAAGAAAGCCTGTATTTATTGAAATCTATTGTATTAATGTAGATGCAATACAGTTTGTGACAAGCACAATACATAAGCATGGTGTAATTTCATTTCCACCCATCCAGACACCCATTCTATTACCAGTAGAACTACCTTGACTAATAATCTTTTTCCTGGACACAAGTATGTATCAGTGATTTCATATGACACACTGTTCCGAAATGCTCCTGTTCAAATCTCCACAACTGACAAACTCCTGAAATAAAAAAAATGCAAACTCTGAGGAAGTTAGCTATTCTCTGACTTTTCACCTGGCAGATAGCACAAAAATACCCTAAAAACTGAACAACTACCTGCCTGTGGTGCACTGCAAAATCAGTCAACAGCAGCCTATAGTTTTACCAGGTACTGTCTAACGGAGCTCTGTTGTTGGTCGTGGTCTTAAGTACCACCGCACTGTTTAAACTACACTGTAGGATTGAGATGCATCATATTCTGCTCCCTCTGCCTCCTTTTCCAGTTACAGAACTGTGGTACGTATATAGTACGTTCATACTATACCTTCCCAGTTATTTTTTGCCCTTATGAAAACATGCACTTCAGTAAACAAGCTAAAAAGCACACTTATTAAGAGGTGACAAAACCAAAACCCAAAACAGCCCCCACAGTGTTTGTTAACCTGGGGTATCAGTTTCTCTGAAGTGCAGAAGGTCCTGAAGTCTGGTTCTATCTTTTTGAAGAACTCAAGTCCAAGAATAGGAGGCTGAGCTGCTTGTTTCTGACAGATCTCTGCCAACAAAGGGCAGGAGAGCCACCAGGACAAGGATGCAGTGTCTGTGTCAAACTGGCAGCTCTCCCCTAGGGCCAGCCCTGCACTCTCCCCCTTATGGACCTTCCCAACCCATGCAACACCATGATCTGCAGCTTGCCCAGCCTTTGGCAAGTAACTAGCCCTCAGCTAAGTTACCTAAACACCAGGAGCTTCTCACAGCCTCACCTAACATGCAACACACACAGCTGCAGCCCCAGGTACACACAGCCCAGCACTAACTGGGCACTGGAAACTGCAAGGTCCCCAGATTGGGACTGTGATCACTCACTCCCCATGCTGTGAAATGCCTCTGACAGAAAACAACCTTGCATAAGTTATTCACTTTAACATCCAGAGACAACAAACAAACAGAAAGTTAAAAGAAAAAAGCAAAAACTCGTCATATTTTAGAGCTAAGCTGCCACATAGCCTACTCTTCAAAAAACAAAAAAAAATCTGTATGAATTCTAACATTTTAGAAAATTTAGAATGTTTACTAAGTGTAATACCTTACTGCACGCAAAGTATGTATGTCAGACATTCACACAGCACATTATTGAAAAGACGTAAGCCAAAGGACCAAAAAAATAAAAATAAAAACCAGACAGAACTGTGTGAGACATTAACTACTACAAACACATGTAGTGTAAAAAAAAAGGTGAGATTTAAATGGCTAACCTGACTGGTTAGGGGAGTGGCTCACCAAGTCCCGAATGGGAGGCATGCCTACAAAAAAAATAAATAAATAAAAAAAGCAAGAAAATTACAGAAGCACTACTTATGTAATTCAGAGCTTTGAGATCCTGAACCACTTTTTATTTCTAAACCACCTATTAGCATCTGGTTTTGGGAGAGATTTCTCTTGAGAAAGCCATCTCTCAATTTTATCAATTGCCTTGCCATAGCTCAGAACACAGCACAAGGGGACAGAGGCTGATACAAAAAAATCAGTCCTACACACGGGCCAGATTAAGTAGAAATTCTGCAGGTTTTACTAAGTATTCCCACTACTAGTTAGCTTTTATACATTTGGCATTTAATTAGCCAACCTGAGACATCCTTGAAGTTTGATTTATATAAGAAGGAGCACATTTTCACTTGGAGATCATAACTGTTACATTTAAGGCATTGTTTCCTAAATTAAGTCAATCTTTATGTCTACTAACTGCCAGTCTCAACTGCTCGCTTCTTCCCTTACTCCTAGAGTACACAAAAAAAAAAGAACAAAACCCCAAAACCACACCAACATAAGTCACATGAATAATTCTGTTTCCAAAGGCTCTGACTATAAATTAGCTGCACCACTGCAAGATGTGTAGGAATAAAGTGAGAGTGACTTATGTCACCGAAGGAATCAAAGTAACCGCCTGGACAGCAGCCAGGATCCTGACAGCTCTCTCAAATTTCTCTTATATCTCACAGTTGTAAGTAATTACTGCTGGCAAATATTTCAGGTAACTATATAAATCATTTTATTGTGGAGTAACCACCTGGCTATTCTGATGTGAAACAATGCATAAAGGCAAGCAAACACATCAAGGAAGCAGCCAAGACCCTCCTTTCATGTGAAGTTTACACATTGAGGGAAGTTTCAGAACTGCAATCACCTGAATTAAGTATGAAAATGTTCTGGTAAAGAGTTACTTATGTAGATTTCTTAAAATAACCATGTTGGTACAAGACTATCTCTTTTCAAAGGAGCACATGGCACTGCAGATGATTGCTCATGTTAAATACAGACAAAGAAGTACTTTTTTGCCTACTTATTTAAGGAAACCTGTAAATTTAGCAGTTCTTGTGTTGCCTGGCTTTTACAAATCAACTACTCAAAATTAGGAAAAAAAACCTGAAGAGATCCTACTCCAGGTATAACAGAGAAAGAGTCTAAAAGAGGAACGGTGGAAGCCAAGACTAGGGCAAGTAACACTACTTCCTTCCAGTTCCAAAGGAATTACAGTACTCTTGCATGATGCTGGACTACTGCCACCTCTACATTACTTCACAAGCAATTCATCAGATTAGACTCTGAAACGATTACAGAAACCCAGCCCTGAAAAATCACTCTCTTTTATAGTAATCTTTCCTACATATCTCAAAGCACTAACCTTCACAACAACCCAGACACACACTACTCCTGGTTCTACCAGACAAAAGAACTTTGAAGCACACACGTACACAGCACAGACAGAAGTGAGACCTTAGCCTCCCAGTGCCATCTGCCAAATTTGACCAGTTTACCCCACACATGCAGGAATGCACTGAGAACAGTTCACAATTTAAAAAGATCAGCCATCACAGGGACTGGCAGGACACTGAAGATAGTACAAACCTTTTGCAAGGCAGGAAGATAATTTGGCCAACATTTCTCTCTCCTAAAAGACTCTTACAATCTTTTGGTTACTCGTTGGACGTGTAGATCTACTATTCAAATACTGCATGGACTTTATGTTCCCTTCCAACCCAAGCTGCTCAGTGATTCTAGGATTTTCTAAGACAATCAAGCTACAGGTTAACAAAGAAAGAAAAACCTGACCTAACAACAAAACCAATTTGGATATTCTAAGATACTGTAACCCATTCATTTCTAAATCTGAAAAAAAAAAAAAAAGTGAGATACGACTCAATGCTTTGGAAATTGAAAGACCAATCTTTCTCAGATACATGTATCAAAACTGAATGCAATTCTCAGCACTATTATCAAACTTGAATCAATTATTAGGATAAAGAATGGAAATTCAGAACGCATAGCAGTCATCCCCTTGGCTTCAATATTTGTTCAAAAAGAGGCATGCATCTGCTGTGCACCACCAGCAACAACGTCCAACTAAGATGCCTTTAGTTTCAGACAAACTTGCACAAAGATGGCTGAAAGTATCCTGTAATTTTGAATATTAAGCTACAAAATCAGAGAATGTCTCATTAGGCCACAGCTTACATGTGAGAGTACAAGTAAAATTAGAACAAGTTGCTCACTGATAATCCCATTTCAGGTATCCAGCTCTGACTAAAAACAACCAAGTCACCTGCCCCTCACCTGGCTGTTTTTTGCTGCTGTTCGGCACCTCTCCGTTGCTCACCGGCTGTTTGCTTGTGACAGCGCTGCCTCCCGACTGGCCGTTTAATACTTTAGGAGTAGATCCCAGGTTTGCAGCTATAACTGGTAACTGCTGACCTCGTTTCAGAAGCTGTTTCTGTTCCTGGTGTCGAAATCGCGGTGGTACTTCACGAGGAGGGTATCGAGGCAAGGTTTGCTGCTGCTGATTGTTGGCTGTGGCCCGCTTGGCATTATTATTAGTGCTGGTTGCTGTGGAAGTGCCGTTAGAGGTGACAGGCTGAGGCTGGCTTACACTTGTCTTGGTTTGTTCTGGCACTACCCCCACCCCCAAAAAAAAGAAAGTTAGACAAAGTTATTCATCAGAATTGTAACTTCAAAAACTCAACACTAAGCAGATATTCTTAGATATGTTGATATATCATGCAATGGCAACTATTTTTTTTCTGATTATAATTTTAACTCACTCCCATTATCCCATAGTCACACAGCCTTAACAGCACAGACCTGGATGAAACACTGTCTCACTATCTCTTCCAGCAAAGATAAAGCAAGCTACTGCTACGAAACCTTCTACAGTTATTTTCTGATAAATCAGAGAATCCTTAGAGCTGGAAGGGACCTCTGAAGTAGTTCAACTCCCCTGCAATGAACAGAGAAACCACAGCTAGATCAGCTTGCCCAGGGCCTGATCCAGGCTCACCATGAAGGTCTCCAGGGATGGGGCATCACCACGTATCTACGCGGCCTGTTCAGTGCCTCACCACCCTCAATGTAAAATTGTTTCCTTATATCCAACCTAAATCTCCCTTCTCTGAGCTTGAAGCCATTTCCCCTTGTCCTATCACCACAAACCCTGCTAAAGGATCTGTCCCCATCTTTGCTGTAGTTTCCTTTAGATACTGAAAAGGCATTATGTCGGTCCATTTTGGCAATTAAACCTTATGTTAAAATAGTTGAACACTAAAAATAGAACCTTTACACTAATGGGAAAACTTAAAAGTGTTACGTACACAAAAAGTTATGATCTTGGAGGAAAAGGAGGCAAACAGGACACTCGGAATAAAATGTCACTAAAGACTCGGCAGTTGCTTTGTGTTTTAATGAAATATTCTATTTAGGCTACTCAAAAAAAAAAAAAATGTGTACGAGCCATTTGCTTCCCAGGAGGCCCTTCGGCACAAGTCCTGGGCGTGGAGCAGAGCAGCACTCGGGCGCTCTGACAGCGCTGACCCTCTGCTCCCTATTTCACAGCTGGCTGGAGAGGGACAGAACTACGGGAAGGACGGCCCAGACATGAGTCCATTTAAAGCACAGAGGATGCAGAATAGAAGATATCAGCTCCAATTTATCTGCAGGGTTTTGAATAAAAATTACCAGCACCCTATCAGATTCCATCCATTTGTTGCCTACATTCAATAAGTGGATAATTCAGATTCTCTACTGTACGCATCAAAAACATCGTGCACAACAACAAATTTAGATCGAAACTCAATTTCATTAAAACCAATCTTACACAACCACGTTTCCACTCAGTGCTTTCAACATTTCCTGGTTTAGAAGCGAGAGAACTGAAAAATAGCTGAGCATATTTTGTTGTTGTTGTTTGTCTGTCTTAGCAAATACCTCAGAGCGCACGAACAGCCCGAGGCAACAGCAGCTATCACATTCCTGTGGCCTAGGTACCGCAGTAAGCTTTGAAATTAACAAGTTTCCTTCATATAGCACAATCTGTGCAGCCGACGGGCAGACCTCAGCTCTGTGACCCACCAGCACGCCTTCTGCCGCAACTGATTCATGCTAATTGCAGGGGTTCCTCACAGCTCTGCAGCGCAGCCCACACCTGAGGCGCGCTGACAGCAGCGCACAAAACAACCGCTTTTTGCAGCGAGCATTCCGTTACGGAGCCAAAGCAGTCGCACGGGAGCAGCAACGCTGAAGGTCACACACAGCTCCTGCAGCCCTCTGCACGCTGCGTTTAACTGTTCTCAGTTTAACTGCCAACTTCAGTGGAAAGTACCCCCCCACCTGGAAGAGATTCTGAACACCACACAGAAGACCATCAACGAAAGATTTGCTTCTCTTACATCTCCGTTCACATGCGATTGCTCCTCCCAGATGAAATAAAATTGTTTCTGTACGACATCCAAACTGATGAAAGCCGTACTTTTAGGGCACTGCTGCGACACAGCAATGTTAATAGTTCCCTTTCCTAATTACTGCTGCTTTAAGACTAAGCGCTTACTACTAAAGATCTAATCGACTTTCAGATCATCGAACCACTTTCAACTGTGAAAGAGTGCACATAACAACCAGGCTACTTTCTGCCAAGCCACCCCGGGGCTACAAAATCAACAAGAGCTCCCAAACAGTTTAAGAAAACTACATTTCTCTCATGTTGTGTATTAATTCCCTTAAGTAATACGGTATTCTTCGTCTTTTGATCAGCAAGCTAGACAGAAAATCTTACCAGATAATACAGTTTATTTGCACGTTAATTTCAAACTGAAGTTAATCAAAAGTGCTTTTAGGTGCAACAGAATTACCTCATCTTCGCTTCCCCCGGCACCACAGAGTAAGTTTAAAGCTACACAATTCATCCTGCCCAATAGTTCCTGCTCTACAACTTCCCAGAAGAACAAATAATAGATAAAATTCCAATAAAGCCTCTAGAAATCCCAACACCTCTCAACCCTTCGTGTTTCTAGTTTCTTATAAAGAAGTTGCTGGCTTAATAACAGTTTTGCACTGCAGCATTCTATTCTGAACCACAGTAAAGCAGAACGGTAGCATTATTAGCAAACTATCATAGCTAATTTACTTGCCAAATAACAAGATTTTACAGAAAGGAATAAAATCGAAATCACAGATTTTTATAAAGAACAAACCTGCTGAGCACGCACAGAGCAGGGATGGTGAAGTTAAAGTTTACAGAGAGATTCCAAAGACAGACGCTTCCAACTTGTGTTGCTTTCCCACTCTGCAGATTTCATTAGAAAATGGAGGAGAAGCATGGTGTCATTTTACTGCTACAGGAGTGCTGCCTGCCAACTCCTCCTGGAGTAGGGGCCCAGTGACTTAACTCCCCCTCCAATAAAAAAAAAAAAAAAAAAATGGCAGCTGTCTGAATAACTTCGGTGCAGATGGAAAACAGTTTCTCACTCGCACAAAATCAGCTTACAAAGATCAAACCGTCTCCTAAACCACACAAAGAGCAGCACCGAGCTGTCATTTAAACGTTTCTTCTCGCTGCTGCTTAAGCTGACCCCTTAAAAATGTATTGTAACACACTTTCCCTGCACGTCATGCCCCAAAGAGTTGTCAGTGCTGGAATGCTGAAGGGCAAACAGAGGAAGTCTGGCTTTCAAGCTGACACACGTAAGATGTAGTGCTAGAATTTTCGTTGTGGAAAAATGGCCGCAGCTGTAAGCTCAGCTAGCTGATCTGGAAAATATCTCACTGTTTGCCAATTCATTAACCCCTGAAGATCCGCACAAAGGTGAGCTCGATGCCATTTATACGAGCAGTTTTAGCAGCAGGCACTTACCGTTCTGTTCATTTCAGCTATTTACTTGCAACGTTTAAAAGCTAACGTAAAGAGTTTTTGCAACCAGGTAAAGCAGAGTCAAGCAGACGAAAAAAAGCCCCACACCCAACAAAAACAGAAGGCTCAGTGTGCTCGGGCAACTCTGCTTCACGGAGAAGAAAACGAGTAAGAAGTTTCCACGGTGGGAAATATGAGTCAAAGATTTCAATTCCACACCCAGCTATTTTTAAAAGCACTTTCTGTTTCAGAAAGTTTATTCCGTTCTGCAGCAGAAGTTAGCCTTTACGCCTGTGCCTTCCACAAAGTAGAGGAATTCTGGAGACTGACAGATGTTTTCAGTTCTAGCTTCACTGTTTTGCAAAGCACTAAAATATTCAGAGCAAATATACCACAACAACAGCACCCACACAAACATTAGTGCTCAGCTTTTCTAAGTTCTTTAATGACATACATAACGCCGTAGTGAAAGTCTGACTCTAATAAAAGATCTCCTAATGAAATCTCGCTTTCTGCAGCAGCACCTCACAATTACTGAAGTGAGCACCAAAACCAAAACAAAAGCATTCTTCTTACACAGCGCTCAGTTTGCTGCTCAGCACATTGCCGGCTGCTCCTGCCTATGGTGTGGTTTGCAGATGCCTGTTTCAGGAGAAATCCTGGGGAAAAGGATTGATTTATCTGTCCCTAGCAGTACTAACATCAAACACAGCAAAAATACCTATTTTGGGACACTGGAGGGAACAACAGAACAATTGTTGAGAATACTATAGAGCTGTTAAGGAAGGACTTTCAAGTGATACTCATTCTTTTCCAAACACCTGACACAAGAGTACTTGGAGGGCACTTGTCAAGATAGGGATTTGTTCTGCTGGCTGTTGCACAGAGAAACCTTCCTCTTCACAGCTACTCACTGCATTCGTCTTTAACTCCTGTGAACACCATCTTCCTCCTTTTGATAAAACCAGATGCACAGAACTAGACAGGCTAGAATATTTTGAGATCCACAGGAATTAAACACATGCATTTTTAATGACAGTACTACAGTGTTAAATGCTATTTGTACCGAAAACATTTACATTGGCACTTTCTTCACTACTTCCATTCTCAGTCCTGAACAGGAAAAAAAAAATCAGCACCACTGACTCCTTTAGAAGGCACTCATAATTTACATGTGCACTGACAGCTACTGGTGCAACAGCAATTTCTGCCTTAGCTAAAAAAAAAAAAAACATTTTGGAAACATCCAAGCTGCACTAAAAAATAAAGACAGAACCTCTATGCTCCACACCCCCCTGGAACTGGCTACTTTTCTGAAAGAAAGAACATAATTCTGAATTATTTAGAGATCCTATACTCTTGTATTTTATCTTCAGCTCATGCACAAAATAAATAATTTAAGACATTAACGCGATGGAAACTCAGAGACTTAATGAAACATTAATTTGCATCCTGAATACAAGCAGGCAGAACAAGGAAAGAGCTAGGTGCAACACAAGCAACAAATTTTGTTCCTATAGAAACTGCTGCAAAAAGTTGCAAGCACGAGTCCCACAATGCCCATACTTCTTCAGGGGAATGCCAGCTTGTGCTTCTTCCACAGCTCTCAATTCCCAGTACGCTTGCTCAAACACCCTTTTAATAGCACGGTAACATTAAGTTTGGAACGTAATGCTTCCATTCTGTAAACAACACTAGGTCTCCGAAGAGAAAGCAAACAAACAAAAAAAAAGAGAGCAGTTTATTTCATCCTTCAGAAGAAAGGCATTTTCCCACCGCGTGAAGACTCCCCTCACGTGCCCCACCCCATCACACTGCTTTTAGCCATTTGTTGCTACAGGGCCATCCCTAATGTGATGTCAGACTGTCTGAGCACACAGGTCAGATGTTCATTCAAAAAGGACATTATTATTTAAAGCTATGTATTGTATCATTTTTCTCCCTCACTATATATTTTTTTTTTTCCCAGACACAGTTTATCACTTTAGAATACAAACAAATACTTCCACAATTCTTTAGAACTGGAATACCATCACAGAAATGTTCTGGTAGGTGCAGTGTGTCCTGCACCACTTTGCCACCCTCACACCACAGCAGTGTATCCAACACGTTCCACTTTCCAGCAATAACTGCAGCAATGCTGAACAGAGTTTCCAAGCTCTGGTTTCTAACATTGCTCAAGTTATTAAATTAAACCCAATGTTCCCACAAAAAAGCAATTCGAGAAGCACACCATGCGATTGCGTATGTGATTGTTATTCACTTTCCAACCAACTTAAAAAGAAAGTGAAAATGATTTTTCCATTTCTTATAGAAGGAGCAGAGAATTTATAAACCTGTGAGAACAACAGCATTCCCAGCCTGCACCCAACAGCTATGTTGCAGCTTCTACAGAACAGATCACTTCGTCATGATCAACTCTCCACGTGCAGCTATTAGTTACAACTGGACACAGCAATCACTTATTTATTAAGTGCTCCTAGCCCTGTTTACATGCAAAATATTTGGATAATACGTTCGAACAGATCCATTCAGTGGGTCTGTAAGCAGTCAGACTAGAAGAGCAAAAAACAAAAAAAAGCAATTAAAGAGAAGATCTTGAGGTATTACATATTTGCTCAGTGCCGTGTAAGTAATTAAGAATGGAAAGCAGGAGGATGAGAAAAATTCCAACTCCTGGAAGAAACCACTGCCCATTACTCTTCTATTTGTGGAAGCTTTCTGAAACACGACAATTAAATCTCAGAGATCCCATTTTCCAGCAACTTTCAGCTGAGCCACACAATTCACCATATTTAAAAATGCAGAAACGTTATACAGAGAAAAAAAACTCTAAAGTAACTTACCTTTGATTTTTTGTTCAATGGCCTAGAATAAGAAAGAAGAAGTGTCAGTGATTTGCACAGATAAGAGGAAAAGCCACACGTACACATGCTACTTACACAAGCAACATTAGCTCATGACTTTTCTCCTTTAAAAAAAATTATCTACATCAGAACCTTCTACTTCTTCCTAACCAACTCTGCCTATTATTCCTCATGCCTGGAAAGCTGCTAAAATGCTACAGAAGACAAAATTTATCTGAGAGATAAGCATGTGAAACGGACTAAATTAAACTTATAAATTAATTTGTTTGAAGTGAGTTAAAAACTGCCTGGAAGCAAGGAAGCCCCAGCACTTCTTATGCAGAATGCAGTGGGGAAGAGGGAGGAACATAAATCCAAAGGAGGCAAAGTAAATGCCAGAGCTTTCAGTCTTTCATTTCCACAATTCAATCTGTTGCTCCTGTGACAGTGGCAAGATAGGAGATCTACTGGAATAAAGTTTCCTGGAATAAAAATGAGGATAGAAACATCTCTTGTATGGGACCATATCCTAACAGTGTGGTTTTAACTAGAAACGTGAGTGAAACACTTCATTTGAGATCTCTCAGAAGCAGAAATCAGTTCTTCCCAGCTGAAAAGCCTTCATAATTATCAATTCTAAAATGCATTATATTGCTGAAACAGAGTCAATCTGATAGGATTACTTTGGTAACTGTATACAAACTGCCATAATTATGGCATTGCACATATTTGTGTGACACTAAGTCATCTGCAGCAATATTTAGGCTCTGCTTATCTCTAGTTAAAACCCTGAGAGAAAAAGAAAGAGCATGTGCAAACAAAAAATTCATTCACTAACTTGATGTCAGCCTTGGTTATCTTTAGATACTAACACTCTTAGGGCTGACACTGAAAGAATATTCACTACACTTTCATGTTATACCCTCACTTCTCTGGAAATTAAAAGTACATCAACAGAAAAACACTTCAATTTCTTAAAGTGGCAAAGACACGTACAAAAATTTGCTATGCTGTCTAAATGCAGCCCTGTGCTCCCAAGAAAGATTTATTGTAAAAAAAATAAATAAATTAATTAAAAATAAATAAATATATATATATATAATGCTGTTAGAGCTTGATAAAAATAGCTATGCTAAGATGTCTGCAAAATCTCCTCTGAAGAAAATCCACTCTACTAATGGTAATGCATCACCCACTGGAACAAAGAGAGCACAGAAAAACCAATGGCTGCTTACGTGAGTGCCTCTAAAAACCACATCCCATTCATTTCCAGTTTGCCTGCTTACCCTTATCACCCTGACTCCAATATCATTGCTTCTCTTCCTCATTTTCCAAAAGGCAGCTGCAGTACCTGCGGCCACTATATAATACTACAACTGACTTTATTTAATCAATATGGTTAACAACAACAAAAAAAATTAGTTTGAAGCATCGGGAAGTTTTCTTTGCACTTGGAACTCCAGGAGAGTTGATGCACAACAGCTGGTTCTGAACACTCCCAAGTACATTTTTTATGGCCAAAAAAGGTACATGGAATACAAAGGTTGATGTCCTGCAAAATCTGCTCTGCACCAGGATGCAAGCACCACTCAAAGGAACAGATGTTCTGCAAGCCAAGTGTCACACATCCACAACCACTGCTGATCTCCCACAGCACTGCCTCTTACTTTCAGTTACTAAAGGACTACAAGCATACACAAGAACAAGCATCAGCTTTCCCTTCCATTAGCTGGCGCTTGGTTATGCAAGCCTAAAACTGTTAACACCAAATAGTAAGTTCTGAAGAGATCAAACAGAAAAAGATTACAAGACAAAATGAGCAGTTTTGGACAAAATGAAACTACTCACAAATACAAAGAAGCAGATAGAAATCCCACAGAACACTTAAGAGCTGATTTAATAAGTTCACCATTTATATCTTGAATCAAGCCACAATTGTACTAGGACTACTTTACTATTGGGTCTTTTAAACAGTTAACTGGCAGTTGTTTGTTACTGTGGTTTCTCTTTAATCCAGATCAAGTTCAAGCTTCTCCAGGAACACATTAGACCACCCTTACAGCATCCTATAGCTTTCTTGCTCCACAGGAACTTCTTAAACTCCTGATGGATGAAGTCCAGGTATGTAACACCTTGCTGTTCTCAGCATACAGAAAGTAAACAAAGCCACGTGTTTTAGGAACATTTTAGCAAGTACTCCATGACCAGAAAAAGCAAGTCCAAAGTTTTATTTTTGGGCCAATGTTTGGTTTCTTCATGAAATGAATAAATTAGCAAGATTTTAATTCTTCTAAAGATCACATTCAAGCATTTCTTATAAACTTGTGAAAATACTAAACTTTGGGGGCTATGGAGATCCTCTTAAAAGATTTAAATTCTTCAAGTAAACTAGCTCACTTTCCATTACAACTTTTGATTAAAAAAGAACTTCAAGAAGAAAATGAGTTATGCTTTTTACAGTCGAGATACAAAAACAACCATGTATCTTTGCTGTCAGCCACTGAAAAGATTTGGGAAGCTCTCATTTAGGAACGTGAGCAAATACCTCACCTTCTCCAGAAGCAGCCTTTATGTACAACTTAACTAAGATCTGGTGTAAGATTAGACATACCTAATTTTCCACAGGTGCACAGGAAGCACCTTTGTTTAGGCCAACCAGCAGGGAGAACTGACACTCAAGCTTTCAACTCGAAACCAGGATCAGAAAAGTGAACAGTCATCTCAGAAGAATATTTAGTCTCTAAATAATCTGTACACAAAGCCAATTAAAGTGTCCAATATGTCAGTTACCATTATGTAACTGACAGTACATTCAAAGCATAAAAAAAGAAATTAAGAAAACACTTTTTGTCAAAGAACAGGCCAAACAGTATTTACTATTATTAATGAAGCACAATCCACAAGTTCTCTTTTTTTTTTTATGAAACAGTCAACATACCTTTTTTTGAGCAGCTTCCTTCTTCTTCTTGTCTTCTTTTCTCTTTTTCCTTTCTTCCATCAACTGTTCTTCCTCTTCTTGCACTAAATCCCTGAACCACACAGTTGGTAATTAACTCTCCCAAAAATACAATCTGTACACACTTACATTCATTTTAGAACAATTATTTCAGAGTGACCCAAAAGGAACTGAGAAATATTATCCAATTAGAAGCAAGATTCCCACAGGGACAACATACTTTCACTGCAAATCACAAGTGACAAAACTTTCAAGAGCAGCTGCAGTGCCAAAGTGCATACAAGACTTTCTTCTTTTTTTTTTTTTTTTTTTCTTCCTAAGCTCTCCCTGTTGCTCTGAATCAGTGCCTGAGCTCTCACACGTTTCCCCACATACCCTTGTTTCTGACCCAGCATGAACCAGGCCGTGGGCAGCTCCTGAGCCACACACCCTGCCTCTATCAACCCCAGGCAGGCATCTGCAGCACTCACTCATCTTACACACTGCCTCTGCCAACAACCAAGCGACACATACCTATTTTGTTGCCTGAGCACTGAGTTAATTCAGCTGGCTGTGCATGTGTACAGATGCTACTGCTGACATAAAGGACATACGTGTACAAGCAGGTACCAATTGAAGAGCATGGTCAGAGCAGAGATTTCAACAGCAGTGTAATTTTAGAGTTTCTAAACAGTTACAAAACTCCAACTTGTAATGATATGAAAACATAACTTGTTATTAACTTAAATTAACTTAATACAAATTTTTAGGTGCTAAAACAGAAGGCTTTGCAGCAACACCACTTCCCAGATTATGCTGCACTCTTCAAGTCAGACTTCAGTAAATCAAAACAGTTGAGAGATTATGGAGAGTACCAAAAGCAGGAAAAAGTCAAGGCATACAAGCTATCTGTGTCAGTAGGAACTAACAATAAACTGTTTTTAATACCATGCTTGAGGAGACACAGCAATTATTGATGAGAACAAGAAGGAAATCTGCACAAAAACACAATGGATAGAAAAGACTTGGAATCAGCAGACAAAACAAGAACTTGGGCTAATCATGCAAAAAAGCTCATGACAAAACAAAATGCACAAGCAAAGATTAATGCCTTGTTTCAGGTATCAGAATGAAAACAAGCGCTCACAAAAAGGTAGGAGGTTTCTAAAGCAAAGGCAACAATGAAGCCAAATATAAAAAGGGAGGTGGCAGCAGCTCACACAGAGCACTTTAAGACAGAGGAAGCCCACCAATGCCTACTTACTTCAGTGTTTGAGATTCAGATAGTAGAGAACCTGGACTTCCTAGAAAGCCTACTTTTAAGGCTACTTTATCGTGTCAAGGTTAGGAATGTTTAAAGCTGGAAGACTTTGAAGTTTCAGGCTTGGGCAAGATTAACAGTAACTCAACCAAAAAAAAAAAAGGCTGAAAACGTTTTGCAGCCCTCTTCCTGAAGCAGACCTAGCACAGCCCTAATGCTGGCTGCAGAGTACACTCACCCTCTCTCTGAGCCGATCATACTCTCTAAACACCTCCTAATTTTTAGCAAACTTTCAACAGGATGTGGGAACAAACTCCACCAGCGTTGACTAAGTAAAGGAAGAAGACGCCTCATTTACTCTGGGAATACATCTCAGAACTGAAGCAGCCCTCACTTGCAGAGTGGCATTTCACAAGCAATCAGCCCTCTCTCAGCGCTGCCGATGCTTTGTGTCCCACCAGCTGGAGTTCCAAAAGAGCTTGGACTCCTGGCTGCCGTGCAGCTCCCAGGCAGTACAAATGAGCAGTCACCCACGTTATTTACCACAGCAAAAGGAAAAGCTGAGAAACAACTGAGGGAAGCGAACCTACATCCAGATGGGGACAAGTGGCCTTGTCAGGCATTTATCTCCAGTGTTCAGCTTTGTACACACACACAAAAAAAGGTCCTTTTCTCTCTTTGCCATGCATTTCACACACTCAGGCAAGGCAGAAAAGGACAGCTTTTACTACACAGTTTTATCATCTGGCTGCAAGATTGAGGACTGTCTTAATGTACAAAAACAATTTGCAATTAGGTATTAAAAATCTTTTATGGACAACTAAGAGCTTAGTCACATCACAGCACTCCAGTTTGCTTTAAAGCAATGCCTTGGATGCTGTGCAAATTTGGGTTAATGATTAACCTGTAGTGACATCTGTGTGCTGTGTATGTGACATGCTTTGTCCATGAGAATATGCAACCAAACTGATATCATTCAGGTTTTAGAAGAAAGATGCAGCACTGTAAGATGCACAAATGTGCAAAGTAGTACTTTTCACAGCAAAAAAAAAAAAAAAGACTCATCAATCCTGTTACAACTGAGTCAAAATGATGCTATTTTTAGAATACAAATGTTACCAACAAACACAGGTACCTCTGGATTACTCTACCACAGCACTGCCTTCCTGCTTCCATAGAGGAATAATACAATCCTTGAATTACAACACTGATCATTCCATTTTCATGCATTTAAGATGGCTTTACGTGACACAGAACACACACACCATGGTTAATATGCATCAGGGCACTAGATGACCCCAGAACACTGCCTACCTATAGGTAGCTCTTAAAAAGAGCATGGGATTGCCATTATGATGTTAAGTCTCAGTGACTGAAAAGCAAAACTGACCCAATGTACAGTTAATTAACAGAAAAGCCCTTATTGCCCATCCTCTTCATTAAAAACAACAATTTTTCCAAGGAAGGCTGTCTTACTATCTTACCCTCCTTCTTAAACCTAAAATACAAATTAAGATTTTCCTATTAAGCTGTCAGTCTAAAGCAGACTCCTAAGTTTCTACCTCCAACAGCTGCAAGAGCAGGTTTCCTTTACTGTAAATGCAGGGCCCTATCAGCAGACAGCAACAGCCCCAAGTTACATACCCAATCCCAACGCCCAATAAAACAGAACTAACAAGCTACACTTTAATGCTACATCCTGAGAAGCAGAAGCCTTACACAGCATCTCCTATGGACAATCCTGCACTTGAATAGCTCCCTGCTCAGTACTCAAATTTCAGGTAACTGTGTACAAATTGTCACCAACTCCACAATACCTTGCAGCACGTAACAAGAAACAGACAAAGTAACAAGACAAAAAATGGAAAGTGAGCAAGTTCTTTTGTGGAGCTCTTCCCTGCATCGGGGTAGGTTGACTCCATTGGGAGTACAGGGACAGTGCAGGCAGCAGCATGCCTGGCTGTACCTCACTCAGCACAGCTCTGTTTGTGCAAGGAGAAAAACACACCAAAACTCTTTCACTCATTTGAGCTGTTAAAACAAAATAATGCAAAACAACCAACAACTGGTTATCTTCTAAAACGGGTGCATTACTTTCACGAGAAAGAGAAGGGCCTCGTGACTCTGGGTGATCTGAGATCATGTCTTTCAGTTCATTCCTAGCAGCACTGTGCTACTTACATGGAAAGCAGCTACATTCTGACCACTAGACAGCATTCATTACCATCTCTTTAAATTGAGACAGTGCTAACTTTGTATGTTATTTTCTGTTTCTCCTGATTCATTGTTTACAATCTGAAGCAGCTGTAAAGACCCAAATGTAAACAGTCCAGACACTACTTGCATCAAATCGTATTTTACTTATACCTTTAATTCTTCAAAAAGATTCTAACACTGTCTAAGTTAAAAAGCTCCAGCTTGGCACTGAGAAAGCATCTGTGCTGAAAGACATGTTTAGCTCCTGTTCTTACATCACAGGAAAATTAAGCATACCCATATTTTTTCTGAAAGACATAATGAGGATTCAGTGATTAATGTTTGTAGAGCATGCAAACCTTGCCTTTATAATTTACAAAAGGGAAGACGTTATGCCACAATAAAATTACAATTCTTGTCACCCTACTGAGGAAATTATAGTTACAAGAACAATTTTGACACAAATTAAGATCCAAGACTCCCCCTGCATTATTATGAACACAGTATCACAGAGGGAAAAGTACACAGTGCACACACACAGCAAACGTCAATGCTGAAACAAAACAATGTGCCACCTCACCACTAACACCAGCTATCCAGCACTCACCAGAACCAAACTACTTCTGTAAGAAAATTGCACTAATTGGGCTTTGAGATTCTTCAAGCTAATGCTAGTGGTTAGAACTCATCCTTCCAACGTTTCCGAAGATGTCAGCACTGCTACAGATGCTCACACAGCGCTTGCTTGCCAAGCAGATCGCTCCTGAACTCAGCTTCAAACCCAATTAAAATCTCACTGCCCCACAAGATGGTGCTAGCACATTTTTAAAGACAACGTTGACAACAGCAGCAAATGCTTTTAGAAGCTGTGAGGCTGTGCAGGGCTTCTCCCAGAGGCGTTACATCTTAGGTTGACTTTAAAGCTCTTCAAACACCACGAAGGTGGAGCTGGAGTTTTTGGAGTCCCTGTGCTAAGCATGCTGTGTGCCTGCTGCCCTCAGCCAGCGGGGGATCCCATGGGGGCACCGCACACTGCGAGGAGGCGGCCAGCAACCACCCAGCCCGTGGTGGCCCTCAGATAATATCTGAAGGGAACACAGATTTATTAATCAGCGAATGTAAAACAACACCTATCAGGCCACTTCTTGAGAGGACTCATCACTCAGGAAGCTGCAGACACTGGCAGCATTCTTGCTACTGCATTGCCAGGCACCAGCTTCTGCATTAAGTATTTCTGGCTGTTTGCCTTCTCTAAGTTCACTACTACACTACAAAACATAAAAGCAATTAGAAGCGACTATACACTTTTGAAACCACTCTAAAATTTACAGAGATACATTTTTTTCATGTTTTTTTTTAATCCACCATTTGCTTTATCTTCTAGTTATAAATTAACTCGCAATGCTACAGGAGAAACACTGACAGAAAATCACAGAAATATGGAATTGAAAAACCGTTTCTAATTCTGCAGACATTAAATGCGTACATAGGCACTACATATCCAACCCACATCCACATTACACACAGGCTTTCCAACAATGCCAGAACTTACCATGTTTATATTTCTGCTGTATTCTGACCTACGAGTTTGCTAATGTATTTTTTTTTCATAGTGCCATCATACACAGTTGACAATATATTATTTCTAAAATACAACAGCTAGCTTTTCTATGTAAGAACCGATTAGAAAAGGTGCATTTTGGTTAAAAGTTGATCCTTTGATTCCCTAATTAATGCTTCCTGCAAAACAGTGCATCACAACAGGAACACCCCAAGTTCATAGCACAGAAGCCATTACTTTGAAGATCACAAAAACCCAGCACCTTATACAGGAGCAGAGAAAGCCACTGATAAGGAAACCACTGACTTAGAGACATTACATCTGTGTTCTTTCCAGCTATTAATGCACAGAAGTGCCAAGCTATAAACTGATACTCCAATGCATAACTAACTGACATGCCAACTACTTTCTTTTTTACTTTTAAAATATCATAGTCTTCAAATTATCACTGTAAAAGTGAAGCAACAGAAATTCAGCTAACATATCAACCACTAACTACTGTGTGGAATACACTCACCTTTCCTCTCTTCTAATGCAGAAGCTGTTCCAAATGACAACAACTGAAAATACACCATAATTCCAGACTGATACTTGTGTTACATTTTGTCCCTGAGGCTTCATTTCAGATTAGGGTCTACCTACTACACAGGCATACAAATCGCTCCCACCCAAATACACAAGACTTCAGCAGCTGCAATAAACAATCCCTATCTTCATTACAAGTGAGAAAGCAAAGAACTATTAAACTGCTCCTCCTTAAGCAAACTGGTCACACAGGATATCTGCAACAGACACACAAATGCCAACACTCACTGTTCCAGTCCACCACGTTCACCATACAGTCATTCAATCCTTACAGCTTCAGCACTATTAACACAGAGACAAGAAGTGTACTGTGGGATGAGTTTGGTAAGAGAAAATTGCCTTATGGGGACAACCTGACAATTACACATGACCTGAAAAAGCACCCCACTTGTTGGGTAGATGAGAAAGCAATGCATCATTTTGTCTACGCATCTCTAAAGGTTCTGAAAGGAAGTTGCCTCTTTGCAATAAGCTCTCCCCATTCAACTGCAGAAGTTTATTGAAAAAAAAAAAGAAAAAAAAAGAAACCACACTAAAAACCCTGCTTCCTCAGCACAAACAGAAAATCAAATGCTCAAGTATCAAGTAGCAGCAGAAACCACTGCATGTCTCACTCCGATTCTCATATCAATGCCTCTATCATTGAGACATCTCATCATTTTCCAGAAAAAATATAGAAAACCTCATGGAAGGACGGTTGTTAATCTAACACAGAAGAGCAAGAAAAACAAAAAATGACGCATTAGTAGAACACGTGGATGAGATGCAGAGGTATACGTGAGGTCAGTAAAGTCAGTTCCCCCAGAACACAGAGAGCCTGCAGCCAAAGCAGATGGAGCAGAAATGGGTGAATGAAAGCTGCACTGTAAACCTTTCCTGTGATTTGCATGCTTGGGAATCAAGAGTCAAACTCACGTGCCCAGGAATAAAACTGTAAATGTATTTCAGATATTTACCTTCTCTCAGTTCCACATAAGTGAGGCAGGAAAGCCCTGTTTACCAAACAGAATTAAGAAGTTATTTCTTAAACCAGAAGAACTAAACGGCCTTTTGTACTCCTCCTCATTTTAACCCAATTTAAGTTGCATTCCTCTGGTTAACAGCGGAGGGTTACACACTCCTGCTCAGTGGCAGATGAACAGGTGACATTTCACGTGGAATATGCAACAACAAAATGTGCAATACATTTATCTGAATTACTGTTTCAGTCACACACTGCACTTATTCCTAAGACAGTAATATACACCTAGTCCTCCGCAAAAGTGCATTTTAGAGAAGGTGCTGACCAAATGAAGACCCTTTTATAAACGGCCAAGCACGCCAAATTTCTAAACCTGAGGTTAAAAGTCATCACTCTAACTGAATAAGCAAGCTGTACTAACAGCTGTAGTGTGTATTCTATCACAAACCAATAGTCCAAACCAATATTCTTAGTGAGATTAAAAAACAATGTATTTGTAAGCATAAACACCAACAGGAATTGCAGAACTTACAATGAAGCAACGCCAACATCCCCTAGAATTCACAGTCTATACATACACTCAGCAGTTTTATATTAAAACAGACTGTAGCAGAAGTCTATTTACCTTTCCCAGAGAATGATATTTGCTCTCCTACAATTTGACTAGGTCACTGCAAATTTAGTAAGATCACAGATAATGACAGCAGAGAAAAAATTACAGCTATCTGTCGAGTTCTGCAACACTTAATGCAATTATCAAGTCAATGCAGAGCAGGCACACTGTGCCAAGCTATGTCCTCGCACGGTAAAAGAATTCTCACTAAAAAGAAGCCAATCAGGAGCACGTTTTCTGGAAATAACTGATACATTGCTGTTAAAACAGAATTTAAAAGTTCAGGATATTTTAAATGAATAGAACAGAAACCTGTGTCAGAAAATCAAGAGCCATTTTGTATCAGAAGTGAATCGTGACCTGCTCCCGCTCCCCACAAACATCTCATTTACACAGCTCCAGTTTACTTTCACCTCTTTACACTATCGATGCTGTCAATGTGACAGAGAGCTCACAGGAAGTCAACAGATCTCCACATTCTCTAAGATCTGAGACATAATTTTTTTTTTCAGTTTATTACCATACCTAAAAACTGTGTTTCTGAAATTGCTTCTGGTATCAGTTATGTAGCAAGAGTCATGCACAGCACGACGATGATTTAATTATGGCTTTTTACACACTGCTTTGGAATTTTGGCTGGACAGATTACTTAAAAAGTTGTAATTTGATTTGATGTAATTTGATTACTTTAAAAATTGTCATTTACTGATCAAGTAAAGCCTGTTTAACAGAGACCCTCATGTTATTCCCAAAATATAGCTTTAAACAATCTTGAAGATTCTGTGTAAGTTACATAAATGCCATCAATAAAATTGGATAATCATTCCTACTTAAGCATACCACAAAAAACAAAGACATACACTGACAATAGGAGGAAGCCAATCGGTTTTCACAGTCAACTGGAAATCCATCTGCAAGTTCAGGATCGATTAATCAGAGTAAGAAAGACAAACACAGGCTACCAGGAACTGAAACTAGAAATCTATCAGCTACATTCAGGTTTTCAGCATATTTCTAATGGCCCTCATGAAAATCCCTCTAAGGTCTAACTGAAAAAGAATACTTAAAAAGATAGGACAAACATAGAAAACAAAGAATATAAATGACAGATACTTGCAAGAATGTGACTGTTCTAAAACTGGTGCAGCAGAAACAACTTCTTAAATACAAAAGTGACATATATAACTCGCACAGAATTCCCAGTTCAACATAACTCTTCACTGTTGAGCTAAGTATTTTAAAAGGAAAGGCCCATTCTTCAAGATGCTGAGATAACAACTACGTGCCAATAAGAAATTTCCTGCCTTTAACTCTTAATGGAAAGAGAAGCAAAAACCCAATAATTACAGTCTGCTCTAGTTCAAAGCCAGTTTTTCTCCCCCAAGCCAGTAATTTCTTGCTTCTCAGCAATATCAGCCTGAACTGCAGACAAAAAATAACAAACAAACAAAAAAAAAGCACAAACAAATCTCACCTTCGTTAATTTTTGGAATACTGTTAGGTTCAACTTAAGACAGAATGCCAAGTTATTTTTCTCTTCAAAAGCGTTCTATCCTATTAAAGAAATTCTATTATAGAATCTGATGTTGCATGTAAAAGAAGCCACATTAAAAGCGTTCAGCCTACTGAACTAAATCACAGAAATGCCTCCACGCAATAGCAGGGCATATTTTCAAGTTATTATTTTACGAAATCCTCACAATTAGCACGACACTAAAGGTCTGGATCAAACCCACAGCGGTTCCATCCCACGCTATTAGCTCAGGAGGGGATTCAAGCATCTTACCTGCTTAGTTTTCTTTCGACTTCTTTGGTAGCTTTAGCTTCCAATTCTCTGGAACAGAAAACGTCGTAGGTTCCCATGTCAACGCCAGTAATGCAACAGAAAGCAAGGACCCAAGGCGCAGCGCAGCGCGCCCCATGGCCGGGCAGCAGGGCGGGGCAGAGCACGGAGCGCCGGGCATCGGCCGGGGGCAGCGGGGCACGGCGGGGCGGGAGCGGAGCCTTCCCCACGGCACATCCCGCACCGAATTGTTTCCAGCACTTCAAACAGCGCAATTCTGCTGCATCACTGAAACTTGGCAGCCCGTCTCAAAGCCGGCCGCCGGAATTTCCCTCCTCGTCTCGTCTCCCCGGATCCCGCCTCATGCCCCTCGGCCCGCGTCCCGGCCGCGAGCGCGGGGCGTGAAGCGGGAGCGGACGGCACCGGGCCGGGCGGGCAAAGCTCAGCCGCGGAGCGCTCCGCCGCGCCTCCTCCCGCGCCGGAGGCCGCTCCCGCCCGCAGGGTGGGCCGAGCCCGTCCCCGAGCCCCGCAGCCGGGCGGGACCGCGCCCGCCGCCCCGAGCCCCCCTTCCTTCCCCCGCCCGCCGCCTCCCGGCCCCTCCCCCGCCCGCCGCCCAGGACCCCGCTGGCTCCTCAGCCCGGCCCCGCCCGCTACCTCATGTATGTAAAGTGCTCGGAGTCCGGCCCGGCGTGGCTGCGGCCCGGGCCCGGCGCTGTGGCGCGGCGGCTCTAGGCGGCCTGGGCCCGGCACTGCGGAGCGGGAGGGCCCGGCAGCTGCTGCTGCAGCACCGCCGCCATTTCCTGCCTCCTAACCCGGCCGGGTCCGGCCCCGCCGCACGGGAAGCGAAACCCCGCCCCCAGAAGCGCTTCCGGGTCGCCGCGCGCTCCCAACATGGCGCCGTAGCAACCGCCCTAGCGACGGGGCGGGGTGGGGGGTTGGGGGATGGAGGGGGAGAAGGGACGTCGCCTGCGGTCGGGGCCCGCCTCGCGCGGGGCCTCGGCTGGAGCCCTGCGGAGCGACCCCGGGCTGGAGGGGTGGGCACCGCTCCGCGGAGCTCAGCAGCACTCCTTCCCCTGGGGCAGCTAGCTGCTTTGGGCACGTGGCGTGTCCTGCGCCTCCTGCTAACCTTGAAAAGATAACGCCGAATTCCAAGCGTTCCTTCGTTAAACGTGCTATAGAAAAGAATGGCCGCTTTCCCGAGGATTGCCAGATGACACGCAAATAGGAAAACCACACAGATTTCCACACATATTTTTTCCCTGCGAATCACGGTGGTTTCTGATCCTAGCACCGCTGACTCAGCTCAGTTCTGAATCTTGGGGATTCAGCAACTAAGCCTGATGGAAAAGCACCAATGTCTAAATAACCACCATCAAATAAGATAGTGCTTCTCTTATCCTTCCACAAACTTCATCAAGTTGAGAGAGGGAACTGAAAAGTGCCTAGTGCTCGCAGACCTAGCTAGAAATTGGTTTATGTGAACGCGTAATGCAAAGAGTAACCAGAGCCATTCTAACTTAATATGCACACAATACAGAGAGGAGAACCTATGAGCAGCACTCTTAGTTTTACTGCACTCGAGTTCAGTAAAAATATCCCATGAACTACATTGCAGAAATCAAACCAGTCAGAGGACTGACAGGGAATAAATGGAAGCAAATTATGAACAGTAATGCTGAGACAGGGAAGATGAGATCAGACAAAGAGCCACGTCCATGGAGATGCTTTTCTGTAGGAAAGGTCAAGGTAGTGCTGGGTTAGGTCCTTATAGCCCTAATATTGCCAGTGTGAGAGCTGCAAAGCTCCTCAACGTGAAAGTGAAATCATTCCGTTTTCACTTCCCAAGTTCACAAAATAACTAGTGGCAAAGAGTTTATATAGATATACATATATACAATTTTAGGTTCAGCAATTTAAAGTTTTGTTACTGGCATAAATTATCAGCATATATTAGAAGACTGTTTGCTGTACCAGTTTTAAACTCATGAGTCAGCTTAACAAGCATTTGCAAACACTACGGCTGACTTCTGCTTCCAAGTTCTGATGCCTACAGGATAAAATTCTTAGAGGTAGATGCAGCACTCTTAGCAGACTGCCTAATGAAGTGTGAATACGGATTATACAGTGAATACAGATTATCCTTTCCTTTTTAGAAAAGTTGGACTGGAAAGGCACTTGTGCCATACCGAGTACACTGATGTCATACTTGTTACTACTATCTCTAAGAAAAGTCGAGCTATATTGGCTTTCAACGCATTCTGTCTGGTCTCAGTGCTGGGTCGTTTTTGTGCACAGCCAAACTGTAGTTCAGACAGCTGCTCGCCAGCATTCCTGCATTTAGTTCTAAAGTGCTGGTTAAAAATATCCCAGCAGTCTGAACAGCTACTGTTCAAGGAATGATTGTTATTGTATGTGCCTGCAGTACTGTTCAGGAATTTAATTTTCTTCTAAGCACCCTTTCAGTGTTCACATGGAAATAAGCGTCGCCCTGCTTGCTCTATTGTAAGAACTGCAGAGACAAGTGGTTTTGTTAGCATAGGGGAGTCCTTGCTCTCTTCGTGCATCCAGCTTGCAACATCACCACAAACATTTACCTGCTCAGTTTAATTTGGCTTTCACCATTCTTATTAATGTTAGTTAAAAAAAAATTAAAAAAATGACATTTTATTCACCTGTACAATAAATGGGTACCCTGGACAAATGAGCAATTGTCTCTGAAAATATGCTGCACTATCACCTGCCTTTCTGCCAGCATGAATGGAGTATTTTTCAGCTGAAGCAGATCCTGCTTTATTCAAGATGAGCACTTATGACAATGCAGCCTAGCCAGCAAGGTTATTTTTGTCCTCTTCCTAGAGGCTTAATGATAGAGCTTGCATTGCTGTGAGCTGAACATGCACATGCATAAAGTGATAGTATTATTTTTCACGTACTTAAAGGAGCACTGACAGTTTGGAATTAGTTTCTCTGCTTCTATTAATAACTTGGAAGTTAAATTTGGTCCTAATGTTTATTTTTTTTTCATGTGGGGAAGTTTGGATTGTCACATAATTGTGTGCAACTAAAAGCTGTTATTTGCTGGCATCTGGATTCAGCTTCTCTGGCTGTTTCATTCACTGCAGTTATGTTTTATCTGTCTTTAAAGGGACTGCGTTCAATGCAGGAGGACTGCTGTTAAATTAGTCTTCAGTTATGAAGGCTAATATATTCATTATGTATTCTTTTCATTTTGGTTTGTTAACTGTATTATGCCTCTTTCAATAAAATTCATAGTCAAGACCTGTAGCTTTCTTTATTATTTTAGATTGTTCCCTAATTTTATTTATGCACATGCTCCTAGCAGCTAGACTGCTGCAGAACATGCTTCCATTCTGTCTTATAAATATCACAGTTTGTTGTACAGTCAGCCAACCAGTTGCATTAACTAACCCCACTACAATCCCAACATCTCCTCACACCCTGCACTCCTACACCTTTCACCCTCCCAAGTGGCACTTTATTTCAGTAGTGTTCCTACACTGCTGAGTTACTGCTGGCCACACTGGAGAAATCCAGGTGAGAAAACCACCCTTGGGTCAGAAGCATCTTCTATTCGAGGAGCAGCAGAAAGCTGAACTTCACCCCCGTCACACACCAACTTCCTGCATCCCAGCAAAACAAAGGTGCTTTGGGATTTGGGAAGCAGCACATCGTGTCCTATTAGCACTGAACTTTGCTGCTTTCCTGATGTGTACATGAGCATCTCCAAAGCACCATGGCCAGATGTGAAACTAGAAATAATGGAAACAACTACTGAAGGGAAACAACCTGCTCTGCCGTCAGGCAGCTGCCAGTAAAGGATCTCTGTTACATTTTCACCACTCAGTAAACATGGCCTTCTGGTCACTGATCCCCACGTATCCTTTCCCAACAGCAGCCACCATCTGCCCCCTGCCAGCCTGGCATGCATCTGGATCCTCCTGTCTTCAGTTCCCCGTTAACTTTTTAATTAGGATTTTTACATAATCAGAGTGAGAGAATAAACTGCAAGAGACAGAGGAACGTGCTGTCTAAAAGCAGTTAAGAAGGAGCTGGCGCCATTTCAGAGCTCTCCTTTCCTTCACCCTCCCCTTTATCTGCTGTTTGCTGTGAAGGCTTCACACGAAATGAAGCTTCCGCACAGGGTTCTAAAGCTGACATGTTAGGAAATAGTTTCTGCCTAATGTCTGGGGAAAATAAAGCAAGGTTCTCCTTTATAAGTCGACATGAGAAGCACAGGCCTGAGTATGTGGAAAATTTGCCATCAATAACCCTTTGCTGCTTGTTACATTCAGCGTCATTATGCAGAATGAAGAAGCTGTCACGAGCAAACCAGATTGTTTTCAAAACTGCACTTGACTTAAATAATCTAAATGAGCTGATCTGACAGACAAGGGAAAACAGTTCTCTCACAGAGAGGCTCTGTGCACTTCTCTGCTGAACAGCTCTTCTTCTTGTTTATGGTAGAGGTTTTATTTACAGGAAGCATTTTTAGAACTACTTAAAAATAGCATCGCCGATGGTAGGAGCTGGTAAGGTGAGAGCACCAAAGAAGCAGTCCTTGCTCATAAAACAAAGCCTGCCCAGGAGCAGCTCAGTTGAGTCAGCCAGACTATTTATGTTACACATCTGGGTCTCCGTAGGATCCTTAATTAGGAGGAGGTAATGCAAACGACAGAGTTGGAAGGTGCCAACACAAAGTGTTCAGCTTGCCTTCTGAGCAGCCCTGGGAAGCAGCTCCCGTACAGTGCTCATGGGCTGCAGCAGCGAGCAATCATCAGATCTTTGCTTGGGAAAAGAGAATTCACCTCCTTGCCTCCAGGCTCCCAATGCCTTTCCAGCATTATCGCTGTGACACAGAGTGATCAGAACAGGGGGAGCGGACGCTTGGGGTTATTAAAGGAGAATTTAATCCTACCCTTTAAATCAGCAAAAAAATTATAAGAGATAACAAATTTCCCTGTGTTTTAAAGCTAGTCGAACTTGCTTCCCTTGATCTGCACTTGGGAAGGCTGCCAACTGTAAAATGGGATCGCTGTGGCTGACTTTCACTCCGCATCCAGCCAATTACACTGTCCTCTCGTCCCCTGGTCTCTTAAGTGGTGCAGTGCAATAGATGCTTCCAAGCTTTATTTGCCAGGGCTGTACCGCACCTCAGAAGAAAATCATACTGAGGGTCCACCATGTCCTTCCTCCCATGGGGAGGGGACATGGGCATGGCATCAGTCCCCAGGCTGTGCCCATGCTGGAGCCATCCGAGTCACCACTGGCAGGAGGCTACTTTGTGGCCCTGGTTTCTGCCAGTTTTGTTTATTTGTTTGTTTTTTGTTTTCCCAAATAAAAAAGCAAATCCAAATGTAGCCTAGTGCTGTTTGGAGAAGCATGCAATGACAGTGTCCTCCTCCACCACCATCAGCAGGAACACGGGGATGAAGAGTGCAGGGAAAAACATGGGCTTCTCCCTGTCCCCATCAGTGCTGGGAGCCCAGTGCTGCCCTGATGTCCCCTGCATGGCAGGGAGAAGGCTTACAGGGCCAGGGAGGGGACACTTCAGCAGTCCCACCAGCTGTGGTACTCTCTTCCCAGCAATCTGACTCTGAGCATCACCGCTTCTGCTCCTGATTTTGTGCATGTCAGCTGAGGACACGCATCACCTAGGGATCGGTTTTCAAAGAGCACTAATTTTGAAGTGGCCTTGTCTTGATTATTCAAATCGCTCCTAAGCACTAATCTGAAAAATACAATTACTTGGTGTGGCCACATACCACTGCAGCACGGTGGAGGCTCACAGCATAAAACAGGCCCCAGGGTTTTCCTGGTAGCAGAGGAAAGGTGAGGTCTGCTGCTCTGGTCTTGCACTGGCACCTTGGCCTTCTCCATTGCCAGGTGCTGCACAAGAACCTAATGCCAATCTTTGTCAACTGGACAAAAACTGCAGCACGTATCTCAAGCATATCATCCCTTTTTGTTTGGCCTGTTTCCATTTACATCTACTGAAGCTTGTTTGTTGTTGTGCTCGTTCATTTTCTTTTCCCCCGTGGATGTTTTCTTAAATAAACTGCCCTTGTTTTTCCCTCTCTGCTCAGTTCTGAGGAGGGCTGCAAAGATCACAGCGGAAGATCTCTTCCTTCTTCACTACACTTCAAAACAAACACGCTGCTTAGGGCCAGCGTGTTGGTTTTGACAAGCGGGCTTTCATTTAGCTGTCAATGCTGTATTTTCACGAGAAAACGTTCAGTTTTACCTCAGCAAGACCATTCACCTCAAACGGACCGAAACTGAACAACGTGAGAAGGCTGCTTGGATAACGCTATGGTATCCACGCGGCGAACACAGGGTGCCGGTGGCTGCATGGAGGGCAGCGAGCCCCAGCAGAGGGTCTGGCCCTCCTGGGAGCCGCGTGCTGGGCTGGTACCGCAGCTACAGCCGGCACCTCACTGCGGCCACGGAGCTCCGGGCAATGCCGGCGTTCCGTTGCATCGCATCGCGCTGCTGGCAGCGCTACCATGGCCCTCCGCTGCTGGAGCCCCTCCAGCTTCAGCAGCCAGCACCGCGTGCCCGGCGTGTCCGTGGAGCTCCGGGCACCGCCGCGCCCCTCCTGGGGCCCCATCGCCGCCGGCACGGCGGACATAGGCGGCCCCTCCGCGGAGCCCCGGGGTCGGGGCCGCTCCTGGCCGACCGCCAGCACCGCGCTGAGCACAAAGGAGCGGAGCGGTGCGGCGGTGCCGTTACCACGGAGACGGAGGGGGCGGGGGGGGGGGGAGCGGGCGGGATGCACGAGGGATGCACGCAGGGTTCGTGCAGGGCGCGGGGCCGCGTGGCAGGAACCCCCCCCCACCCCCTTCATCTCCCCCCCTCCCCCCTTATCAAGGTGCCAGCTCTGATGTGCACGGGGAAATAAACGCCCGCTGGGTACACACCGCAGCACCGCTCACCGCGCTGCCTCGGAACCCCTCCCGCCCTGCAGCAGCAGCCCTGTGCCCCGGGTCAATGAGCGTGTACCCCACGGCCGTCCCTGTGGCCCCGGCAAAGCTCATTTCACCTTATTTTAGCTAAAGCTTCAGCATCCAGCAGCCGCTGATCGCTCTCATTGATTTGCAGGCAAATAATCAAATAAATAAATAAATAAATAAATAAAAAGGCAAGAGAACGAAGTGATACGGCGGGAGGAAAGGCCTTTGAAATAAGCGCGTGCCAGTACTGTTGGCTTTAATTTAATCTGCGGCTCTTTTCTTAAAAGAAATAATTACGTTTCCAAACCTCTGTGCCCTGCTCGGAGAGCTGCCTCCTTCCGCATTAATGCTATTTGCATGCGCCATCTCCTCCCACCCTTCAATAATTTACACCTTCATTTTTTATTCACTCAGTTGTCAGATTCATTTACATACCGTATATCTATATTTGACGCTGAGTTCGCTCGCCTTCTTTTTGAAAACAGGAAACAGGTTTCCCTTCTAATTTAATGGGAAAGACTGCGAGGGGAACATGGCTGTCAGCAGCTGCCCCAGGATGGAGCGGCAGCACGGAGCCCCACAGCCCTCCTCGTCCCCCCCCCCGGGCCTCCCACGTGCGGGGTTGGGGACCACGGTTGGCACTGACTTCTGTTTGAGCAGTTACTGTGCTTTGACAGCTCTGCCTTATTAATTGCGTGATGCAATTAGCAGGATTGCTGTTCACGCCGTCATTAGCTGTCGCTTTTGCTGCCGGCCGGGTTCCAGCGGGCTGGGGTCCCTGCTGCAAACAGAGCTCCAAGGTCAGCCCAGTGCAGGGTACGGGGGCTGTGAGGAGCGCCCCGAACCCCTGCTTTGGGGTGTCCGTGGCCGTGGTCGTGGTGTGGATGCAGCACACGGCTTTGACTCCCAGGCAGCAGCCGCTGTTGTCCTGCAGCAGCCCAAAGCTGCCCTGCTCTGCCCTGCATAGACCTTGCTCCACGAGCACCTGACCAAAGGGCACAGCCGTGCAGTGCCAGGAGAACACATGGCAGGGCCCGGCCGTGTTCACATAGACAAGCTTAAAAACTACGGAAAGCAAACTGTGCTGCAGGCTGTTTGAAGGGGAGGACACAGATCAGGAAGGGCTAAATCAAAGAGTCTGTCACTGAGGGACAGCTCGGATCCCCCTCCCTCATTTTCTGTATTACTAGAGAAAACACGGAGCTGATATCAGTCAAATGAGCCCTCTGGACCCAATTTTTCAAGTTAATGAGCTCCTCTTGCAGCTCTTCACCACAACAGAGACTTCCAGCACCTACCCTCTGCCACAGGCTCTAATGAGCAAAGCCACCACCATCCATCTCAATACCTGTGGAAGGGGCGGCCTCTGCCGCACTGCTCAGGCTCTGCCTCCACCAGTAGGGTGTACCCTCATCATGGGGTGTGCCCTCATCATTGGGGTTTGCCCTCATCATTGGGGTCAGCTCACTGCCACCCTCAACCCAGCACCCACTCTTGCTCTCTGGGTCTCAGCACCTTCGTTCAGCCAAGCCATGCCCCAGCTCAGGACCACCTCTTGTTCCAGGGAAGAAATTGCTTTTCTTGCCTCCAGGAACCTCTCTGCAGTCTTTGCTGGGAGATTTTGAATGGATCTCAGCGTATTACTAAGATTCTGCCTCGTAATTGCCCTCTGCAGGGCTGAGCAGAGGGAAGAGTGGAGGTGTAGGATGGCTGCAGCACTCACACCGCTCTCCCACCATCGTACTTAAATTAACAGGGATTATTTTTTTTTTTTTTGTAAACTGATGGCTAATTTTCTCTCGGGAATAGATCATTAAATTACAGATTACCAATGAAAATTTACAGCATCTGGACGAGAGCCAGAGGGAGGGGCCGAGGCAGCATTCTGTCTGTTTTTCCCCTTTTTGCTTTTTTCCCCACCCTGTTTGTCTGGAAGCTGCAGCCCCAGCCCAGACCCCTCCTGCACGCAGCAGTCACAGCACAGAGATGATGTGGGGTCGGGGTGCTGTGGGGCTGCCCCCACCTGCCCGCTGCTGCGTGGCTGTTGGTGAGAAGAGACTGCAGTCAGTGCTGCATTTTTCCAGACAAACTCAGTTTCTTTGCAGCAATGAGGCACAATGGAGGCGAGGAGCTGCCTTTAGGGGAGGGGCCGCTTGGGAGCATTATGTCTGGGGGCTCAGAGTGAGGAAATGCAGATTTCTTTATTGCTTTGATCATACATAATTTAAATATTCAAACTACTCTGGAATTCATTGAATTATACATGAATTGCACAGGCAGCATTTTTGTAACTCCTGAAAGGCACGAGATTTTTCCCCCTCTCCCCTCAAAACCTCGTGTAACCTTAGCGTTTGTATATATGTATAGTTTTTAACCCAAATCAACTGCGTCTCGAAGCACCCAGAGAACAGCACCTATCCTGCTGAGAACCACCAAAACGAGTGCTGCAGTGCTGGGAGCTGCAGGGCTCTGCCAAGACCCTGCAGGGGATTTGGGCACAGGAGAACACAGCCCAGACCCCGATTTGTGGCACTGCCCTCACTGCCTTGCTCAGCCTGCACTGCCACTCACCTTGATGCCACCACCACCACTGTGACCAGCACTGTGGCTGCAGCAGCACCTTCTGCTGGACCTGAGGGTGAACACACGGCCCTGCTGCCGCGCACAGGCAAGGAGGTGCTCCGGCCCTCGGAGGAGAGCGTGGAGCAGCAGCCCTGTCTGCAGCCTTTCCCTTGTTAACTTGCTCTTCATTATTCTGCTCTACCCTTTTAATTTCTCTCTAAACTCAACCAGCTATTGCTGTTCAAACTGAAATAATTAATTGGGACAAAATTGCCACTGTAGGAGGAAAGAATGATTAAACCCATCCAGCGGACAATGGGGCAATCATAGCCTAAGCATCTAATTACAGGGTTAGAGAGTGTGGATGTAGGGATAATAACAGGGCCTTTTGTGAGCGTGTTGCTGGATGAGCTGGGAGGAGGCTCCGTGCTTGACTTCGCTCCAGGTTCAGTGCATGATTCCTGGAGTAAAGACACAAATGCGGGAATAAAAGATCATTACGGGGTGGATACCCGCAGAGGTGTGCTGGGGAAACAGGAGCAGCAGGAAGCAACAGCAGCTCCCACGGCTCTGTCTGCGGCGTGCAGGACTTGCTTCGGACACACACAATGTCTCAGGGAGGTGACCAGGACATGCTCGCAGGTAGGAGCACAGAGAACACGTGTGCATGTAGGGGTGTCTGTGCACAGCCACTTCCCAGGAGGTACTGCCAGGTACCGCAAGGAACGTGGTGAGAGCTCCCTCCAGAGCAGCTCCATGAGGGGGACAGGAGGGAACGTTGCAATGGGTCTGCCACAGGTTTATGGCCAAGGAGCAAAAGGCAGCAGCACGAGGACCTGCAGCACCACGTGGGTGGGGGCATGCACCCTCACAGCCTGTCCTGCGGGTGCACAGCCCCATGCTGCCCTGAAGCAAGAGCCATCCACCACCTCGAGATAGTCCAAGCAGACAAAAAAACACAGCTAAATCCTTTGTCTGGAGTTCCCCTGCCCGGCTCTCATGGGAGCTCATGTCTCCCCCCCCCCCCCAAGCCCTGCACCCCTCACCCCACACATTAAAACATATTTAGCAGCCAATCGGGGACCTGTGACTTCTCTTAATAAAGACATTTTTCATCTTCCCAATCTCAATGAGAGCGAGCTTATAGTGGTGTGAAATTGCAAATGGTCACGGTGTGCTTGTGGTGAGGCTTCCGAGCTATCCAGCAAATGGAGCTTGAGCTGCCCAAAGCGTATAAATCTTGGGCAACTCCAAGTCACTTTGAGTAATAGTTCATTTTCTGATTTAATTTTGACTGTGACATGAGTTTCTAAAGGCATTTTCAGCGATGGGCTTGTCCTAGCGGAGGGGTGAATCCTGAGCTAAATGCAGAATCAAGGATTCTCCTCCCTGGCTCTCGGCCGCAGCCCAGGACAGGGCAGCCCACGTCATCCAGGGAAGGATTTACCCCATGCTGAGCTCCAGGCAGGGCTGGGGAGGTGGATGGGGATGGTCTCCTCACCATGACCCATGCACAGTGCTCCAACACAGGGCAGGGCGCACGCATTGCCTCAGAGCAGTGCAGCACTGCCTGCTGGGTTAGCTCCCTTTGTGCATCCTGGTGCCAAGGAGAGGTCCCAGAGACCGGGAGGAGTACCCTGCAGGGCAGCTGTGTGTGAAAACTGCAACTCAAGAGCATGAAGCACTGCTGGAAGGACTTCAGCACGAGCAGACAGGACAATATCCATCCCAGATGCAACTGTTTATGTGACTGCCAGGGCACAGCTACGTCAAAATGCAAAGAAATAAACCCCCTATGATCAGATGCATAGCAAGAAGGAAAGAAGTGGCTGGAGTAAAATGTAACCCAGCAGCAACTGCTCAGAAAGAAAAACTGCTGCCTTACTGTTCGAATTCTTCTTGCACCGGAGAGTGGAAGGTCTCTTCTTGGCACTTAAAGGGTGGTGACTCTTCTTGGACCTATATGGAAACAGGAGATGGGAAAAGTTCAGCTGTGCCACAATGGGAGCAGAGCCCGGAGCCTGAGAGCTGTGCCCATGGTGCAGCTCTGTGCCAAAATAGTGCTGGCACTGCCACCACCCCACTGCCACCACAGCACTGCCACCATGGCACTGCCTGTGGTCCTGGGGCCACTGTGGTGCTGGTGCTGTGCATGCTGCTTGGCACTGGGCAGCTCTGCCTTGCTCCGAGCCAGCCACCTCCATCCAAGAGCAAACACACAACAGAACAGGCCTGGAACTGTAATATACACAGCCTAATTAATCACATTACTCATGAAAATATATTGGTATAATTAATAATACAAGGCATCTCTATTGGCCTCTGCGGCGCAGCAAATTACAAGGCAGTAATACTTGGATGCACTGACCTGGATTTCACACATAATCCATCAGGGCAATCCCACCAGACCGGGTCTCCAGAGACACGAACAATGCAACAGTGATAATTAAACAAAAGCGAGATGGACAGTGCAGGTGTCACATTAATCACTGCCAATACTGTGGGGAAAGAATGGGACGCTCTGAGCTTGTCCGCATATCTCTACGCTTTTGGTACTTTAATGCAATCAGTTCTTGGAAGGCAGAGGGACGTTCAGAGGGAGTGCTTTGGTGGGAGGCGTGGGAGGCACAGAGCTGGCTGCTGGCGAACCAGGGCTGAGGGTCCCATTAGTGGGACTGTGCCTGGCAGTGCTAAAGGGTAAGGTTTGCAGAAAACAGGCAAAAATGTTTTCAGTGAAAAAGGAAACCCTCTGGCCAAACCAAAGCCACGAAGCCATGAATTTGCTTAATTCGGATGTCACAGCTAAGGAGATCTGCAGCATGGATGGCAGTGTGTCATGGCCAGGGCTGCACCTGGGCTTGGAGGGCTCCTGTCAGAGTTTCACCTTCCAAATTAGTTTAATCATGTCTGTCGTTAGTCATCTTTGCTTGAGCCCTCATTTGGAGGCCATTTAAAAGGGATTAGAAGAAAATCTCCTCTCTTTTTTCCCATACAATAGTGATTAACTACTGGGACTCAACGAGGTATTTTCATAGTGATGGAAAGAAGCAAAACGAACCCATAAGTAAAAAGCTCAACACCAGGCACTGTGAAGAAGGGCTCAAAGGCAGCAGGAGAGGCAATGCTGGGCTGGCTGCCAGAGCTCTGCATTGCAGGGCAGGGGCTGGGGTGGGTGGGCAGGGTAGGGCAGCCCCCAGCGTGGCCACGTGTGGCTCCTGCTGTCCCAGGTAAACCCGACCACATAAACACAGAGCCATGCAAAAACACAGCTCAGGGTCAGTTTGGGGGGCAAGTTTTCCATTATCCACAGCTTTGAGTTACACAGAAGGACCAACAACTTTCACTGCAGATGCAGTTCACGTTTTCTAACCAACGGGACGTCCTGCCCAGGATTCCTTTTCCTGGAGGAGGGGCTTTGCTCCCCTTGAGGCCTGTGCTGGAAGGGGGGCACGGGGCAAATCTTTCCTAATGTCAAACAGTCCAACACGAGATGGTCAGCAGCAAACCCAGTCCGTGGAAACCTGTGGGCACTGCTGGGACACAGCCACTCCAGCAAGGTCCCCCCCTCCTCATCCATCCCAGCAGTGTGTGCACAGGGATGAGCTGCACCTCGTGCCCACTTTCTCCTGGTGCCCGCTCCCCATGCTGCCCAATGCAGCACTGCCTGCAGCAGGGGGACCTCACTAACAGCTCGTTAATCTCTAATGAAGTGTTTGGGTTAATCTGAAAGGTTACTCACCCATCAGCGGGAAGGGATCCTGGTGTGAGTGTTCCTCCAGCTGACCTGCTCCAGCTCTGCCCAGTGCATGGTGACACGGGGACACGGGGATGCCCATGGGGTGCAGGGGACCGCAGCCGGCCTGGCCCCGCATCGCCCGGCACCCTGCACACAGCCATACACACATCCTAAATGAGAGCCACTGCCTCCACCTTCATCTCCAGCAATTTTCTGACTCCGGTGGTCCAAAGGGCGACCGCTCTGGGTTTGGGTTTGGCATCGACTGAGAGAAGTCCTCGGTGCGTTCTGTGCTAAATAACTAAGGTTAATTTGATTTGATGCACCGCTTCATTACCATAAACAGCTCACAGTGTGTCAGTCCTCCGTAATTACAGCTCCCTGCAGCCGGCATCGTGTTCATTTCCCATCACTGACAGTGCTTCCCTATGATTGCCTCCCAGCTCCGTGCTCCTGCACGAACTGCCCCATCGGTAATTAGGTGTCATTTATTCTGGAGCTGACGGTTTCACTAATTTACAAAAATAAGGGCAAGGATATTACATTTACTTTCCATCACAATCGCATTCGTGTCTGACGGTTCGGGCTGCAGCCCTGCAGCTCCTGGTGCCAGCAAGGGGAAGGGCACGGTGTACAAGGGGAACACCCAGGATGCAGGAAGAACAGCAAAACTGCGTCAGGAATGCACAGTGTGCCCCAGGAATACCCAGTACATGAGGGGAAGACCCATCAAAGGGGTGGAATACTCAGTAATTAAGTGGAATAACATACAGCAGGAGCCCCAGCACACTGAAATGAGTGGGTTGGGTGTGTGGGGTCCCAAGCTGAGGCTGTGTCCCAGGCTCCACCTGCTCCTGCTGCAGGACAGTGACCCACAACCGTATCCAAGCTCAGTGCTAGGGGCAGTGAGGGGCAGGGATGCAGCCTGGGGGCTGTGCAGTGTTGGTGGAGCTGCAGGAGGGCAGTGCTTGTGCACCTCAGCTCTTGGGCTGAAGGCACTGATGGTTCCCCCTTCTTTTCTTTTTTTTTTTTTTAATTTAATTGAAATATCCATGGAGCCGAACTGATGGTGTTTGCAGTGACTGCTGAATTAGCAGGGTACCAGACTGTGACCATATAAAACACATATTGTTAAAAGGCACTTAGGGCTCCCGCAGAAAGGGTTTGCTGAGCCTTTGAACAAGAGCCCAGGGGAAAGCCCTTTATTACCTCTGTGACCGGGTCAATTACTCTAGAACTGAGCAAATTATTTATGAGGTGATCAGCCTATTAAAACATTAACACATCTGTCCCTGTGCTGCTGAGCTGGCTCTGTCCTTATTGCTCTGGGTGTGGGGCTGAGCTTTAATTTGCTGAGAGAATTTTGAGCATCAGAACTCAGCTGTAGCTATTGCCATCAGCATCTCTGTCTGCCCTGTAAGTAGCAGTGCGTGCACTGAGGACGTGTGCTGGGTGAGCTCAGGCTTTGGAAGTGATAAAGCCTCAAATGCGGGCAATGGATGGGTGGTGGGAAGGTACACGGGGTGGGAATGACTGTCTAAATCTACTACGTGGACACTCTTTGCTTTTTTAAATGCCTTTTGGCATTTAGTCATTTCCCCGCATCTGATATTTTATTATCATGACTTTGATGACACTTCCAGGTACTTACTAAAATCAAGATGGAGCTGTGCTCTGTCACAGGGGGAACACAGAGAGCAAAGGGAGCGGATGGGACCGGGTCCTGCCCTGTGCTCTCTGCTGGGGCTCAGCACTTTGGGCCAGGGGCAGGATGGGCTTTGGTCCAGGGGTTGAAATCCATTCCTAACAAATACAGTGCTACACCGTGGGAAGTCATGGGCCTGTGGGTTTTAATCTGGCGCAAAGGAGGGCTGGGCCTAAAAACGTACAAGCAAAAAGCAAAGAAAAACCAGGAGAAAACCCTACACACTGTGCCCTCGCTGAACCTCAGGAACTGGGGCAGAAGGCTTTTCAGCTCTCTGCAGTGGACGGGGAGCTGCTGCGAGGAGAAGAGCAGTTCCCTTGGTGCGCTTCAGCCGCGTGCTGAGCTCAGTGCCCAGCCCGCAGCCCCCAGCAGCAGCACAGACCCACGGTGAGCCACGCAGCGCCGGCAGCGCCACGCGGGTGATTGGCAGCCGCATTCAGCAGCCGCAGAAATCCCCGTTTTGTTGCTCCTGTGAGATCTTTCGGGATGTCTCTGAAACATACGGCTTCCTTCAGCAGCACAAAGCGGGCAGCGATTACCCAGGAATACCCCGCGTATTAAGTACTGGATCGCCGCCGTCGTAATGCCGCACCAGCACGGCAATTCATACCCGGCGTCAGCTCAAAGGAGCTTTTGTAGATAATTAGTTCAAGGACAAAAAAAAAAAAAAAAAATTGCTACCAATGCTTAAAAGGTAGCGGATGCTCCGCGCGGCGCTATCTCCTGGTACGCGCCCGGCTCATTGTCTCCCCGTATCTCGAGCTGCGCCTGATTAGTTTTACTTTTCTCTCCAATTTCTCTGCCGACAATGCGCAGGGAACAAAGGCTCCTGCCTGAACGGGAGCAGTAATTCATCGGCGCCCTCGGAGCCGGAGCGCAGCTGCCCCTTCCCAGCGTGGCTGCCAGGCACCGGCCCCGCGAGCCCTCCGTTCCCATGGTCTCCAGGGAGATGGCGATGGACCTGCATCCTAATGACAGCGCCCGCTGCCCCATCGGGCCCCTGCAGCCCCTTCCAGGCCGAGGCTGAGCCCCTGGCACTGGGAGCATGGATCCCGTCTGCTCTCAGGGCTGTGTTGTTCACGTGGTGGGGGTGGCTGGGGGCATCGGGACACGGCTGAGCCACGGTGCTGCTGGGGAGCAGCGTGGACTCAGCACCACAGCGCAGCCCACGCTCCAAACGCTTACAGATGGGGAAGGGAAATAATTAGTCCTGGCATCGAGGCAATCAGCGATAGGGGCTGCGGGGCTCCCACCAGCCCGGAGCACTGGGAGCATCGCCGTGGCTGCAGGGATGCAGCGGTGGGAGCACAGCAGGGAGCTGTGTGACACTGAGCAACAGCCCTTGGTGCGTGGCTGTGCGTGAGCACGTGCCTCGTAACCCACAGCGCCCTGCGGCACCCCACAACCTGCAGCACCCCACAACCTGCAGCACCCTGCTGCACACCCGCACCCAGCAGCCCCGTGCCAAGCCTGCAGGCCTCAGAGTGCCTGTGTGCACCCTGCGTGCTAACGAGCGGCGGTGGGAGAGCTGCACCAATTAATTGCTGGCAGCAGCAGAGCGCTCACGGAACTGGGAGCAGCGGTGCCAAACCGGAGGGCAGAGCCTCGCAGCACGGCCGTGGCACGGGGCGGGCGAAGGAAGCAGACAGATCTGCTCACATTTTTTTGCCTTTAAATTTCGCTTTCTTCTTTTTGAGCTCACGCAGCATTTCGGGCCACGTGCCGGGGTCGGGGCGCACGTGGTGAGCCAACCTGCCCCGAAGTGCCACCGTCGCCCACCTCGTGCTGCCCCTCCGGAACTTGACTGTGAAGATCTCATTTACAGCGGGCTAATGAAATAATTAATTTTTTGACGCGGGCTCCTAACCTTTAGAACCAACTAATTTCTGGGGGGGGGGGAGCGAAATGCCAAGATTTCGATGAATATTTAATAAACGCTCATGAGCTCGGCGGCTCTGGAGCCGCGCCAGCGCCGTTTGAATGCTGCCCTTTGTTAATCACTAAATTGACGCCTCTGTTCCCTTTCGGTGTCTGTGGCTCTATCAAGCTGTAATCTGTCACAGTGCATATGGGGGAAGCACGGCTCCGTGAGCCCCCCAGCCCCACCCGATGTGCGAACGCACACGTGTGTATATGAACAAACGGAACACGGAGCAGAACATCCCCAAAAAAGAACCCTGGGCTCTGCTGGGCTGCACGGGGACGGCCCCGTTCCTGCAGGGGAGTCGGAACACCACGATGCTGCAGGGTCTCCGGTAGCTGCCCCCGCTTCTCAATTAGTTTAACTAATTGGGCAACAGCTCCAGCGTAATTCGCTCGGTTCTCCCAAAGCATTAATTATTCTGCATTCAGGACAAATACGCGTTGCGGTGGCAGTGTGGGCTCATTGGCATTCCCTGCACACGGCGGTGCTGGGAGCGGTGTCTGAGCGGCGCGGGCTGTAATGAAACGCGGCGAGGAAACACTCCATCGGCCACACACAGGAGAAAAGGGGGAAAAAAATGGAAAAACAAACCCCATTTTCATTTGGCGTGGAATGAGCTGCACACAGCGCAAGGAAATATGGGGTTTGGGGACAGAGCGTGGGGTTCGGGGGAGCCCTGGAAGCCCCACATCCCGCTGCCTCCTGTCCCACAGCAATGCAGGACGCTGTCACCCACCATTCCACAGCGGATTCCTCCTGGAGATGCCCATATCATCCCCGAGAGGCCCATGGCACAGCCCCCATCTCGTGGCCTCAGCCCCCCTGAGCCGCTCGTCCCCTGGCAGCGGGGCCAGCCCCGTCACCACGGCCCATTCAAGAAAACAAAACGCACCAATTAAACACAGCTGATGAAGGGCACCACCAATCTTGCAACCGTGGCACCAGAGCAGCCACAGCACGCATGCTGCAGGCACCTCACAGCTCGTCCCCAGACCATCGAGCCGTCCCTCGTGCTGGTGGCCACCGAGAGCACGCGTGGGCTCTCCTTGAGGCTGCGAGGCATCGGGACGTGGGGAGTGGCATTGCCAGCCCTCGTGTCGCTGCCAGCAGTGCCCCAAAGGGCGAGTGCCGTCCCGCACCTACCTGCAGTGCCGGCGGGGGAGGACAGGGCCGAGCGCCCGCTGCTCCGCGGGGACGGGGGGGACCTCGTGCTCGGCCAGCGCTGCCCCACGCGCTGCAACCCAGGCGGGCACCGGGCACCGGTTCATTCGCAGAGGTGAAAGGGAGCGGCCGGCTGCAGCCCGGGCATGTCGCAGAGCTTCTCTTCCCTCTCGGAGGAGATGAAGGAGCGTCCCGGCTTCATCTGTCACCGCGGTGCTGCTGCAAGGCTGCGAAGGCGCTGCGTTATGTCCTTGAGACACAGACCGATGCCATCTGGGCAAAATGCCACGAGATCCCTGGAGACCGGGGAGGATCGCGCTGCCTGCGAGAGCTGCACGGAGCCGAGCACGCCGCTGCGATCAACGCGCGTTAACTGCTTTGTGGCTGGGGCGAAGCACGGAGAGGCAATGGGGGCACAGCAGGGCGGCTGGTGCTGGCCCCGTGGGCGTGGGGCTGTGGGACAAAGGCCCACAGCAGCACCGTGCCCTGCTGGTGTCACACAGTGCTGTGTTGGCTGTCCTGGGTGGAGAGGCCCTGAGTAGCCCTGACGAGCGGGAGCAGAGGGCTCGTTGTGCACAGGGCTGTCCTGGAGCCACGGGTGCCATGTGCTCACCCCACTGCTCCCCACCGCTGAGGGGCCGAGGTCTGGTACATAGATGTGGTTGCAGGTGGCCAAGGGGCACAGCCACCACTGCCACAGGGCGTGAATACCCAGCAGTGCCCCCAGCGCTGAGCCCCAAGGGGTACAGATGGAACAGCAGTGCTTTTCCTTGGGGGAAGCGGCAACGTCAGTCAGGCTTAACCTTCCCTGACCCCACTGCTGGTACCAGGCAGCCAGGGAGCTTCGATGGCACCAAGTGGGCATGCCACACATCCCACCTGCCACCATCCTCCCGCAGACATCTTCAGAGAGCCCCTCCTGCATCCAGGTGGCAGTGACCTGCAGGCAGGCTTCGTGCTACGGGGGCCATGGCTCCCTGCAGTCGAGGCCCCACAAGGAACAACGGTGCCAACAGGTCCCCGTGAATGAGAAGTCTTTGGAAGCTGAGTGGTTTCGCTTTTCCTCTGAGACGCTGCAGGTGTGGCACGTGGAGGGGTCACTGGAGCCCAGGAAAGAGCCACTGCACAGAGTTAACATGTACATCTAATTAATTAGTGATAATAATGCATTTCCTTCTCCTGTATGGGCTACCAGCAAAGCTTTTGCCGAAGACTGCAGAGCAGAACGCTTTGTTTCTATTCGTCTTTTAAAAGGAGAAAGCCTCATTTATCTGAGCGTGACCCCAAAAGGAGCAGCACCGACAGCATCTCCGCAGCCACGTACCAACGAGATTCAATTATCCGCCAGAACACGTCCCAGAGGCATTCGGATAATTGCAAACATAAGTACAAAATCTGCTGCTAATTATTAAAGAAATACCAAATAAGGAGTCCGAGCAATGGGAGCGCGGGGTCCCCGCACAGCCCGCCACGCAGTGACGCCGTGGGGCTGCTTTCTGTGTGCACCATGAGTGCATGGGGCTCACCCAGCCCCCAGGGGCTGAGGTGGGAGGTGCAGCCCTGGATGGGAGCCCACGTTGGAGGGCTCCTGAAGGGAGAGCTCTCCGTGACGGCATTTTGGCGTTATTGGAGCACAACAGTTTCTTCAGTCGATGTAAATAATAATTAAGGGAACCCAATTAAGATCAGGAACTCTCCCAAAGGTTCTCAGAGGCAGCAGTGCTCTTCCCAGGACGCAGATCCCAGTGCAGCCACCTCTGTGGGGCCGGACAGGAGCTGCCCCCGGGGCCGGGGCTCCCCCTGATGTGCCCTATGGGGGATTCCCTGCCCATCCCCGCAGCGTGTGCAGGGAGCAGTGTCGACGCCAGTGGGACACGGCTGCACACACACTGCGGCTCTGCTGCCTCCATGTCCCCGTTTCCGTGTCAGCCTCAGAACAACGCGGAGCGCTTTCATCGGCAACGCTGAGAATTTCATTTTCACAGTCGTCCTTTTGTCTCAGAGCTTCTCTTCTTCCGACAGCACCGTAATAAAAAGGCAAAGCATTGAGCTCATTGATGGGGGTGTCCTCCAATAGCCCGGGCATTTCCAAGATGTGCTCAGGTGCAGTGCGGTGCTCCAGGAGCACAGCCTTGCCCAGCACTGAAGAAAACCACGCTCTGCAAACCACAGCCTTCAGCTGTGTGTGTTTGGACATCTGTGTTTATTTTCCTGCAAAAACCTATCACGATGCATCCACGCTGATGGCAATGCTGAGAACAAAGCAGTGCCTGTCCTGCCAGCCCCAAGGGCCAACACTTGCGCACCGTTCTTGCACGGCCTCACCTTTACCAATCAACAATCAGCAGGCATGACAAACCATTGTTTGCAGCTGTCATTAGCCAAAATCGAGGCAAATCTGCATATGCTTAATCTTAATGAGGCGGCCTTGGCACAGAGCCCCATTCTCTGCTACCAAACAACCGCTGTGTGTGCAAAAAGGCGGCCAAAGCCCACGTGTGCACACACACATACACACCCATGGGTGTTCCCAGCTGCACAGTGCTCACATACACAACTTCCATTTGGGAGCGGGGATATGGGCTGCTCATCCTGGCCAGGGTCTCTCTGCCTCTCCTGCAGTGTGGGAGTGGGGCAGGATGGGGCCAGGACACCCACACCTGTAACAGGGAAGGCACTGAAATGGGCACATCTGCAGGGCCAGGCAAGGGCAGAATAGCTCCATCCCTTCTGCCAGGCCTTACATTCTGACCCCATGAAACTCCCTGGCCATTCCCAGGCACCACAAACTGTCTGTGATGTGGAGGACAGCTGAGGCCTGTACCCCAGGGCAGGCTCTGGGTCCTGCCGAGCTCCCATCCGCCCTCCCGGCTCAGCAACCCCACTTAATGAGAAGCCTCCTTCCCCTGCAACGTGCTCCATCAGCAGCTCACCCCGCATCCCCCCGCCCAGTGGGACTCCTGAGAGCTCCAAGCCTTGATTAGCTCTTCCTTTTAATTAGTCTCAATCAGAGGTTTCGCCTCCTTCAACCTTGAGCTGCCTTTGCTTTCTCTCCTGCCCCGTTAACAGACCCCACCACTCCCCATCCCCACACCCCAACCCTTGGCACCCCTCTTCCTGCGGGAGGGTGACAAGTGAACCTCTCCCTGCCTCCCCTCACCCACCGGCTCATGGGAACTGGCAGCAGAGCATCACCTGGGAAGCTACGCCATGCAGTGAGCTCGTGCTGTGGCCTCAGCAGTGCGCGACGTCCCCGTGCTGCCCCGGCCCCAGCGCGACGTGGTGACCATTTAAATGGCGTGCACTGCAGCATTTAGGCTCAGCCAGGAGTTCAGCAGCAAGTACTGTGGCCTCAGAGGACACCGGGTCGCGTGGAGAAATGAGTGACGATCCCCTCCTCCCGCAGCCACCAGCCCTCAGCCTGCAGCCCTGTGGGGGAACGGTCACTGTGGGCACGAAGGTGCCAAGACCCCAAAGAGGTGAGACACGTGGCTCAGCCCTCTGCACGGAAGAAAAACAGCTCACAAAGCACCGCTCACTTTAGCTCTCCTGGACCGGACACCAGTCAGCGTGCTCCAACAGCATCCTGAGCCCAGGGCACAAAATGAGTGCTGTGAGTCCAAGCGTTCTGTGAGCACGTTGGCACGAGGACCTGTGGCTTCATTGAATAGATCACGCTCACCTTCAGCGGGTGACAAAGAAGGGATGTGCTAAGTTCAGTCAGTAACAGCAGATTCTTACGCCTGAAGACGATCGAAGCTCCATTCTCTCTGCAGATAAATCTTCGTGCTGTGACTCCAGCTATCCTGTGTTTCACCAGAAGTCACACACGTTCCAATCGCATTTTCCCTCAGACCCAGAGTTCGCTTTCCATGGATCGGCCCTGGGTCGGAGAGGACCTCAAAGGCGGTGGCAGGCAGGGTCAGCAGGCAGCAAAGCAGCCGGCCCTGAGTGCCCCCAGGGATGGGGCATCCACAGACACTCTGTGCTCCTTCGCACTGCCGCACAAACGCGCTCTGAAAACCTCTGATGGTGACCGCAGGAAAAAAAGACCCACCCAGGGCTGAGTGCCTCCAGCTCAAAAGAACAAAGCTTGGGAGAAGTAATGATGGGAAATCACGTGTGGTCAGTTACATCGCAGCAGACTGGAAAACCATCCCTTACTGCTGGGAACTCTGGAAGGAGGAGGGCTGAATGGAGCACTGGGGTGGGCCCCGGCTGTGCCAGCAGGGTGCACAGCAGCGTGGCACTCTGTCTGGTTTTATGGAGCTCTTCCATAAAGAAACCTGCAGCTAAGTTCACTAACTGCTCTGAACCTTAATAAGGAAGTATATTAACACCTCCCAACTCAGGGAAGTTTCACTTAGACCTATTTTTCCCCTCCATGAGGCCAAGGCACGCTCCCAGCCTGAGCCCACACTGTGCAAAGGGACGCGGACAACACCTTCCCATCCAACACAGCTGGTGTTTACTATGGGGAAATGAGTGCTGGACCACAAACAGTAAACGTCAGATGAGCACATTTAATGACTATCAAGAGACTTTATTTTCCTTCTGGAATGTAAATATTTGATTGGCTTCCTCTGAGCTCCTGCTTCACCTCGTGAAATCCACCAAGACTGCCTTGGCATGCATGGGTGCAAAGCACTACTTCTGGTTTGTTACAGGAGGAAAGTCTGCTCCATATCTAAGCTGAGTCACTCAACTGAAAAGCAAAAGGAAGAATCATTTTACTGTCTTTGTACTACTAAATATCCTCACAACAGTTCGACATAAGTCACTTTCTGTACTGTTTCTGTCAGCAGGGAGCCCTGAAATGCTGCGTCCATCACAGCACAGTGCAGGGCTTTCAGCACCAAACCGCACTGCTCCTGGGATGCGATGTCAGCCTGAAGCAGAACTCTGTGCCTCAATGGCTCTTTTCCTTCTGCCAAACTCACCCACTGAACCCCACATTCAATGGCAAAGCCGTGTTGTGCTGAATCAGTGTGTGAGAATGCACATCACAAAACAAAGCCGTACCAAGACCGAGCACAGAGGTGACCAGAGCCCTCACCAAGGAAATATGGACTGTGGGACACCTTAAAAGAGAGCTGCGTATTTTAGCCAACAAACAGTGACCATGCTGTGAACAAACAGAGCTGAAGCGTGGCAGCTTCACAGGGAACAGCTGTGAAGTGGCACCCGCTGCACCCACACAACTTCTGCAACACAACAAGAAGCACGGAGTGAAAAAAGGGCGCCTGCTGGCAGTGCTTCACCACACGGCACCTGCTGAAAGCACCTGGAGCTCAGGCAGCCTCTGCCCACCTGCAGGGCTGCCAGCCAGCAGCCTTCCCTGCTCCCATTCAGCTGCCACCACAAATCTCATCACACGGGATAAAGTTTACTGAAAACTTTTTATTGTAATCAAAAAGTGACATAACAGGGCTGTAATGCGTTCTGCAAACCATCCTGCTGATATTTTATAACTGATACCAGCTGCTTCTGCCAGGCAATTAAAAAAAAAAAAAAAAAACAACAAAAAAATAAACAAAAACCCCAAACGTCAAATGTGAAAATTTTCACAGTACAGTAAACTCCACCCAAACTAATTGACGGTGGTGAAAAATAAGACGCCCCAGCAAAACCTTTCATGTTACATGGTCACAACTCACAATTCTGTACAAAATGTTCACTTTTATAAAGCTCTGATGTAAAAATCAAATAATCAAGCAGCAATATTTTAAGTGCAGCACAGGGTCTTTCATGTCATTATTTACAACGCTTGAATTCGTTTACATTTTAACAAAACTTAATACAGATGACTTAGGAATTAAGTCAATTTTTTTTTTTTCCTATCTGCCATTCTATATGGTGACAGATTTCACTTTTTGGTCATCTTTCTCTTTATCTTTGCTCTTCTTTGATTTTTTCTTCTTGTGTTTGTGTTTTTGGCTTTTCTCCAATTCCAATTCGTTTTCAGCGTGTTTCTTATGCTTCTTGTGTTTTTTGTGTTTCTTGTGCTTCTTTTTCTCTTTCTTCTTTTTCTTCTTCTTGCTGTCTTGACTCTCTCCTGAGCTGGCACTGCTGCTGTGGCTTCGAGTCTGACTCTCAGCAGGGCTGTGACTACGGCTGCGGCTAACGCTGGGGCTGCTCTGACTCTGACTCCTCGCTTCGGGCTGGCCTGCTGGGGCAGGTGCTGCTGTATCCTGTTTAACCTTGTCCACCGCTTTTTCTTTCTGTTCTTTAGAATTTTTTCCTACGGTTTCCTCATCTTTTGCAGACACATTACTTTCACTGTCACTTTCATTGTAGTCTGGGACAAACGCAGCCTCATCAGTTTCTCGAGTTGGATCAGAGGAGAGCCGTGAGGGGTTGCTTACCTGAGGCTTACTCTTGACACCAGTTTTATCATTTTGTCCGGTCACATTTTCTTTCTCATTTTTTGCATCTGGTGATTCTTGTATCAAAGATGGCTTACTGCAACTTGGCTCTTTCTCTTTATTGCTTTTTATCTCAGATATATACTTGTCTTTGTCCTCCTTCTCCATCTCCTTTTCTTTTTCTTTTTCTTTTTCATTCTCCTTTTCTTTTTCTTTTTCCTTTTCCCTCTCCTTCTCCTTTTCTTTTTCCTTCTCCCTCTCCTTTTCTTTTTCTTTTTCCTTTTCCCTCTCCTTCTCCTTTTCTTTTTCCTTTTCCCTCTCCTTTTCTTTTTCTTTTTCTTTTTCCTTCTCCCTCTCCCTCTCTTTTTCCTTTTCTTTTTCTTTTTCCTTTTCCTTCTCCTTTTCTTTTTCCCTCTCCTTCTCCTTTTCTTTTTCCCTCTCCCTCTCTTTTTCTTTTTCCCTCTCCCTCTCTTTTTCTTTTTCCCTCTCCCTCTCTTTTTCTTTTTCCCTCTCCCTCTCCCTCTCTTTTTCCTTCTCCCTCTCCTTCTCTCTCTCTCTCTCCCTCTCCTTTTCCTTCTCCCTCTCCTTTTCTTTGTCCTTATCCTTCTCTTTTTCTTTTTCCTTCTCCTTTTCTTTTTCCTTCTCCTTCTCCTTAGAAAAAACCTTATCTAGAGGTTTGTGCTCCTCTAATGAACGCTTGGAATCATGAGCAGTTTTGTGATCTGACTGCTTTCGGTCTCGTGAAGGGCTGTAGCTGCTTCTTTTGGAATCTCCAGTGCCCTTTTTGGAGGACTCTGCCCGTTCATCTCTCGGTTTACCTTTCTGTCCTGACGTAGATTCTCTGTTTCGTGAAGGAGAGTCTTTTCTCCTTGCTAATTCACTTTTTTCATCTCTACGCTTGGAACTATGCTCTCTGTTGCTATCATGGTCAGACTTTTTGTCTCGATTGGGAGTAAAATCCTTTGCAGTGGATCCACGGCCACTATCATGTTTCTCTGAAGATCTGCTGTCTTTGGAAGACTGAGAAACATTTTTTCCATTTCCTTGTTCGGCTGCACGTTCTGAGTGGTCTTTTTCTGGCTGAACACTGCTTTTTCTCTTTTCAGAAGTATCCTTGTCTGACAGAGAATGATCCCGCTCTTTGGTTTTACCTTTTTCATTCAACACTGAACTTTTTGAACCTTTTAACTCATGCTGAGAGCTTTCGTAACTCACCTCTTTTGTAGTTTTCTGTATTTTCTCCAAAGGCTCCAGTTCTTTTTCATTGTGTTTTATGGGATTTGGTGGCTTAGCACTCACATTTTTTACAACACTAGCAGGTTTTCCTATGTTTGAAGATGGCTGGGTAGATTTAATGTCTTCCTCTTCAGACTCAAAGTCATCTTTATCCCACTTTGACTGAGGGACCTGGATCATAATAATGACATCTTCAGCAGGGGCAGTTATATCATTATTATATTCCTCCATTGTCTTAATGACAGTCCGCTTTGTATCTGTCTTCTCTTCAGACTTTCTAACAGGACTTCCTCCAGTAGAACTGGTGCTAAGAAGAAGAATACCATAAATTAATAAGGTGATAGATACAAGCACAGCTGTCTTTTGTGATATTTTATAAAATGACTTCTGTTTCACTTCTAGAACTCCAATACTTTTTCAAAAGATGATCAACTAACGTGACAACCAAGATGAAGGATGAGTCTGTCAACTAAGATCATGAGTGATCAATTAGTGTCTTCCTACTAGGCATTTAATTAACAAAGACAAAAGATCATCAATGCTTCCTCCCTGGATGCATTCAAAACCAGGTTGGACAGGGCTGTGAGCAACCTGGTCTAGAGGAGGGGTGCTGGACCTAAATGATCTTAAAGATCTCTTCCAACTCAAACCATTCGATGATTCCATGATCAGATCAGGAACTGTCTGATCAGTTAATTCCTCGATGTCCTATTTCTACCTATGGGAGATAAATTAGATATACCTTCTTGTTTCAACAAGCAAGCAAGCAATTAAGGAGCCATTATGTGCTCAAAGCAATACAGGCAGCCAAGATGCTATTTCTGCAAATTATAATTCCATGTCATACTAGCAAAGGAAAAGTCATTTATGCTACCTTGCAATTTTAAAAATGCAAAATATTGCATGATAGAGACATATCTGTTATCCTTGCCTTTGGTACTAAGCAGGATTTGAGGGAAGACATGGAGAGGGCACCTCAAAGACTCAGTACGTAGCTGTATTCAAAAGGCCAATGATTAAGAGGGGAAAAAAGTCCCAGAAGTAAGGGTCAAACACATCACCCACTAAAAACTTACCAGCTTTCTGTTCAGGCTGCTTGTTTGCTGCAATAAATTTTCATTTGTACCGCTTAGCAGAAAAACTCACATATTATTCAAATACTCACTGAGCATGGATTTAGCGTGGATTTAGCTTCTCCTTTCATCAGTTACCATAAAGGTTTTAAATTTTAGTGGGACAGGAGGGAGAAAATGTAGGAAAAGAAAATTATACCTGGTATAATCCACAAGAGTTGAGCTAGATCCATCAGCTGCTGTTACTTTCCTCCTCACTTTTCCTTTCGCTTTTTCTTGTTTAACTTTGCTGCTGCTTGGCTCAATTTTCTCAACAGGTTCTTTCACAGGTGGCACATTTTCTCCACTCACAATCTTCTTGCCAGTTTCTCGGTTAAGTTTAATCTTTTTTGCAGGAGTGATAAGAAAACCAGATTTATCCTTTTCTGGAGTTCTCTCTCCTTTTTCACCATCAGCTTCAGTTTTCCCTTTTGGCGATGTTTTTGATTCAGCAGTTTCTGGTTTCGAGGCCTTTGCAGAAGCCGCTTCGTGTTCTTTATCAACCTTTTCATCTGCTTTTCTTTTTCTTTTTTCAGTTTTTGCATCAGAAGATTTGCTTTTTTCAACCGCTTTTTTTGACTTGTCCTCTTTGCTGGAGGGCTTTTCTGACTTTAATTCTTTTGGATGATCCTTCTTCGCCTTTTCTTCCTTGGCTGGTCTGGCTTCTGGGTGATCTTTTGCCACTTTTGGATGAACCTTCCGAGGTGTACCGAGAGCCTTCTCATCCTTCTGAGAGGAAGATGCTTTGACACTGTCTGTCTTTGGCAACTCCTCCTTTGCTTTTTTCACAAGAGGTTCCATTCGAGGAGATTTTTCACGATCGGTGTCCACCTTCTCTTGGGAAGCTTTAGCTGGTTTTGTTGCATTGTCTTTCTTCGGAGGAGCAGCCACTTCTGCTTTCCGTTTTGTCTTATCAGTTTTAGCTTTTGGCTTATCCTTGTCTTTTTTCTCTTTTTCAGACACTGGTTTGAAAGCTATAGAATCTGCTTCCATAGGTTCATCTCTCACTGGGGTGGCATCATCTCTACTTGGGAGCATGAACAGAGAGTCTGATTTAATGTCTTCTGTAGTACCTGGTTCCCTGGTTTTTTTCGTACTTTCTAACAGCTCAGCATTGGGAAATCCCTCACTCTCATCCCCTTTTCTCCTCTTCCTGTGTTTTTTATGTTTATTTCCTTTGCCATCTCCCAGGGGATTTTCCACCTCCTTCTCTTTTGATTTTGTAGGATCTTTTGCACCGTGGCTCTCTCTTCCCGAAAGCTTTTCAGGGAAATTTCCAGCTACACTACGATTTCTATGACTCTGCCCACCAGCGTAATCCTCCCTACGTCCCCGAGCATAGGGTGAATTTTCTCGTCTGGTTCCAGGTGGACCAAATCTATCTGGAGAAAAGTTCTCTCTGTTTACTGGAGGTCGAGGTTGGGCTCCAACAGCATAATCCTTGTAAAATTTTTCATACCATTCTCTGTAGTTCCTTTCCCATTCTCTGTATCTTTCCTTTTCAAATGGATCTCTAAAGTCAATCGATCTACCATAGTAAGCTTTCATATCATACGGTGGAACTTCTCTGTATCTGTTAAAATACTCTCTTTCTCCTTCCCCTTGAGGTATAGTCCGTTTAGTGGGAGACTGGCCTCTAAACACTGGAGACCTGGACCGTGAATGGTATCTTCTGTATGGGGGTGACCTGGATCTTGACCGGTGATAACCATGTGACCTTGACCTAGAACGATAGTTACGACTCTTCCCTTTGCCTCTTCTTTGATATGGAGGTGAACGTGAGTAGGAGCGAGAATGGGAACGACTAAATGATCGAGAGTAGGAACGGGAGCGTGAAGAACCTGATCTTGACTTGGAATACGTATATGAGCTTCTCGAGTAAGACGAAGCACTGTAAGGAGACTTGGACCTTCAAAAAAACACAGCACACACAAAAAAAAAAAAAAAAAAAAAGAAGAAGAATTTAATTCAAAACAGTCACTTTCCCATTAAATTTTTTTTTTAATCTCCTCGTTTATGTCAACGCTTCTTTCAGCTGCTGGCATAATGCTACTGCAAATTAAAGAACTTGATAACACGTAAAAGTTTTTTTGCTTACAAGACAAAACAGCCACTGCTTTGTTAGTGTAAAAACATACAGGGAGGGTAAGTCTATTTCCACTTGCTTCTATCAAATTAACTACCATAGCTATTCTTAAATATAAGTTGGAGTATGCTGGCCTCTACTGGTACATGAATGCAGAATTTTTTTAGCACTACTCAACTACATGAAGTACGATTTAAGTTGTAAGACGCAAGACGAGCAAGTCTTAATGGCTACAGAACGGTACCAAGCTATAAGAAAACATAAATTCAACTCAAGACAGTAAAGCCCAATTTTAAAATACCAGCCTAGTCAATTTAACTTCACTGTTTATTTGTCAATCTGTACAGGATGTGTAATACTTTGTACTGGAAGGTTACATACCACAAATTTTAATCAGCTCTTCTAGTTAATTGTTCTAGTAAAATTTTGCACATCTCTAACCAAGGCTAGTGACACTGTCTCAAATAAGGTCTTACCTAAAAGTAATATTATGCTGTTACTCTAAGAAATACACTGACAACATTACTAATAGATAGTTATTCGGACTGTTGTCCAAGCAATTTTTAGAGATAGAAAGTATCAGCCACCCTGATTATTTTTCTTGACAAGTTTTTCTTTGACTATTTTTTAAAATAACTATTCCTCACTATTCTGCACATGCTCATTAGCACCACTCTTCCCCTAAATGTCCTCCTGCAATTTAAGATTTCATTATAAACACACCTGACCTTTTAATTCCTAAGAAAAGAATTATCAATGTCAACAAGACACTAGTGCAAGTCATCACTTTGCAGTCCAGGTTGAAATCTCTCCATGTATCCACATGACAAACAAAAGAGGAAACGAACACAACTTCTCATTTATTTCTTCCCAAGTGCTTTGAGGTAACAACTATAATCACAATTAGGGTGATGGAGAACATCCAGCTACTAAACCTACTCAGCCTCCTCAAAGCTGTCAGGAGGTAAAGGATGGTTACAAAAACACTTTAGTAAGAGACACCTGCTCCTTAATAACTGCTGCCAACTTATAAGTCAACTGTGCTCCGCTACATCTGAGCAAGCAACCTTCAAATGAAACTCCTAACAATGCTAAGCCCTTTAATAATCCAATCCATCTAAAGATAGTGAGGTGGAGTGGACCTCCTCCTGATTCTTCTAGACAATCTGCTTCTCCATTACGGACATGTAAAGCAGTTACCTGGAAAACGAACGCCTACGCTCCTTTTGAATCTTTTTATATTCCATCAATTCCTTAGCAAAATCATTTGTAAACTCATCAAGTTTGGACTTTTTCTTTTCCCTGTTAAAATAAGTTTGACCTTTATTACAATTATAGTTTGACCTTTATTACAAAAAGACATCAAGAAACAAAACATGGCCAATATGAGAAAATGTATACTGCATGCAAATGCAAAAGGCGAACAACCTGTTTATGCAAAACAGTTCAGAATTCCTCTGACTTTTAGGGAAAGTTTTAGAGTTACATTTGTCTTTAGTTTTGTATGTTCACCATCCGCAATGAAAAAGTATATTGGAAGAAAATGTTCTATATGTAATTTTGGCTTATGTCAGATGCACTTTAGGCGTAACTGCAGTCCGATACGCTACTGAAATACAAAAATGGAAGACACCACAATTTCACTGAGCCAAATACTTACTCCTCTTTAAGTCTCCGTTGTTCTCTGTAAAACTCCTCCCTAGATAAAGGAGGCGCTTGTGTTGTTGGGATGGTATTTGAATGAGCCGTTGGTACTGCAGTTGGTACCCAAGCTGATGACATGTTTGCAGGAGCTGGGGGATATCCTGGAGGGGGAACAGTGTACCCAGCAGATGGAGGCTGACCAGGTGGAAACTGAGGAGGAAACTGTGGTGGTGGTACCCCCGGAGGAAGAGGAAGTGCATGGGGAGGTGGAGGATACAAGGGAGGTGGAGGCACAGGCACAAAGACTGGTGCTGATGCTGGTAGTGTTGGGGCCTGAGTCCTTTGGGAACGTTCACTATGCGGACGTCCTCGATTTGAACTTCTAAAGAGACCCAAAAACATGTATCACTGTTACACTTTACCCTGATTTTAAAGAGGAAAGCAAAGGAAGCAGAAGCACAGTGGCGACCACATCTTGGTCTGAACTTCAGTATCTTTCTCCCTACCTTCTGGTCATTTCAGTTTACATTCATTTCTTGATCCTCAGACTTGTTTTCCTCATCCTCACAGCCCTAACAGTTCACTCAGAGTTCTCTGCTTACACTCATCTTTGCAACCACAGACAGAGGCTGCCTATGCTAAAAAGACTCCCATTTCCAACGTGACAAGCGCCCATCACTTCTCTGCCTCTCCTTGAAGCATTTAACATTTCACATTTCCAATCTTCAAAGTACTGCACAAATATTAACTCATCTCTTGAACTTCTTCTAACATCTTCCACATTGGCTTCCTATGTTGTTGCCTCACTATGATCCATTTGGCCTTGTTGTTTTCCTTCTTATTGAATTGGAGATTTTACCTAATTTGTGGGATGGATGCTTGTTTATGTTATGACTTATCCTTAAGAATTTATAAACTTAACACATACTTAAATTATCTAGATATATTCAATGTACTCTATATATGTAATATATAGTATATAGTTATCTGTATCTATTCATCTATAACAAATATTTACCAGAAGGAAAGACAAACTTGTCACTATGATTAATAAATAAAATGGACGCCCTTCTCTCTCTCTCTCTCTCTCACTCCAAGCGAGAGAAAGCAGTCTGGCCGTTTGAGAGGACTGAAAAAATTCCAAATAGTTGTAAAATAAGGGCACTGATGTTGCCAGTGATTTGTTCAACTAGTATCAACTAAGTTGCTGAAAAAAAAATTACATTGGAGACTCATTTCTATGAAATAACTTCTTTGGACATATTCAGACAAACGTCTTTCCATCTTGTTTTTTAATTATATTTAATTAGAATACGTAATTACTGATTCCTCCTAAAGAGCTTATTTTTCACTGTCCTCTTCAATTGTGCACTGCAGCTTTCTTTTAAACAAACTTTTTGGAGGCGCAGACCCCCCTTTGTTACACCTAATTCAAATAAAGCCATTTAAAAATTAATTACCACTCAAAAATTACCTGTGCATACTTATATCACTATAAATCAGCTGCTGACTAAGTTATGTGCCACTGCCACGTTCAACACGTTACAAGTAATAACATCTTGACTTTCTGTAGAAGATACTTACAGTTCCCAACCTGGCCTGCCACCTGCTGAGCGAATAGCACCAATTCTCATTGGATGACCTTTTGGATTGGAAAGAGGAAAAGGAAAAAATCCCATTCAGTTTATTTGAAGTTGTTTTTTTTTTATTGTTTGGTTTTGTTTCATTTGTTTGTTTTTAATTCTAAAGCTGCAAATACTTACCAGTTGTGGGAATTGATTGTCCTTGTGGGCCCAGAAGACTAGGTATTGCTGGCTGCCTTAGTACAGGAACCTGATAGCCCTTGTGAATAAACGCAAACTGTTAGAAAATAAGATTTATTAAAATACAAGAATAGGTGAAAGCTGTTAAAAAATACAAATTTCTGTTGAAATAAACTTTACCTTCTCCTCCAACAAACTGCTGATTGCCAGAGAGGAAGATTTAGAAAGCTCAGTAGCAGTCATCAGAGCTGCAGGAGGTATAATATCTGGATCACTAGAGAAGAAAAAATAACCAACAGATTTTCTTATTCAAATACAATGTTTTGAAGAGATACTGGAAATCTAAAGTTCAAAGTAATAAAAGGCTGACTGCTGTAAAAGGAAAAATAAAATATAATCTTCACCAGATTTACAAATATAAAGTTGGCTGATTGCAAATGAAGTACTGAATCCAATTTGGACTATAGAGAGTTCAAGGGAAAAATGTTTTATTAAGCTAGCTGCAAATGAAAGGGATAGGGTACTTATAATCCACACACTAAAACTCAGTTTTGCGAGATGCAAGAACTTAAATTCTTCTAGGACATGTTTATGTACTAGCTCATAAAGGTGCCTTAGTGGTTTCCTTTAAATTGTAACTCTTTGTCCTCAGCAGTACAGCCAAGCCGGACAGCCTTCCAGACAGAGCGGTTATTTGCATTCATAGCATAAAGTTGAAAGGATATAAACCCTAAACAATAGCTCCTATTTTAAATATATTTTCAGTCAACTTCACTGGGTTGCAAACTCAAGACTTCTATGTTTATAAATACTCAAAATTTACAGTGTTCTAAAGAACCATTATCCAAATGTATATGTGTCACTGACTACCTGTGTTTTACTCAAGACAATTCCGACATCATAATAATGATGACAGAACTATTATAGAAAAAACTAACATGAAAACACCTAGTTAATTTTACCTGTAATTGACCTTGTACACCTTTCATGAAAACATTATCTCCTCAGTAACAGGGAAATTAATACACTCCAAAAGAATCCGTGCAAAGAGAAATTGCAACTTTAGGAATTGCTTGTCATTTAAATAAAGGCCGCTGAGGAAAAAAACATCCTGTTACAGGGTAAATGTATACTGAATGACTGATAGGGAATCAAACAAGGAAAACTCAGGAGAAGTTCCTGAATGAGGTACAACTCCAATCTAAAGTGTCCTCATCCAAAGCAAAAACAAAAAGCGGAACTCATACAACTATCGCAAACTGCCATTAGTGATCCACACATAAACCACCAAGAAGCTTGATAGGAAGAATCTAACTTAAGCATTTTGTTGTCTTTTGTATTTGTGTTGAGCTACAGGTTAACTTACCGAAAAGGTCCATCTGGCTTTTCACCGCGGAGAGACAGAGACACTGCTGGAGGGAGATCAGAGACAAGGACAGAAGACGGATTTACTGGCAGCGCAGCTGCAACAGACTGACCAGGGGCCAAGGCAGCAGCAGAGTGAGAAGACAGAGAAGCTAATGGAATCATTAGTGGATCCTGCTGTCTGGAAATTGCTGGCCTCATTAGAGGCTGCAGGTTGCGTGTTATCGTTTGTCTCATTAGTGGTGGTGGAGGTGGAGGTGGCGGTGGTGGCTGCTGCTGCTGCTGCTGCTGTTGCTGCTGAATCTTACGGAGTCTTTTTGTGTAGCCAGTTTCATTTTTGAAGTTGTTCACAGCCTATAGGTGGACAAACATTTGCAAACAAGTCGTAAAAAAATTCAGCAGCAAAACAAAAACTTCCAATGAGTAAAACTACATATGTCATTAACTCTGTAAATGTATTTGTATTTAAAATACTTGACTTCAGCATTAACATCGGATCCCAAAGCAAGACAACCATTTTAAAAAGAACAACCAGTGACAGTAATTTACCAACTGCCACTGTAGAGCTGTTGGTTTTTCTGTAATAATAACGTATTTGAGAAGTAGATATAGCCTTATTCAACTTAGCCTTGCTAAAGGAGACAAAAATTAGTATTTTCTTACAGTTTAGCTCTTCACAAATAATTTTTTCTTACAGTTTATGTAAAAGTGATCATATTACCTGGCGTAAGAACTTGTTGGCAATTAAAGCATCTGGAGACACATCTGTTTGATGACATGTTGGGCATGTATGTTCCTCAGATTCCAGTAATGCCGTTCTGATACCTGTGAATAATTAGAATGATCAGTATAATTTTTAGGCACACTGTGAAAATTTGGGAGTTGCATGATTAATGAGCATGGTCTTGAATTGAGAGCATAAAGCTCTAAGTGTTCAACAGCATAGAAAATATTGAATATGCACCAAATAACTAATACAATTTTGATATGTAATCGTTGTAAGATCTGAAGCTGCAGAGGACACTGCATCATGCCATTTCAGCCAGGCTTTTTCTACCTGGTACAGCGAGCTGTCAACCACCCTCAAGGTAAGAAATAAAACATTGCTAAAAATTGTAAGATGGGACTCTAAACTTCTTAATCTTTTCTCACTAGAAAAACTTGATTGAATACCTAACTATCCACTTGTTTCAGTTCACAGTAAGTTAAGACTTCTGATATATAATAACATTAACACATCATAAAATGAAAGAACAGGCTGGAGACAAAGTAAATGTATTAAATACCCAGCACTGTTATGACCTGCACAAATGAGCACTCTTCTCATCCTTCTGCAGAAAAACAAAAGCAAAAAAAAAAAAAAAAAGCTTTCTGCATTTTTCCCCCTTTATACCCAAGAAGTCTGTTTCTATTTAGGCTATACTTGAGCACTAAATAGAGCTGGTAACAAAACTAATCTTGTTAGCTCCTATTTCTCCCATCAGTAGATCACGTTTGATGTTCTGAATTAACAAACGTGGGAGTAATACTTACATTCATCACAGTAACTGTTTCCACAGCAGGGAATAACAACTGCATCTGTCATTATATCTTTACAAATCAGACATAACAACTCATCTGGAATAGGATCATCCTCTTCTGAGGAGGAGGATGGCTCTTCTGGCAAGAAAGGAGGTTTTTCCTTCTTTCCTATAGCATAAGCTTCCCTGGAGGCACAGAGGAGATCGGAAGGAAAGAAGAAAGAAAATAATTTGAATATAGATTAAAAAAACACCCAACTTCTCCAAGCTTTTGACTTTACCAAAAGATTTTATTATTAGCCTTTTGAAGCACAGGTGATTAAACCTTTTTCTACAGCCACAACACTTTCAGAAGTGTATATCCCTCTGGAAAACTCTCCCAACTTTTAGCTTAAACAAGAGAAGAAATTAGCCTAGATAGAAAGCCAATTGACAGTTGGAAATTACGTGTAATGAATCCCACCTCTTCTGTACCAGAAGGTAAACCTAAGTTGTAGGCTCAGAATATACTTAACCTCCGAGAAATCACATTTTCTAAGTTAAAAGTGCCTACATTACAGCTTCTACAAAAGGAGATCAAAACCAGAAAAACAAAAGTGCTACCAAACACTTCCAAAACTGGAATAGAAGCAGACACTACTCTCAGAACACCCTAGTATTTTCTCAGTTCACACCAGCAGAAAAACTTCACTGTTTCACAAGTGAGATCTGACAGACAGGGGGTTGAAATCTGAGTCCTACAGCTACTTGTTACACCTTCCAGGAAACCTTTGAAGCATAAACTAGGACCAAACCAAGCTTTCTCAAGAGAACAACTCTTGACTGTAAACACTGCCAGAACATTCTGCAGAAATATGGATTCTTAGCTTACAAGTTTAACCCAATTACAGGGGGATGAACAGCAAGACCACCCTATTTTACTATCAGAAGTCATCACACTGACTTCAAGATATCACAATGCATCCTTCCCTGCAATTACTGATGCTGGACAACTTGTCTGAATTACCACTCAGGCATTTATGCATGACCTTGTTTGCTTTTTGGTCCTTTTGGAAACTCCCATACTTACGCATCAATAGTCGGTATAGCATATTTTCCAGTGTTCGTCAGCATAGCACCCTTTGTATTGGGATCTTTCACCTCCATCATGAAACTCCTGGGAATTCCTGTGCTCTTTTTAATCCTGGGTACTGACTCAAAATTTTTGTCCTGTTAAGAAAAGAAATGCAGACATTTCATCCTAAGAGCCACACTTATGTGACATGGCAAAGATTGCTCTAACCACTGAAAGCTTTTAATCCTCTCCTTTTCTCTGACACAAGGCTTGCATGATTAAAATATTAATTTTCCTAAATACTGTCAGGATGTTTCAAAGGTTTGAGTGGAACGCTGAACTTAACAGACATTTGTACAACTTCTGGCTCTTCTGAGGTTAAATATTCCGCAGTTTACCATTCCAGCATGACAGAGATAACCTCTGGCTCTGAAGGAGTCTACTTCAGTCATCTGAATCAGTCACTGGAGAAACTTAAATTCCTTATCTACATACGAAGTTTTCAATTCATACCCCACAGCTCTACGTTAAATGTTATGAATACTCAACATGTAGATCTTCCAATAAGTATGGTCAACAAAACATCCCCTTGCAACACAAAGTACTAACTGATGGCCATCAAAAAACTTACTGTTCTGGGGAAAATGTCCAATTAAACTGGAGCACATCAAAATATAAACAATGGTACACAGAGAATGATCTGTGGACATATTTAATGCCTATTACTGAGGAAAATAGGGAAGTTTTATGCTTATAATTCCATCTCTACCCTTGAAATTTCAAAGGCTTTGCAATTCTGTCTTGCCACTCTGTATCTCACCCCAGGAAACTGACTCTCAAAATAAATGTTCATGTATTTGTTGAGTAACTAAGTTTAAATAAATGAATAAACAAACAACTAACTAACACCAGCAGCCCACCATAGCCTTACCCCATTTGTTGGACAGTTCTTTATGTAGTGGCCAGGTTTTCCACAACGAAAGCAAGTGTATGATGGTGGAGGTGGACCCAAGGGTTTCTTCATGTAACTAAAAAGTTTTTTTTGGGAAAAAAAAAAAAAAGTATGCATGTGTATCTCTCCTTAAAGCAAACAACCACGTAATATTTTTCTGCAATCTTCAAAGATTTGACTTTATCAACACTTACTTGATTGGATCATATTCATGGCCAGACTGTGACATCATAGCTTTTATTTTATCTTCTTCGGAAGCATTGGCTTCAGCCAGATTGGCAGTCTGTTTAACAGGTAATTATTTGACACACACATTAGAAACACATTTAATTCCACACAGCCAAAGACAACACCACTCATCCAATCCTGTAAAGAGCAGCACAACCCTAGCTAAGGTTGCATGAAAACAGCTGCTTATATAAAATATATTTGTCCTGAAGATGTTCTGGGGAGTCCTTATGCCATTACATGATGTTTATGTGCCTGTTAATCTACCTGAAGAGAGCATTCTTGGACACTCAAAACCTTAGGCTCTGTTTGTACCTTACATAAAGACTTGTGTAACCAATCCAAATTTCTTCAACATAGAGTGGACTGAAGCTATGTGTAAAAACAAAAAAAAAAAAACCCAAACCACCACTAGCTGGTATTTTAAAATTGATTTTTAGGCTCCAGACTATTTTGGAGAAGATATCCATGACACATACAATTCAGAAATACGGATGTCAAGTACCACTTCTTACATTCTGCAGCATTAAAAGGACACATGACACACTGTTGGGGAAGCTGCTTCCGCTTGCTGAAATTCTGACACAGAAGCATTAAAAGGAATCAATCTTTTAGTACACACTCAGCAAGACCATGGATTCTTTTCAATAGATATTTGACCACCATGTGCTGTGGAGAGTCCCAGCTGCTTGCTGTCCCCAACAAACTAACTTCTTCACACTAAGTGCTTTAAGTGCAAGTAAAACCTATAGGGATATACTTTTTTTTCCAGTTGACCGTGTCCTTTTAATCTACAAAATGTAATGTTAACCTTATGCAGAACTAGATCTTCAAATCATTGAAGCAAGCTGATTTTTTTTTTAAGCAGTATTTGTTAAAAATGTTTTGTTATACACTAGTCCAGATACAAGCAGGGTCTAAGGGAGTGACTGCAAATTCTTTGGACCTTCAAGCACCTATCATTCAAATCAACCACTCATGTTTTTGTTTTTATATGCATTCATTCACAAAAGCAACCAACTAGTTTCAACATTTTATTAAATGGTTGTTTCACATACACAGTTTTTCTCAACATTAACATAATCCAGATCGACATCTATGAAATCATTTCCATTAACATTTACAGAAAACTTTTACAAAAGCTTGCCTAATTTGTTTGAACCCAAACGGTTTACAAAACACACCCAAAACCCACAAAACATTAGTAGGAATAGACCAAAATTCAAATATGGCATTTAATACATAGTGGAAATAAAACAGAACTGTTAACACATTGCCTCCATGCTAAGCCAGTCTGCACTGAAGAGGTTAGGGCACGGAACAGTTTGGAGATGCCTTCCTTTGTTCCTATACTTTTCTGAGATACTCAGAATCTCGTGAGAACTTAAATGTGTGTACAACAGTTGGACAGTAACTCACATTTTAGAATAAAACTTGACATGAACTTACAGAACCAAGGACATATTTAGGGACAGCACTAATAGAGACCAATTTTGTTAGGTGGTTACATTCCAACTGGTTTTTTGGCTTTTTTTTTTTTTTTTTTGCCAGATGTATAGAGCTTAATTTCTACAGTGGGTAAGGGAAGAATTTACCAGTGGGCAGACTTATCACTTGGGAATTAACTCCAGCATTTATTGTCAGATGAACAAACTTCACTGCTCTGTGTTAGGCCCTGCCTTCTCTGATCTTTGTAGTTTTAATGACTGGCAGTTTAATTGGCTGGTACTAAGCCTTTTCAAAGTGCAGTCACTAGTGCTTTCACAGACAAAGTTACACATTATTGAGCAAAGAATGCAAGCAGTTTCATAGCAAAACATGGCATTACAACAGTTTCAGAAGGTCACATCTGCTAATATGCCACACATACACATTGGTATATTCCTATAAACAATTAGGTACATTTACACAATTTACAGTCTGTGTTCAAACAAATTAGATTGTGCTGCCCACTATATATATATATATATATATACTACAATTTATAAAACTGTGCAACATTCAGGAATGGGTCTGTATCTAGGAAGACTAGAGATTCAAAAATAGCCATGCAATTGTCCATGTTACAGAAACACTGTTTTTTGGCTGTGGCAAAGCCCTCTGAAATGTCCATAACTTACAGCCAATTTAATTCTTCTGTAAAAATTGTGTTAGTTTCCAACGAAAAATTAACAAAACGTATGAAAAACGGTAAACCGCTTCTGAAGTGCTTCTTCTTTGTGTCTTGAAGATGAGTAATACTGCAACATTATGTTGAGGCTGATAAGGTACTCCCCTTCAATCTTCCCAAACTAGGAACTACTCTTTACAGGATAGTATCAAAATTTACACACAGTTTAAATTTTAAATACTTAATCTTATTAAAAACTAAAGATTTCTCCAAATTACAACAGTAAGCCAACTATAGATCACAGTAGAAGATTTAAAAATATGAAGAAAACACTTTTTTTTTAATACTTGACAAGAATATATATATACCTTCGTAAGCTGGGCCAGAGAAATAGATGCAGAAGAGTCATCAATCTGTTCACAAAAAATTAAACACATATTCAAGTTCTACAATCAAAACATAGCAACATTTAACCTCTACTGTAGTCAAAGTCTGCACTATACTGCCTGCGTGTCCCTTGAAGATTCATTTTCAACTAAATATATAATTTGAATTTATTCAAAACAAAGTCCAAACAAATGAGAGCTTAAGGGGGTCTATACGGTTAAGGAGGAGAAACAAAACCAACCAAATCCAATGGAGATCAACTTATTATTCATGAGGACCTCTAAGAGGTACCTTGGTCAAACATTTACAAGTGTGTAAGAGTCAAACAGGTAAGCAAACTGTCAATTTTCACTTAAATTGGATTTTTAAAAATTATATTCATATTTATTTGAGAAGGAAACATGGGGAAACTTATTTTCACTGTAATTTATAAGTTATCCACGTAATCTTTCACCATTTATGAAGGCACATGGTTAAGCTTTTGTGAGCACAGCAGCAGCACAGTGCTATCAGCTCCAAACCACAAACTGTACTATTCCTAAATGATGTGAAGGGCAATCTCACCACATCCCACAAAACCCAAATAAAAATACCAATCCAAAATATCAGTCACAAAAGCCATCAATTGCCTTTTTACCTAAAAAAAAAAAAAAAAAAAAAACAACCCCCTCCCCCCCGATTAAATTACTTAAATAAAAGGGCTTACCATGACAGAGCAGTCTATGAAAATTGAGAAAACTGATTTCTACCACTTCATTAGAGCACATACTACATGAATTAGTTTGGAAAGTGTGAGAATTCAGTATTTTCCCTCCCTCCTATCACATAAAAATAGCTTCCAAATAACAGCCTAGTACTAAATGCACAAAAAGCAAAAAAACATAAAGCATACAATAAGGAAATATTGCAAAAATGGGGTTAGAATATACCACTTTTTCTCTATCACAACCACTTCCCTCCCTTCCAGCTACCTACACCATCAGCCTGCAGGAATGAGGTCTCATGGCCATGAGTTAATAATGGATTGCAGCATTTATGGAGAAACGAAGTCTAACTTCACAACAACTGGAAAGAGTAACTCTTTCCTTTTCCAGTTTTTCAATCATGTCACAAGCAGCAGTCAGCTCACACTAGTAAATCATTATCGGAAAGTCACTCAAAATCCTGCTTAATAAGTTCAAAAGAGTAGAAAAAAAAAATGTCAGCATGTAAACTGACCAGTTCTACTCAGGAGATCGCTGAACTGATCGTAAAAGAGATTAACAATCCTTCCTTGAAAGAAAGAAAACTACTACCAAACAGAGGAAGAATTGAAGGCAACAGCTGTAGCAGATTGTGGGGGAAAAATACCCATCTGCAGACAACTTCTTATTCCAATAAAATGTTGGTTTTAATTAATCACTCATTCTCTTCTCAGATTTTGCACTTAGTTACATTAAAAAAAAAAAAAAAAAAAAAAGCATGACGCTCCATGTGCCGCTCCCTTAAAGATGAAAAAAAGAGAGACCAATGTTCCCCCATGAGAGGGGCAACTTAGCCACTGTCATTTAGTGTTTTTTCAGGAACAAATTAAAAATTAAGGACACTACCTAATGGAGTTTAGAAATCTGATGACACACATTAAACAGCCTAGTACTCATGAGTAACTAAAACAAAACAATAAAATAAGTTCTTGTATTTTATTAGGAAAAAGCATTATTTGGCCTACAGGCAACAGTCTGATTTCCTAAGGAGGTGACAATACTCCTTTCTATCAGAAGCAGCAAGCAAATAATGCAGTCAGTTTGCCCAATGGCCATCTTCCAAAGATTCTGCATTCCTAGCTATTTTTTTTTTCTCCCCATTACATTTCCACTGAACTAATTCCTGCCAGGACCTCCAATCAGTCAAGCAGAAACACCTCCAGGAACCCTGTGCACAGCCCTAAGGTAGTACTGCAATAAAGCTGGGGGGAAAAAAAACAACAAATCAGAGTTACTAGTCAGATGTATTAACTTTCAGTTCCTACAGAAGACTGAAAGGAAGGTAACATGAAGTAAATGAAAAAGGGGACATAAAATAGGGAAAAGACTAACCTGGCTGCTGGAGTGCTAGATCTAAATTACAGTGGTTTTCTAAAACCTGAGAACTTAGCTAAACTGCAAATCCAGCAAGGAAGGGTCAAAGCTGTATTTCATGGCACTAAAATACAGGACACAACTGTGCATTTCTGCAGCCTCTGAAGACAAATACCAAATAGAGATGACTGCAGTTGCTGAAATACCAATGCAAAAACAAAACAACCTACTGTCTTGATTTGGCTGTAATAACAGCGGAACACCACGCACTAGGAAGTAAAGAACGATAACTAACACAAAAGAGAAACAGTGAAAAAATATGCTATGAGCTTTTGTGCATCCTGGTTTTTTTAGACTCGTTTCAGTTTCGCTGCTTTTGCTTTACTATTGGGCAGTAATTGATGAGCTCTCCTGTAATTTATTCCTACCACACTAAGACTTGGGTTCTACCCTGAAATAAATACAGAAACACACATATTTAGAAACAAAAATCACTAGCAAAGATTGGAGCGGCCTTTAGAAGTGAATCTCACTGCCTTTTCAACTCCAGAAATCCCTGAAAACGCAGTGCTTTTAAAGTAATCTTTAATTTTTACAGAAAAATACACATATATACACACGTATATATATATGCAAGGAGGTTTCTACTCTCTCTATGCCTACCGACAGTCAAAATCAGGAATAAGAGCAAACAAGAGGAAAATGTTTTTGCTTTGTCTTCCACTTGCTTTAATTAGTTTTTACTAACACTAACCCCCCAACACACTCCAGATACTTTTTTTTCTGTTTGAGATATCTATGTTAGCTTACAGTAAGATGCTACTTAAGAATGTAATACAGACATGCCAGGGAACACACAAGGCTAAAAGAATGTTAACTTTATTTATGAACATGTGGTTGTGTTTATACACATGCTAGTAAACAAAAAGAAAAATAACTCTTTTCAAGAAATAAAAACCCATCTGAATTAGATCAAATACTATAAACGTGTTTTATGCAAATGCATTACATTAACTACTAGGGTCACTGGCCCAGTTCAGCTAACTTGAACTCATAATGAGAGGTATTTCTGTCACAAAAGGAATTCAAACCAATCAGGGATTGAAATACAGACGTCAGATTCAGACTTAAGTCTTTTTAGGCCTACGTGCAAAAAGGTTTTGATCTGAAGTTGATTGTAAACCATTCCGTGAGAATCAGAGGCTGTATTCTTCACAGAACACAGACACTGAGTTCATGAATTTCTAGATTTACGTTATCCTAACAACTTAGAAAGTGATCAGATCCAATGATCCAGGGTTAGTGTAATGCCTCACACCATTCTAGTGAAGAAAAAGCAGTTATACTTAAAGATGAAAAAATAAAAACCACCAAAGCAATAATTCTTATGCTGTAAGGACTATTTTGAAATTCAAAGTGTTACATAATATTTGACCAAAGAGGCAAATCAATATTTAGGTCATAACCAATCAAGTATTTCCTTGGGTACTTATCTATATTTTAGCAACAGAGCAACAGTGTGTTTTCAAGACCAAAGAAAAACACTACTCCTTTTCCAAATGTAAATTCAAAATGGTGGTATACTAAAGAGAGGCTTAACCTTTGGGGGATTAAAGCAGCATCCAGCCCTGAGCCACCCAGATTCAAAAGTACACTACAAAGAAAAGTTAAGAAAAATGACACTGACTTTAACCACAAACGCACCAGGCTCTAACCTTAGTGCCAAAATTTGTACACCACATTTTAGATATTTCCACTTGAACTATCAAACTGAACTGTTTCATTCCGTAAAGTGAAAAGTCCAAACGTAGAGCTTTAGAATACCACTTTGTAGCAATGATATTCAATGAAACTCAAATTCAAGGCAATTCTTCAAGACATTCATGTACTCAGAGGGGCCCAAACAATATTACTTCAATTACAGTTTTAGGAGCAAATACTCAAGTGTTAAAGGACTTGAATTATTTAGCTGCAAAGAAATGTCCTCAGAAAATGCTCAGGATATATTGGTTTTGGTATTTGTTTGAACCCCCAGGTCAAAAGTAAGAAACAATACCCAGTTTAACAATAATGGTTTCTCAGTGGTTTTTGATAACATTTTCAAAAACCATTAGGCAAAAAAAAAGGTATTTAAAAACAAAAACTAAGTGATACAATGTGAAAATGGCAAAAAATACACTCCAAACATTTTTATTGCAAGAAACAAAAAGCACACAACAACCTATACAAACATACATATCACTAGCTATAGACAGACGGATGTAGAACATGGCACCATGTTCAACTGTGCAAACCTCAAACCTACACGATCTGAAACGATCATACAGTATCTGTACAACAAAAGGTCATACAGGAAATATTCTAGCATATTCAATATGAAATACAACGCATTACTAGGCACAAATACCAATATTCACATTAGAATTGGGCAAACGATATCATTACTCAGTTTCTACTATGCTGAATTGAATTCAAATACATTGTATTTACAACATACTATATTTTGATTGAAAAGATATTAAGTGAATATCTGGAAAATTAATGTAATGCTACATTGTTTATAATTAAGTGCAGTGTGTAGAAAAAAGTGTGAGATTGTGTTTTTACATACTGCTTTTGATGTTCCACTCACTGGTTCAGTTCGACTTCTAGAAGAAGAAATAAAGGTGATCAGAATGTGAAGAAAAGCACTTGCATTAAGAGATTATAAAACCTGAACATTGAAAGATCATGTTTTGAAAATCTAGTGAATGTAGAAATTTGTACATAAACTTTTCTCCCTCGGTACATTCAGTGCAACGAAAAAAAAAATCACATTTCCACTTCAGATATTTTAAAATTTACAGATATAGATATATCTGATATATTTACAGATCCATAACAGTGCAAGCAGAAGTCCTCAGGTATTTTGTCTCCGCTATGTAAGCAGTGAAAATACGAAGTCTGTACTGTGGCTTTGTGCTCTTAAATAACATTCCAAACGTGAAGCCAGCTTTAGCTGATCTGTATACCCCTAAGTGTTACAATTAGGCAGCAGATAAAATACTTTCATTCCTAAGATACTCTGAATTACAAACTTAAAGAAAAAAATAAAAAATTAAAAAAATCAGAAGTCAGTCATCTGACATAGGAACAACAAAAATTTCTGCTTCATAGTCTTTAGAAGTGTGTTTCTTTGTGGAAGCCCAAGCACTGCGTTTGGATATCTACTGTATTTAGCCACAAAACTGCCAAAATACTAAAACTTGTTATCTATGCTATATTGACTAAAAATAGTAGTAGAAATGTCACCTGAAAGGAGTTTCTAGGATTTTGTGCGATTTAGGATTCCTGTGACAAAAAAAAAGGTCTTAATTGCCAGAATTTGCTTTAAAATAATCTTGAAAACTCTACAATATTTTAGGAAATATTTATTACATTTGAAAACTTGCTGAGATTCCAAATACTGATTGGTCCATACCTGCACACTACTTCTGAATCAGACATGCAACCACTGACATAATTCACAAACAATTCAGACATTGGAACTGTCCCATGAGCAGCAGCAATTTAAAGGCTGTTGTGGCACTGACAAAAGGAGAGAAAGGCTCCTGCTCCCTGCCACTGCTAGAGAGCCACTGTGCTCACACCACATCCCCCGAAGATGAGGAGGTACATGGAAATACTTTAATTACCATGCAAGAGTTTATTTATGCGTTTACCTTGAAGAATAGATTACAAGAAGAATAAACATTTACTAAAGCCTCTCCACCATTAGAGCACATGCTCATAACTCCCAAGACTTAGCCACTCTGCCACTTGTTTCCACAGTTTCCTGGTGAAGGAACAGAAAGCTAATCTATCTGGTTAACTTTCAACATTAGAACTGCAGCACAATTCTTTCTCTATCTGCACATAAGGGTATTTATTAGATCTTTGATACTCGCTGCATCTTTCCTCTAGTTTTAGAGCAGCATTATGGCACCAGGAGGGGGTGCCATACAACCAGAGATGGAGGATACATACATAAGCTCTAAAACAAGGTGATGTTTATAAACAGAATGCTGCACAGCCCAGAATTATCAGGTAGCGTCTGAACGAGCTAGAATGACTATGGCAGTAACAAGCCACAGTTCACATGCAGAGCCACATAAATTCAACCTCTTTGCTTGCAAATGCTTTGTGGGTACCAAGATGCTGCTGCAATGTTTGTCAGGGACAAACTGTAACTCATCAGGAACCTTTATTTGTTGAGAATCAAAGTTAAAAAGGTGTGGCAAAACCACAAAGTACTAACAGCCACTAATTGTGGTGGAGAGGCGTATCTTTGAGGAGGCTGCAAAACTGGGTCACTCAAACAGTGCCAGCAGCTGATGCAGAACCGGACTCTGAATAAGTGAATGAATGCAACAATCCTGTAATCTAATTATAATTAATACACGCGATTCTCTGTTCTCCACGAATACCAGGAATACAGAATGAAAACCTGGAGCACAGATAGCAGCTTCATTAAGGTAAAACAGAAAGCTAATTAGTAACATTTGGCAGCTTGCTAACCCACTTGCTGAGTTTCAAGTTAGGAAAGCCTTAGCTACTCCTTCATGGTACCCACACAAAAAGCAATAAACTTAAGGGCACTGTTCTCTTCCACCTGCATGAAACAACTACTGTCTTTAGAAAACTAACAGGAATCAACTTTGTATGAGACTTCTTGCCTGCATGGCTCACCAACTGGTAACTAAATAACTGGTAACTAAATAACCTAACTGGTAACCCTTGCTCCATCCTCTATTGCTAGCATGGAGAAATACCGGGTTTAGGACATAAGAATACTTGTCATGACACAAAGACAAAAGTGCAAGAAAGTCTCACACCAAGATGCAGACTACTGAGATGGGAACAAAATATAAATATGCTTGGTAGTGTAAATTTATACATACATTATTTTACTTTGTGGTAGATACTAAGGTAACTCCTCATGTAGAGGAAAAAGGATCTAAAATCTTGCGTCTCAGAAGATCAGCCCCAAGAACAAAGACAACAGAACTATCTCAAAAGTCACTACTGCTGGAGTTTGAACCCCAGCAGGCCTAAAAATGTAAGTCTATTTTGGGAGAGATGCATAAAAATCTATCCCATTAAAAAATAAAAATAATGGCAGCTTTAATATACAACATGAATCCAAAAGGTGAAGAAACATCTCACAAGCATCACAATGCTTTATGTATACTTACATAACATATGTTTTGCTTGTAGCTTTAACTCCTCCAATAGGGATTCTTCTAACAATTACAGATGAATTCTTGGGAATCAGAGCATTATCATCTGTGTATTCTACAAAAAATAAATGCAGAAAAAAGGTCATAAGAACACATACCAATGTGCATTCTGATAACACTTCTGAGCATTCTTTTACAGACCTAAAAGCAGAAATTCACATGTACCATTTGCACTGTCTTAAAGTAACAGCCTACTTCAAAAAAATCCTGAAGTTTGATAATCAAACATAAGCAACAACTTTTTTTAAGCTAGTCTGAATGCCAACAGCAAAATGGTCTCAAAGGTCACTGAAAGAGTCTGTGAGAGCACAAGGTTCATTGCTGTTCTAGATTAGGTTGTGTTTACTTATGTTAGTCCACAATACCAACAGACTTTGGGAGAAAAAACAATCCACTACAGTCCCACAAGCATAAACCAAATACTTAAGGCCAGTTATCCTGCCCTGCAACGAGACAGTGTCTCAACTAAAACATGAGAACTCTCAGCTACTGCTCTCATAATTGATAACTAAAGCCAATTCACTTTGGCTGCTAGTGTTTGACACAGAACACAGAGAGAACCTACCACCTATTTTTAAGAGCTGAACAAATCAACAACCACCAAACTTTGCAGCAGCTCAGTGTTGTAAATTTAAGCAGAAACTAAACAAGCATTTCTAGAAGCAATACTGTAGAATTTTTTTTTTTTCAGCCTGCTCTCACAAACAGGTCAGGAGTGGCTCAAGCTAATGTGGTATATCTCTCAAGCTGATTTACCTAGCTTCAATTAACTACAGAGGGGTGAGTTCTTCACAGTCACTTTTTGCAAAGCAAAGTAACTCAAAATTTAAAAAGTAGATTTTAAAAAGCTTTCACAAAATAGCATGCCTGAAGCTATCCATGCCTCGCCTTAGATAACACCACGTTGGCCTTCTGAAGAGGAGGAAAACCATTTGACCTTTTACATACGACTCAAGCAAACAATCCTATGCCAGACACTGAATAAGACTGAAACACCAAAGTCTCTCAATCAGAACAGCTTTTATATTGCACTTCAAGCCAGATGTGACTATTTTAAAGCACTGTTAGCGTCTACTCCCTGTAACTCACCCACATTTTAATACTAAAAGGCCTTAACTTTTGAAGACCAAATCAGAAAAGCAAAGACTGTATCTTGTCATGCACGCACTCTCATGGTAGTTTTGCCCAGTGATCACACACTAAGTAAGACTGCTTCATGACTTACGATCCATTTTTTAGCATGCTGTTCCTGGAAACAGAAGCATCATTTAGACTGAAACACACCTATCAAAGGGCACTGTTTCAACACAAGAATGAAAAATTTATTTATATTTCAGACTATGAATTACTTCAAAAAACTGAAAAATCGTCTAGCTGAAATTAATTCCTAACCTTCCTCAAGGGAATTCAACAGCAGACTTCCTCTGAATTACACAGCCATAGAACTGGGTGAGAAAGGACTACTCCTAATGACATCTATGAAAACAGAAGCTTTTTCCTGAAGTATATATCCTGAAACCAACCCCTAGAACTCTAAAGAAAATCCAACCACACAAAGCTAGCTGTCACAGAAGGCCTGCAGTAGGACTTCTCAATTGAGGAGTTCAGATTAGAAGCCACTGGCTGAAGATTTCAGAGCTCCAGGACAAGCAACAGTGGCTCCTTGACAAAATAGGAGCTTGCTATGACTGTTCCAAATACAACACTTGGCAGATCTATGGAAGACTGCATATTTTTGCACTTCCCCTAGACTGTGAACAAGCTGACCACTCCTGCTGCATCTGTCTGGATATCAGCTGAAGGGAACAGAAGAGACTCCTTTCCACGTGCATTACACCAACATGGATATTATCCAGGAGAAAATAGCCTGAAGTGAACAAAGAAAACCAAACAGGCAAAAGAACCGAAGACAATAAACACTATGAGGATTTACCTTTGAAATTTGTTCCTTTAAATCTCTAGTCTTCAGGCTCACAAACAGAAAACTAAGACTAAAAAAAACTGAACGAGATTAGGACAGCCACGGCCATTCAGAGGTCTCAAAGGAAAAGTGTGTCTTAGGCTTTTCCTCTTTGAAAAAACTGTGAGTTTAAAATAATGCACTATCTTTTTCTGTAACAGTGAAAATAGGCTTCATTTCTGTTCCCATTATAAATCTGAGTCTAAACTGCTCTTTCTGGCAACCAATGCCTTCATTCATAACTTACTGAAGCCTGCAGAGGCTAATCTGAATGCAACATAAAGTGTATGTGCATAAGGGCAAAGAAATCCTCTTTCAGTTCTTTGTGACAATTTAATGACAGGGCAGGGGGGCTGGGCTCTATGATCTCTGGAGGTTCCTTCCAACCCCTACACTTCTGTGCTTCTGCGACCATTAGAAGAGATGCACCAACACACGAGCCCTTGGAATAAGCTACCCTTGCATGCACACACGTCGTGTTACTTTCAGTCTGCATGTTAGAAGAGCTCCAGCCATCCAGGAGCAGACTGAAACAAAAACTAATTCACTTCAAATGTCAACTGAGCTTTCATATTTAAGCTGATCAACAGAAGATCAGTAACTCCTTGTGAAGCAGACTTTACCTGCATAGGACACTCATGATAATTATTTGTATTTGGTACTTATTTCATCCCAGTCATTCTGTCACCACAATAGCATGACAGAGAACTGGTGGAAGAGTGATTACACACAGCTGAGTGCACAAGCTGAGTTACATCTGGGAACGGACTTGGAATCACTTGGCTGCAGTATGTTTTTCTCTTTGCTTCCAACTATTTGAATGCATTTTGGTGATGAAATTTTATTAAAAGTGAAACAACACAATGCAAAGCACTAACTTCACCTCTTCTAAAGAAGGAAAATGATGAAAGCTGAAGCTACTCCTGAAGTCCCTGGAAATGTGTTTGCTCAACTGAATTTAACAGAAGCCAGCTCAGTCTAACAGCTCTAAGACTGAACTGGCGTCTCCAGAAGCTTGCTCCCCTATAGCAGTATTGCCTAGCAGGGACTTGGCAGCTCGCAGATCTGCAAAGCAGTGTCACTGCACATCCTCCCTCACCATGTGACTGAACATCTGCAAACGAGCAGTGACATCATATTCCACAAGGCCCTTTTCACACTTGTCTGAGCAGAGCTCTAACAGAAATTCTCCACAAAGCAGGAGGGAAGCAAATTGTTGATTCCCACTCCCTTACAGCAGGAAACTCATTTTTACTGATGGTGCCAGCCAGTGAGCAACTAACAGGCTTTAGTCAATCAGACACGTGATGAAAAAGGAATTCAATTAGTTGGAAAAACTTCCAAAAGCAAAAGGAAAAAGTGGATTACGCACTAAGCAGTGACATAACAGTGCAAAACTTGCCATCTGTTCTACAATAGCATACTTTAAAGAGTCCAGAGAAAGAGACATTTCAAGGACTGAATGGAGGTATACATGACAAAAAAGTACCAATTTCAAACAAACAAAAAAACACATTCACTGATGCAACCTTCTGCAAAAAAAAAGTATAACATACTGAAAAACTGATAACGTTGTGTTATATACATACTATAAGTTACTTTAAGAAGTCCTTACTGCATTTTCTCCATTCGTTTCTGTCTGATGCAAAAGGCATCTTTTTGAGCATGACACACTACTGGTGGAAGGATTTGAAAGATCTGAACATTAGTGGTTGTTTTCCTCTCTTACATTCAAGAGAGGAAATCTCATCTAAAATAAAAATGAAATAGGACAACTCCTCAAAATGCCTTTTCTCCCGAGCACTTTTTCATTCATTTTTAACCCTATTTTGATCAATACTTATAATTTTTTTTTACTTTGCAACAAGTAATTAAGTTACATAGCTGACACTAAACAACTGCTTCAAAACACCCTGATTAATGGAGCAGGCTGCTATTTCTGGTTTTCAGCATCCACCAAAATAGGTATCAATGACCTCATCTGACATACTACATCCTGAATGAGCCAGTTCACTTATCAAATGGTTCATGGACCTGTCATTTGTATCATTACTGTGCAGTGCTCTGCTTCATGAGAGCACTTACGTGATCCTGAATGGATGAGTCAAAAGTCTAACATATAATCATCAATCTGAGCACAGAGACTGCCCAGAGCCTCAGTGTTCAGTTGGCACCACTTGCCATCTCAATGTGTCACTGAGGAGAAAGTGAAAGCAATGCTGGGACGGAGTGAAGATGGATCAAGCAGAGCTTGCCCACAGAACCTGCCAAAGGGACATTAATCCAGCTGTCACCCACAAAGAAAATGGATCCTAGACCTGCTGGTGACAGTTAACACGGCTGACTCAGACAAGCACTGCATCTGAGCTCCACCGTAACACATCACTCCTTGACAAGATACATAATTTACCCTCACGTTAACCAGGGCAATAGGGAACTCCACATCCTGAGAGCTCTATGTACCAGCATTGCACAGCAACCCAATAATTGTACTGAGGTAAACTAAAGCAACTGCTAATACTAGCACTGCAACATAAAGCCATACAGCCAAGGACAAGGTTTAAAAGTTGCTTAAATGTCTTATCTGAAATGCTACGTTTGCAAACTGCTGAAGACATTCCAGTACAGACATCAGCTGTGAGACCATGGAATTTCAGAGTGAGCATGAATTCAAAGACGTCACACTGGGAATGAGTAAAACTGTTAACAAGCTGCAGCACTGAACTCATGCAAGATCCCAGTTCTGAGATTTTAAGAATACCATTCCTCCTGAAAACTACTGAACCCACAAAGACCACTTCACTCACTCACACTTTTTTTTAACTCATTTTAATGTATTTTGACAGATCAGCAGGACGGCACCTTCTCTAAGTATTTCTGAGTCAGAAGGTTTTAGGGCAGGAAAGGGTACTCAAATAACTGAGTTCTGCAATCAAATCTTGATCATACGGATATGTAAGTGCATCATTCTTCAATATAGGCTTTTTTTTTTTTAATTGGGTCCTAACCATCTTTTTTGCTTTCTCTGCATAATTAAGAGTCCATCTTTACATTTTTTTCCCCACTACTTTTAGCTTATACTAGCACTGCTTCTATTTCTAGATTCCCATTATGAAAAGTAACAGCTAGTGAGCTTTGAAACATGAGTTTCCAAAAAAAAAAAAAAAAAAAAAAGAATGGATCCAGCAAGCCATCTTCAGTCAAGTTTCACTTTATTCTTTCCAGTATCACTTTAACATCCAACAGAACTCCCACACGTACATGAAATCGTAAGAAGTCAATACTTTGTGTCTGTATACAAGAAATCCACACGTCCAATACAGGCAAGATATCCTAGCCAGATTTTTTCTTCTTTTGATAGTGCACTCAAACACTTGAGTCTGGCAATAACTGAAATTTGAGGGTATGTACATAAATTAAGAGGCATCCAGCCTTGCTGTGAAACTTTCTTTTTTCAAATGGAAGTCACCGCTACAGAAAATTCAATAAACATCCATGCCACTAATCCACCGAGTTCACAAGTCACACTTATTCTGACAATGGACAATCTTGCTGCCCTTAAACAACAGCCATACTCTAAAGAGATACTCCACCTTTAGGCAACACCACACTTAACAACTTACTGAGGCAGACAATTTTTGTCCACTGGATTCTGACTGATATGAGCATAGAGTAACACACTTTGTAAAACAAGTACTAAGAATATGAGGAACACAATGGGATACACACATGTGCATAAATTAGCAATTTTTTTCCTTTAGAATTTTGCTTCCTGCTCCTCTCCTCTCCTGCTATTACAGGATTCTGTTAAAAGCAACAGAAAAGCCTCTAAATGAGCAAACAAAACAAAGTCAAATTAAAGCTTCTTCTTCTGGTGATAACAAACACAGTTTGTTACCACCTAACATGAAGGTATCAAGGCTCTGTTTCTGTTTCGCACAGACCCAGCTGTTACAACAAACTATCAGCTGTCCCTTAGGGCTACACACACAGTTCAGGCATCTTTCTGGAGCACAGTCCTTAAAACAAGCAAAACATTTTCCAAAAGCATCTGACCATTTTATTCAGCACTAACACAATAATTCAGGATTTCTGTAATACATGTATCTACCTACACACATGATACAGTGGCATTCCTCAGCAGCTCCCTGGTGATGTTACCCAGGTAGGTCCCTTTATTAAACATCCTGAAAATAGTTTCTTAAGTGTCTGAGAGAATCAGAGAGCTTTAAGCCCAGCCATGTAAAACGTAAGGGTTGAAGTTAGTTACTGGTGTGGACATTACATTGCTTGAATTTCAATATGTGTAACAAAAAAACAAACACCACATACTATACAAACTTTAAAGGAACAATTGTCCCAGAACCACAAGGCATACAGAAAAGTTCACTGCTTAAGAAACAAAAACACTTCAGAATCCTTTTTATTTCTGAGAATTGACATCTGAAAGTCTTCAATCACATCCAAACACATTAGGATGGCACGTCACCACCACCACCACCAACAGTAACACACCAAGCAGTACAGAAACATTATCACCACTGATAATTAAGCACCATATTGGAATTAGAAGAATTCACACCATTTCCAAGAATATTTCTTCTTATGCTCCCCATGAGCCCTCTGCCATTAGACTTCAGTACCTCCCTGACATAGTTACTACGTAATACCACAAAAGAGATACAAATGAAAGATGAAACAATGTTCAATAGCATCTGAATGACAAACTCTCTTTGATGGGAAGAAAAAAAAAAAAAAAACAGGCAGAAACTTTATCTAACAGGAAATTCCAAAGGATGATTTACATATAGAGAACTCGTGTAAAGTGGCTTTATGGGTCTGCAAAGATGATAGGCCACAAGTAACTTGTGACTGAGGATGCTGCTAGAGAGCAGTTTCTGCAACGGCCACAAAGACAGTTTTCCAGTCCAGTGAAGAAAATGAGATCGTCAAATCCACTTTATTTCTTCACACGTTAGACATCAGTTCTCTTTTGTCACTTACAGCTTTCTCCAACAGACTTCAAATAAACCAAGCAAGTTTGTTTTACCGAGTAAACCTCCCACCTTTCTTTATTTTAATCGGAAAACAGAGGAATTCCGGGAAAGCAGCACATCGGCAATCCCCCCTCAGCCACGCGTTATTCTACGCACAGCTCTGAATTTAAAACACGGACCCGACGGTTCTGTCGGCGCAGCAATGACAAAAGCACGGCTCCCTAAGGCCCAACACGCGGCACCGCGTCCCACCCGCTGCACCCCGCCCCCAACACCCACCTTCTTTGGTCTGGGCGTTGGTGATCTGCAGGTCGCAGTCGGCCGCCTTCAGCTTCTCTCGGGCCATGATCTGGCGCTTGAGGTCGCACAGGGAGATGTGAAGGCCGTCGAAGGTGACGGTGTCATAGTTGAGCTTGGACGAGAACTTGTAATGGACGCACGACATGGTGGGGCCGGGCTAGGCCGCACCGAGCGCCGTGCGGGCGGCGGCGCTGAGCTGGGGCGGGCGGCGCTCAGAGGCCGCGGCGCTGCGCCATGGCCAGGCCGCGCGGCCTAGGCACACTCAGCTCGGGGAGGCCTCAGGGCTCCATGGCGGCGCCGGGAGGCCCCGCTCCCCGTCTCCACGACGACTCCGGCCCTCGGCGACCGAGCTAGGCCTCGGCGGCACGCCCGCCCGCCCGGCTCTTCCTCGCAACGCGGTCGGGCACCGCGGAGAGACCCCCGCGGTTCAACCCCGCTCGCCGTCCTCTCGCAGCGTTCGCAGGCCCGGCCTCCGGCTATGGCGGCTCCGGCGCCCCCGCCTCAACGTTCTTCCGAGGGGTTTCCCGGCCGCCAACCGCACGGGGCACCGCACTGCGGCTGCGCGACGGCACGTAACACCCACCGCTCACGTGACGCAGCGCAGTATGACAAAGGGACGCCTGGCCCGCGTCACGTGGCGGGAAGGTGGCTCCGCCCCTTTAGGCAGCGGGCGGGGCGCCCCCTAGCGGTGCTCGGGCTCCGTCCGTTAGCGGCCGTTGTGCTGCGCGGTCTCCCGCCGTCGGCGCGGGGCGGCCCGCCGTGCTGGGCCCTGCTGCGCCGGGCGCTGAAAATGCTGAAAGAAACCGTGCCAGCTTTGCATGGAAAGCGTCCGCATCTCGAAATGTCCCGTGGAAACAAAGATGGCTGAGTGACAAAGTAACCGCGCTCCTGATGGGCAGTGTCCAGTGTCACCCCAGTGCCACCCCAGCATCACCCCAGTGTCACCCCAGCATCACCCCAGCGTCACCCCAGTGCCACCCCAGTGCCACCCCAGCGCCACCCCAGTGTCACCCCAGCGTCACCCCAGTGCCACCCCAGTGCCACCCCAGCGCCACCCCAGCGTCACCCCAGTGTCACCCCAGTGTCATCCCAGTGTCACCCCAATGTCACCCCAGCGTCACCCCAGTGTCACCCCAGCGTCACCCCAATGTCACCCCAGTGTCACCCCAATGTCACCCCAGTGTCACCCCAATGTCACCCCAGTGTCACCCCAGTTCAGATGCATCTGGCAGAACGACCGAGGGATTGAGTGGAAGCAAATTTCAAACAGACTCTTTGTCAAAGGGGGGGGAGGACTGTCAGACTGCACTAAGAATGATAAATAATTAGAACAAGGACCAAAACTTGAGTGGGAATAAGGAAGCTAACGGATGTGTGTGAGCAGCAAGCCAAAATGCAAGAGGACGGAAAAAACGTTTTCACGTTTCAGTTTTCACTGTACAGGCAGTTGCTGCTGCTTAAAATATCTATTAATGTTTCATTATTGCTTTGCAGTAAATAAGCTATCTGTTATTTCCACAAGTGTATAATAAATTCTTTCCAAGCATCTCAGTTTTTCACAAGATTGAGTAATTTATACTATGGAGGATTCTGCATAAATCCTCTTCTTCCCTCTGCCAGTTATTTGCCCACTAACACACTGCAGAAGGTTAAATTACACAGTTAATCACCTCGTGGAAGTCATATTTTTTTGACATCGTTATTAGAAACTCTAATTGTTTATAGTTCTGTATGCTGAACAGTACAGGCCTGTCTAACTCATTTATCAGCAAGTAGTTGAGAACTTAACAAGTACAATCTTTAACTTTAAAAAGATCTGTTTTCTAATCTTCTGGCCACAAGTCCTTAGAGACAAAACTTTTCGAATGTCAGGTGATACGGTGCTATCTCAAACCAATCTAAAACAAAGTACGTTTTTCAAGTATGAGTAGTGAACACCAGCAGGCTTGGAGAAAAAACATTTCTCATTAAAATGTTAGGAAACTTCTGATATCTGAACCCTGCAGATTACCTTCAGACATCTCATGCAGTCCAAGGGAAAGGACCTGCATGCAAAAAGGGGACTGCAGACTACATAGGCTATACGCAAAACAGTCTCCACTAAATTGCCTATTAGTTTTCAGTAATTCCATTTAAGACCACCTGCCAGATAAATTGGTTGTGAAGCAGATATAAGCATGACCATTTTGGGTCACCCATGATACTGTTTTTATGCTGCCCTTTGGCTTCTTGCTGGCTGTGGGAAGGCAGCTGATACCTGATCTGGACAAGGTATGCTAGGACAAACTCACCTCTTCCATAAACTCTAGCGGAAATTTGAATCAGCAGAGCGTGTACCAGGTCAGTGCATTGCATCACGTTTTCCCGGCCCCCTGATCTGGTATTTGGTGTCCCAAAAGGAATGCAACGTCTCCAGCCAGGAGATACGTATCACAAACGGATGAAAGCACTCCCAGCTGCTCCCCAGTGCTGCCCTGCCCAGGTTGCTGCCCCTCCAGAGTCCAGCACAGCTTGTATGGTTGCTCCCTCAGCACATATGACAGAACAGGCTGAGCTGGTGACGATCTAAAGCTGAGAGTGCTCCAGCTAGCAAGGCCTTTTTGGAGCAAAGCAGGATGAGGACTGCTCCCACGGAGAGGCTGCGAGGTCAGAGGAGAACCCTGTGGCAGACAGGTGAGACAGTCACAGCCATGCTGCTGCACCCAGGAGATCTGCAACCAGATCTGTCTGTGTGTGCTGGTGCTACTGTGCTGTTACCTAGACAAACTCACCTTGCACAGACGAGCTGACATGCCTGTTAAATGATGCTTACCAAACTCTACAGAAATGTTCATGTCATAACAAACGATTAGCTTGTTGTGGCAGCACATGAGCAAGCATTCTCAGCTACTCATTTATAACTTCAAAAAATGTCATCCTAGGAGCATGAGAAAACACTGTGTGGCTTTCAGAGGGAGCTGGTTTAGGTTCTGAAAGGATGTGCATCTGAAAGTCTGTATGCAAACTCAAGAGCAGTGTTAGGATTTGGTGTTCTCTGCACACCTGTTGGACTATTTATGTAGCTTTAAGTTACTTCTGTCTTTTATAACCCTTGCTCTCAGATACATTCAGCAGCAACTTGTCCTCTTAAGTTCTGCAAAGCAACCTACAGTGTTAGTTATTTAAGTTTTGCTGTCATTGAGATCAGACTCACGGATTAGTTTTAAAAAGAGCAAGAACGTGTTCAATTTAAAGCGTAGTTTCAGTGTTTTTTTAATTTAGCTGTGGCTTCCGTGAAAGAGAAGAGGAACTTGCCTCACCACGAGCTCCTGGGACTCCCAGACCCCTAAGCACCACCTGTGAGCCCACAGAGACAGTCCTGCTGGAATAACCACATGGCTCTGCAATGTCACAGTTTCACAGCTCAGTGTCATCAGTGCCGCTTTCGAGGTAACACAGCTGCTGTGAGCAGGCACTGGTGAGTGCTAAGCTTTAGTTAAGAATGACACTCTCATTAGTGCACTAAAAGATAACAACAAAACAACAACAAAAACAACCAGTGAATGAACTCCCCACTGCCCACCCTGCTGGCTCAGTCCTAGGACAGTCCCTTATCTTTGCTGCTGTGAATAGAAGGAGCTTTGTGAGAAACAGAGCAGAGCTAATCAGAACACATCCTCCTGTTTTTTATAAATGTCCTCTTTAATTGTTCTGAGTCCAAGACTGAAAAATGGTGATTTGGGCACTGCGTGACGAATGCATGAGACGTGTGCTGGACTGATAGCCCAGCTGGGAGCTGTGAATCCTCCAGTTCTTCCCAGGACAATACGGGATGACTATGGGATGAAGCAGCAGAAGTCTCTTGTTTTGTGCTTTGCTCACATCCCTAGCTGAATCACTGACCCTTCTGCTGGCACAGATAAGGAGGAGCTTTGTGATGACATTTGTAACTGTGCCTGGGAACTCGATAAAAATGGCGAATTCATCCTCCCTACCTGTCTTGATATGAAAGGTGGAAGTTGGTAAAGCTCTCAGGAGTCTGTTAGAGTCTGCCTGCTCTCCTGTGAGCTGTCAGGTTACTTTTCCATTAAAAAATCCATCAGAGATCTGGGACAGTTCACTAAAGACTATAGGCAACTCACTGAACAGTGACTGACCCCTGCACCCCATCATCACCACAGCCCCACAGTCATCACTGCTGCTGGACAGTGCCTGGAGTCAAGAAGAATGGTCTCCAAACAGACACAGGAGGGATTATTACCTTTAGTGCTAATAATATTACAGAGAGCTGTAAGCAAGTGTCCTGCAGTATGAAGTGAAAGGAAGGAAAAATAATTAGGAGAAAAAGGAGAGAGATCTACTGAGGGGTAGTTTGACTTCACTAGAGGAACACCTCCAGGTTTTTTGCAATGCCACATATACTACTGAGGATTTAACAGCCCTAAAGATGTTAACTGCTCTTACACTGGTCTAAGTAAGAGTGCTCAGAGGTCTTGGAACCGCTTGTCCCTGTAGTTCCTTTGCAAAGCAGCATGTGACCAGCATTGCTGCCATCCCGAATCCCTGGCAACAAGGAAGAAAACTGCGTGTGGCTTTTGTCCTGCTGCAGAGGCTCCAGGGAGCCGGGCAGCAGTCTCTCCATCAGCTGTTCCTGCCAGGGCTCAGCCCTGCTCAAGACCCCCTGCAACAGAAACTTGTTTTCTAGTGAGTGAATACCTCCAGGAAACAGTTAGCAAAGCAACATTATGGGTCAGGCCTCTTCTTAACCAACACACTTCTTGGGATTGTTGCATATATGCAGTTTTCCTCTGTAACCTGCTTCTCAAACATTAATTAAGCCCAGAAGAGTGCTAGCAACAGGAAGGGCTGTAGCTGCAGTGTGAGATCACACAGACACACAGCCCCAAAGAGCTCCCAGGATCCAAACATGATGGCAATCCCAAGGCCCACACAGCTGGACAGCTTTTTTTCCTGCTTTTGCTCCTTAAGCTTCAGCTTCTTACCAGAGCCCACGGTTACAGCTCATTCTTGCCTATTCGTGCCTCAGCTTGAGCAAATTCAAAGAGAAAACCATCAGGTGATGTGCACAGCAGCCCTGGTTACTCTCCTGGCCCCAGGAAGGGGTGGAGGGAGGAAAAATCCTGTAAATATACCATAGCACACCCCAAATCTGTCTGACAGAGGAAACCTGACCACAACACCTCTGGGCGTGCGTGCCCTAGGAAGCGGAGGAATTCTTTCAGGGTGAGTCTGCAGGTGCCAGCACAGTTCATCTGCTTGTTTTCCAAAATCGTTACCCAAGCTCCTCACCCAGCCTGCAATCCCGCTTCGCATCTGGTGACGTTTTACAGTTCCCTCGGCCTTGAGGGACTGAAGAGTTGGGGGAAACCGCGAAAGCTGAGCCAAAACTCCGGAAACAAATCCAGAACGCCGCTCCTACGTAGCGAGGAGCGAGCCGCTGAGCTCGGCGAAGCTCAGCCTGCAGTTTGCAGCAGGGCCGGCAGGTGCCGGGCCCGCTCCCCGCACCGCGCTCCGTGCGCTCCGCTCAGCGCTGCGGGGCCGAGGTCGGGGCTGCGGACGGGACCCCGCCTGTTCCGGGCCCTCTTTCTGAGCACCAGAGCCCTTTGCACAGACAGCAGTCGCTGTCCAGGTCTGGATCTGCATCTCCTACAGCATTCTCAGTGCTCTTCCCCTTTGGGGATTCCAAGGGTAGCGCCCAACTGCCTGTCCTGCTCAGTGCTCCCCCCTCTGCACGCAGCCCCAGCTGCTCTGCGCCTTTTGCCCCTCACGGTCTCCTGTCCACATCCCCGTGCACACATCAAAGCGGACCCAGCTTCCTCCTAACGCTCAGCTTCATAATGCATTTTAAATCAAAGTTAATTACGGGGATCAAAGGCCCCTTCTTTGCATCCTCCAGGGCCTTCCTCTCGCAGCCCCGGCCGGGCTTTGCTGATGTGCATGGCACTATCGCAGTGAACATGCAGGGAATTCCAGTGCCAAAACCAAGCACTTCTCCTCTGCAAGGTCCCCATGCAGTGCACTAATTACTCCAGAGATCGTGCTGGGTTGTGGCTGACTGTGGGGCTGTGGCGGCTGACTTTATTCCTCAGATGCTGCCATTCTTTGAGTCATCTCAGTTCTGAGTCACCAGCAGCCACAAATTGCTGGGTGATAGCGTCCTCAGCTAGTCCCTTCTGCACAGGAATTAATACAGTTCATGATGAGTTCCTGCTTGGAGCTGTCCTGGGCGTGCTGCAGAGCCATTACTGCACACCACGCAGGTGGCCATGTGCTGCCAGGCGCACAAATGTCCCCAAAGACTTCTATAGAGCCACCATTTCTGGGCCACACTCCCACCTATGCTGGTGTGTGTGGCACTGCCTCCACAAAACACTCTTGAGTCCATCTTTTTGTCTTGTACCCGTGGCTACACACAAAGCATCCTGCTGTTTCCAGGAGAAGCATTTCCTTCCTCTCTCATTCAAGACACAGATGGAACAGAAGAGGCTGTGTCCTCTTGCAATAAGGTACAACTGAGCACAGGGTGCTGCTGGACCCAAAACATCCAAGCTGCAGAGCTCTGCAGCCCCAGCAGGCTGGAGTGGGGCTGGGAGGTACTGCCCTATATGGATATGCCATACTTCATGGAGGTGCTGTTCTGCACAGCACTCAGCTGGGCTGCATCAGCCTAATCCTCCCCTTGCGATGCCTTCCTCCCCATGCATCATCTTCTGGTCCAGGGGGGGGAAGAGCCACATTTGTATGCAAAGTGCAAGAGCTCCTCAGCAGTTAAATTGAATTCTAATTATTGTATATCACATATTAGCAATTTCTACCATGCTAATATTAATTGCTAACAAGATGATAAGACATATCAGGTAGTCATGATAGAGCATTGCCTCTGCTTGCCTGGCAGAGACATGTGGCGCTGAGGCATTGGGGATCTGGTGCAGAATCTGCTGTGGAAGTGAACGGCTGATGGCTGAAGACGCAGGTTTCCCCTGCCCTGGGGTGTCTCCATGGCTCCCGTTGCATGTATGGAAAGCCCAGCTTATGGGACTGGCTCTGAACTCACCCAGCAGTGCAGGGGTTACCTAACGATCCATCTCACAGAAATTTGATGGTGTCCCAGGGGTTGTTTGTCTGTCTTCTGAAAAAAAAAAAAGCCCTATGTGAATCAGAGAGTCTGCACTATGAGCAGTGATACATTACATTTGGACGTATGCTAAATGACATTTACCAATAAATTTATGCAGATTTCTCCTGTAATCCTTCTCCTCCATCAAAAGTAGTAATACTTTCTCTAATGCAAATGCACTGCTAAAGCCTCACCACATCAAACAGGAGCTGTGCAGAATTGTTAAGAAATCTGAATGATAATCTTCACTGTGCTCATGAATAGTCATTGGCTATAGATGATTATTTAACAGTGCTTGGGAGAGCCCAGCAGCACATGCCCGGCTTCCTTCGAGGTGCGGCCCTTCCAGCTGCCCAGCTCTGACGAACCTTGCAATCAGATTTCATGCTCATTTCCCATCTGGGTTCATGCATTGGTTGTGTGGCACAGGGCTCTGCTAATGAGCCCTGCGAGGGAGTGGCACCTCCTGGCTCTGCTGTGGGGCATGTACACCTCCATCCCTAAAGCTATTGAGGTCTGTGGGTGGGCAGGGGACAGGCCATGGTGAAGCCCAGGTGCTGGATGCGTGAGGCCCTTTGCCATGTTAGCCTCCCTGCGTTTTGTTGGCGAGGCTTATGGCTTTAATCATTTTAAAAGATGATTACATTTTGAGCAGCGATGATCTAAGCTAATGAGCAGCCTGCCACATTGTGGCTCGGCAGGAAAAGTCGCATTGCTGGAGTCTTTTTTTCCCCTTGCAATCCAAAACACAGGCATTACGGAAATAAATGATTTCTTTTCACAGTTGTTTAATATAATTTTCTCTGTGCTGTGCTTTACGAGATGCTGCAGCTCATTAAAATAATGATCAGACCCAGGAGCAGGACACAGGCAATGAGCAGCAGTTGCGGCACGTCCTGCATTTGTCATATCCCTTTTACAGGAAGACTTTGGCTCTCTGTGCTTGGTGTTACCACAACACCGCCGGCCCCAACCTGGTGCTGGGCACTGGCTCCATCCCTCCAATGCAATTGAGACAGAGAGGGATGAGCAGGGAGCCAGGCAGTGGTGGCTGTGAAGAGACAACAACGTGCAGGATGAATGGAAAACATGGATGAAGAAGAGCAAATGGTCACTGTGCTGAGACCTGAAGCCAATTAGTGGGTGACAGTGTTTGGAGAGTGAAAGAGCAGAACGAGCTGTAGTTCTGGCAGCGGAAGGAAGCAGGATGCTCGCGTTCCTTTGGTCTGCTTCTTGCCTTGTTTCCCTGGGAAACTGCTCTTTGTGGGAGAGTTCAGGGACCCGCAGGCAGCAGTGTTCTGGACGGATGTTTGCCAGTGCCCTGAGGGGGTGCCTTAACAGAGTAATTAAAAGAAAAACATCAGAGATGAGCAGGCTGCAAAATGGCAGCTAGAAGAACACTGTGTCAGGCTGCTGGTTGGTGGCCATAAAGACACGGCCCATTATCGTCCATAATACCTTTGCAGCTGGTACCTGTTGCCAGCAGAGCTCAAGCAGCACCTGTGGGGTAGGTGTACCTGCACCCCACTCCAGGCTGGGCCCCGCTGGAGCTACTTGGTGAAGCTCCATGCCCTGCCCCTGCCCTGCTGCAGCCTGAATGCACCTGGTGCTGTTGGTCAACTCCATGAGCAGGGCCAGGGGACACAGGGCTGTGAATCATGGAATCACTGAGGCTCAAAAAGCCCTCTCAGATCAGCACGCAGAACCCCATCCCATCATGACCACCGTGTCCCTTAGTGCCACATATCCACAGTTCTTGAACATCTCCAGGCAGAAGTTCCAGTGCCTGACTACTCTTCCAGAGAAGAAATTGTTCCCAATATAATATCCAACCTGAACCTCTCCCAGTGTGACCTGAGGCCAGGGAGCTCAGAACATCGCAGTGCTGAGCAGTGATATCCCGCAGAGGGAACTGCAGCTCTCCCAGAGTGGGATAGAAGGGACAAGGGAAGACAGAGAGTTCAAGGACAAAATCATTGCCACACATTCCAGGTGCTGCCTCGGATTAAGCAGTGCTGGAGGCAGAGGAGCAGGGCAATGTGGGCTGTGAGCAGTGGAACTGCAGCCAGCACTGCACTGAATGCCCAATGAGCGTGTGTGAGCCAGAGGAAGATCTGTGCATCTGACAAGGGCTTCTCATCAGGCCAAGCACAAAGTATGCCTGCCCAAACGTGCTTTGTCACAGAGCAAACAGTGTCAGTATACCCCATGCAAGGAATCAGCCTCATGCTCGAAAAGAGAGTAAGGCAAGGACATGATGCAAGAAGAATCACTGCTACTGCTGCAAACAGAGCCAGACCTGTGCCTGCCCAGTTCCTGCATGGTGCTGTGGCAGTGCTGGAATACATCGTGACCATCCTGGACCTGGGGCCGGAGGCAGTGCCCTGGCATGGTCTAAGAAAAGGGAAGTGATGGGATGGTGTCCCCAAAACCACCCTGAGCCCCCCACGTGCCCCACAGCAGTGCTCTGCAGAGTCCAGGCATGGAGCTCTGCCACAATCCGTCTTCTTCGCAGGCATAAGGGCCGTGATGGGGCCATGAGTGGGGCCCTCTCGCCCTGCATACCTGGCAAGGGGGGGAACCAGCAGCAAGAATCCAAAGGCAGCAAAAGGAGAATAATTACCAAAAAAACCCCAAAAGATAAAAATGCAGTGAAAGCAGCAAGACAGATTGCCTGCACAGGGGGAGAAGTACCGCAGTGAGTTCACAGAGAAGCAGAGCTTGTACAAATCAAAGCAGCACTCAGAGCACTTTGAGCCCTCCAAGTTCATGTTGTTGGCCTTCAGCCTGGCTCTGCCTCCCCTGGGACTCGTGGGACTGCTGCACTCATCAGGTGCTGTGTGACAATCCCCTGCTGCCCATTTCCCGCTGCTCATGTGAGAGTTCCCTGGGTGCCCTCAAACATCCTGGCACTGGGCCCTTCCTGAGGCTGAGCTGCCCGTCCCCAGTGTCCTCCTGGCTTTTGGAGACTTGTGCAGCTCCACATTGGTGGGAGGAAGGTGTGACCCAGGGACATCCCAACATCCCTCCAGAATGGGGCACTGATGCCCGTGGGTGACTTCTGTTTCCTAAAAGAAGGTTTGTAAAGATGCAGGCTCTGAAACCTTGGCCTTTATATAAACATTTCAAGTTCAGAGCACAGCCGCGCAGTGCGGATACCCAACAGCAGCACAAAGCAATGAGCTGGCTGCACAGTGCTGACAAGAGGCAGGAAATAGAGGCTAATTAAAGCTGGGAAACAGAAGGAATCACCTATATTCTTTGAGCTCTAGGACAAGAAAATGAAGGCCCACATTCATGAAAAAGTAAAAGCCTGCAGTATTAAATATTTGCTATTTTCATGGAGGTTATGGGACACTCATTAGGCTTCTCAATTATTTGTGTTGACTTGCTGCTAAGTGAACTGGTTTGAAATCCTCTGTGAAGATATACAGCGCCTTGAAAGGCACTGAGAAGCCACATGCCTGCGCTGGGGGGAGCACAGTCCTTGCTCCTGGCCCCGTGATGGCACCATTTGCTGTGCTTGCTCCTCCTCCATTATTTTATAGTCTCAAATAGCAACAATTTACCTGCTGCCAATTTCTTGCTTTCCCGTTTTCTGTAAGCCTGAAAGAGACAAACGGAGCATTTTTTCTCATCGACGTCCCTGGTGCCAACAGCACTTGCAGAGCTCTCAGCAGCAATGGACTTACCTGGCAATGGGAGCAGCAGTTCCTGAGACCCCGAGGATGCAGTGAGCTCCATCCAGCCCTGCAAGATAGAAACAGACCACACAACCCCTGCCACACTTGGTGCCCCTCAGCTCTCCATGATTCGGTGCAGCTGCAATCAGTGCCACCTCAATTAGCCCTGGTATAGCTGTGCTTTGTGCTCAGTGGCTCCTTGGAGAGCTCCTGTAGTGTCATTGTTTGGGGACAAGGGACAGAGAGTGCCATCACCTGGGGTCCCAGTGAGGTGGCCCCAGCCCCGTGACCCTTTGTCTTCTGCCACTTGAGTGCTGGGGTCTCTGCAGGAAACTTGCTGAGCAGTGCAACTGCTGCACTGTAAGAGCAGCAGCAGCATTTGGCCTATTTTTTTTTTTTTTTCCTTTGCTGTTGTTCCTCTCCTTCTCTCTTCAAATCTTCCTTTGAAACCAAAACTTCCTGTTGTCTGAAACGGACAATCAGAGCTCCAGCAGCTGCAGCCTGAGAGCTTTGGCTCTTGGCAGCAGGATGAGAACTGCAAAACTATTTCTTTGAGGCAAATTATGCATTCATCTTGCTCATTTAAAACAAAATATGATTTGCAATTTAACTTTCCATAATGAGCTCCTGCTATTATACGGTTTCCATAATGGCTGGTTTCATTGGAACAGATTGTTGGTGCACATGGTTTACAAAACATTTTCAATGCAAGCCCCGTTTTTTCTTATTTTAAATAGCAACAGCTGCTAAGCATGATAATTATTGTATTTCATCAAAATAAACGTACCAAGTTGCTTCTTAACACTACTTGGTGCAGTTTTCCAGCAGACCTGGTGGTTACTAAAGATGGGGGAAGTTGTGATGGAGTGACAGGAGATCGTCAGCAAGGAGATGTGGCTGAGAATGCAGGATGAGGGTTTGCTGCTTGGGCATTTCCTGGGGAAATTTAAGAGCTGGGCTTAGTGGCCATGGCTAGGCAAAGATTTATGGTGCACAGCACTCCCGGCAGCTGATAACAGTGCTGGAGGAGCTCTTGCAACTGCTGAATGAAGGCTGCCCTTTGAAGCACCTCAGCGCTTGGATTTAGATGACATATAGTAATGGCACCGCAGAAGCCATTACTGTCCATCAAGGAAATAATAAACACACGCTATGAATTGCTTGGACCTACCTGGGCTTTTGAGAGCTATTTCAAAAGGTAGAAAAAGAACAACAAACAAATCAAAGCAAGAGAGGGCAAAGGACAAAGTCAGGAAAGGAGCAGCCAAGGAGGCAGCTGCTGGGGCTGAGGAGCCCATCCTACATCACACTGTGGGATGTGGGTTCCTACAGAGCTGGGCTTGGGGAAGCATGGTGGGAAGGGAAGGGCAGCTCCATGCTGAGCCATGTGCAGGTGATGTTCCCTCCGTGTTTCTATGAATGACAACTTCTACTGGCTGATGCAGGCAGCTCCTAGTTGGAATTTCTGTCTACTACAGCAGGAGTACAGCAATTAAAGCACTCCCTAGAGATGCAAGCATCAGCAGGACCTGCAGTGGGCGCAGTGCTGCAGCTCCCCACTGCCATCCCCATCCCAGGGCTGTGCTTCCTGCCCCATCCCGCTGCCCCCTGCGTTCCCCCACCGCGTGGTCCCTCTGCAGCAGGATGGATCCAGTACCCATGGCAACACCCACTCCTGTGTTGACATTGGAACAACAGGCACTGACCTTGGTGGACACAGTTGTAATAGCAGTGTGACCAGAACAATGCTTGTTACTTTGTCAGTGGGATCATTCCGAGGGTGATGACATTACCTGAAGTCTCCAGCTCAGGTGAGACAAGCCCACAGCTTGTGCTCATTTTGCAGTATTTTGCAGTGACCACATGATGATCTAAAACCACAAAAAGGCTTTGCACGATAAATACAGAGCTGTTCCCGAGCTCTGCAGCACCCTTAGATCAGGCCGCTCACACACCATGCAGGCTGGGGCTGGCTGGCGTGGGCTGGGAGGAGGAGCAGAGGGGACCCCTGCCCATGGTGGCACCAGTGGGGACGTGGTGTGCATCTGCACTTCTCCCTGGGGTTAGTAGCAAGAGAATGAGGTGGGGGGGCTGGGGGGCAGTAGCTGATCCAGTTCCTTGAATTTGAACAGATCTTTTTAATCTTTTTACCCTGAAGGGTTGAAATGCTCAGGAAATAAGCAGAATGCAGACTTTCAGGTATTGAAATTAAACTTGTTAAGAAATCCGTATTGATTCATGCTTCTGTGAAAAATATTGAAGCCTCTTGATTTAGCCTGGGTATTGATTTTCTCTCTCAGGGCAAAGACACCAGCACGCAGGGCAGACATGGCACGTGGCACAGAGCAGCTTCCAGCACCACCTGCCCGCATCCCTCTGCCATCACTCAGGCTTGCAGGGAGCAGCCGCAGCTCATTTCAGTGTCACCATTTGCAAGGCTGTGCCACTGCTCTGCTCTGCACCCAGGTCTCCATCCTTGTCTCTCTTTGCTGCTACCATCTCCCACCTCAGTTTTTGCTGGGCCACTACCACCACATGCAGTGGCATTACCTGTTTTCTCCCAGCCAGCAGCAGTGGTGCCATGTGCTGACCATGGCTGGGTGAGATAAAGGACAACAGTCAAAAAAAAAACCAGAAGTACAATGACATTACAAAGAGCAGTAGCTGAAGGTGTTCTGCCTCAGAAATAAACAAACAAACCTTTCAGATAGCAAGCCCAGCTTCCAGGAAAGCAAAGCAAAGGTGTGCAGTCTGTTTCGCTGCAACACTGGAACCCCAGCAAGGAGCCATGTCCTGGGGCACCTCCTGCTTCTTGTCAGTGACTCAGGGATAACTCAGTTGTTACTTTTGGAAAATCGATCCTCTGTCCTTTGCCATCTCCTGGCTCACTTCCCTCAAGAAAAACACCAGCAACAGAAATTACCCCAAATGTGGCTCTAGGGCACGGAAGTACCCTGTGCTGATGCAGCACATAGCACAGTAGCACCCCAGTTTGTGCCACACATTGCTCCCACAGGTGACCACAAAGGCAGTAAACACAAGACAGCAGATGTCATCATTGCAACAGCACTCTCAGTTACATCACCAACAATTGCCATGACACTGGAGTTTCTTTGCCTGCAGCAGACCCAGCATTTCCTGGCAGTGAGTGCCTCCTGCACTCGGGTAGCCCTGTAGCTGCTCCTCGTGCTGGGGGGATGCAGAGCAGCCCTGCTGCTGGGCTGTGCTGCTGGAGTTTGTTCCCAACTACTAGTGTGGCCTGCTCACACATTTTGCTGCTCCTGGTAAGTACAAACAGAGCTTCTTACCTGCAGTATTTGGTGAGTCAGCTGGAAGCTGCTTTCTGGAGATTTAGTTCTGAAGGAAACATCACTTTTACAGGAGCAGAGCTGTAGGTGTCAGAAGGGCACGCTGGAGCTCCCCCAGTCCAATCCCCACAGCAGGTTTCCCAGGATCACATCCAGGAGGTTCTCAGTCCTCCACTGAGCTCTCTCCAGCAGTTCCCCATCTGTCTGGAACTGGGGAGCCCAGCACTGGGCACCACACTGCAGGTGTGAACTCCCCAGGGCAGAGCAGAGGGGAAGAGCACCTTTCTCACCTGTTAGCCTCGCTGCGCAATGCAGCCCAGGGTCCCATTGACATTCTTGGCCACCAGGGCGCTCTGCTGTCTCATTGTCACCTTTGTGGTCAGGTACTGGTCAACCATTGGCCAACCATAGTTTGAAAGGTCTTCTTGGCCACAAAGGCACACTCCATGGTTGGTCTTCAGGACACACTGGTGTTGCTCAGTGCTGTTTTCTAAGGGCATCCACCTGGAGAAAGTGTGCTGGGAGCTGTAAAGCCCTGCAGGGCCCGGTGATCACACCCCCAGGTAAATTAAAACGTTGTTGCTTCTGTGTTCTACACTGCAAGCCCTTTCACTACTTCGTGTTTAAATATTTCCCTAGGATCGGGATGCTTCACTTCCTCGGCTGTTCTTAATACATGCAATCAGCGACTGCTGCAATTAAGAGGCCTAATTAGCATCTGAATAGGACTTCTCACCCACTCCTTACAACAGTAGCAAACAAGCCACGTGGACAGGAGCTGCACCGGGAGCTTCCCTTGCACAGAGCAATTGGGGGCTTTTCTGCCCCCTGCGCCTGTGGTGCTGCCATGGGAATCCATCATTTCAGTCAGGCAGTTATGAGAGGTTTCCAGTAATTACACAGCTCTAGGAGCAGCTTCAGGCCCTTCTCCCTCCAGGTGAGCCCTGCTCCAGCAAGGGACACGGCTCAGAGCTCAGAACCAACCCCTTGGCCTCTCGCAGAGCCCTGGAAGTAGAGCCCAGCAGCATAGGGACTCCCACTACCCCTAGAAATACTTGGACCTGGAGAAGCCCCCTCCCCATGCAGCCCTCCCGAGCCCCTCAACTGCCCTATGGGAGAGCTTGAAGCTGCATGGGATGCAGCTCCAATGAGATACTGTGTGTGATCCCTGGTGCTACAGCACGGCATACACCACCTATTCAGCCAAGGAACTTGCTTGCCAAACTGGATGACTTTATTGTTATTTTTCCCATTCATCTCCTGGTCATATTCATTGTAGAACCACACACCATCAGCACATCCAAGGCCCAGTCATAATCCCAGATTCTTCTCAGCATGACCAGGTCAGGCATCGCCTCCTTGATTGTACCCAGACAGTAATCTGTGACTGTGAGGGTATTAATTTTCAGGAATTATTTCATTTTCTTGCAACGTTAGAGGTTAATTAAATGCTGGCTAATTGCTACCAGTCATTGGAGAAATTTTGCTCCTGAGTCCTTTCATGGTCTGAATGCACCAAAAGGAAGAAAGAAAGAATGGAGGAAAGAAAGAAGCCCTTTCAAGACCACAGAAAATTGCAAAAGGATGTTTCTTCCAACCTGACATGACAAAATTGAATTCCAAGCTATTTAATGCATGCACGAAACACCATAAAGAAGCCCATCCCGAGCACTCCACCCACCACAACGGGACGCGGTTTCAAGACCATGAGCAGCGCTGCCAGCTCGGGGCTCCAGGCGTTCCGATGGGAGTAACGACCCGACGGGGTTCTCACGGACAGGGCTGTCGCCAGCATTTCCAGTGGGACATACAGCTAAGGGAACACTGCGGTTATTATCAACATTAACGATGGTGGCTTTGGGAATCCCCCAACCTGCCCTTGGGGTGCTGGGGCTGTCCCCACCAGGACAGCGTGTCCCAGCCTGGCATCCCCCAGGATGTCACCTGGGGACAGGGGCACGGGGAGCTCGTTGGGGTGTCCTTAAAAATGGGGTTTCATGGGTTACACCGTCACGAGGATCATGTCATGCAGCCTGACAAAACACCTCTGTACACATGCCCGGCGGCGGGGCTCAGACCGGCGTGGTTCGTCTGTTGGCCGGGTTGTTGTGCAAAGACTCCTTGAACTCTTTGGGGATGGAGTTGTGGACCTGTAAAAAACCGTGGTCCCGCTCCGAGTTGAGCAGCGTCCCCATGGTGACCTTGGAGGGATCCCTGGAGAGGGTGAACATGGAGATGTCGGTGGAGGGGATGGTGCCGAAGCCCTTGCTGATGGGCGACATGTCCCGGGAGCGCGGCTCGGTGGAGCGCGAGCTGGACCGCCGGCGGAAGCGGTACCGGTACGGGGGAAGGCGGGTGAATGCCGACCGCTTCAGCAGCTCCGAGTGGGACCTGGCACGGATCTGGCGGTGCTTCTCGATGTACATGTGCACGGCGATCACCCCCACCATCTCGGCGATGATGAAGGACAGCGCGCCAAAGTAGAAGGACCAGCCGTAGGAGTAGCTCTTCTTGGAGTCGCTCTGCCCCGGGTCCCCCGCGTTGGCTGAGATGTAGACGATGATCCCAATGATGTTGCTGAGACCTGTGGGAGGAGGAGGGGGATGGGGCTGACAGCATCCCCGCAGGGCCAGCCCCAGTCCTCTGGGATGAGAACTGAACGAGGCAAAGCGACTCTGTCTCTTAATTCCTGGTGGAACCCAAAGACTTTCTTTGGGATTTGGGCAATTTCTGCACTGCCGGCAGTGCTGCGGGGCTGGGAATCTGCTGATACATTTCTGTATTTACTTAATGAATCGATTAAGTTTTTTTTCTGCTGTTTTCTCATCTGCATCAGCAGCTCCTTCCAGCCAGAGAGGGAAAGTAATTTGTCTCTTTGTGGGGAGAAGAAAAACACAAAATAGAGCAGTTCCTTGAGACAAAGACATTGTCATAAAACAATCAGTGGAAGCGCTGGGGAGCTGTGCAGAGAGAGGAGCAGTCCTGACGGCGCTGCTCTGCAGGAAGAGTTGTTTCTCTTGCAAGACTGCAGCAGCCCCTCCACCTGCTGCCCAGCACTGCGGGCTTCACGGGGCTGAGGTCAGATCCTGCAAAACCTGCCCTGTGTTGGACTCTCACTGGCACTGAGTGTGTTTTCCTCCCTGCTCCTGGGACAGCTCGAAAGCTGAGCTCCCTATGGTGTGGGTCATGGGGACCCTGACCTGCCCCCAGCCCCTGTGCCCCCAAGCAAGCCCAGAGCCCCCCACCTGCTGATACGAAGAAGATGCCGGCGCTGAGGATGACGTTGTGTTTGCTCTTGTAGAATTCGCTGGCTGCCACGCACAGCCCCCCGAAGAAGAGCAGGCCCACGCTGAGGATGGGAAAGATGCTGGAGGCTCTGACAGCACCTGTGGGGTAAGGACAGGGCAAAGGCTGAGAGACTCTGGGCTCTGCTGGGCTCCGGCCCACACTGGGCTGGAACCCGGGCTGCTGCTATGGCCCTACCGATATCAGATCTCAGATGTCACTACTCTGAGGGGTCTTTTCTGTTCACCCTTACAGAAGTTCAGCCTCCAAACTGACTGCAAAGAGCAATTAATGCAGCAAATTCCTCTCTGCTTCTAAAGCAAAGGCACCTAAAATACGCTGTGCCTTGGTTCGGGCTCTCATGCCTCTCTTAGGGCCCATATTAAATGCACAGTAATACAGAGAAGCCCCATTAAAATGCCATTCTGGGGGCTTTAAAATAGACTTTTTTTGTTTTAACTGTGGGAGGGGGTGGGAGAAGAGCTTAAACGCTCATCTACTAAAATGGCAAACCAACTCCATTAGACACATTCTGCCTTAGACGGGTGTGCAGCGCAGTGCTCCCTGCAGAGCTGCAGCACCGCTGGGGGGTCCCTGTGCCTGCGGTGTCCACCCAATGTGCCACACAAACTTCTCAGCCTGACACAGGCATGTTTGCTGACAAGTTGAGTGTTGCACATCTGCACTCCCTGCTCTGCCAGGGTACGCCTTGTGTGCATTCACCTTCCCCCAGAGACTGGCAGTTTGCACCTTTGTGCCCCACATTTGAGCAAAGGGCTCAGAAGGTGCTGGGGGGGATTGTCCTCACCCCAGCACTGGAGTCCCATGCCGTGACCCTAAGGCTGCACTGGCTGGGAGCTGTGGGATGCACTGGGGGAACACAGACTCACGGAGGAGGTATTCGGCTGTGTCCTGCTCGTAGTCTGCATCCTCAGGAAAGTGGTCGATCTTCTTGCAGACTCCTCGGAAGGTTCCTGGGGAGACACAAGGTGGGGCCTTCAGGCCTATACAGCTGCTAGAAGAGCCTGTGGCAGCAGATGCTCTGCAGCTGGTGGCCTCCCACTTAGCATGTGGGAAAGAAGGCTCTGTTTTTTTGGTCCTCTCCATTCCCTCCTGCCTCTGAAGCAAAACAAAAGCATTTCACCTCTAAGTGCTTGCCTGTTTGCTTTGGCTCCCTCCTTGCTGTGCTTCAGAGCCCAGCTCTCTCCTGTGCCAAAGTGATGTGGCTGTGCCACAGGATGAGGAAGCCAAGGATAAGCCCATTCCTGCCAGGTGATGCACTGCAGAGTGGCCATGCTGCAGGGGGAGAGCATGGAGAGATAGCCTGCAGGACCCACAGAGCTGCCACCTCCAAAGTGAGCAGCAAATGTTAATGCAGGAGTGTGCACAGATGTTGACAAATGTTGTTTTTGATGTTACACATGGGGAAACTGAGGGATGGAGCGTGTCTTCTCTGAAGTGAAAGTGCAGGTTAAGATGGGAGGGATCCATTTGGGCTATGGCTCCTGAAAAGCTCGCATAGAGTTTGACCCAGTGCAAACAGTGGCATTGCACGTCCTGGGGATCTGTTCCCTCCCATAAGGGTGTACCACGTGCTCCTGGCCTACCCAAAGCCATCACAAGACATGCTACTCCCTGCCGTGCCCCGTCCCTATCAGCTCCAGCTCTGGGCTTGGGGGAGCTGAGCATCGTGACAGGCATCAATTAAAGCCTGGCAATGAAGCTCTGGAGGTGGCAAGCTGTCATCGGAGCAGAGACGCAGCATCGGAGGGAGAAGCGCCTGCTCCCGTTGCTTTGGGAACTGTGGGCGCAGGGGAGGCTGAGAAGGGGTGGCACAAGTGTGGCGAGCAGCATCAGGCATGGCGAGGACAGCGCATGTGGCACAGTCACCTCCTCCTCCTCCTCCCCAATTCCTGGCTTCCTGCATCTCCTTCTCCCTGTGCCCCCCATGCTGCCCCCTGTATTTCTCTCCTTCCTCCCCAGCTGCCACCCAGCTGGAGGACTGCACTGAATGCCAGCACCCTGACACCAGATCCCACTATGATATATCCCAACTCTCAGTCAAGGCTGGGTTAGCAGGTGGAAGAGCCAAAGTTCCAGCATAGGTTTTTCTTCTTATCTTGGTGCTTCGATACCAGTGAAGCCCCTGTCCTGCTCTGCTCGTGCAGCTCTGCCTTCCCCAACACACCCCAACGGATAAGCTCTGTCAGGAGTGAAGTCCTTAGCAGCAGCAGGACAGCACAGCAGGGCCACATTGCTCAGCCCAGGGAGCAGAGTGTGCACAGCTGTACTGCATCAACTCTCCTCCCGAGCTGGAAGTTGCAACCTCTCTGCTTCAGCAGTGCCTGACCCACCAAAACACTTCATTTGCAGCAGAGAATGGATTAAAAAAGAATTAAACAAACAAACAAACAAACCCAAAGAAGTGACTTTCCCAGTGCTAGCACGGAGCCTTTGTTCAGCTGCAGGACTGAGCTCCTGCCCACTGCCCATGCTTAGAGCAGCACTCCCAGGGCCCCCACGCTCCTCAGCCCTGGCTCTGCCCCCCATCCCATGGGGCATGGCACCGTGCACCCCACGCTGCCGCTCCGCCGCATCTATTTCACGCACTGACATTTACGTCGGATCCTGTTCATTAATTGATGACTGTTACCATGGTGACCGTTTAGTCACCTGACACACCGAAAATGTCCCAAACTCCAAACAAATGCAATGCTGAGTGCCCTCGACTCCCAGTGCTCCTGGGGAGGAGCTGCCCTCACACTGCTGCTCGCTCCACATCCCTTTGCTCTGCCCTGCAGGACAGCACCGTGCTGCAGCAGAGCCGGACCACGAGCTGCAAAGACATCGGTCCACTGACTCGCTGTCACGGCAGTGCTGTCTGTGTGGAGCAGCTAACCTGAAAGAGCTGAACTCACAGAACACATTTTGCATCCAGCATTTTGGACTGCCGTCCCTCTGCTGTGTGCTCCGTGCAGTCCCTCAGCCCCCTTTACCCCCCATACCGCAGCTCCCCGCTGCACGCGACCCTCGTGCTGCCCTCTGCTCCCCCTGCTCCTGGGGCAATGTTTCCTTTCAGCCCTCTGTTGCTGCTGGTTTAGTTCATTTGAATTTTGATGTAGGCACTCTCTGCGCGGCATTTATCAGAGAATGCAAAGGCAATTAATTGATTTTATCTCAGGTCCGTTTCCCCTCACAGCCCTTTCCCCAGGGAGGGCCACGGAGGGGGCTGGGAGAAGCACTGTTCTCATAGTGCTGGCAGCGTTAACACAGCCAGGGACACAGACCCTCACCTGGGCTGCCAGAAGAGTCAAGAGCTCTGGTTGCGATTTTAATACTTCATTACTTTTTATCGAGTGGAACAGCTTTCAGGAATCGCTGTGGCTGTTGCTGCTCAGTGTGCAAAGCACAACTTGGGTTTGGGAAGCCGAGCTAATGCTGCTCCTCAATGAGAACAGTGCTCCCACCAGCACCCCAGCTTGATGGGCTCAGCCCAGCAGGAGCCACAGTGCTGCTGCCAGGTCAGACCCAGCACTTGGCACTGTCCGGGGAGCCACAGACAGCCTGTCCAGCTGAATGGAGAACAGAGCCTGGAGCTCAGCTGCAGTGCTGTGCGCCTGTGGCAAACCTCAGAGATGCTGAGGCACACAGCTCCCAGCAAGACTCCAAAATATCCCCCAGGAATCCAAACTCCAGGGCTCTCATTTGATTTTTTTACCTCCCACCCACCACCCAGATGCTTGCAGAGATGGAATGATTCGTTTTCTCCTTCCTTTTCCCAGCTTCACATGGTGCCACCGGGCTGACAACTGCCTGCCCAAGAGCTGCGCCCTGTGCACTCAATGCAAAGCGATGAGGACACAGCAGGTTTAGGGCTGGTGTTTTCTCACCCTGAATCTGGCTTTGTGGTCCTTCAGGCTGCAGCCTGCCACCTCCTCACAAGGTGTCTGCTTGCATGAACCCTGCTGGCGAGCTGCTGAACTAAGATTAGTGCGTGCAATGGTTGGGAAAAGCCCTCTGCTCCACACTGCTCAGCTGAGATGGGTTCCCTGCAGCATGGCACACTGCTCCCCCAGCACCACGGCCTCCTCCCCCCCCCATTCCTGCTCCCCACAATGGCCCATATGCCAGGTCCCCAGTCGGGTAATGGCATAGGATGTGGCTCCCCCTCCTTCACACCCTCTCCCCCTCTCCGGTGGTGGTTGATGTCTCAGCTGTCACCTACACAGCTATGTATTTTTCTGAAGGTTTTCTGAACAGTGGAAAAACCCCAAGTCAAACTAACGGAGTGCAACAGCAAGGAGGTGGCAGAGGCAGCAGTGTGGTTGCGGTGCTGGATGGGAGGACGCTGGCTCAGACAGAAGCTCAAATGTGGGCAACCAAAGCACAACGACAGCCCCGTGCCCAGCAGTGACCCCACAGCTTGGGGCTGGACAGTGACCAGTGGGCTCTGGGTGTCCCTATGGGCACTGCCAGGCTCTGGCATCACGGCTGCTGGGAGATTTTGCTGCTGCAGGGAGTGCCAGCGCCCGGGTGTCACAGACTTTATTCCCTCCGCGTTGCTAAAAGGGAAAAAAAAAGAAAAAGAAAATCTACATTTTGACAGTGACTCATCATCTCCCATTCTGGAATCTGTGGGGTTGCTACAACCTACACAAGGCAGTTCAGAAAAGCAAAACAATTCTGAATAATAGAGGAGGAAAAAAGTTTGAAAAGGATGGGTAATTTCTGGCACTCTTTGAGGGCTCAGCTTTGGTGCTCTCACAATAGAAGCAATCAGGTAATGCACCAGAGCAGCTTCTCAGGCCACTCCCCAGCTTTCTTTCTCCATCACTGGAGCTCATTAGGGACCAGAGAGGCCCTACAATGACAGTGACCCCCTCAGCCCAGTCCTGTAGTGGGGTGGGATGAGGACAAGGGATGGGGGCAGGGACATGGAGGCCCTTTAGCGGACAGAGGGATGAGCTCAGCCTCCCCCCATGAGGCACATGGCAGCCACTACTGGGCTGGGGAGCTCTGTGGCATTTTGGAGGAATGTTTCTTGTTTCAACAGCAAATAAACATCGATTTTTATTTTAAAAGGTAATTGACGTTCCTATGATAGCAAAGTGAGAGCTGAAGCAGCCAGAATCCATGTAAATGAGCCACGCGATGGAAAGTAATGAGCTTCGCTGATTGAGTTTATCCTTTTAAATTAATACAACTGTAGGAATTTGAAAAAAAAAAAAAATCACCAGCTCAGAGATGATGAGAGAGAGAGGCAGGAGGGAACTGGGGCTGAGCATGCCCACAGCACACACACACACATCGGGACAGGGGCTGAGTCGCCCCGTGGGGCTCCTCCCCACCGTTTCTGCTGCCTTCTGCCAGCTTCCCAGCCAACCTGTTGCAGCTCACGTCCTTTTCTGCTCTCTTATTTGTGCGCAACCTCCGTATGTCCTCAATGCCTTTTTCTCTCCTTTGGTCTTTGCCCTCTGAGCGGCTCCGGGAGCTGTCCCCAGGGGGCAGGCAGGTTCGGGGGCACAGAGCTGCCCCGGCCCCACAGCCTGGAAACCTGCAGCAGAGAGGGGAGGAGGAGGCAAGGCACTCCCGAGCTCTCCTGCAGCACCACATCAAGGCGCGGGGGACAGGAGGGGGCAGATGTGTCAGGGAGCAAAGGGCAGAGCTGTAATTGCCTGTACATCATGGCTGCGAGGTGGGATAATGCACAAGAGGGACGGGACCAGCTCATTTGTGGGAGTCCATCTGACCCACGGTGCATCTCTGAACCCTACGAGGCGAGCCGCGCCACCAGAATGCTAAAATCGGTGATAAAAGCCATCCAGAGAGGACGAGGTGGGAAAAAACAAGGGCCAGGAGTGCTCAGACCTCCTGGGGATCCTTCCTGTAAATTAACGATCACTTGTTTAACCAGAGATAACACGGAGAGGGGGTAGGAGACGCGGTGCTCCGTGCCTGATGCAACCCCGGAGCTGAACCAGGGGACGGATCGTACCGGCGACTGCCGAAATGTCTGTTCATAATAAGTATGAGAGGAAGCTGTGTGATGATAGGAAACGGCAGGTTTCACCCTGCCCGTATTAAAGTGCCCTCTGAATTCCCCAAACCCCACAAATGCCGATTTCATAGCTCTGAACCGTGCCCCCTCCGCTCACGGAGCGCTCCTTCGGGCTCCGTGCTGACGGCTGAAGAGGAGTGGATCAAGACATTAAGATCTGCGGCTCAGGTCCCGGCAGTCACGACTTGATTACCCTTCCTATGGGCAAACAGAGCGAAGTTCAGGCACTGTCGGGTATTTGCGGAGCTTTACCGGCCAATTCACAGGGAGGAAAACAATTTCGATCCAAAGCAGTTGGAATAGACCTAAGCATAAAAGCACAGATGTGAATAGAGGATGATTTAGGAGTGTTTTACCCCCAGATTTCACAACTGAAACACGAGCTCGCACCAATCGGAAAGCTGCCCGGTTAGTATGCAAACAGAAACGAAAACAAAAGCGTGCCCAACAAAAGGAAGAGAGGGGATCCGGGCAGCTCTGCATTTAAATCAGCAGCTCAGAACTGCGGAGCGCGGAGAGGACACCAACAAAGAGCAGAGAAACCATCACAACGTCGTTCCCCGACGTGGGCAACACGGGACGAGCAGGGACCGAGGGCTGGAGGGCTGGGAGAGGGCACCAAAGGGGCTCCTCCACCTCTCTCTGAGGGCTGTGAGATGTAAATCACTTCTCAGAGGAGCCACGCAGTGCAGAACATCAAGGCTAAAAATATGTAAATCGCCACGGAAAGCACTGCCAGAGCTTCAGCGAGGCCAGGAAGATGCCAAAAGGCAATTTAGAATTTCTGAGCTCGCTGCATGAGGCATTAAAAAGGTCACTATTTCTGAAAGAGGGATCTTTACAAATAAACACATTTGCTCAGGACTCGGTGAGTCATGCTGGAGCGGAGCACAGAGCATTTCCAACCTAATGCTTCTGACAGGCCACGAGCGGGGTGATCTTTTCATGTTTACAGTTCATCGATAGTTTTTACAGCTGCACAGTCAATCTCTGAAGAACATTTAGCCCGAGAGGAGGCTCGGCAGGCTGTTTTCCTTGCAAAAGTGATATTAAATTTCTTTTTTCTTTCTCTCATAGCACCGATTCGAAGCTAAGTACTTCAGCTTCAGATGTGGGACTGCCACTCGAACACCTCATTTTTTGAATTATTATTATACTTTTTCTCACATCTCCCTAACAACAGAATCATTCCAGGATTTCAGCTGAAGCGTTGAAAGCGGCCGTGCCCATCCAAACCCGTTTGGTGCAGAGGGCAGCACTGCAGCCCCAGTGGGGATGAGCAGCGCCCAGTGAGCAGCTCTGCAGCTTCACTCCCCCATTATTGGGAGCATCCTACAGGCTGAGCACCAGGAGCAGGCTTCGCAGTGCTGAGTATAAAGCACTTTTCCCTTACATCCAGTCTCAACCTCCTCTCTTCCAGTTTGAAACCATTTTTCTTGTCCTATCCCAACAGACCCTGCTACAGAGTCTAATAGCCTCCCTTCAGATGCTGAAAGGACACTGAAAGGTGGAAGATCTGGGTCTCGATTCTCTCATCTCACACAGAGCCGGCACCCAGGGCACGGCACACCCTGAATTGCTGTGTGCTGGCAGTTGTAATGCAACCACCGCTGCTGCATCAGAGCCCGGACAGCTGCCAGAGTTTGGGTGAGAGCAGCTGGATGGCAAGGAGTGCTCCGGGCTCCCTGCCCACCCCAAGGCAGCACTGACACCGTGGGGCTGTGCAGGACATCAGGACATGGCAAAGATCTCAGCACAAGTTAAAGTCAGGAACACTTAAACAACAACATTGGTAACCTCAGGGGGGTTGCTTTCCCCTCCCTTTACATATCCAGGCATGAACTAAGAGTAAAAGTACAATGGTGGGACAAATACTGAATCACCAAACAAACTGGAAGAGCGAGCATTTGTCAGGCACGAGCACAAATGTCATCCTCACACGCCGCCTTTTGTTTGTGCTGTGCTCAGGCTGAGTCACACACTGCTCCTTCCCACACTGCCCCAAGCTGCCACTCCACTCCTGCCCCACTGCCCAACGCAGGACACGAACCACTCAACACCAAGTGATGCACGATGCCCTCCTGCTGCTGAGCTTCAGCCCCTGTCCCTGCCTGCTGCTTGTCCTGCCCGCTCCCTGCCTCACCCTGCCCACCTGACCCAGCTCTCTGCGTGATCCCCATCACCTGAGGTGGGGATGACAGCAGCCCGACAGCTCCGGGTTTTGTCAGCAGGTTGTGGTGTCAGGAGATAAGGAGCACGCCGTATCTGGGAACACCATCATGCAGCATTACCTGCTCAGCAGCCATAATAATTCCTCCTGCCTCTGCGCACGATGACTGCAAACAAACCCTGATATTTTCAAGCCTGTCAAATGCACTCAGCCAGTGCACGAGTGAATTCTGCAAGGGTTAGGGAGACAAGCGCAGCCCAGCTGCCACAGCGCACATTCCAGCAGGGAGCAAAACCCTGTTTCAACGACAGTCCACCCCCAGGAGGTCCACAAGGAGCATGAGACACTGCAGCCCCTACCACAAGCAGTGCTGGAGGGAAGGACCCTGCAGCTCTACCATTAACTTGCTGATGGCCAGGGCCAGGTGTGCATCTTGATGAAGGTGCAGCAACCTGGGTCATGCAGAATGCCCATTAGCCATCAGAGCACCTGGTCACTGCAGCATTTGTTTCAATCAGTGCTGCATCGTTTCCCCTCCTGCCCCCAGCGGGCCCATAGTCGTCACCCAGTAATTCTGCAGAGAAAACGCTGTGCCTGAATGTAGGGGCACTGCTGGACAGTATAAAGTATGGAGTATTCCCTATCTTGAACTTTCTATTTTGGAAAATCTCTGCTCTATATCAGGTAGATGGAAAGAAATATAATCATCAAATAAGGAGATGCACAAAGCATCCCAGTCAGCCAGGCCAGGCTCACACCCTGAGCAGCACTTGTGAGGGGATGCTGGAACATCCCCTCTGCAGAGCTCCAATGTGCACGAGCATGGAGCGAGGACAGCAGTTGTCACCCCAACACTGTCACTCCTCATCACAGCAGGTGTCTTCTTAATCAAAGGAACACCTCGGGATGCCTGCTGCTGCACTGCCTGGAGTGAGCTGTGCCTCATTACAGTTGGAGGACTGCACAGCATGATGTGCTCCCTGGGGTGCTCGTCCTTCAGTGAACAGCCACAGCACCAGGAGGAGCGGAGCCTTGAGGAGAGGATGTAGGGACCTGCACCCCAGCACCAAGCCCCAGGCCAAAATGCAGCCAATCACAGCCACAAGGAGTTATCTTCCATGGGATTACAGCACATTTATAGAATTTTGAGAGCAATTTCGATCTTCCTGAAAAAAAAAAAAAAAGAAAGATGTCAATGCCTATTTACAAAATGCACCTCATGTGTTTATTAAAAATCCATGGTGAGATCCATGTGAACAGTCACCACTCGGCTGCCAGAAGCACCGAGCCAGTTGCACATCATGGCTGTGTCACCTCGCCTCATCCCAGATAGTGTGGGCACTGCAGAGGGCTGCGGCTGTGCCAGAGTGGTTGCAACCCACGAAACAGAGCTGAGGGGCTGTGTGTCCCACTTAGGACCAACACCAGCGGACTCACCCAGACCTGTTTCCAGCTGCACATTATGAAAGGCAGAAAGCTCGTGGGAAGAGAAGTGATTCACCAGCAGCCATGTAACCCCGCACTGCACAGCAATGCTGCTCTCCTGCTGCCTGGCCAGTGCGGTGACACTGGGCACGGAGACCTGGCACCATCACGGTGGCTGCCCAAACACTTGGGCTGGCCGCATCCATGAGCCATTGTCAGTTATTTACAGCCGTAATGGAGACAGTGACCTTGCAGGGAAAAAAACAACACTTTGAGCCTCATTCAGATTCAGCCTTCCACCTCTATTAAACAGGAGCAGCTCTCGAGATGACAGACTCTGCACCACGCCTATGCAGCAATAAAACGCCTGCTCCCGAGCTGCTCGCAGCATACATTCACTCCTCACGTGCTGCTCACAGCAATGTGGGAGCTGGCTCCCCACGCTGCCCTGGATGATGGGAGCAGTGTGCTGACAGCTGCTGCACGTCCCACGAGGTGAGCGCAGCACCCGCTGCTCCACACATCTGTCTCAGAGCGGAGCTGGGGCAGGAGCAGAGTGGGACCCTCTGACAACAGCGGGATGCTGTGGCTCAGCTCTGGCTAGAAGGGTTCCTATGGCTCTTGGCACAGGCACAGGGGTGTGCAGCAGGCTGGGGTCTGGCAGATTGATTGCCATGTCCATTGGAGGAGCATAACGAATGCTTATGCAATACAGCCTTCCACAAGACAAAAGTTAGAGATGCCCAAGACAGGGTTCTGATCTGAGTCCCATGCTTAATGGTTTTGTCCAGTCCAGCTCAGCCCCCAGCACCAGGTGCAAACCCTGCCTGTCCCCATGTGCCTGTTTCGTGGGGGCAGAAGGGATTCATGGGGTTAAACCTGCAGTGCATAAACCACATCAGGCCATGTACAATGTGCCCTCCTTGCCCTCATCCATTGCTGCCATTTGAGGTGTCTCTGTACCTAATTCCTGTTGCACCATTGCAGCTCCCTGTCCCTGTAGTGGGGGCAGAGGCCATTGCTCCACTCACTCCCAGTGCAGGCAGCACAGCCACGTGGGGTTGTGAGCACCATGGAGAGGTGTTAAAGGCAGCTGGAGTGTTGGTGAGAACCCATCACAGATGGCATCCAGACAGAGGAACAGGATGAGCGGCTCTTTAAATACCTGCTGGTAATGAATAGCACAAAAATGTGCTCCATCATGGCTGATTGCAGTCTCATGGACGTTTGCTTGGCGCTTTTAAAAATTAAAGATAATAACTTTCTAACAGAAACAATATTGCTGTCACCTTGGGGAAATTCTCTGCTTGGCCTCACTCGGAGGGCTGTGAGGCTCCAGGAGCTGGTGGGCAGCCAGCAGCAGCTGCTCACTGCCCACTGCTACCTTCAGTGCGAGCAGCTCCGCTCTGCAGAGCCAAAAGGAGCTCTGGGTACAGCTGGGGGGGGGGGGGAGAGTGCAGAGCCAACCCTGCGAGTGGGGAACCATGGCAGAAACTCCCTGCACCCCAAGCTGCTGCCAGAGAGAGGGACTCAGAATTGCAACTGGAAGAGTCCGAAACTGGGACTTCTGCTATTGGAAACAGCAGTTATCACATGCACATGGCGGATCATACAAGCTAACGGGATCGGTTGAAATAAACCTGCAGGGTTGAGGAATACAGGGATTGATTCTTCAGTCATGTCGGAAGAAAGGAGCTCCACATCGCTGCTGGGTGGCAGTGGTACAGCTGTCAGTCACGAGCTGAAGTGACACTCAATGATTTCTCACTGGGTACTGCCGTGCTGTGCTGGGGGACAAGCAGCTCTGTGCACTGCCAGGGATCGGAGAGGATGCTGGACAGCTGCCCTCAAATGTGCACCCAGAACTGGTGGGACTAAAGAACTCTGTCCTGGGAGCACTGGGAGGACAGGCTAAGGAGTTTTCTGAAGGTCTAAAAGGGATTTTCATTGATCTTGTCATGCTGGTGAGTTTCAGGAGGACAACAGCTGGCTTTACGGTTAATCAGTCCCTGCAGATCCCCACGAGCAATGGCAGCTGTGGGAACAGCCCCATGGGGAGCAGAGCTGCATTGCTCCCAGTCCAGTACAGGCTGGGCCGCAAAGGAAGGCATTACCATAACATATTTAGAGCTCCACAAGCTATTTGATTTGGCTGTCCTGAAGAAGTAAAATAATGGTATTATGCTTAATTAAGCAAACTGTAGAGATTGTGAATTGCCTTCCAATGGGATGTTTCTCTGTGGGACCTGTTACTGAAACAGCACTGGGCTACAGCAGTGTCTTTGCGGAGGATATTAATAATAACATGAATTAATTGTGGATAGAAGGTGTAAATGGCAGGGAAAAGACCGACTGCAATAGTCAGGAATGATGGAGGAGGGTCAGGTGCTAGGGATGGATGCGGAGGTGGGTTCAGTTACCCTCAGCCACTCTGCAGAGACATGGACAAGGCTTTGCCTTCTGGTGCTGCAGTTGCCATGCAGATGGCAGCACAGAAGGGATGTGGGAGGTGGTGGGCAGCCAGCAGGGAGCTGTCCCACAGAAGGAATTCCTGCTGGTAGGAGTTAGAGTGCAAGAGGTGGAGCAGGAATCCCACAAGGTGACATATTGAAGAAGGGACTGAGTTTATTCCCTGCACTGCAGCTGCAGTGGGATTAGGATGTGGGAGCAGTGGTTGGGCCCTGGCTGAAGGTGAAGGCAGCTGTGGGAATTGCTTGGGGCAGGCAGGTCCCAGCCCTCCCTCTGCTGCCCACTGACAACATCCAAAGGAAGGATTTTTACTCAAATTTCCCTAAGAAAAAGAACAAACCCCAATAAAAGTTCTCAGTGTTCAGTGGGGAGAAATGGACTCTGCCATGCACTGTGGCCCTGCTGCTGCTGTGGGACGTGAGGATTGGTACAGGCAAGAGGGACACTGCATCCCCCACACCCACTCAAGCTCGGGACAAGGGGCCAGCACACAGGGTAAAGACATGTCCTGGCAGGACAGATGAGGAAAGCAGGATGGACGGACAGATGGGGCCAGTGGGACAGCAGTGCACCTGCTAGGCGGGAGCTGAGTGGCACTCAGGGTGCTCCAGCAGCACCAAGCACTTCATTCCCAGTTCCCACAGAGGAAGAAGGGGCAGCCCGCTCCCAGCACAGCCCTCCTCACCCCTGTCACCCCCCCCTCCTTTCACACCGGGGAGCCAGCCCTGACCTGCAGCGTGCAACCCAAACACTGCAATGTACAGTACAGCAAAGGCTGCGCCAGCACAGCAGCTGTGAACACTGCCCGGGCTCTCGCTGTCGAGGCAGCTGCTAATTTGTGTTTGCCGGCGTGGGTGTCTCACACGGCTCTGCTGCGGCTTCATTCAAGATTTATCCGCTCCTGCCATGGGCTCGGCGCAGCCACGTGACGCAGCTCCCACGCAGGGCTGTGTGCTGCTGCCACGGGCTCACAGAGCACTGCGATGCCGCGCACCCAGCGCCGCTTCAGTCATCTCAATAATCTGCTGTGCACACGCAGAGCAGGCGAGGAGCGGAGCGACGCTTAATTCCTCTGTCGCAGCGCGTGCTAAACCCCTGTCAGCAGCGGAAATCTCCAGGCCCAGGCGCTCCTCAAAGCGCAGAGCTCTGCTCGGTGCTGCGTGCTCCCAGCACCCCAGGTTCACCACCTCCTTACTCCGCAAACCAGTTGTGAATGCACAGAAGCAGCAGAATGCTGAGGCTCTGCCAGCAGGAGGGGATGCCCTGCCTCCCCCCCCCCTCCCCCCCCGTGCCCCTCCCTGATTCAGGAATGGCCCTGAGCAGGAGAACATGGCCCATGGTGTTTCTGCACCCAGCACCAAAGTGCTCCCCAGCACCAGGGCAGCCGAGCTTCATGTGCTGCCCTGATACAGGGTGGGGTGGGACCCCCCAGTGGGACCTCCCTACTCAGATCTCAGCTCAGTGCCCCCTGCTCGCCCATGCCACGCTCAGGCAAGGACCCGTGATTCAGCGCTGAGCCCTTTCCCGAGTGCGCTGTGCCCAAGAGACCAGGGTTGCACCGGCTCTTTCCAAAGCAGTGATTTATGGCATTGAGGGAAACATAAAACATTCACTGAAGAAAACCACAGCCAGCAAAAATAAGAAATTTGGAAATTACTCATGCCTTCAGTGATCCCATCTCTCACAGCCCTGTCTGCTGCCTCCTCTGCTCCCTCAGCCTGAGAGGGGAGACAGATTATCGCCAATTATTTATTATGGAATTAGAGCATGATCCAAACCCTCCTTGAATCAATAGGAGAGCTCCGGCTGCCTACAGTGGGCCTAGGGCCGAGCATAGGAGCACGCAGAGTATTTCTGCAGCCGTGGCTGTGACTCACCGAGAACTTTCCGAGGCAGCAGGCGCATCTCAGTGCCACGCTCACTTGCCCCCATGTCAGCAGATCCTCTCCCGGGGCGGGGAGATCTCAGCACCCCCAGATGCGCAGGGAGAGGGAGCAGCCCATTAGCACTCAGGGCACCAGCTCCTGCCGTTCATTTTAAAAGTTCGGGCGATCCCATCGGCCATTTTTTTGCTGCACAGGTGCCAGCACCTGGGCTCTACTCAAGCTCGCGTTTGAGCACTGCCTGTTGGTGCTCACAATAAATCTGAGCCAGGAACTTCGGGCTGACGGCAGCCCCGGAGCAAAAGGAAAGCGCTGCAGGAACACAGAGAGATGCAGCCGCTGCAGGGGCAGAGCTGCGAGGGGAGATGGGGTGACGGCCGTGGGGCGCGGGCCCCGTGGGACTCAGGGCCGAGCAGCAGCGGGGCAGCAGCAGCAGGACGCTGTTCCGCTCGGCGGGATGCGGCCGGCCCCGGTGCTGGGGGGCGGCTGCGGGCGCAGCGCGTTATCGTTGCCCGCAGAGCCCCCGTGGAGGGCGGCTCGGAGATGCGCTCACCGCTCGATTCCCATTAAAGCAGCCCCGGGGCCCGGAGAGAGAAAGGGACCTGTGGCCGCCCAACCCCAGCCCCGCCGCTCGGGGCACGCACCGAGGCCGTCCGCAGCCGGCACCGCTTCCCGGCACGGGGGGGAACCCCCCCCCCCCCCCGCCCCCGGCACCCCGCGTTCTGCTCTCTGGAGCCGCCCGCAAAGTTTCCCCCCGCCCGCAGCGCGGCACCGCCGGGCGCCTCGTCCCCGGGCGGGGGGGTCCGGCCGTGGGGCGGGGGTCCGGGGCACCCCTGCCTTCCCCCGAACTTCTGAGGCCGGGCCCCGGGCGGGCGGCCGGGGGCGGTCGGTACCTTCCAGGCAGCACGTCCTCCAGAGCCCCGAGTGGGTCATCACCTCCTCGTTCTTGCGGCTCGTGTCGTTGTCACCGCCGGACTTAGTCCTGCACACGCCGCGCGAGTAGAGCCAGTAGTCGGTGCCCACGGCGATGGTCATCAGGCTGAAGGCTGCGAAGGCTCCCACCGTGGTGATGAGCATCTGGACGCCTCTGTCACACATCCTCATGCTGCTTCATCCTACGGCGGCGGCTCGCAGGGGAAGGGCCGGCGCCGCCGCCCGCCGCCGCTCTCCGCGCCCGGCGCCTCATGCCCCCGCGGCCCGCGCCGAGCCGGGCCCCCGCGGCGGCGCATCGCGGGGCCGCCGAGCCCCGGGGCTCCCGGCCGGCATGGCCCGAGCGGCGGCGGCGGCGGCGGCGGCGCGGAGCGGAGCGGAGCGGCTCCGCCGTGCGCCCGCGGCGGGGAGCGCGGATCTCTCGCGGCGCCTCCCCCGCGCCGCCCGGCCCAAGGCAGCCGAGGGGGGCGGCGGGGGCGGGGGGGCAGCGGAGGGCGGGCCGCGGGGGGAGGTGTGTGGGGGGGGAGGGGGGGCACCGGGAAACCGCCCCCCGAGGGGGATGGCACCGGGGCGGGGGAGGGGGGGGTGGTGCCGGGGCGAAACCCGGCGGGGATTCCTCCGACCCCGTGTCGCCCCGCTGCCGACGGGAGCTGCTGTACCCCCCACCCCCCCCTATCCCCCGGGACGTCGCCCCGAGCATCGTCCTCGCACCCGCGTGCGTGGCGGGGGCACCGCAGCGAGCCCCCGGTTTTCCCCCACCCTGCGGAGGAGCCGCCTCCCGCACCCAGCGCGGCTGACTGCCCCGGGAGAGCCCTGCCCATCACCTGCCCGAGTGCCCGAGCGGAGCAGGGGGCTCAGAAACAGACACTGGACCCGGGGGAGTCTCCTACATCGCGCTCCTCATTGTTTGCCTGCAGTAAAACCCTCTCTCTCTCTCTCTCTCTCTCTCTCTCTGCTGTATCCTCATCTCTCTCATTTTTGCAGCCGGTTGGATGAGCTTCTGACTCATGCGACCTTTTGAAGGAGCCCAATAACGTGCCCACCTCTTCAATTAATGGTCTTTGAGGGGCTGCGTGTGAGACGGCACAACGCACCGTCTGCCCGACAGCGCGCGCTCCGCAGCTCCCATTTGCGCGCACCTCTGTGCAAACGCTGGTCATTTGCTTCCAAAGCGCAAACAGAAAATGATGAAGGTTACCGAAAACGAAGTACCGAGAAATTAAGCGGTGTGAAAATTAAGTACCCTCCGCAACCCTAAATCACCTCCTTTATGCATATTCATTAGGTGGGGCACTCTAATTACGACGCCACGCTGGAGCGCGCGGCTGCGACGGCTGTTGATCCGCTGCTCTGCCACCGACCCCGCGCCGTGTTTGCTGCCGTGCTCAGCAGGAAGGCTGCAGTGCAGCCGTGCCCCCCTGCACCTCCACCAGCGGGAAGGAAGGGCACTGGCTTCTGAAGAGGAGGGGGAGGAAGGCCCTTGGGGAGCTTGATCGGAAGCATCCACCCGAGCGCTCGGTGGGTGCCGCTCGGGGATGGGATGCTGCCTCGGCAACGTGTCACACGTCCGTCCCCCCCCCCCCCCCCCCCCCCCCCCGCTGCCTGCAGCCCCGCAGCAGCGTCCTGCACATCCCCCGTCCAGCTGCCCCGGGGGGGAGGCAGCAAGAAGATCTCACACCTACAAGAGAAGGGGCTGCGAATTGCATTCCGAGTGGGGGATTTTGCAGCCTTAATTGTGTTATTTTAACATCGCGTGTGTAGGTGTGTGCAGGGTGCACATGTACGGTTTCCTAGGCTCTTAACAAAGCAAGTTCCAAAAGAATCAAAGTCCACACTTCGAATTGCTGTGGTTCCTGAATGGGACACCCCTGCCAAGCCCTGTATCTCTCACACCTCACTGCATGGAGGCCCAGGAGTGAGCCCGAAGCTTTGTCCCTAACAGCAGTACTGGGGGACCTAGAAAACGTGCAAGGGGCTGTGCAGACAGCAAGGACCTGTGACCTTACTGTCCTGACACACAGCTCAGGCTCTGCAGGGCACTGCTGTGATGGCACAGCCTGTTCCCCCCCAGCTCCATTCCTGCAGCTCCCTGCAGCTCATTGCTGCGTCCATCGGCAGGCACCCGCTTGTAGGTCTGTACCCTTCTGAGCTGGGCAAAGCAGAAATAAATAACAGGAACCAGAGCCTGCTGCAAAGATTTAAGTTGTGCAGAAAAAAAAAAAAAACAACAAGCTGTCCTTGCAGACAAAAATGTCCTAAACCAAGATCTGTTTGGCTTTGTCCTTCCAAATCCAGTGATGAAAGCTCTGTTGCTTTTAAACTGGCAAAGTGACAGAAAGAAGGTAGTCAGAAATAATCCCTCGCTGGATTAGGTTTCTTTCCTTGAAGGAAGAGAGACGCTGATCCGAGGCGAGCTGAGGCTGGTAGCAGTGCAGCTCTGGCCTTGCCTGCACTGCACCTTCCTGTTCCTGGGGCACCAAGGGGACAGGGCTTCAGACCCTTTGGCACACGGCTTCATTCTTCCCCTTGCTATGAGTGGGTTCATCCTTCCTCCTTCCTGCACGTGTATTATTTATATCTGCACATGCTTTGAGAGCGCTGGGTGCAATCCCACACTAAAAAGACCCAGCAGTGAGGTTGGCATGGCTCTACCCAGAGTGCAGCTGGGTTCGGGGTGCTTCTCTGTGCTGTGGCACAGGTGAGCAGTGCCCGGCTATGGTGACACAGTGGGGAGACCTTAGACAAGAACCCATGCTGGAATGTATTCGTGGTGCAGCAGTCCCCTGCCCGCTGCCTGCAGTGCGACCAGCTGACGCGGTGCCCGCCTGTGCAGCTGCCTACCAGCTCCGCAGCTCCCTGCTGGGCTTCCTACGGTTTGATAGCAATAAAAATAGCAGGGGAGAGAAACTGAAATCTGCTCTTATTAAGGCTGCCTATCATGGGAGCATGTACAGTCTGCGCAGGAGTGGCCATGCATGGGCAAGCAGGAGGCATGTGGACTCTCCGGAGAAGTGGGTGAATAGCTGTCAGCTGCTGCATGCTGAAGGCCGTGTTGCTTTGTCCACACCTCTGCTGATCCAAGCACTGCTGGCATGCAGCACAATTGCACCTGTGTTACCCCATTCTGATTCACTGGAAGGACAAAATAAGCCTGGTACAGGGAAGGGGATGACACGGGACGGCAAACTCCATGCCAGTGCGCAGAGTTCCCAGCTGCCCCGTGCAGGCTTCGGGAATGGTGTACAGTTTGACCTCTTCCCATCGCAGTATCATCAAAGAGGACAGCCCGGCTGCAGCCCATAGGAATCCCATTCCCAAGGTCATAGGGAGAGCAGCATCCGTGTGGAGCATGATGCGCTAGGACGGGTGGGAAGGAGGGAGAAGATCAAAGGGTTTCTGTAAAGCAACTGTAGCACAGAAGTAACAAAGGAAAAAATAGTGCTAGATTAAGAGATATTTTGCAGGCTGTATCCAGCTGGACCATGCTGAGCTCCCATAGAAGGATTGCTGCTACTCCAACCCACCACAATTTAATTGATTTCATTTAAATTCTTTGAAGAAGAAGCGGATAACGAATAATGAAGCAAACAGGATTGTAATGCAAATGAAAGAGATGAAAGATGGCTTCAGGGAGACGGCTCTTGAAGGTCAGAGTCTGACGCGGAGCTGCTGCTGGTCACTCATTCAAACACTAATGAGGCTGCGTTCCCCCAGATGCCTTTGATGGATAGGAGAACGGGAGGCATTTGCCACGCTCGTGCTCATCCTTTCTTCTCCCCGCTCTGAGCGGATCGCCCCCTGGCCCTGGAAGGGATGGTTTCACCTGGGCTGTCGCAGGGACTGAGGTTTCTCCTGCCCACGTCACACTGGGTAAGCAGACTTCTTAATCGGGTTTTTCCAGATACTCTGATGGAGACTCTAACTTCAGAATTAATTAACTTCACTATCAAAAGCTGAGTCATTTGTCACAATGGTTTTGTCATTAGCTCCCATAATTAAGGAAAGTGTCACAAAACCAAATGTTTCACTTGCAGAAGCCAGAACAGCTGAAGCTCGGGAGTGTTTTGGAAATGCCGGACATGGGCACGCCACTGCAAGGCACTACACCCAGAGGGGCACAGCTGGACCTGCTGAGCTCATGCACCAGCGTCACAGGAGAGAAGCCCAACCCCTCAGCCACCCCATCCCGCTACACTCGCTTCATTGGGCTGTCCTCTTGGTTTGAGGCAATGTTCCTATGCCATCTGGGGCAGCATCTAGTGGCCGCGCATGCCTTCAAGACCACATGGGCAGGGATGGCCAGCAGAGCTCTGGTGGCCCCCATCTATCCTTGCCCACACTCCCTGCTGCAATCACGCACCAGTTTTGCCCTTGGGTTGGCTTTAGCATTGCCAGTCGCACTGGGCTGTTTTTCTAACCAGTCTCCACTCCAGATGTCAGCCTTCCTGTGTGCATGGAAGCAGCAAACCAGAATGAAGGAGCAAAGCCTGCTCAGGCCTCCTGCTGGGGAGCAGGGAGAGATGGGACATAACACTCACATGCCCCAAGGTTGCCTCCCAAACCCCTGAATGCTGCAATGCCATGGAGTACTCACAGGGTGCTTGAAAGAGCACCTGTAGTATCGTTAATTAACCCACCTTAATTAAAAAATAGTTGAAGAGCCAAACAACCAACACTTCCCCCCCCCCTTGTGGTCTCTGTGCATCCCTAAGTAGAGTACCTACTGTAGGTTTCCAGTCCTGGGCTACACTCCTGTGTTTCTGAAGATGCCCTCTATCTGTACAGATCTGCATCTTTGATACAGAGATGCTGCAAGGTTTCTGCATCCACCCGGTGGGGCCATGCCAGAGGGCAGCAGCCAGAGCCATTCGCCCCATGGGACTTCTCCATACACCAACGGAGCCCTGCAGGCAAAGAAAGGCAACTGCACAAGGTTTCTTTAAAATTATATATTTTATTTTATTTTATTTCAAACATGCAGCAAATAGAATAAAGAGTATATGCCCATCTAAAAGGAGGTCTTTATGAGAATCCTTTGACAAACACACAGCAGGTAGTCTAGGATGTAGAAAAGTCATCAAATACTTGCAGGTGAAATCAAATTCACAAACACAAACTGTTCAACAATAAACATTTTTTTCCCCTTTTTTTTTTTCTCTCCTTGTTTTAATTGCCATTTTGAATGTAATCGGAAATAAACAGCTTGGATGACACTTCCCTGCACGAAGAAAGATGCCTGTTGCTGCTTTTGCTGTTACAGGTTCCACAGATACCTGAGACGGCAAAAGCAGAGGAGCTGCAGCATGCTGAGCTCATACGGGTCGGCTCCATGCTCCAGATGTGACCCTGCAGCCTGGTACTCTGTGCTAGATATCGTGGCTCTTCTTTAGTTTGTGGGACCAGCCTGGGACCTAACACAGACCCACTGCTGCCTCTGCCTGTGGGCAGTCTCCACTGCCCTGCTCCATGTCGCTTCCCCCTTCTCTTGTGTCCCCATGTTTCCATGAGCCCACAGCCTTCTGCCCCATCTGCATCTGTGCTTTGGGATGGTCTGTGGGATGCAGCAGTGCAGGACAAGCAGCTGTAGCCCTTTGTCTTGCCTTAGGCGCACTTTCCAGGTGACAGAACCATAGAACCACAGCAACTGCTGGGTTGGAAGGGACTTTATAGCCCCACTCCCCAGCTCCACCCCCTGCTGTGGGCTGGTTGCCCCCCACCAGCTCAGGCTGCCCAGGACCCCACCCGTAGCCTTGTGTACCTAATCGGGGCACCCACAGCTTTCTGGGGAGCAATGCCAGTGCCTCACAACTCCAACATCACCCTGAGAACATGGCACACCAGATACACTTCACAGTGCTCACATCCTGGCCCCGTGCAACCCTTTTCTATTCCACAGCAGTGGTAGAGAAGATCAGCCACTGGAGTTGGTTTTGTCCCCGCTCCACAGTGACTCCCTCCAGGCAGCCTGCACTCCAGCTAGTGTCAGTGGCAGAGCACCTGGTGCCTTGCAGCATCTCCTGAAGACTCTTGGAGCTGAGCCTCTTCCTGGAGTACTGCTTTCCTCATCCGGCACTAAAGATTAAATCATCAAATTATGGCAAGCAATGAGTCAGCCACTGTCACTCTACCCTTCCTTGGAGGAGTTCACACAGATCTCAGCATCTGTGCAGGGCAGATTCCATTTTACGTTTCTGCACAGAAGAAACAGGTTATCTGGAAATAAACGTTGAGTTAAGAGCTTTGCATGTAGCAGAGTGGACAGCGTCAGCAACGCTCACACCCTGCACCCTACCCTGGACATAGCACTGAAGCAAGGCTGCTCCGTGGCTTCAGCAGGCACACAGCCCCAGGTTGTGGGGTCCCTCCCTCTGCAGCAGCCCCCATGGAGTCAGGTCCACAGCACCACAGCATCCCTTAAGCGACTGCACCATGGGAGCATCCTCAGAGCTGAAGGTACAGAAAATAGAAACGTTCACCATTGAAGGAATACTAATTCTGCAGCAACAGGCTTGAAAGTTACAGTAACATACATGCTCTGAACATCAACTGTAATCTGCAGAAGATGGTGAGATGTCTTCTGAGATGTGTGCTGGAGTTATGAGCACTCCCATCAGAAGCTACCTCCCACCGCCCTGGTCATAGCCTGATGCAAAGTTGCCCATTAGCTCCCTTGCGCATCTGGCACAATTTGCAGTTTTGCTGGTTGTGTTTTGTTTGGTTTTCTTGAGCCCAGCTCAGCACCTGAACTCCGGATGCAGTTCACGCACCCCAGTGTGTGCAGCATGGCCGGGTTGGGCCGCTCACAGCTCCAGCTTCCAGCAGCCTTTTCACTTCAAGAATCACTGGAAGAAAGAATTAATTCCAGATGGTAGAGTTGGATGTCTACAAAAGATCTACAAACCAGAATCTCCTCAGTAGGATTCCTCGTGATTCATAAAATTCCACCCCCACTTTTCCCCTGTATTCATGAAGCAATGTGTATTTACATTAGAATTGGTCATGGTTTGAAAGAATATACATGCTTGGTTTGCAAACCAACCAAACTCGCGTGCACCAGGAGGGGAAGAGGCAGCACCACAGGAGATGTGTGTCTGCAGCACAGTGGTATCCTCTGGGCTGGGATTTTTGAAACGATGCAGAAGGCCCTGGGTCACTGAACAAAATCCCCAGGAATTTTGCCTGAAATCAGGTAAGCCGAGATGCTTGCAAAATTCATGATTTTGAGCCTTTAAGAGAGTAGCAGAGGGTATAAAGTATAAAAGTTACCTTTATAAATAGCCCTCAGTACAGCCCCTTTGTAGTGGGCGTGTTTTCAGTTGGTAAACGGAGAATATAAATGTGTTTTGTTTTGGTAGAATATTAATATCTTTTACAGAGCTGTTAAATTTTGACAGTGCCTGTGAAAAAAACAGGAGAAAGATTTATGGGAGTGCTGACAGAGTATATCAAAACTGCAAACTGTTCCAGATGTTAAAAAAAAAAAATTCCCACCTTTCACTTAGAAAAAGATTTGCTCTGTTTTACAAGAACAGGAATGGAATTCATTTTGTAGTCTTAATGCCTGAGAAAGAGGAGGGGATGTGGTGGAACGAACGCTTACAGCAGGCTGGGGAGGAAGACAGCCTCGGTGAGCTGGTGTGACCGCATGTACAAGGCATTGAGAGATGTCTACAAGCAGAGGTTTCCACACTGATCAAATGTATCCATGTCTCGAACAAAAGGCTCTTCTAAGACACGTTCACAGTCATTGCAAGCTTCAGCACAATGGTTTAAAATATCAACCATGCTTAGCATTCAATGGCAACAATTTGTGAATACCTAAGTTCACTGGAATTTCGGCATCTGATTTCAAAAATTACAAAGACCGTAGCAATTTGGTATATTTCTGTTTAAAAACTCTATTAGTCACCACCAACTACAGTTCCTAGGAGTATTACTGCTTGTTAACTCAAAACCCCGCGGGCTTCCAGCAATGGCAACCAAGCTAGCGAGTGACACACACACACAGAGGCCTCCTACAACAAGCGCTCGTCGCGTGCCGGGGTGTGGGTGTACGCACTGCTGATCCCGGAAGACTGGTGTGGTATTTACAGGGCGAGCTGGAGTTTGGGGCTGTGGGAGCAGGGAGGCGGCGTCCGCGCCGCACCTACACGTTAATGACAAATTCCGGGTTGGTGTAAGAGAAGCCAGCGAACTCGTTCTGGTCCAAGTTCATGATGAAGAGTTTGTCGGTGGGCGTGAGCTCCACAGGCTGCCGGGTGAACTCTTTGTCGAAGTTGGAAGTGTCGCGTTTGTCCTTCTGTCAAACGGAAAGCACAGAGTTAAAGAAGGCAGCGCGGGTCGGGTATAGTGTGGCCTTCGGCGAAGGCGAGAGTGGGAGGGATCAACACCATGGACAACCCCAGGGAAACGGATCAGCACCACGGGTAACGTCGCGGGAACCGGCACCGTGGACAACGCCAAGGGAAAGATCAACACCATGGACAGCGCCGCCTCCGAATCTGCACAAAACCATCAGCTGCAAGGAGTCCTCTTGCTTTATTTTTCATCATTATTATCATTATTTAACTTACTCTATGATATGGTATTGATCGACACAATGTTTTACTGATTTAATTTGAGGATGTGATTTGCTCCAGGGCAGTATATAAGAAATACACAGTAGTTCAAAACCTCAAAGAGTAAAAGTTCCGTATCTGCAACCTTTTATCATTTTAATGTTGTAAAAAGAACAACATTCCAGCTGTATCTAGGCAAAACCAACCAACCAACCCAAAACAAACAAACAAAAAAAAACACCCAAAAGTTATTGTCTTAATTAACCTGCTGTAAGAACTGCAGTCCCATTGACAGGACTGTGTTGAGATACTTTGCAAGTCCCACAGCCAGAACTTGCTAGGCTGAATGAGGGGCTATGCAGGTGATACATTTGATGCCACGTAGGAACCTGCAAAATGCTTTTCTTTAGTCTGTCTTTCAGCACGAGGGTGCCAGCTCTGTTCATGGTGCCAGCTCATGCCAAAGGCTCTGGAGGGCAGCACTGCTGTACTTGCACTGTTGCATCGTGGCTGGACACCAGTCACTGGTGGCTGTGGTAAGAAGGACCATGGGAGTTGCTTCATGTCCCCCATTACAGCCACCCACTGTCTCTCCTCACTGATGGAATACACAAACTCTGTGTCTGTGTGCCTTCACCATAGCTCATCCTGGCCCAGCTGCCACAGCCAGAACATGGCAAACCACCTAACCAGCTCCTCTGCAGTCACAGCTGGAGACCCTCTGGAGATGAAACCCACCTTGAGAGGTGGCCCAGGACCACAGTCTCCTTGTGGGGACAGTGCTCTGCAGGGGACAAATCACGTGGGGATAGCTCCAGATCAGAAGGTAGAGAGAACCAAGGATGTCCAAGAGACAAAGCAGGAAGAACAATAGAGATGGAGCTCAAATTGCAAAGATGAAGGTGGAGAAAAGTCAGAAAGTCTAGTTATCACTGAGCCCTGCTGTCACAGTCCTGGCTGGGTACTTCCTTTTGGACAAGAGGCAGTTGGAAAGTGTTGCAGTCCTGCACTCCCCTGTCAGCACCACAGAAGGAGCAGTGGTGAATCCAGGGCATAGTACAGAAATGGGGAGGGGGAGACTTCAAATGCAGACAAAGAGGAAGGCAGCAGAAACACAGGTGTAGGACAGACCTGGATAAAAGACAGCTTCTGGAAGAGTCAGTGTGGGGCCAGCAATGGGCAGAGGGCTCTGCACATTGGTATGTGGCCTATAGAGCTGTCAAACGGCTACTGAGCCAACAAGCACCGAGATGATTCTGTTCTACAGATTCTGCAGGAGAGTTGCAAAGGGGAATGCCAAGTGCACACCTAGTGCAGTCCTTGTCCTTCCAGAGTAGTGCTGATGGCTCTGGGGCTGCATCCCCACAGTGGGTAACCAGCCCAGAGTCTCTGGGGCAAATGGGACCTGTGGCTGAAGAAGTGGATGTGCAGTGCAAGGTCAGGGCTGGAGCTGCTCCTGCCTTGCCTCTTCCTCACCCCGTTCTGGGGCCTTGGTACAGCCAGTGGTGCCCAGCTGTGAGCACAGTAAAGTGGCTTCTGCTGACTTCTTACCTTGAGCTCTGTCCAAAACTGCTTGCAAGTTGGCTTCTGCCAAAGATGATGAACAGCCCATGAGCAGGTGGGGAACGGCTGTGCAGCGCTGGTGAACAGGGAGGAGGAGAAAGGGTAAGTTCATAGCTGAAAACACCCCAGGAGGGGCTCATGGACTCTGGGAGGTACGGAGAGGCAGAGCAAGGCAGAGAGTGGTGGGGAAGTGACTGTCCCTTTCCCCATGCTCCTGCTGGAACCAGCTCCTGCTGCTGCCATCCAGTGCTGTTTGGAAAGATCCTGCAGAGGTCCCAACTGCAGCAATCGAGCAGAAGTGGGTTTCCAAAGACAGAAAGGAAATTCTGCACTCGTTTGGGAAGAGGGAGGATAGCAGGAGCCCTGTAATCCCTCTTTAGCTGAAACTGCCAATTGCTTTAACAACTGCTCCTTTGAGAGCGAGCAGGCAGGGCGATGAGTCACCGGCACAGCACGCGCTGCCGCACTGAGATAGCCCCAGCCCCAGCTTCCAGAAATCCTCAGTGTGCTCCACGGTTGTCTCCATTTGAGGCATTCAAAGAGCCTGAGAGGCAGCCCCCTCCGCTACCTGCTGCCCCTCCTGAAGGGCTGGCAGGAGAAGCCCCCCTCCCTGTGTGCGGAAGGAGAGATCCCACCAGGCTCAGTCGCTGTGTGATGCGGTGCAGTCCCACTGCATCCCTCCTGTACAGCGCTGCACTGGGGCGGATGCTGAGAGCAGTGGGCAGGTGCTGGGTGCTTCCACCCCAACGCCAGGGCTGCACAGGTGCAGTGCTTCCAGACAAATGCAGCTTTCTGTTATTTCTTACTTTTTTTTTATTATTATTATTATCACCGGTATTGGAAAAAAAAAATTGGCACATTACAACTTAAAGCAAATCGATACACAGTGACAGCCCACGAGCATCTGCAGAACAGTAAAAAAGGAATCAGTGTGACTGTTATTGTTTCAAGAGAAATCTGTCCGTCCTGAAACTTTGTCATTGATGCCAGAAACAAAACGGAGGCGATTTAAATATCCAGTGACATTTTTTTTTTATAAAGTAGGGATATTAGTGGGAACACCTCTTCACAAGCTTCACAGCAGAATTCACAATACTGTTCAACGTTAAATAGCATCTCATTTGCGTTAATACTGTTTTTGACACATTTAAAGCTCAGGTAACAAACTCCATGCATTGCTTTGGCATTTGAAAAGAGAAAAACAAAGGAAGTTTTGCTATGAGAACCAACGTTGTGTGCTATTCACTAGGGTGACCACGGATTTGAAAGCATCTACAGCAGCTCTTTAAAAATTTCCTGTTTATAACTGGATATGTTTCATTTTATTAAAAAAAAATATATATATGCTACTTGGAAACTGCACAATCAGGAGAAATCTGTGCTGACAGCAGAGCTGCCTCCCCAGCAATTGACCACTGCTATCGAAGACCTGTCAGGTGGAGCCAGCTCTGCCCCCAGCTGCCCCATAGCCCCCAGTGCCCCCACAGCCCCTGGCTCTACAGGGAGATCTCACTCTGGGCCAGGTCCGGTAAGGAATGCTTCCTCGCACTAAGATCAGAAGGCTGCAGATGGAAGAATGCTCATGATCTTATTAAAGGACTTGGAAAGGAAATAGCAGGAATCAAAGAATGTGCTGACGAGATTTCTCCCAGCTGTCGTGGCCCACACCTGTCCGTTCTACCTGGTAGCCAATAAGCCATTTCCATTTTCTACAAATAAAAATTCATAAAAACGTTGTTTTTACTTACTGCACATCACTTACACTTCAGGCATGCCCAAAATTATGTGAAGACACTTCTGGCTTTGAAATATGGTCACTCTAGTATTATTACTAAAGAAAAACCATGAATGCAATGTCACCACAGCAGCAGTTGGGACTGGATGATGAAGATGAGATCTACACAGCTACTTAGCTCTTGGCTTCAGGTTTAGAAAACTCAGAGTTAAAAAAGGAAAATCCTTCGAATTCTGACTGGTCAATGTTCCTGATGACTTCCTGGTCAGGAGGTGTTAACACAGGTGGATGGCGAGTGAAAAACCGGTCGAAGTTTTCAGCATTGCGTCCACACTATGAGAGGGGAAGAAAAGAACGTATGGTGGGTGGAGAAACAAAGCAAACGGGATGCGGTGTGCAGCAACCCCTCCCAGCACATCTCACAGAGAGGGTTATTTCAATGCAGCAATGGCAGAAAAGAAAAAGGTGCAAAACATGTATGAGCTTTGTTAGTCATCAGGTGATGTTGTTGCATGAGATAGCCAGAGACAGGCAGGGACTGCTGGCTGCACCACGGCAAGGAATTGCAGGGAGCAATGAGATGGGAGCGCAATTCCTTGCTGCCTTCCTCTGCCTGCACGCAGTCCTGCACCACCTCACACTGTGCCACACACACACACTTTTTCTGCTGAAGACCATGACAGTTCCAGGTCTAACCATGCACACGTCCATGCTCAGGCCCTCCTCCTGTCCCTGGCATAGGAAGTTCTCACTCTGTTGCTGAGATGCTTCTCCCTTCTCTTGCTCAAGGAGGAGGCTCTCACTGCCTGTAAAGCCTCCTGGCTATGGCACTTCTTCCTGCAAGCTGTGCTGCTGGAGCTGCCCACTCCTGCCCCATCCCTGCCCATGCTCTGCCTAGCACGGTGCTGCTGGCACAGCATAACAGAGCCCCTGCAGCCTCTGCCCCAGGGCCATTGCGTAGCAGAAGCTGAGGACCCATCAGTGCATCTCCACCTGCAGCAATCAGGGAGGCTGGGAACGGGCAACATGCCAGAGACTTTATTTAATTTCCTTAGCAATCACAACAAGGGTCCTGTAACTTCCCGTGCTGCAATTATTTAATGTATTAATAATAGCGATAGCTATAAACAGGTGGAGGTTGGATTCCTGCAGCAGTTACAAATTGCACTCGGTTGCCACCCAACACACGTGTGTCACATCCCGATGAGCTACAGCTGATGACTTTGCTTTCTGGCTGCTAAACTCCCTCACACACAGTGCTGCCCTGGCCCTGCTCCCCAGGAGAGCTGCAGGAACAGCACCTCCCAGCCCTCCCCTCTCCCCCTCTATGTCCCTATGAAGAACACGCGCTCCAAGTGCTGGGACGCTTCTCCTGGAATTTAACTTACATTTGCTGAGGAAACAGATTTACATTTTTAACAAACATCAGACTAAACGTAATGAAATATTAAAGCAAATACATGTAAACTTCAACATCTCCCAGTGCCTGGTGCTGCCAGAGAGGAGGCTTCAGGGCACACAGTAGCGGGATCCCACAACCTCTGCTGCTGTGCTCTCCGGGCAGCCCTCACCACATTCCTACAGTGAGCCACTCCTTACTCCCAGCTCTCTTAAAAAAGGTCCAACAGGTGACAATGTAGTCCATTTAACCCCACTACAGCCATTTCCCCACACTGCACTGTGCTCCCCCCTCACGTGCCTGTGTCCACAGTGCACTCCTGTGCAGCTCCAGCCCCGAGCACAGCTCCTGTCTGCACTCCAGGCCACGCAGCCCAGCACGGCACAGGATCCCTGCAAAGCTCTGGATGTCTGACAAGTCAGCATCAGCCCAGTGCCTTCCTGAAAGCCATCGTCTTAACATCAAACTAAAAAATAAATTCCCCAAATTGAAGTTGCCGGCAGCACAAAGCCTGGGAGCTAACATAGGGAAACAAAGCGACAGGGGCTTTTCTAGGCCACACTGTCACCAGCCTTCAGCTCTGAGATAAAGCACAGTGTGAGCGAGATTACTGCCGAGTCTGCAGTGCTCTGGGTTATCAGCGCGGGAACACGCGGCAGCGCGGGGTTCACCTGCTAATAAGCAGCTCACCTGCAGATCCTATCAACTGCCAATGCACACTGAAAGCTCTGCAGAGCTTTGACAATACAGAGCCCCACAAGATGTGGGGGAGACGTGGGGCAGCCCCTGTGTTGCAAGGCAATGCACGTCTGAACAGCAACAATCAAATCTATGACTTAAAAACGCATCCTTGGGCAGCACGGCCAGTTTTAGGATGGAGGGCACCAATATACTTTTAATACACATGTTGGCAAACAGTAATACCCACCACAATGCAATAAGGCAAGAACATGTAGGTGGGAAACTGTTGAATTTGCATCTATCCATAGTGTTTCATGGGTGCAGCGGGCAGCATTCCCATAGCTCTGACCACACAACATCCGCCAACCCCATCCTTCACAGCTCCTGAAATTAAGTTCCTCTTTTAAGGATGGAGACATGCTGTGTCAATCTTACATTTATCCAACACCACATCATGAAAAAACGTCGTTAGCACTATATTAATGTACAGGCATCACTACATCCTGAATGGAGAAAAGGGGGAGGGTGGGAATTTATCTTACATAAATCCCCAACGTGTCCTGCCTAATATTTATAGCCAGCACCAAATGACTTTTTTTTTCTGGCTGCAGAAATAAACCTGTCAGTTTCAAAGATAGCTTTTTTATTTTATCAGCTTCGGCTTGATTTCAGATAGAGACAAAAGGCACCATAAAATGTTCTCCATTGATCCCTGAGATGCAGTCAAGGAGGCTGAGTGGGCCACTGCCACGTCGCAGCTGCTCTCTGGATGTTCTCCTTTTTTGGGGCCCCCACTGAGCAGTGTTGGGAGGAGACAGGGCAGAGCTGTGCCCATGCAGGCTGAGAGCTCCTTGAAGGAGCATGAGAGCTCCTTGAAGGAGCATGAGATTGGTTAATGATCCCAGCTCAGCGTGCTTTAAGCAAGGGTTCGGTGCAGCTGCTGAGACAGTTTGCTGCTGTAGGGCTGGCTGCCATCCTCCCCCATTAACAGCGACAAGTCTCTTTCCAATGCTCTGAGGACACCACTGAGTGATGGGGGGAAATCTCAGAGAGCCCTCAGAACCAGAGCTTTTACAAATCCAGGTCTGTAAATGGCAGCTCACTATCAATTAAGTCAAAGTAATTAGAGAAATAGTAATTTATGCTATTAAAATTATTAGATTAAAAGCCATTTTTTAGAACCATTGTCCTGTTGTGAGTGATGCTGTGCTATGCCATGGGATTTCAGTGCTTTCAGCATGAGGAGACTTCTCAAATCACCAGGCATTATGAAAAGTAAGGGAGTAATTAGGTTCCAAAAACAATAATTATCTCAATGAGAGATGAAGAGAGCAGGCGAGTGGAAGCACACTTCCCAGGGCAACCGCAGATCTGGGGACGGAATTGTTATGCACAAGCCCAGAGCAGGAGCAGCCAAGCACAGCCCCATGTCAGAACCGCCTCGTTTCTGCACACTACAGACAGCTCAGGCCCTGATCTGTCTCGTTACCATCTCTGTGATAAAGGTTAATCAAGCACAAAGCACGAAGCAGCGCATGAGCTCCTGAGGATTGATTTCCAGCTCAGGGCACAGGCTGCGTGCTGTCCTGCTGCAGGTTGCGGTGCTGCAGCTCTGAGGGGGGAGCAGAGCCCACTGCAGGGTGTGCTCAGTGCTGCACAAGCAGCCCGAGGTCCCCAAGCAGAGCCTTTCCCACCCAAATGCATTCCAGCATCACCCAAACCCCCATTTCCCCTCCTGTGCTGCTCTGATTGCACTCACAGATGGTACGAAAGAAGCAGCGCTTTGCTGCACAGATGCATTGCTCTGAAATATCAGCTATCAGCAGGTACCTGGCTTGGCTTAATCCTACCTAAATCCTGAACCAGCTGTGCTACCTTCCCATTAATCTCCCTGCTACCCAACGCTGCATTTCCCGCGCCAGCAGCCGGTACGTGCGCAGTGACAGGCAGCAGCTTATGGTCCCCGTTCTGCGGTCCGTGATCAAAAGGATTTTTAAAGAAATAAGACGTTTAAAACAGGACAAAATCTGCATATTTTAAAACATAAGAACAGTAAGAAAGCACTTTAGGCAGAATTAAATTGCTTTCAGCTGCGACAATACAAACAAATGGTAACACCATGTCACAGCACATGGAGAACAGCACTGCAGGAAGGGGCAGGCGGCAGGGAGGGAGCACGGAGCCAAAAGCAGCTGCCAACCTCGGGAGCAGCTCCTGCAGAGCAGGGAATGCCCGATACCCTGCATCCCAAGAAGGCAGCTCAGCCTTGCTCTGCTCCCAGCTCTGCACCACTTGCACAAAGGCGGGGTCCCACCGTAAGCCAACACATCACGTTGTGTGCACACAGCCCAGTGCCTTCTGTACTGCTGTGCTTTGGTAGCAGTCAATGCCCCTCCCTGTGTTCTCCAAGGGCAGGGGGCTGCAGAGCCTGCGCTGATGGGAGCAGAGTGGCTGCACACCCCCTGCATGCACCAGCTGCATCCCACAGCCCTCATGTCTGGTTTCAAGGCAAAGAGGTGAGGGCATTTTTCTCTTTGCTGAAACTGTAGGCAATGCAGCAGAAAGCTCTGAGGTCAGCAGACCCCCAGCCCTGTGCAAAGGCAGCGGAGCACCCTGACACTGTTCAGTCAAACACAGGAACCACCTCAGGGCACCGAGATGCGGACTGGGGTGGTGGATTAAGAGAGCCAACAAAGCCTCCACCTCCATCGCTGGGGATGCCCATCAATCTCAGCCTTGCCAATAAGAGTTAACTCTAGATTTGCTCTTTTCTGTACAGCTTCAGCTCCCAGCAAGGGCACAGAGGCAATGGGCACACAGGGGCTCTACCTCTCCTGTTTGCCCCTCGCAGCACTGACAGCCTCATCCTTCCTAACCCATGGCTCTGTATGAGTTGCTCCCCCACCCTGCTGTTCAGGCTGACAGCCCCTGCAGCCCCATGCTGAGCACACCCGATGCAAAACTGCAGCTCTGAGCTCTGCTCACACCCACATCAGCTGTGGCCTTCCAGAGTTCACCTGGGAAAGAAGCTGCAGAGGGAAACACAGCTGCAGTGCCACCAGGGGCAGACGGCGCTGCGGAGGTGGATGGTCAAGTTTAGACTGAGGAAAAACGAGAGAGACCTGTGCAGCTTGAGAGAGAAAACAGGAAGGCTGAGACCTGAGACAGCACATTGAGGAGTAAATTGAGCAATTAAATCCAGGAGTGATACACACCGCACTGCTACCCCTGTAAGAGCGAGGCTGAGCACCCAGCGGCAGCAGAGTGCTGCTCTCACCACAGTGGTGCCAAACCTCAGGGTGACCCAAACAGATGTGCAGGGGGTCCCTGCACGCTGCAGGGGGTTGGGCAGCAGCTGCACGAGGGCATGACGAGTGGGGCTGGGGGCTGTGCAGTGGGCAGGAGGGGGAACGCAGAGCGCAGCACTTACAGCCTTTGGCTTGAAGGGGGGCTGGATCTCCTTGCGCTCCAGCTTGTCCCAGTCGATGTAGCGGAAGAAGGCGTGCTCCTTGATGTCACGCTCCCCCTCTGGGCCGCAGCCCAGCCGCTTGGCAGGGTGCTTGGTCATGAGCTGTGGGGAGAAAAAGTAGTGTCTGTCACACACGGAAAGCCACCAAGTGTCCCCAGAGCTGGCAGAGGGAGGTGACGTCCCCGCGATGCTGCAGTGCCCAAGGTGCAGGTGTAGGTAACCCAGCGCAGGGCTGCTTGAGTGCTGAGTGCTCAGTTTTGTGGCATGGTTCACATTTAAGGCCACCATCCTTTTTAGGAGAACAATATGCCCTAAATGCTTCCATCAGCCCCAGGGGACACCACAGACCCAGGGCTGCACAGGTGGGGATGTGCTGTTAATGAAAGAGTCAACATGGAGAAAAGGGAGCACACTACTCAAGAAAAGTGGCAGGAGCTGCGGGAACCAAGGGCAGCTGTGCAAACACTCATGTCCTGGGGAACTGCTGGAGCTGTGTCAGGAGGCACAAGGAGAGTCCAGAGATTTATCAAGCACTGAAGGCATGGAGCACACCCAACAAATGGGAAGGAGGAATGGAGCTGACAGCCACCCTGCTGGAAAATGGGGCTCCATCCATGGCTGACCCAGTGACATGGGTTCCATGAAACAGGAGGAACTCATGTCCCCCCCCACAGGCTCTGGGCAGCATCCTGGCAGTTCAATCTGATCCACCTCACGGTGCTGGATCAGGAACATAAAAAGCCGCCTGTGATTCAATAAGGTTTTCCTACAGCAAGGCTCTGACAACAGTGTGAGAGCCTGGAATGTGCTAATAAACTGATGGAGCAATTTGGCTGTTGCTGCAAACGGCTTTGTTTGCATTCAGCCAATGTGGAAAGAAGTCTGTCCTCGGGTCTTTGATGCTGCATGCTGGTCTGGAAACAGCACAGGGAGCAGCTCTCTGCCCATGGCCTCTGTGGAGCAGTGGGGCTGCCCCTAGCACTGCCCTGTTCTGCAGCTGCTCCACGCACGACTGATGTTCAGGTACCAATTGGCTGCTCCCAGCCAGAGCCCCACTTCCTACCTGTTGCTCTGGGCTGGAAGTGGTTTTGTACGCACAACGCCCACTCCAGTGGAAGCGTCAGTGTTAAACCCATGGTTTCCTCCTTGCACCACCAATGTACATCGCAAGCAGAGTGGCTCAGCCTGATTAATGAACCACATGGGATTTTCTACTCCGTGTACCTGCTGTGAAGCTGAGCAGAGCTGTACTACAGCACACGGATCCAATATTTTCAATACACGCATCCAGAAATTAAATTTCCTTGTTTTCCTATTGTGCTTTTATGCATGTGAGCACAGAGGCACCATCTGTTATTGACTTATAGGACCCATAAACATGCAGACTGATTCTCCTGGCTTACGTGGGGTAATCGTTGAGCTTTGTATTAAACAGGAACAAGTTGATTAAATCCCCATCCCTGAGACCCTTTGAGGCCCTGCAGGTGAGGAAGGAGGCTGACGGACACCTGTGACAGTGTCTGTGGCTGAGGTATGGGAAGGTCCCCAAGAACTAAGGGCTTTGCTCAGCTGCAGCTGTGATTTTCAGCTCCTGAAGGTGGCAGGTGCCATGGCTCAGCCTTCCATCTGCCCACTGTGCGCTGCAGCTCACAGGGACATCACGACACCTTGGTGGCTCTGCAGGCACTGAGTGCTTCGCTCAGGGAGCACCAGCAGTGGGAATGCCACTCAGAATACACCTCCCTGCACACCTCAGGCAGGAAAACATGTCATGCTACGCCTCTGCTCCCGGCAGTCAGAGGGAGCGTGTGCTCACAGCAATCTGTGCACCTGGAAAGGGCTGCTTTGCTCAAGCACAGTGAAGCCCTCCATATGGGAAAGAAAAGGGCTGCAATCTATGCCAAGGCTCTGTGCACACAGACATGCTGCTCCGCAAGCTACAAGGGGAGTGGGTGTGAAGGGAGCTGGCAGCTGTAACCATGCAGGGGTCGGTGCAAGGGCAAGTGCCTGCACCACTGGGACAGCAGCTCCCGCATCAGCCCTCAGCCCAAACCTGAGCTGACAGCCAAGAAGGAAAATACTCCATTTGATCTCCTAATTGGTGCTGCCTGCAGCCAGGGAGCTGTGTCCTGTTAGCTCCGCACCCCGCTTGCTGGGCAGACAAATACTTGCTCCTTGACTCACACTGACACACAGCTCTCAGCATCAGATGCTCTTCATCTCAGAGCTGAACAACAGCACGCCTGAACCAACAGCAGGTGGTGACCAGCACCTGCATGGTGTGGAACTGCAGGAGCAGCAATATTCCTCTGCAATGGGTGAGCATGGCAGGGGAACACTGGGCCCTTTGCATCCACACAGAGCATCCTCTGGCTGCTTTTGTCTCTGGGCTGACACAAGGCTGGTTCTGCCCCTCCAAAAGACTCACTGCGTACCAACATAAGCAGCACTGTTGCAGTGTGGTGAACTCAGGAGTAATTAGCTGCATTTGAGGGGAAAAGGTAAATACTTTGTTTCCAGCTTAACCATGGTTTATGAGTATTTTGGTAATGGCGAAGAACACAAGATTTGCACATCTCCCCACAGCAGTAGCTGTGCACAGGGAACCACCGCATGGCCCAAACCCAAGGATTACCAAGCACCAATCCTCCTATGCATGGCTGAATTTCTTCCCATGCAGCTTCACATTTCCAGAAGTGAGAAAAGCCTTTGCAGCTACACCCAGCAGACGTTCCAATTACAGTTCCTCCTTATCTCTTTCCAGCATTCAGGTTGTGACTGGTGCCACGCAAAGCAAAGCAGACAGTGTGATCTGTCCCCGCTGCAGCCCTGCTCGTTCCCTCGAGCTCTGCAGGATGATCTCAGAATCACACAGCATCCTCCCACCCTGTACAGCCACAGAGCTGTGGGCTGTTCCCTTGTGCCCCAACCCCAACACTAGGAGGAATGAGAGGCTGAGGAAGTTTGGGATAACTCTTTGGTCACTACTGTGGTTCCTAAATTCAGGTGTGGGTTCTGCTGAACGGGACTGCACGGTGCTCTTTATTCCTCAGAATACCTCAGACTCAGAACTCCTCCAGCAGCACCTCCCTGTGGAGTAGCAATGTCCTGTTTGTGGCATGGCTCTGAACTCTGGCAAAACCAGAGAGGGACTTGGAAACACGCTTGCAGCGCTGAACACAAGATGTGATGTTTGTAGATAGAAACACTATTTTGAGATATAGAACATTCAGATGTTTTTAAGTATTAACTATTAAAAGCTAACATTTTTTAAATTCCTACACAAACACGTATTTATAGCCCTGCTTGACACTGGCTGGCTGAGATGAGGCTCAGTGCCAAGCACCAACCACGCACACAGCACCAGGACCGAGGCACCACTCTCCATCACATGCAAAGGGAACACAGGGCACAGCCACGTCCTGCCCACGCTTGGCAGGACAGGGCACTGCAGGTCAGGAGATCTGAGAACAGAACTGCCCTCACCCAAAGGAGAAGCCCACCAATGCTGAACTTCAGCTCCACGTGACAGGCTTGTCATACCTGAAGTCAATATCTGCAGGATGGAGGCTTTGTGTCTGAACTTGGGAAAACTGAAAATGACATTCGTCTCATTTCTGATCAATGCAAAGCTGCGTAGCCTTGCCCTGCAGCCAGCCAGCAGGCTCTGCGGGAAGATGTCCTCATGTTCCAAGTGCCATCCAAACACTGCAGTTCCCTTCTCACCTTCATCCCAACAAGGAGAGGCGAGCCCTCATATCACAGAATCATAGAACCACTGAGGCTGAAAAAAAACCTCTGGGATCCCAAAAAGCCCAACCCCAGCCCATCCCACCATACCCAATGACCATGTCCCTCAGTGCCACAGCTTCACAGTTTTGTAACACTTTCAGGGATGGTGACTCTAGCACCCCTCAGGGCAGCAGCACCAATCCTGACCACTCTTTCAGAGAATAAGTGTACATAATATTGACCCTGGGAATGCCAGGCAGAGCAGTTTGCTCCCTGCAGACACAGTATACAGCTCTTACCCCTTTGCAGATTGCCACCGCCTCCTTGGACATGGACTTGGGGTAGGCCACATTGTGCTCCATGATGGACTGGAAGAGCTCGTCTTCATCTTCTCCCTCAAAGGGAGCCTGGGACAAAGCAAGCAGAGGTTAAGTGCCATTCATAACATCACAGTTCAGGCTGCCCAGGGCCCATTCATGGCCTTGGCCACCTCCAGGGATGCAGCCCCCATGTTTCTCTGGGCAGCCCATGCTCATGTACTGGAGCTCCCACTGCTCCTGCGATGTGCAGCCAGGAGTGCAGTCCACACCCCCCCATCCCCGTCACCTGTCCCCTGCCTCCCATCCCACAGCTCCATCTCCCACACAGAGCAGAGCCCTGCTGCTTCCCAGCAACAAAACAAATTACATTGGCATATTTTCACAGTGGAATTTAGCACCTTCCCATAGGAATCAATTACATTTCAATTACCTGGCCAGCCAACATTTCATAGAGCAGGACTCCAAATGCCCACCAGTCCACAGACTTCCCATAGGGCTGATAAGCAATTATCTGAAAACAACACAAACACAGGATTACACTTCCAGTTTTATCCTGTTGGCACAACTCAACCTGATTTCATGCTGTAGGCCAGGTCAAAAGGACAAGTTATTTACCAAGACTCCAAAATGGTGAGAAACTGCAACTAAAAACAGAACGCTTGATAGGCAAAGAGTGAAAAAAAGATAATAATCAGCCCTCAGCTGTGCACAAAATATTAGGAAAAAAGAAACAACCAGAATATTCCCTTGTCTTGGGCTATGCCCTGCTGAGGTCAGACCTCAGAGATATCCCCACTGAGAGCTCTCAAAGTTCCTCTCTGCTGTGCTCCAGCTGCCCTGAAAGGAGAACCCTTAAAGACCCCCAAAGCTCCCTTCTACTGACAGCAGCCTCCAGTGTGATGCCCGCACACTCTAATGATTTGCATCCCAATTTCTCATTTTCTGTTTCTCTTTCGGGAAAAAAAATAAAAAAAAATTAGAGCAAGTAGAAGAAAATAAGAGTGCAAGTGATAATGGCCAGGCAAATACTGAGAGAACTGGTCATTTGTCCTGCTTTGAAAGAGTATTAATCACAGCGAACAACGGAGGCAATACGACACCAGTATTAATCTTGGTGGGATGAGGATATGAAGTGCACATTGGAACTGGTAATTAAAAGCCTCTCTGGCTGCAGCAGAACACAGGGTGGTGTGGCACACGGGTGCACCTCACCATCCTAGCAAGGAGAACCTCTTCTCTCAATTATTTAAACGAATAAATATTTATCTCATTACTGAAAATGCTGCAGAACGAGAGGATTTCAGAAGGATGCTTTTATTTTAAGGCATCTGGGGATGACTGCCTGCCTGAATGTCACAGATCCGACAGTACCTTGTACCCATGTGGTGCTGCGCTGTCACACGCTCCTTCCCAGTTTTAATAACCCAACAATCAGACATTTCTGAGCATTTCTGAGCTGTGGACATGGAGCACATTCTCCCCACACACCCCAGCACTGCCACTTCCCAGGGACTACCCCCTCCCCACCCTGTGCCTTCTTCCCCCACCTCGGGTGCAATGTAGTCGGGGGTGCCGCAGAAGGTCTTGGTTGTCACCCCATCCCAGATGTTCTCCTTGCACATGCCAAAGTCTGCAATCTTGATGTGCCCCTCACTGTCCAGCATCACGTTGTCCAGCTTCAGGTCTCTGCAAGCAGAGCAAAGCTGTGATTCAGATAGCCCCACACGAAGCCATGCAGCACAGCAACAGCTCTGAGTGCTGTCCTGTGGCCTCGTGCCCAGGATCATGTTTAGGAGCTGAGCACAGAGAAGCCAGAGCTGGCAGCATTAAGCGCTTATTTTACTTTTTCATTTTACTTTTAACCCATGGGAACACCGCGCTGGGCAAATCGCTTTTAAGTATATGACAGAAAGTGCTCTCGCATAGCAGTGAGGCAGACTTCACAGAGCTTTTGCTGCACTTATGAAAAAAATCAAAGTCTGCTTAAGGCTCAGCAGCAACAAAGCAGGCACCTACTCAGCAAAACTCCTTGCATCACCTGTGCTTTCTCCCCCATGAAAATACAAATCAACTGCTTCCAATCCAGTCTGTGTTAGCTCTACTACCCCTGCCAGAGCTCGGCACAGCTGAGGCTGCTTCAGCTACGGAGATTCCTGGCCCAGCTCCCAGCAATGCCCAGGATGTGAACCCCCAGGCTGCAGGGTGATTCTGCAGGAGCAGACATGATATTTTGGGCACCATCTGCACCTCAGCAGGCACATGCATCACCACGCAACGCAGTGTTCTGTGCCACGCTGACTCTGAGTAGTGAGGCATTGCTCAGAGGGCTGCATGTGCCTGCAGGGTGTTCCCTGCCCGAGGGCTGTGTTAAGGCCACGAGGGCAGCACCAGGACTAGCACATTTCAGCTTGGTTTGCTTAAGTAAGAGCGCGATAGAAGGAACAGCAACAAAAGGAACAGCCCAATTTACAACTTCTTACTGTTTTATAAGATAACTTTTTTTTCTAGACAGTGCTTGATGGGTCGAAGCCAGCTGCACACGTGTCAGCATTCAGGGTTGGAGGAGGAGATGGGCACTGGGGACTGGCAGACCCAGAATCTCTTCAACAGCTGATGGCAAAAACCATCCCTCGTGTCAGCTTTGCTCCACTTCTTTCATCTTCAGAGCACTCTCAGCAGCACGACCCAGCAGCACAGCTGTTCCCTTCCTGCAGAGCAGAGCAGGCAGTGCTGCCTGACACTGACACTCATTAGGATGCTCTGCCCTGTGCTGGAGATGCTCTGGGCAGGGAAGTGCAGCAGCACTGAGTACCAGCACTTAACCCAGCCCCAGGGCACGGCCCCCACTCAGCAGTCACCCCACTGACCCCAGGGACTGCACGTTGTACTGTGAACAGGAGAGAAGTGTCTGAGTTGAAAGTGACAGACTAGAACTACGTGTCTCACAACAAGCCATTTGTGAGCCTTTACTTTAATGTTGATAACAAGAAACCAGTGCCCCACAGCAAAGCACACAGCTCAGAATCAGTCCCTGCTGTTGTTGTATAGGGATAAATGTGTGAGGCAGAGGTGAGAGAAGCATCAGAACTGCTCTGCTGAGCTCTCAGTCCTATAAAGCTGGGACAAAGCTGAGCACCACTCAGATCCTGGTGGCACAGCATGGCTTCTGTTCTCTTTGGGACGCACACTTGGAACAGGGCTGCAACCCCCCTGGCATGGAGCAGGGCACTGCTCTCACAGCCCATGGTGCCCCTAGGGCTTGCTCACCTACCTGTAAATGATGCCTTTGCTCTGCAGGAAGAAGAGGCCAATGGCTATTTCTGCTGCATAGAATCTGCAATGAAAGATTTAGAAGGAAGACCGATAATTAAAGGAGATGAATCAAAAAGAAAACCTTTCACATCCAATCGGACCACAAGAAACACACAGGACATGCATGGCCAAAGGATAACGACAGCCACTAGAGGAAGATACCATACCAGTGTCAGGCTGGGATGCAGTCAGGATGCTGGGGGCTGGCAGGGGGCTGTCACTCCTCGTTACACAGATTCTCATTAATGGAGAGCTGGGATCTATAGCTGTTTGTTACTGCGTGCTGACAATGCAGCTTGAAAAGCTATCTGCCATCATAGGGGATAACAGGAGCAGCTGCTGCTTCCTTTAGAGAATACCCAGGGTCTGCTGTGCCAGAACTGCAGGGCACCCTGAGCACTGCGCTGCTTAAACCCACCTGAGCTCTACTCTTTGCCTCAGGCACTTAAAGATGCCACATGTCCCACAGAAGAGCTGCAGGCACAGCATCCTCAGCACCAGAAAAGGAATCACCTCACCTCTTCCACTCCAGCTGCCCATCCTTTCCCCTCCCATTCTGCTCAGGATATGAACAGAAGCCTTGGGCTCTGTTGCAGGGATATGACACAAGCACACAAATACCCATCCTTAAGGCACCACACCTGGGCACCAAACTTACACAGCGTGTGGCTCCTTAAATCTCCCAACCTGCTGGATCTGGTACATCAGGTCCCCACCGTTCACATATTCCATCACAAAGTACAAGCGATCCTAGAGGAAAAAGCAAACAATTAGCAGCAGAATTATTAGAGTAAGAACACTGCAGAGGTCACAAACATTGGCCGAAGCAAATGACAGCTCCAATTTTTCATGGCAATACAATTATCCTGGTCGCCCTCCCTATGGAGTGCAGGTGGAGCTCATGTGCACATGGAGCTGCAGCCATTCCCCCTGATGCTCTGGACTCAAACGTCACACTCCATTGCAGGCTCAAGAGCAGCCATATAGGTACAGGTCTGAGAAAATCCCATTTTTATATTGAAGTACTTTGCCCTGCAGCCCTCTGTCCCAGTGCAAGGCACAGCTCTGCCCCACGAGGTACTGCATCTCCTCAGCAGTACAGCTCCCATGCTCCCTGCTAACAACACTCCTGCTGGATGGAAGCCCAGTCCTTCAGCACTGTGAGAAATCTGACAAGTGTGGGCCATAAGCAAAGCCCCAAAGAGAGCAGCACGGTAAGAAACAAGACCTGAGTATTCCCAAAAAACTTGGGAGTACAGATTAAAAAACCGAGAGAGGCTGCATCCCATCTTGCAGCATCTTGCAAGGAGTGCCAGCACAGCACCAGCAGCATGGAGCTCAGCATCCGTGGGCACTGGGCCCTGCAGCAGTCACCTTGGGATGCCACTTCCCTTGGATCTTTCATAGTTCAATGGGAATGGCCACAAAGAAGATACCAAGATTGCCAAAAAGCATCAACCTGGACGTGGCAGCTTCCCCTAGCAGGTTCAGAATGTTTTGGAATGAAGGGAAAAGCACTGGCTTTGAGTAAAAGCACAGGGGCACATAGCTCCACGTTTGCGGTATTACACCATAATGCATAATTATTCCCACTCTTCACTTCGTTTCCTTTCTAAACAAACCTAGCCCTGCAGTTAGGACACTGTAGACACAGAGATAGAAGATATGGAGATGTGATCATCACCACAGCAACAGCTGTAGAGTAACTCCCTGTGCTGTGGCAGCACTGCTTTGGCCACATGAGGGGCAGCAGTGACACTTCCATATCGCAGTGAAGGGGCAGTCGGGTTGTGTACAACACATGGCAGAAAAGCAATCTCAGCTTCATCAGATAATAGGGAATTTCTGCACGTTGCCTTCTGTGTGTGCCAACCCCAACAGTCCCAACACAACAACACCCGGGGCAGAGGGTGGGAGCAGCCACGTAGCTGCACAGTGACCCCCAGGGCAAGGCAGTGCGTGCTGTGATGTCTGCAGCTGCTTCCTAAACAAACCTCAGTTTCAAGAAGGAAGGATATTAAAAGGATGGTCTCTTGAAACAGCCAGCTGAGCTCTAAAAGCAGAATTAGAGCTTTCCTCATTTGCGCGGTGAAGGAAATGCTGCTGCTTCAGGAAAAAAACACCCTGAACTGAACAGGCAGATGGTAGCCAGCCCACGGCTGGGACGGGGACATGTGGTCTGGTGCTGGTTGTGGCCGTGGGAGGGGGATGACCCCATGGGACTGGAGCATCACCTAGCAGCAGCACAAGAATACCCCAAGACCTGTGGGGAGCTGGCACGGGTCCCTTCCTGGGGCTCCTTCCAATGTCTTCCTTCTTCTAATTAATCCTTCATTTAGACCCCCCTACTCTGCTCTTAACTGTGCAGCGCAGGCTGGGAGGGATGCCCTAGACAGAAATTCGAGTGCTCTGTGCAGCATTTGGTAATGCACCCCACTGTACATTTTGATTACATTACAAACAAAGCCACTATGGGTCTGCCAGGAGCAATCCAGTGCTGACTCATTTCAGATGCCACAGAGATGCTGTGCAAAACAGCTTCCCCTTCCCTGCCACATTTCCATGGCTGCTGCAAAGCCAGCCCGCACCCTTTAAGCAAATTGAATGTGTTCAGTAAATGAAAATTCTGGGGTAATATTAAATGTAATCCTCCTGGACAACACTGTCACCACTCCGACGAGCTGCACTGGAAGGCATCAGCCCCAGTACCTGTGATGCTGGGTCTCCAGAAGGGAGTTTCTGCCCACAGTGATGGGTGGCACCTTGGGACTCCAACATGCACAGCACAACACAGGGCACCTCAGCACTCACCATGGTCTGGAAGCAGGAGTGGAGCTGGGTCAGGAATGGGGGCTTCCCAGAGAGTGCCAGCACGCGCTTCTCAACCATGGTGCACTCCACGTCGTCGTCCTGGATGACCACGTCCTTCTTCAGGATCTTCACAGCATAGAGCTCGTCTGTGCCCTTCCTCTCAGCCAGCATCACCTGCACAGGGCAGATGAGAGCAGAGACAGGTAAATGTGTACCTGTCTCATTCCCAGTCTGTCACTGCCAGCAGTCAGAAACCCACAGCCTGGTTGTCATTGTACAGGTCTCACTGCAATCGTGAAAAGAGATTCAGATGCCAAAGAGATGAGAAAGCTCCCAGTGGTACTTCCAAAAGCACTGGGAATGCCTCATCCAACAACCCTAACAAATAACGCGCTGATGTGCTCACTGCCCAGACCTGAGCCCTCCCCGTGGGGACTGGCACCTGAAGGTGTGGAGAGCACATTCAGTGCCACGGGAACGCACACAGAGTGTGAGCACAGAGCCCATCAGATCACAGAATGGCAAAAACATGCAGCAGGAGTTAGTGCATGGCCAGTGGCATAAAAAACCCAGCGAGCTCTCCCCTGCCTCACACACAAACCTCCCGTGAGCCGGCACACCGTTCAGCCAAGACTCTATTCAGTCTCACATTTTACACTGTTTTCACCCATTCACGTATTCATTTACTGTAAGAAACGGGCTGTGCTGTGGGTCCTGGCACAGCACGGAGCCCTGAGAGTCCTGCTGCTGCCCACCTCCCAGAGCCGAGCTGCAGCCCCGTGGAGCAACACTCTCTGAACGCGTGCGGCTGCTCCTTGGCTCGCTGCACGCGCTCGGCTCCGGCTCAGTGCCAGGTGGGTGTCCTTGCCACACTGCTTGTCATGAGCTGAAGAAGGCATCAGGGCTGCTCAGCGCCAAGTGCTTTGGAAAAGCCACTGACATTTCCATTTCCATCAGGGGGGGAGGAGGGGGGGATAGGATTGCAGCGAACACACACGGCCGCCATCCGTCGGCAGCACTCAAAGCAGGCTGACAGCATGGCAGTGCTTCGAGAACGGATTTATTTTCTCACTGACGCTTAAAGGGAGTGGAGATTCTGCAGTGTGGAGTGATGCTGCTGTGCCACACCCAGCAAGGCGCAGGGCCCGGGACCACAGCAGTGCTCCATTCCTCCTGCCCTCAGCCCTGTGGTGCTTTGCAGCAGCCCTTGTGCTGAGTCCTTTGCACTGAGCACACTGCCAGACCCATGCCCTGCATTAAACCAGAGGCAGGGGGTGCCTCCTCTGTAGGTCGTTGCCTCCTGTTACCTTCACAGACTATATGAGAGTTGAGAAAGGACACTGTGCACAGTGCCACAAAGTGGGGCTGATTTTCACTTGACAAAGGTAGTCCAAAGCTGGCAAAGAAGGGAAGCAGCCCCTCCAAGAGCAGCTTAAGAGAAAATGAATTGTTACGTGGACAGAAGTGGATCCCACATGGCACTGTCCGTACCTTGAAATCCATAATCCCTTTCAAGAAAAATAAAACTAGGACTCTGAGCCCAGTGTCTGTTACCAGCAGGGATGGGGAGACTCATGGAAGGACAGGAACTGCAGAATGCAGTGGGACAAGAAGGCATCCTGCTGCTTTCCCAGACATTTTGCTTGGAGAACATCAGGGGAGAGAGTATGTTGTTGTTGGTAACGGGTTGTGTTCGAGGATGAGCATGTCAGAAAATCTCCCGGGAGGTGAAAAAGTTCTAATATATGCCCAAAAGCAGCTCCTGGAAAACAGGCTAGAAGCAGGGAGTGGCACTGTGGGGCACTGGATGACACCTCGACATCCCCACATGCTTGGGACACAGCTCCCAGCCCAGAGCAGAGGCTGCTGCTAATGCAAAGAACTGCTCGCGGCCTTACAGGGCTGTGAATGTTTTATGTGTCATGTTCCAACAAGAGTGGTGTTCCAGCTGAGCCAGCCCTGACATGGGAAGGGCAAAAGGGCTTCTGTGCAGCTGCCAGCACTCAGCTGTGCTGCATGCTGCCCAGAGGCACCCAGCAGATTGAGTCTGAGTGTGCACATGTGCGTGTGCAGCAGGGATGCGGAGCATCACATTACTGCACCACCTCTGCACATCTGGGCTGGCACAGCGAGCAGCATCAGAGGGGTAAGTCGAGGCTGGTGCTGCCCAGAGGGCTGTCACCCCTACAAATTTGCACATGCATGCACAAGAGACTGCCCCTTGAGAGAATAACTTCCACACCCGATCACCATGCACTGAGCCTGCCTGAGCAGCTGCAGACTGGGGCTGCTTCCAAGCAGCAGAGGGGCAGCAGGGGCTACCAGCCTGCACCAAACTGCCCAAGGCAGCCGGCATGGAGATGTACAAGGCAGCCTGCACTGAGCTGTACCAGGCTGACTCCAGTGTGCTGGTATCGCAGTTCCTATGGTGACTGCAGCACAGATACAGCTGAAGTCTCAAGAGAAGAACAGCCGCTGATGAGCAGGCTTCAACAACGCTGCTAATGACAGCACAGATTTGTATCCATTGCATTGCAAATACATGAAGATTAGGACAAGTGCGTTCACCCAGTATGGTTTGCTAATGTCTTGAGCAGAGCTGTGCAGGACACGCAGGTTTGCAGAGCAGCAGGCATGCAAACAAAGCTCACCGCTGCAGGCACCCAGGAGCTGGAGTACCTCTGCAAGACAGAGCCAAGTCTTGGCCTCTGCTGTGCCCACATGTGCCAGCTGCTGGCCCTCAGCCACATCCCACACTGGGACAAAAGAGCACCTCACAAATGGAAGATATTCATGGGACATGAAAATTGACTCCCATCACACTCTAATCCATAACTGCAGAGGCAAACTTATCAGAAAAAAAAAACCACACAAAAAAAACCCAAACCTAAAATCCCCAGAAACAACTGACAGCTTGATAGCACGACAGATTGATTAGCTGCAAAAATATGAGCAAGCCACAGAATTCAACTCCTCTCTATTTATATTACAGCAAAGCAAACCCAGGGCGGGCTGTGCCAAGCGCCGTGTTCCTCAGTCGGGAACAGCTCCCGTCCTCATGCCAAGCCAGGGACAGCTCTGGCATCACTCACATCCCTGGGGACAGGGACACCCACAGGAGCCACGTGCCCAGGGGTCGGTCCCATCTACCAGAGTGCAACAAGACCTGTGCTAAGCCTCCATCCCACACCACTTTTGCCTGGCTCTGGGGAGACTTCCTTCTGGCAGCTCACTCTCTGGGAAGTAGACTGCTTGTGTTGTTGTTTTTTTTTTTTTTTTGGGGGGGTGGGGGGGGGGTGCTAATACTGCACTTGGTTTATTTCTGTAATATATAGTATTTGTTTGGGAATGCTCCAGTATAATAATTGGAGATGTTCTGATGCTGAGTGCAGAGGAAGGGAGGCCAGTGTGTGGCTACTGCTCACCTTGCACGGCCGTGGCAAAGCAGTGGGGAAAGTAGGATGCAGTAGCCACAGAGCCATTGAATCACAGCACCATAGAATGGTTTGGGTTGAATGGGACCTCTAAAGGGCTTCAGGTGCCACTCCCTGCACTGAGCAGGGACACCCACAGCTCCATCAGTGCTCAGAGCCCTGTCCACCTGAATGTGGGTGTCTGCAGGGACGGGGCACTGCCACCTCTCCGGGCACCCTGTGCCACTGCCTCACCGACCCTAGCACAAACAACTTCCTTCTGTCCAACCTAAATGCCCCCTCTTTTATTCTGACACCATTTCTCCTCATCCCTTTTGGCAGAGCTGAGCTCAAGGTTGGCAGCGGTGCCTGGGGGCAGTGAGCTGCTGCTGCTGCCCTTCTGTCAGACCCAGCAGAGCACTGGGGCTGTGGGACTGGTGGTGCCTTTATGGCCCTGAGCGCAATGCACGGCCCCGGCGGAGTGCAGGAACACATGAGGCTGAGGCTGCATCTCCCAACATTCAGTTTTAATAAGCGCTAATTAGCATATTTATAACATTCTGTTCCAGGGAACAGTTTCTGTCACACATTCCCTTATATAAGCCGTGATGCCGACTGAAGGGTTTGTTAATGTTTCTCAAATTAAAAGAAGGAAGAAGGGGGAATAAAAACAACGACAGCTTCCAGATGCCAAGCAGTAGACTTTAAAAGATTATTTGCTAGGAGGGCGGGAGAGAGAAGCAAAGGCTGCTGCTCAGAGCCAGGATTTCAGCTCTGTGGGGACAGGGCACTCTGCATGCCTGGTACCTACTTGCCAACCCTGGACAGTGGGCTGATGCTGCATTCTGTGCTGTGGCTGCAAGTGGCTGAGCTGCACCAGTGAGCTGGGAGCAGCACAGGTGCACGCACAGCACCTGCTGCTTGTCCAGCTCACTCATCTGCAGCGAGCACACAACGCACAGAGCAACACAGCAGCATTCTTTTACCAAAGAAGTGCCACTGCTCATCTCCAGTGGGGCTGCACGCACCAGGCAGGGAGCGTGGGGAGGGATGCGGTGCCCCAGTGCTTTGCTCCATGCAGGTGAGTAGGCATCGCTTCCCCTGTGCTTCCACCCACCCCCACCCAGAAGGTTTGCATGTCACGTTCTCTGCAATTAAGGCACTTTGCTAATCAGAGCGAGTCAGCCTGGCAGTCCCCGCAGTGCCACAGCCGTGGAGCACACGGCAGCACAGCACTGCCCAGCCCACACGGAACTCACAGCAGCAACCCGAGGGCTGGGATTTCTCACGGAAATCATGGCAACGTTGGCAAAATCCCAAGAAAAATGAAGGCTCCAACTCACATAATTACTGGAAGAATGACATTCTGTTACCGCTCATAGCCAGCCCGGAAAATTAATTAAAATGTTCGTGTATATTTGTAATTATGAAAGGGGAAAAAAAGGCCAAATAAAAGAGCTTCAAAGGCAGAGGACAAACTCTGCTTCCTGAAGACAGTGTCTCATTTGTGGTGGCCAAATCCGGCACCTCCAGAGCTGACCCCAACTCAGCACAGCCCACGGAGCTCATGTCCTGGCTGCGGCTACATACCACTCACTGCAATGCAAAATCTTTAAGTGCAGGGTGTGCAAACACACGTGTCCTACCGCACCTTCCCAAAGCTTCCTTTTCCCAGAACCATCAAGAAATTGAAATCTGAGAGCTTCATCCGATCTCTGCTCCCGTTGTTATCGAACTTAGAAATGGCGTTTGTCGTCTTCTCATCCACAGCCTTGGAGCCCGTGCCAATCTTGGCTCTCTGTAAAAGTAGAGACTACAATTAATGGGAACAGCATAGAGGAGTCATTATAAAAACACTGCACTGCCCTTAGACCCCCATTGATGTCCTCAGATCTTCATGGATGCCCTCAGATCCCCACAGATGCCTTCAGAGCCAAAACACGCATTACTGCTGAGGAGCACGTAATGTCCTGAAGCCCCATTGCTGCCCCACAGCATGCTCAGGGCCACCCAAAGGTGTAATGCTTCAATGAACTTCATCCTCACAGAGCTGACTGCTGTTTCTCACCTCATGAGAGAAGGACAGGTGAATACAAATATTTTAATGTAAAATGCAGGAATTTTTACAGAGCTCCAATGTGGTTACTATCTGCTATCAGAGAGAACTGCTCTCCTGTGCCAGCTCAGACTGAACACAGGAAGCAACATATTTGTTTTGAAAAGACAGAATAGAAAGCACTTCTGCATCCCCCAGCAATTACACGAGCCAGTTCAATCACAATCGCTTATTAAGGGGCCCTCACAAACCCCCATATTTTTTAACCACAAAATCTCATCAGTTGCTTGGCAGCTCCTCATTGGTCCGGGGGCTATCTCATTTTCCGAGCCACCATTTGTAAAAGCTATCTCACAATTTCTTCGGTTTTAATTTTTAGAAATATGCCACAGTGTAGGGCTTGCACTGAGCTCAGTCTAGCATGAAATTCCATTAACCCGATTCCAGCAGTTCAATTTGGCTGCTGCTCGCAGCTCCTCCTGATAGCAGCCTCACCAGCCGGCTCTCAGCCTCCGCTGCTGCTAATTGGTTATTGCAAGGTTCTCCTTGCTGTAAAATCCCCCATTCAAGGTCACCTGCAGCACCTATGAACATCTGAAAAACCCCTGCGCTGAAAACTAAAGGAACGGTTTCAAGGATTAGCAAACATCGTAACTGCTAATGCCGCTCCAAACAAGTGCCCCAGGGAAGCAGCTGAAAGCATCCAAACAGACTGAGATCTGCAAGTGCTGCAAGCAGAGCAGCACGCACAGCTTTCAGATGGGGGGAAGAAAAAAGAGTTTGGACACAGAAATGAAACAGTCACCGCTCTGGGGGGACAAAGCTTTCCTCACTTACAACCTTTGGGCTTTTACAGTGTCCCAGCAACACTGCCTGCCCCTGTCCCAGCAGTGGGACCTCTCACGTCTCCCTCAGCTCACAGTAATTCATGATTCTGGACAGAAGAACACAGACCCTTAGAGGCTCCCACTTCACCCTCCCCTGCTGGTACAGGCCCCGCATGCACCCCAGCTGTGAGCTGCTCCTGGGATGTGGCTGGAGCTGGGTGAGGGCACGGAGCCGAGCAGCCTGCCCTGCCATATAACTTGCCTTCAGCAATCCTTACCCTATTGTATTCCAAAGCGATCTCTAAAAGAAACATGTACTTATCAGCAGGCAAAACAGTCATGTTCTGTGAAAGCTTTCCTAAACACTCCATCACGGTTTAAAAACAATCTTGTCAGATCAAATTTGACACTAAATTAACCTCTCTGAAAACAAGCTTTAACGAGATTCAAGGGCAGTCATTATGTCCCCATTAAATCACACCCAGGAGCACACCCCCCCCAGCTGCACCACCCCCTGTGCAGCCCCAGCCCTGCAGCAGTGGGGCAGAAGGGCAGCAAGAAGAGGGGCAGAGGAGGGGTGTCCATCTCATCACCCTGCAGTACTTGAGCAACCCTAGTCTGCCCCTCCAGCAGCTCCTTGGTGCCTGACAGGAGATGGGGATCCACCTGAAAACCAGGCTGAGGACAGAGCTGGGCCAAGAGGGAAAAGGTCTTCCAGCAAAGTCCCTGCTCAGAGAGAGGTGCATATCTCTGCTTCGCCCTAATCCAGCTTTTAATGCACTTCGAACGCTGACACAATTTGGAAACCTCTAAGGCGTACAGCTGAAGCACGTCAAGCTCTAAGCACAAGAAAAAAACCCACCAAAAAAAATGCTTGACCTTCGTTATCCAGCTCAATTTGTCACAGTTAATTTACTACATCAGAATTTATGCAATAGCAGCTGACGTTCACATCTATCAAGCTGTCCCAGGAAGCGGCTGATAAGGGCCGAGCAGAACTGGCAGTGAGTGCTGCAGGCATCCCGCTGGGCTTTGGGCAGCACAACGCAGGCAGAGTGGGAGCAGTGCTGCCTGCACTGGGCACTGCTGCCTTTCTGGGGCTTTGCAATGTGAAGTCCTCTGGAAATACAAACCTGTTATACACATCTCAGCGCTGTCCTTTTGATTCGTGCTGCCCAGGAACAGGCAGGATCAAGCAGTGCTGATACAGATCGATCAAAGGGCTCTTTTCAGTCCCCATCTAAGTGTGTGGCAGCACCCTGGGTCTGTGTTACAAGCAGACCCTGCTGCCTTATTCTCATCTCTCAGCACTGACAGGCACGAGCCATTGCTGAGCCAATCATGGGTCTCTCCCTTTGCAACATCCAGCTGGCTGTGACAGAAGAAGCCACCAAGGGAAGATGCAGCAGGGGATGTAGACACAGTACGGCCATGTGAGGCCACCTCTGGATGTTGCATTCTCCAACCTGCAGCCAACCCAGCATCTACAGCACCCAACACACCATCCTAACGCTGCTGGAATATCACAGAGCGCAAGAATTCTTCACAGAGCTGACAACCACAGCATATGGCTTTATGTCAACTGTTGCATTAGAACTGTCTTATTTTCTTTGATATTCAGGCAAGTTATATATAAATGAGACATATGTGAAATCGAAGAAAGGAGGAGCACTGAGAAAAAGGAACCGAATCCCCAGACCCATGCTGTAGGTATGGAGCTGACACTGGAATGACAAGCATGTCACTTGGTGCGTGGCTCATTCCCAGGTTGGACTCCTGCATGCATTCCCAGGGTGCTGGGAAGGTATGAGCCCTACTGAAAAATGGGCAAGATCCATTGTCTGGAACAATGCATGTGAAAGGGCAATGGTTGCTGTGCTGCTTTCCTTGCAACAGGGAGAAATGACTTCTCAAAAAATCATGAGACTGCAGGTAGAGACATGGGAACAAACACAGACACTAGCAGTGCACGAAGCACAAAGCAAATGCTACACAGAGCGGTGTGTTGTGCACTATTCTCTGTTGTATTTTCAGACTGACATGAGCACCAAAGCTCTATTCTCCTCTCATCTCCTCCTCCACTGACTGTTCCCTTTCCCTGCTCATCCCCGACTGCTGCCACCGCCCGCTGAGCTGCAGACACGCACAGGGAGGTCACTGCGTCTCCAAATTGGAATAAAGCACTCCAGGAAGAGGACAGCTCACTCAGTGTGCTGCAATTAAAACCATCCTGTCAATCCCCGGAGAAGACTATGTGAAAGAACACTTTCTCCCAGCCCCTGCTTCATCTGAATCCTTGTGCTTTAATTTGTGCTCAGCGGACCCTGCAGTGCACTCACTGCAACCCCTCCCCACAGCCCAGCAGTGCAAGGAGCACTCTGCAAAGAGCTTGCTGCACCAACGTCACGTTCCAGCTCTATTTCATGCACACACACAGAAACACACAGGATTTCACCGTGCCTACAGACGTGAATTGAGAGGCGACCACTACACAAAGTGTGTCAGCCCTTTGTGGAGATCCAAACAAGCCATGGTCATGGCAGGAGAAGGGAAGGAAATAAAATTGAGGCTCTTGAGCACTGAAGGACTCAGCGTGGACCAGGTGTGCAAGGCCAGCCTGCAGCACATCGCTGACTCCCTGACCACTGTTACCTAAACCTTGCCAACCCCAGCCCAGCACAGCCATGCACTATGAGCTGTGAGCTGCAGTCCTGTGACCGCTGCTGAGTTCCCAACTCAATTCACCTCAAATTTCTGCCGCAGTTCCTCGTTCCCCTCTTCACCCTCTGGAGGCACTGGGACATTGAAGTACTCTCCCTCCTCCTGGCTCAGCAGCTTGAACCTGGAAGGAGACAACCAGGGGGTCAGGGCAGGAGGTGGGGAGAGGTGCTGACCCTCCCTGTCCAGGTCACCCTTCCCCAGGAGAAGGTGGGAAGGACCCCAGACCTTACACCCCCAGATCGCTTATCAACAGAGCTTACAGACACAAACCCGAGCAGGGCTGTGTCCATGGTGGGGCTGGGGGCTGTCCAGCATCCCTCTGCCCTGCAGGAGAGAGCTCTGATGCCACCTCCAATGTGCCAGCCTACTCCAAGCCCCCAGAAGAGGCAGGGCGTGGGATCCTGTCCTCCTGGCCAAGGCAGAGCACTGCTCTGTGGGGACAGGCTGCATTCCACAGGGACAGGGCACATCCCATGGGAGACAGGGTGCGTCCCGTGGGGCTGGCACTGGCAGCGCTCAGCATGCAGCCAGGGCTCTCGTTGGAAAAAGAAGACTTTAACCAGCAATTATCAGAAATCATGGAAGTGTCGTTCAGATCTGAGGCATTTCACGCAGCCGTGGGCAAAGCTTTGGCTCTGTCAGCCCTCTCCTCCAGCAGCTGAGCCGAGCGGAGCAGTTATCAGCTGGGTGTTATCTACAGTGGCTGCGGCTGCACCGCATGAACAAAATGCCATTTGCATAACACAGGGACAGACTCATTCTTTGAGCTCGTTTTCTCCATTAACTGACGTTGTTTAGATATGAAATATACATCAGAGCTCCTTTTAGAGTTTATTCTCGCCAAATACTGTGACAAGGAAAATCACTTAGATCTCCACTTACACGGTTTCTAAAAGGCTGGGAAAGCCATGGCTGTGCTGCATGGGGAGCAGGAGGTGCACTGGCCCTGGCTGAGGCAGCCCCACAGGTGATGGTACATTAAGGAGGGAGGGATGTCTATTTTTTTTTCCAGCAGAATTTCTGCCTCCATCCAGGTCTGTAGGGCAGAACGCAGCCTGGGGCTGCTGCTCCTGCTGACCCAGCCCTGACATCCCAGCCTCATGCCATGTGTGTTTCCAAAAGCTACATGCAATGCCTGTTTTCAATTGCTGCGCTTCACATGCTAAGTGAGGAGTGTAGCACAGCTCTCAGGCACCAGTCTCTGGGGAAAAAAAAGAGAAAGGGAACAAGAGGGCATGTATCCTGCTGGAGGAGATAAAATGGAAAGGAGCAGACCCGTTCTGTGTGACAGTGCACACCCAGTGAACCTCTTTGGTATGGTAATGAGGACAGCAATGCCAACACTAGGCAGTGCTCCTGGTCCATGGAGCGCCCATCTTCGTGGTCCCACTGCCCTCAGGGAGCTGCAGAAACCCCACAGAAGGGACCGTGGACACCACTGGTCCTGCAGGAGCTACACTCCCCTTGCAAACCCAGAGCTCTGCTGCTCTGAAACAACCCCGCTCTCACCATCCATCAACTCCGGACTTCTGCAGCTCGGAGATGCCGAAGGACAAGGAGCCCATGAAGTCATTCCTGCTGGTCAGGTCCCAGTCCCAGATCTCCACTGACAACCGCCTGTCCTTGTCCGCCTCCTTCAGCTGGCTGCAGCAGAGCAGAGAAAAGGGATGTGTCATTGGGGATACCATGGCTGCAACCCTCCAGCTCTGAGATGTAGCTAGGAGCAGCATGGAACACCTCCCAGCCACAGGTATAGGGTGAAAGGAATCACTTCTCAGCCAATTCAGCTTAATATCTCCAAGACATTAAATCAGAGCAAATGCAATCACATTAATTCTTAGGGGACACGAAAAATTACTTTGCTAGTTAAAGCATATTGTACTCACAATCTGAACGTCTCATTCCACTCAGGATTCAGGGAGCACTTTATGGTTTTGGTCTTCTGTTTGCTTTCGTTTTTGGGGTCAGGAATTAGTTTAAGCTTCACGTAGGGGTCTGACAAGCCATTGGGATCCATGGGAACTAGGTTTTTAGCATCTCTTACTGGGGAAGAAAAAGGGATTATTTTCAATATTCAAATGGTAAAAACACCTAAAACTGTCCCACATGGGATCCTGCCAAGCCACTGCCTGATGTGCCTGTCACCTCCTGGGTCTGGGCACCAGTAGTGGGAGCAGCCATGCACTCCAGCATGGGGAAACAGCCCTGTGCCACACCAAGGCTTTGGGCTCAGTCCATCTCCTGCTGTCCAGGCAGTTGTGGCACCATGCTCTGCTCCAGGGACACTCCTGAGGAACATATCAGGCCATTGCTCAGTTCCTTCACAGCGCAGAAAAATACCTCCTGACCCTCAGAGTCAATCAGTTGATACACTGAAGCATGAGATTTGATTATCCCACGTTATTATCTCAGCATGCAGACCTAGACATTCCGTTAATGGGAATAATAATACCTATTCATTTAAAAAAATCAAAATGCTTCTGCTTGACCTTAAGTCACTTTCTGATTTTTCAAGCAGAAACCAACAATTCAGTGAAAGAAAACTAAAGAGTTTAAGAAGCCCGTGCTGGTTTCCTGGGCTCAGTGATAGCTGCTCTGCTTCCCAGAATCAAATATCAGTAACCAAATATCCATCCCTCCTCATACTGCAGTCTCAATCTGCATTGGAAAGCGTTTCCATTACGGAAGCAAAAATGTGCAACACCTTGATGACATTTTAACCTGCTACAATTTCCCACTTTACCCAGCATTCTTTTTCTGCTAATAAGATACTTGATGAAAGCCCAGAGAACACACGCTGTGTCGTGCAGACTTCTGTAACTATGGTGTGCAGCTCTTGTTCATCACTGGCAAATACACACACAGTTAATGATGGCGACTATGCTGCAAAATAGTGTTTGGTAGCTGAGAATTTGCTGTATCCAATAGTGTTATTGTGCTCTCTGTAACTGTTGTGGTTTCCATGGAAATAAATAGGAGGCATTACTTTCAGAGCAACCCCCTGCACCCAGAGCAGATGTTCTCACCTGCTGACCGAAGCCCTTCAAGTTAAACAACACGTGTTGTTGAACCAAAAAGCCACGCTCTCCCAGTGGGAGGAAAAAAAGAAAATCATTACAGAGAGAAAGAAGCTGAGAAAGCAAGGAGAAAATAAAAGCCCGCTACTAAAACAATTCCTCAAAGCCCTGTACGTATAAACCGATGCAAAGCCAGAAGCAGGAGCTCCTCAGCTCCAGTGGTGTGCCCATGCTGCCACCTGCAGGCACACGCTGCTGCCCAGCTGCACGCACTGGGGACCTTCGCTTCCTATTCCATTTGCAGCGCTCAGGGCCACGCAGGCACAGCATCTGTGCACGCCCTGCACAGCTGCCAGGGCAGGGATCTGGCCCCAGCAGCCAGACTGCATCGTGCCATGCAGCCAGGGAGCGAAGGTGCTCAGGCATCACCCCAAACTGGAAAACAGCTGATGCCCACATAGCACAGCATCCTTTCTGGGGGGGGGGGGGGGGGGAGTAAGAAGGAAGGGAAAAGACACCATAGCACGATCTGTTGTGATAGAACGAGGGGAAATGGTTTCAAACTAAATGAGGGGGCATTTAGGCTGGATATAAGTAAGAAGTTCTTTATGCTAAGGGAGGTGGGGCAGCAGCACAGGGTGCCCAGAGAGGTGGCGGTGCCCCATCCCTGCAGACACCCACAGTCAGGCTGGACGGGACTCTGAGCACTGATGGAGCTGTGGGTAACCCTGCTCAGTGCAGGGAGTGGGACCAGATGGCATTTAGAAGTCCCTTCCAACTCAAATAAATGATTTTATAACCCTGATGCCCATTGCCATGATGGGCAACGTTGCTGCCTCCAGCTGCTTTTCTGCTTCAGGACATTCGGTGCTCTGAGCTGAGGACAGAGGTGGCAGTGGGGTGTACATATGGGGTTGGGAAATGTGAATCTCTGAGGCTAGCAGCAGGGGGGGCTTTAGACATTGCCAAGGAAAAAAATGGCTTTGGGGGGGCTGCCTCCAGCCGCATTCACTGCATCCCCAGAGGAGCCATGCTCTGCTCATGCCCAATTTTGCAGGGTCTGCCCTCTCCCTGCCAAAAACATAGCACAAACCCAACCATAATCTGAAGGCTGTGTCTTCTTTAAGCAGTCACTGAGGGAATGGAAATCTCTGTTGCCTCCCTGGAAGTGACTCACGCAGGCACCAGCTCTGGGGCTCCCAGAGACCAGGGATGCATCTGCATGGGTCTGAGCAAACGTTTCCATTTCCCCTTCAGATTTAGGACTGAGAATCTCAAGGCCTCACCTGCCTGGGCGGGGAGGAGGGAGCATAGCAGGGAGTGCACAGAGTCTCTCCTCTCTCAAAGTGCTCCCACTCCTTCATTAGCTATGCAGCAGAGCTGGGGAGCACAGTACATTTCCCTGCCTTTCTGGAAAAGCCAACAGATGACATGTTTTCACCAACACCTCCATAATGGGCCAGAAATAAAACCGTCTTTCAAATCCAACTGAAGAAAAGAAATTCCAGCTGCACAGAAGAGGCTGAAGGAGTTTTCTGCTCTGCCTCCAGCACCATGGGAATGGCACCCCGCACCAGGAGCTCCTGTGCTTGAGGGGCTCTGAGCTCCTTCTGCCCGAGCCCAGGTGTGACATTGGGTTGGGTCAGCCCTGCCTCTGTCTGGAAATGAAGTGCCTGGAAGTTCTGTTTGGATATTAGGAAACATTTTTTTTCTCCAAAAGAGCAGTCAGGCACTGGCACTGCTGCCCAGGGGGTGATGGGGTCATTGTCCCTAGAGGTGTTCAAGAACGATGGAGATGTGGCACTGAAGGATATGATTAGTGGGCACGGTGGGATGGGTTGGGGTTGGATTTGGTGACCTTAGAGGTCTTTTCCAACCTTAATCATTCCCTATTTCTGTGAAACATCGGTGGTCGAAGCCCTCTGAGAAGGAACAGCCCTGTTCCCGTTACGAAGCAGCGGGTAGGGGGCACGGAGCCCGGCAGAGGGCAGCGGAGCACCGCGCTGAGTACCGGCAGCGGAGCTCCGGGAGCGGGGCGCTGGGGGCCGCTGTTTCCGCAGCACCGCTAACGGCACCAGGAGATCGTGGGAAGGATGCTCCGTTATCTCACGGACGGCACGAACCAAGCAACGCGTTTTCACGGTGCTGACCGGAGGGACTTCCCAGCCTCCGTCAGGGCTCATCCCCGCGCCGCACCTACCCACAACAGTCAGCACGTCCTTCTCGATGTCGGCCCTGATGTATATCCGGCCCCGGCGCTCGGTGTGGTCGGTCCCGCACAGGCTGGGGACGTTCATCACGCAGCGTTTGTGCACGTTCATCATGCAGGCTGCGGGTGAGAGGAGGAGAGGTTTGCTTGGTTCCCCTTCCGGGACAAACAGAGCAAACAGACCCCAAAACCAACCGGAGTCCTGGGGCTGTGGGTGCTGCACAGGCAATGCCCCCCATTCCCAATGCCTACACGGGCTGCAGGGCTTTTAATCCTCACTCCCATTACCCAGGGTGCCCAGAGAGGCGGTGGA